>CM029561.1:33550488-34150488 GCA_017309665.1 Coelopa frigida | reverse complement strand
AGTTGAGGGGAAAGATTGAGGACGAGAGGGCGATGGAAGATCAAGGCGGAGGAGAAGAGATTATGCATAAGGAAAGGCGAGAATGACGAGAGGATGAATGGAAGAGAGTATAGACGAGTGGGTGGCGAGATAGGCGAGACAAGAGGCGAGATAGATAAGATAAAGAGCGAGACAGATAACAAGAAGCCCGATGGCTCCTAAGATCCAGCGAAGCCGAGGGCCGAGGCGACTTTGTTGCCGCATCCGACGCGAACAAGCCGAACAATTAGAGTCTGAGGGCGATACAGGGGCAGCGAAGTCACTTGATGAAGGGGAAGGGGAGGCAGACAGTGGGCCAATTGATCGCATCGATGGCCAACAGCGGCGCCGTCTGCTCGATAGGTCAGCGTCTGGTGGATCCATGGCATCTTTGCACTGCTGCTTGAGGGTCTTCTAACAACTTGCCACGATTTTGTTGTTATTGTTGTTGATCTTATTATTGTTATTGTTGCAATTGATGTTGTTACTGCTTTGAGTTTGTGCAGTTCTTGTTGTTGCCGGCAGTTACTGTTGTTGTGAATTTGAGCACATTAGAAGCTTGTTAGCCGAAATTTGTGATGTCGAGTTTAATTTATTATTTTATTTTTTCAATTCTCATGCAAACTTCATTCCTACAGAGCTCAGGGTGGCCAGACTTTCGAGAGGACAGGTTTGAAACTCGTCACTAACTTTGGCAATATGCGAACCCCTCAGGTGGCAACATTCCCACGGGGTACAATGAGGTGGCAGCCCTGCAAATCATCGTCACGTTTCTCCACCTCTGCTTCGTATCGTGGGTGGTATATTTTTGTTATTTTTGGAATTGCAGTTCAAGAGAAAACGATGAAAGAGAGGAGAAAAATCCGAATGCAGAAGGTGCAGAAACAATAGGTGAGAAGAAAAGTATCCCAAGATCAGGGTTTGCGAAATACGGAAATGAAAACACAGGCTGAGCAGGCTTTGAATGCAAACGTTTTATGGTCTGCCGCTTAGAACTAAGAACAAGGATCTTTGTACCGACTTAGTGCTACGTCTAAAAAAAAATTCAACTGCTGCGACCCGGCGTCTGTGGATCTGACGTCGTCCCCGTCATCGTCGTTGTCGGTGTATCCGCCAGGCCGTCCACCGATTGCGTGCGCTTCTCGAGAAAGCTGAACGTGTACCAGCGATCGTTCTTCCCGAAGTGCTCGCCATCCTCCAGCGATGATGGAAGCGTCCTGTGAGAGGAGCAAAAGAAACAGTAAATTGAGGAGATCGATAAAGAGTTAAGAAGGTCGATAGAGAGTTAATGAGATCGAGAGAGAGTAAAAGAGATCAAGAGTTGAAGAGATCGAGAGCTCGATAGAAAAAACAATGAACCCACCTGTTGAGCGTCTCCGGAAGGAAGAGGCACAACCCGGCGCCCAGGAGCGAGATGAAGCCGAGGATGAGTTCGGGCAGGGGGGCGAAGATCGAGCGCGAGTAGAGGATGTACGAGCTGAAGAAGGTGAAGGCGTAGCCAACGACGTGCACCGTGGCCACGCCCTGACCGCGAACGCAAGTCGGAATGAGCTCCGTCGCATACTGGGCACCCGAGTTGTAGGCCACGGTGACGCCGAAGCGTCCGATGACCGAGAGCGTGACCACCAGGACCACGTCTGGAAGAGAAGACAAAGATTGATAATGTTACTGTGATAGAAACAGTGAAATAGACGCGATGGAAAATAAACCCACTTTGCTGTGCGTCGCCGCCGCTGCTGAAGAGGATCGCGCCCGTGGCCGATATGATGATCCCGCTCAACAGCAGCGACATCGAAGGCCATCGCCTTGCGGCCGATGCGATCCTGCAGCAGGATTAGGACAAGGCATGCGGGCAGGATCGTCGTGGCGCTCAGCGAAAACATAACAAAGGGCGAGATGCCGAGGCCCTGGACGTTGCGTGAGACGGCGTCGTAGCTCAGGGTGATGGCCATCCTACAGAGAGAGAGAGACAAAGGAAGAATGATTCGTGTCCACTGACCACCCCCCGGGGCCACCGACTCACGATTTGAAAAAGAGGATGAGCGTGTTGCGGCGCAGGCGCGGCGTCATGAAGAGGCCCAACAGACTGGGGCTCTCCTTCGAGTGCAGTTGGCAACGCTTGCACTCCTCGATGAAGTCCGCATAGTGCTGCGGGTCCACCTGCTTCCCGTTGATGCGCGCCACACGCTGCAGACACGCAACGGCCCGATCATACTTTCGTTTCGACACCAGCCACTGCACGCTCTCGGGCACGACGAGGCAGAAGAGCGGCACCAGAGCCAGCGGCAAGCGAGGTGACCAGCAGGAAGCCGCGCCACGTCTGCATCAGGACGGCGATCCAGGGCGCCACCATCGAGCCGATGCAGTAGAAGAACCCGATGCAGATGCTCAGGCCCATGGTGCGCAGCGAGGGCCGCAAGTACTCCATCACTACACAAGAAAGAATGTTGATTCAGAGCACTTGGGATGGGGTTTCGAAACTAACCTAGGATGTACATCATCACGAAGTTGCTGTCGGTGGCCATGCCAGACACGAAGCGGAAGACGCAGAAGAGCGGCAGCGTGGTCCCGAACACGGTCAGCGTGTTGCCGACCATCGCCACCAGGTTGGCCGCGATCAGGATGGGCAGGCGACCTGCAATGGAAGTAGTCTTAGTATTTTTGATCCTCTCTCGATTGGGCTAAAACTCACCGACGATGTCCGCGAGGAGACCGAACGTGAGGCTGCCCACCACGGAGCCCACGAAGAACATCGACTGACCGAGGGTCAGCTTCCAGGCGTCGTCGCAGATCCAGTTGAGGTCGCTGGTGATGCTGCGGTAGCCCATGTAGTAGTCGTACTCGAAGCGCTGACAGGTGGACGAGGCGTTGCCGACGTCGCCATCGGCGCCCGCGTGCGTCACCCGCATGCACGACGAGGCCGGACTCTCGACCGCGTTGGCGGCGAGCGAGCGAAACGTCAAGTGTTCGTCGGAACCATCTGCGCACCTGAAACGAAACGACAGTCGGTCGGTGTTGTGGTAGTCGGACTGGGGTTCAGCGCTCTCACCAGTAGTTGGGCACGAAGCTGATGATCGTCTGGGAGTAGTAGTGCATCGAGGAGAACAGGTTGATTACGCAGAAGAGCAGCATCATCAGGAACTGCAGGCGATTGCAGTCGCCGCACTTCTCCAGGATCCTGTCGAACTCCAGCATGTTGTGGTCCTTCTTCGGTTCGGGGCTCGTCATGGACTGCGGGACTCCGAGGGACACCCGAGCGCGTCCTTCTCTTCTCTCCTCCGCCGCCTTCGCAGGCTCCAACTTCCCCTCAGATCGAAATGGAGTTCGAGTTATGAATCGTTCTGTTGACTTTTGAAAAGCAAATATAAATTTATTTCACTTGAAGTTTCATAATGCGAGACAAGCACAAGCTTGATTTACTGAAAGGCAGCGGGAGTAAGAGAAACGGGTGGAGGTGATCTTATTTCCATTCGAACATATGTCTATGGGTGATATTCAAGAAATACACACTTGCTCTAAAAGGTAAAAACCCATGTTATATTTCAAATAACATCTACCACTGATATTTACCACAAATATTTGAATTTATACATATGGATAGACTTCTTGTGGACAAACATACACGGCAAGAAACACAAATCTAATAAGTTTTGCGCTTAATTTTATTGGCAAGTTTCTTCCGGCCGAATTCGATCGAGAGACAGACAGATGGAGGCCCAAACAAATATTCGGAATCTCGAAAATCTAAAATTACATTTTTACTTTGCTTACATAGGTGATTCTCTCTATGTTTATGTTTTGGGAGAGGGCGTATGCTCTCCCACAAAGTGCGTCTGCTATCTGTAAGGTAGCCCGAGTTCAAATCCCATGTCAAGCAATATCTCTTGGCGGACCCCACTAGGCAATCAATGGCAAACTTCCAAGAGTAAAATTCACCTTGAAAAAGGCCATTGGTTCGAACTCGTCATCTTCTTCTCATTCATTTGTGTAAAGCACATGAATACGAGATGCTCGGCCAACGACCCCCAAGGGCTGTATCATGTAATCCTACAGTAACAATTCACTAACTAGGATGGATAAATTGACATCTGGGTGATCTTTATATCTCATCCACAAAATTATTTATAACAATATTTCAATACAATGCAATTTTAGATTTCCAATTCCAAATATTTGTACAAGGAATAGTTTTGCACATTCTTCTTCGTTTTGAATACTTAATCCTAATGACGGAAATGTGCGTTGGAAAATTAAATTCAAGTTCTCCGTGAGTATCTTGTTTACTTCTCGAACAATTCTCGCCAAGTGCTCGCTGCACTTGGCGCCAAAATCAACACCTAATCTCGAACCCCAGACCCAAACAAATTACTCACAATTCAAGGCCAGCGACAGACGACGAATTCAACGAATTTGTCTTGTCTTCCCGAGAGATGTTGAAGAGCGGTTCAATAAATAATTTATTTTAAATTTCTTATCGTTACGAATTGTTTATTATATTCAATTTTATGCACTTCTTATTTGCTTCTTTAAATAATTCTGTATTCTTCTGTAGTGAATTCTTTATGCCTTCATTTGTTATAATATATATTGTACAATTGTGTTGATTATGTTTATATTCCGATTTTTTTGAAAGCTTTTGAATTGTTATTTTTTGTATTAATTTATTATTGTAACTTTTGGTATGTATTATTTCAAATTGTGTGGTCTTTTTTGGTACTATTTTTAATATGTGATTCAACGAAGTTCTTATGTTAATGCGATAAATTTGAGAGGGATTTTTCTCTTTCTCTTCCGCGGTGGTCGACGGTTCTGCTGAGGGTTCTGAAGACTGCGAAACCCCGATATGAACTGTCAGCTTAATCAGCGAAACGATGGATGCTACACATTTTTACTCAGAGGCTGTTGTTATTTTCTTGTCTATGTTGTTGCCGTTGTAAGTAAACGAAAACAAAACAAATGAAAACACATTTAAATGCCTTTAAAAACATATGTTGCGAGATCTCAATTAAAAATTTTCCCACGTCACAGTCAGACTCTTGCGAATCTCGTCCGGCGCCGCCGTCTCTGGAATCAGATCCATTTCCCCGATGCCGGCTGGACGGATGATGAAGACAATGATTATATCACGGGATCTACTTTACGCCGACATTCTTATATCCCGATATATTGTTTTCATTTTCCACTGATCGTCGCAAAGTATTCCAAGGCTTTCTATAATTTAGGTATTGTTCGTGCGAATCGAAATCGGGGTTATTCTCTTCTTTACAGTTATTTCGCGACTGTTGTGCGACTCCACAGATTTTACGTGATTTTACGACACGAATTTCCATATGAATTTTCTTCGGTCATGTATTGTTTAAAGTGTATTTGTATTTCTTCTTGTTGTTGTTTGGTTATTGTAACATTCGTTGTTCTGGTTGTTATTGTTGTTGTCATATATGCTGTATTTATTATGATACAGTCATTTTTGTTTCATTTTCCTTACTCTATAGGTCGCATTTCGGAGACGGAGAACTCTCACATCGCCAGAAAGAAAGAAACAGGTTAATACGAAGGAAATTTACGGAATCGAAAAGGAATACAAAGGAAAACTTAGTAATTTGATATTAACTTCAATTAATACTAATTCCCAGAATTTATTTCAGGGAAACATAAATTAAAGTCTGAATACAAATTTCCAAAATATATTTTGAGAAAAATATAAAATAAAGTATGAAAAATATTATTAAAAGAAACACCTATGCAAGGATTAATACGATTTAGTTTCAAAAGAGCGAAAAATTTTGTGCGACACTGATTTCGCTCAAAGCTCCTGAATACGAAACCCTTCTGAAAGCGAAAGAAAACCACTTATCCAGATTCTTTATTGATAGATAGTGATATGAAAGATAGAGGAAGAAAGCCAGAGAGATATCTGTATTATCGGTAGTAGAGCTCGTCGGGCGAAGCTCGGTTTCGTCATAGTTTCCGTCAACACGCAACTTCAACAATTGCAGCTCTGCTGATTAGACTTTATCTCGATATTTTAAATAGGCTTAAAAGTTACACAAGTGAGAGAATGAATGAGAAAACAAAAAGTGTGATCAAACGAAAGAGAGACTAAAAATAAATCAAGTTAGCAAACGGCATTGACATTCATTGTTATTACTTGAACTCGAATTAATTTCACTTACGATTAAACACTAACTATACCCTATAGTCGGTTTTCTTTTGCATCATTGATGATATGAATCATCATCTGATATATACATTAATTTATTAATAAAATGTTCCTAATATATCAATGTCCTCCATATTAATATTTAATTCTATTAATTCGTTATTTTGCCTTCATCTATATTATAACAACCTTTCTAACATAGTTGAACCAATCGTAGGACTTCTGGTTTCCATTGCTGTGGAGAGAATTCTGATTCTGACTCAAACTACTGTAATTGGATTATTATGATTACCGTTATTACAATGAGGTCGATGCCGCTTCAGTTGATCCTATTGACGAAACCTTGAATAATCGTCGTCTTGAATTTGCCCTTCGTGTCAAAATAACATTAACATTTCATGCAAATTACTTGGAAAGCCTGCGTATGGAAACCGCCTTCACAGGGTCCACATGACAGCATGTTGTGACTCCGATCGCCCTTATAACTATTATCTACCTTGCGACGACGTTCCATCAATAGTTGACAAATTATTATTTACGAGTGCTGATATTTTGATTAGGCGGTCTCAAACAGGTGCCATGGAGACCTGTCTACTCCAGACAGATCTTCGCGCCATCCAGTTGGTATCGCCGAAGCCCAAAGAGCCAGAGATAAGAGAATCCGATGGGAACCTGCGCCAACGACCCTTCCTCGTGGCATCCACGGTTGTTTATGGTTGGTGGGTTTTGTAAACAACAGAAGTCGTCGTCATGGCGTGAAAGTAAGTTCATGAAACCAAGTAAGATCGAGTTAGATTTTATTTAAAGTAGTCCGCCAAATGGTTTATTAGTACGTTATAAGGGAACGCTATAAGATAAAAGTCCCCTCAGTCTGGCATTGAAGGTCGGATGCTCCAGGGAATCTCTGCAAACACCACGCTTTGCTCCTCTCAACAGTTAAATAAACTTTACTCTGGGATTTATTGTGTCCAAAGATTTACTGCTGCTGATAGTGATGGTGTTGACCAGATCTAGCTAGATAAATTTTTATTGGACCCTAAATTCGGGAACGCGTGGAATTGAGATATCGCGATGTCGCCAAATGGTTTCTTCTTAACAAATGCATCTGCTCCAAATCAGTTCTCTTTCGGATTCCGATGTAGACCGTGTAACTTGTGAAAAAAATAATGGATTTCGATGCTGTTCTTGAGAAATGTGGGAACTACGGACGGTTCCAACTGGTTCTGCTGTTGCTGTACGGCTACACAAACATTATGTCCTCGTTTCACTACTTCGCCCAGACGATCATCAGTTTCACACCCGAACATTGGTGAAAAAGACCATATCCTGCTTAAGAGTTCCACTTATCCAATTGATTTTCTCGCCAGGTGCTTCCATGAGAAGCTATCGAACAGCAGTTTCGACGAGATCCATAGCGTATATGCCGCGCTGGAACGACCCTCCTGCACCCTCCTTGAGGACGTCTTGGATGGAAGATCGCCAGTAGTGGGCGAGGGCCAGTGCAAAAAGTGGATCTTCAACTACGAAAGCGATTATCGGAGCGTCACCACCGAGGTGAGTTCTTCTACTGTAGAGAGGTGGATTGAATCCAATGCCTAAAAGTAGGCAAATCCGTCTCAATATCCGTCCCTTCCTTTTATACTATGCCGTAGTTGAACTGGGTCTGCGATGATGCCTACCGATCGGCCGTGGGTCAATCCTTTTTTTATATAGGCTCCGTTTGCGGCACGATTTTCTTTGGTTACCTCGCCGACAAGATCGGCCGCCTGCCCGCCCTCTTGTTGACCACCCTATCCGGCGGCACAGGCGACTTCATCACCTCCTTCGTCCACTCGCTGCCTCTTTACGTTGCCGGACGTTTCATATCGGGTCTCTCCACGGACACTGTCTTCTATATGATGTACATCATAGGTAAGGATCGCCTCCTGTATATGTATATTGAATTATTACCTTAATTTATTTCAGTGTTCGAGTATTTGGACCCGAAGAAGCGCACCTTCGGCTTGAACATAATCACAGCCGTCTTCTACTGCATCGGTGTGATGATTTCGCCCTGGGTCGCCCTCTGGCTGGGCACCTGGCGGCACTACCTCTTGTTCGCCTCTCTACCCGCTCTCGGCGTCCTTCTTTATCCGATATTCGTCTGCGAGAGCGCCCAGTGGCTGATCACGAAGAACGACCTCGACGGTGCCGTGCGGTGTCTGAAGCGGGTGGCCCGCTTCAATCGGCGCCAAGTGGACAACAGCGTCTTCGAGGCGTTCGTCGCTCACTACGAGCAGAAGCTGGCCGAGGAGAAGAAGCTAAGCACAGGCAACGACACTTTCCTGGGCATGTTCCGGACTCCGCGCCTTCGCAAACTCACCATCATCCTGGTGATCAAGTCGTGAGTTTTATACCATCATAACCAGCGATCGATTTGTTCCAATAATCTACCCCTCACTCCCTTCTTTCATCAGCATGATCATCACCCTGGCCTTCGACATCGTCAGCCGCAATATGGAAGGTCTGGGCAGCTCACCGTTTAAGCTCTTCTCCTACACCTCAATTGCCTACGTTCCGGGTGGCTTCACCATAATCCTCCTACAGAATATAATTGGACGTAAGGGTATGGCCTGTGGGTCGCTGCTGATAGGAGGCATGATCACCGCCATTACCGGTTTCCTGATCGCCTTCCTCGATCGCGAGGAGAACGCACTGTTGCTGGCGTTCATGGTGGGCTTGGGTCGCTATGGCAGTATCGTGGCCTACGACGCCGAGGCTCAGTATGCAGCCGAGCTGATCCCGACCAGTGTGCGCGGTCGTGGCATCTCCATCATCCACGTGTTCGGCTACGCCATGGGCTTCTGCAGTGCCTACGTCATTTACTTAGGGACATTTTACAAGCCCTTGCCGTCGATTTTCATTAGCGTGATCATGTTGATCGGAGCCGTACTCTGCCTCTTGCTGCCAGAGACCTTGAATAAGTACGTGGTATCACAAAGATTGGGGGTTGGAGATACTAACCTTTTTGTTGTGATAATTACAGGAAACTCCCAGAGACTCTGAGCGATGGCGAGGTCTTCGGCAAGGACGAGCGATGGTACTTTTTCCCCTGCCTCGGACTGAAGGATTCCAAAGAGGCGGACACGCAACAATGCGAGGCAAATAAGTTCTAGCCAAGAGCGTCTTCAGGCTAAACTTAGACTTTAAGGCTAGAGTTGCGAAATTTAAATGTTAAGATTAAGATAAAATAGTGTTGTATACAAAATATGGTACAAATAACTTCTATCATTTGAAATATGATGTTTTTAAATTCAAATCTTAGACATAAAAATGCGTTGCATTTCGTCTTGTCAGAGGTGAACTGCTAAACCATTCATCCGATTGCGCCGAAACTGTAAATATCGTAAATATCACTAAAAAAAAATCATGAGAAAATAATAAATTAGAACTTTTAAAGAAGAAAAAGGGAGTTAACAGTTTGATTGATCTGCTTTGTAGTTTTACAGTTTGAGAACAACAAAAAAATAAACTATTTGTTTTGTAGTTGAAAATAATAAAATTTTGAATTTTCTATAAAAATTATAATTTTTTGAAATACGTATAAAAAAGATCAGATTTAAATTTTAAAAATTTGATCATTTCATAGATCAAATTTTTAAAATTTCCAATCAAATTTTAAATTTTGCATATAATTAAAAATTTTTAGTAAAATTCAAAAGAACAATTGCATTTATTGTGCCGAATGCAACATAAATACTGTATGTATATTTCTGCTGAGGGTGCGGCTGCCACCTTCATGCCGAATGTTGCTTTCTTTATAATAAAAACCATAGATACATTCCAGAAAATTCTATATAAACTTTAAATCATAATATGAATACATATTATGTATTGTTACAATTATATATACTATTCAAACTAAAATCTATATATATACATGTTTACGTCACAAACCGTCCGTACTGTACAATCTAGTACAATATGGTGTGCCCTCCCTGGCGAGTGAAGTGTTATCGAGAAAGACACTTTTCACCGTTAGCGGTTCATGGTGACCGCCAAATTTGCACTCAGAAGTGACAGTTCGGACAGCGCCATTGACTTCGATCATGTCTTTCCGCGAAAAGAAGGCTTCACTTCATTCGCGATTTTCAACCCGAACAAAGTAAAAACTTCAAGAAGCAAATCTATATAAAGAATATTTCCAATCCAAAGCAATCCAGCCATTTTCTCCAGTCGTGTTCCACCAAGGAAACGTAAGTAGAGTTCCAACAACAAACACAAGCGAAAACGAATTGCTCGTGCTTTCGTTCTTTTCAGCAACAACAACAATCCCCACCGCAGTCCATCCAACGCTGCACTTGCACATCAACCGCTGCACCTGCACATCCACCGCTGTCCAACCTGCCCGTTCACCGCTGCAACAACAACAACAACCACCGCTGCTCCAACCAGCATGTCCACCGCTACAACAACAACAAATCAATTTTTGGTAGTTGAAAATGATAAAATTTTGAATTTTCTATAAAAATGATAAATTTTTGAAATATGTATAAAAAGATCAGATTTTAAATTTTCTATGAAATGATCAAATTTTTAAATGAAATTTTGAATTTTATTGAAAATTTTGAATTTTATTGAAAATTTTGAATTTTGTTAAAAATTTTAAACGAAATTTAAAATTTTTAATGAAATAAAATTCAATTTTCATTAAAGTTTTCCAAAACAAAAATTTTAAATTTCCCAAAATAATTTTAAATTTCCAAAAAAAATATTAAAATTAAAAAAAATTTTGGAACAATTTTACTTTACCACACCCACGTCAAAAAAAAAAATTTTTTTTTTTCCAAAAAGGGCCAAAATAACGAAAAATTACAACAACAAAATATGGCGGCGGACTCATTTGGTTTGGCCATAAAGTGAGGTCAAAGTTCAAATTAAGGGTTTTTTTAAATAGCCACCAAATCCCCAAATGTTAACCGATCGGTCAATACAATATATCAAATTAAAGGTAAATAATAAAAATACTACAAAACTGCATTTTTGGATTTAAAAAAAAAAATTTATTAGTAAAAAAATAATATCAAAAAACAAAAAAAATGAATTATTTTTTAAGTTCAATAATTTTTTAAAATTTTTTTTACGTGATGAACCATATATTTATATTTTCTGAAAGCTGATTCAATTAAATTTTTTTTACGTGATGAACCATATATTTATATTTTCTGAAAGCTGATTCAATTACCTTTAAAACGGTAGTACATTATATATACTTTACTCCTAGTTTACATATATAATTTACCAATTATATTAATATACCTATTTTTTTTTTGAATATATTTTTTGCATTCAAGTTACCTCTATGCGTGGCGGCCTTCGGCTGCGCTTAGGGGTTTTAACCCTCAAGTATGTCCAACACCGGCTACGCGGTCCAATAGTACTTCTGGGATCCAAGTTCCTTCTGCGTGTGGCGGCCTTCGGCCGCGCTTAGGGGTTTTAACCCTCAAGTATGTCCAACACCGGCTACGCGGTGCAATAGTACTTCCGGGATCCAAGTTCCTTCTGCGTGTGGCGGCCTTCGGCCGCGCTTAGGGGTTTTAACCCTCAAGTATGTCCAACACCGGCTACGCGATGCAATAGTATCCTGTAAAGCTATAGACACAAATAAAATAACTACAAGAAATGAACCATAAATCTTTTTTGCGTTGGGAAAATATACAAAAACCCAACGTTTATTGATGTAATCAATAAAATCCAAATTTAAGTTTATGGACTAGTACAGTTCTCCTGCCAGTCGAAAAAACACATCCGCGCGATTTGTTTTGTATTTCTTGCGAAACATATTTCGCAAGAAATCCTTCGAAATGTTCCTTCTTCCGGTGGTATTCCGGCAATGAATGTTTGGCGTGGCGCCAGAGACCCTCGATTGTGTTGGTGTGTTGCCCTGTTTCCGGATCCTTGAAATGAAGGCTATGATTGACTCTATAATGAATAAAGCCTTCGTCATTTAGACAATCATAAGCCTACATGAAAAAAATAAAACATTATTTATAGGAAAAAGTCAAATGTGTTCTTTTACATACCTTCCAAAAATCGGAAACAATAATGCTTCCAGGCAATCCACTCCTTAATGATATTAAGGAGAGTCTTCTTGTCGCGAGTCTCAACTGGAACTAGGAAACAGTGTCCACTGATCCTCTCCACGCCGCCAAACACCCACTGGCCTTCAACTCGGTGACCACGGTTGTACTTCCGTCTACCGAACTTGCTCTCGTCGATCTCGACGACTACTCCTGGACCACCGAGTTTTTGCCTTTGTGTGATCATGCCATAAATGACAATCTCACGGCAAAAACTGGCCCATTCGACAGAAGTCCTGGTAGACATCGGCACCTGGTTCCGGATGAAGTCCAGAGTACAATTCTCCACCCACAAATAACAAAACGAGAGGATGGTGTATAAAGACAGGTGGCTCCTTTCGAAAAGGGTGTTTTTCCGAAAGGAAACCTCATGATTACACACCTTCCTCTTTTTTGTTTGGGCAGAGTACTTCGCCTTGCAACTGAAAAACAAGTTTATGAATTAGTTATGATACATATATATATATATACTTACTAGTACACATGACCATCCAATACACCATTTTTCTTTTTCAATTTTAGAGGATGATTCCGAGGACATAGGTAGTCCCCATCCTTCGGAATCAAACCCCATTGACGTAGCTGTTGAATGACGTCATCATTCACTACGTCCTCGTCGTTCCTGAATAATTTTAAATTTTAACTAGACTTACTGAAGTCATAATTCAATTTTAAAATTACACGCGAAATATGCGACTCACTGCGAAAGCACGAAATTGAAAAGAGAAAACATAACGGTTCGCCCCCCACGAATAAGTACTAATTTTAACAATAATGCCATCGATTAATGGTTTATTATAACAATGTTGCATCCAAATGCAAACATAACGAATTTTCCCCCACTCCCCTTCAATGGTATAGTACTAAATAAGTACTAATTTTAACAATAGTGTCATCGATTAATGGTTTATTATAACAATGTTGCATTCAAATGCAAACATAACGAATTTTCCCCCACTCCCCTTCAATGAGTACTAATTTTATAAAATTGTACTAGATTAACAATATTATACTAAAATAGGTATGAAAAGATATATTTTAAAAACAAGTATATTAATATAATTGGTAAATTATATATGTAAACTAGGAGTAAAGTATATATAATGTACTACCGTTTTAAAGGTAATTGAATCAGCTTTCAGAAAATATAAATAAAATATATGGTTCATCACGTAAAAAAAATTTAAAAAAATTATTGAACCTAAAAAATAATTGTTTTATATATATTTATATGTTTTATATAAATTCAGGAAACGTTGGCAAGTCGGCGATCGAAAAGTTGATGAGATCTTGTGATGTCCGGAAGATCTACATCTTGCTACGCCCGAAGAAAAATCTCACAGTGGAGCAACGTATTGAAAAATTGAAGAGTACAAAAGTAGTGTTACTACACTGTACGTATTGGATCTTAAAAATCTGTATCCCTACTTCTGGTTGCAGATCTTCCGCGTGCTTTCAGAAAATATAAATAAAATATATGGTTCATCACGTAAAAAAAATTAAAAAAATTATTGAACCTAAAAAATAATTCATTTTTTTTGTTTTTTAATATTATTTTTTTACTAATAAATTTTTTTTAAAAACCAAAAATGCAGTTTTGTAGTATTTTTTAATTTGATATATTGTATTGCCCAATCGGTTAACATTTGTGGATTTGGTGGCTATTTCAAAAAGTCATTAATTTGACCTTTGACCTCAATTTATGGCCAAACGAAAAGAGTCCGCCCCAACCTTGTTTTTGGTTGGAATGTACACTGAAAACACTATCATTTGACATATAAATTGTTGGATGTTGGCGCTGGGTGTGGTAAAGTAAAATTATGCCAAAATTTTTAATAAAATTTAGAATTTCCTAAAAAAAATTTACATATCCAAAAAAAAATTTTTAATTCCTATAAAATTTAAAATTTTCAATAAAATTTTAAAATTGTCAATAAAATGTATATATATATACATATATATATATAAGAAGAAGAAAACTAAATACTAAACTAAAAACTAAATATAAATACATATATATAAATTAATTAACTTTCAAAATGTCAGATCAAATTTATTTCAAAATCAAAGAGTCGCCAAACAATCACAATCTTCCAACGAAGGTCCAAATGCTGCTGGGTGGAATATAAAGTGGAATATTTTATTAAATTTCTACATTTATAGATTTCTGATGTGTCGCGAATTTTGTCTATAAAATGCCAATTTCCCATACACTTGTTAACGACATGTGGGTTTGGTGCCCCAATGTTGGATTTAATGATCCTTTTTTGGCGAATTGAAAAATAAAACCGTTGTTCTGCGGTTCAAAGTCGTCCAAGTCTCGATCGGCCTCCTCCTCCTCCTGTCTTGTGTCAGCAATTGCAATTTCTAAAACAACATCCTCCACTTCGTCTCCGCTCGCTACAAACTCGTCTGCCAACGTCTCCCTTATGTCGGTAATTATAATTGCGGATCAACCTCGTCCAAGTCTCGATCGACCAACTCCTCCAGTCTTGTGTCAGCAATTGCAATTTCTAAAACAACATCCTCCTCCGTCCATTCTAACTGGTACAGAATAAACTGCGGACTTAGGAACCTGTTCGTCGATTGCTTCGCATTCATCGTCACTTGAGAAGGTTATTCAGTCAGGATTAATGTCTTTCATTTTGGATGATATCTCGTCGTCGATTTCTCCACATATACACTGTATATCTGCGATGCGCCCCGGCAACCACGAGAAATAAATATCGTCTCTCCATCGCTTTTCGCTCTCTGCAATCCGCGTTTGTTCTCGCTGCTCTCCGCAGTCATTATTGCTTCTAGTTGCTTTCTCTGCTTTCTGCGTCGATTTCGTCTACTTGCGTATCTCAGTTACTGTGCGCCCTCGTGGTTAGTTTTCTTCTTCTTGTTCTAATTTTACCGTTACAACGGTTTGATGAAAACTTATTTTTGATGAATTATTGTCTTTTACAAAATTTTCAAAAATGCGAATTCTGTCTGAGTCCGTCTTTCCGTCTCTGGGTACTATCCCACTTCTGACACCAATTTGTAGGATTCCGAGTATTTACCACTACTATTAACATCAATCTGATGATAAATTCATACCATACCATACCACACCATACCATATTTTCTTAATATTTAATAAACTTAATATTTAATATACGAGAAGTGTTTTGAATTTATCATCAGATTGATGATAATAATAGTGGTAAAAACTCGGAATCCTGCATACATAATTTCCTCACATTCGCTAATGTGTTGTATTAAAGCACATATTTTCTATAGATAAAGCGATAGAACAGCGAATAACTTAGTGGACGAACGAGTTGTGGTAAAATAAATGAAATAATTCATTGTATGTCATTCTCTGTGCTTCAAATGTATTGAACTACAACTATTGCATTAAAATATTTAGATCGGTGGGGTATTTCACTGTGGAGCAACCGCTCACTTGAAGCTGAGTTTCGTAGAACGAATGTCGTTTGATATCATTTCAAAGGATCCTTACTGAATTATAGTATGCCCCTTAATACGAAATTCACTTGTTCCATACGCCATACGATCATCGTCATACTTGATGGTACTACAAAATAAAATAAGGAGTGAGTGATGGAAAGTTAGGAATCTTCGCAAATAAATTCTAATGCTCGATCGCCTGTGATCTTGTTGTTTTTACATCATTCTATATTATATACACGAAGAAAAATTATAAAATTAAGAAAAAAACAGTAATATTTAAGTTCGAGTATGTAATATGTATTATTTAGAAAAATAAACATATTTGCATTTTTAGGCATTTTAAGAGTGTTGTATTTTTTTAATTTCAGACTGGAGTGGAACAAAGTTCAGTCTTGATTCAAAACATTTTTGATTAAATTTCAGTAGGTATTGGAAACCTGACTAGATATGTATATGTATATATATTTATATACAGGGATGGATTATAAATTAGAACCAAGTGTTTTGTTCAGAAAGAACGATTTTTTGTTGACAGTTTTTCGATTACTTTTGAGTATATAAAATTTGATTAACATCTATATTATATATCAACAATGATAAGACATTCGATTTTTCCATTACTTCGAAATTGCAATTTTTAGAAACTTCGATTGTTTTTGATAAAAACATTTGATTCCATTTTATTGTCCATAACTGTAGGCACATGTCTATGAAATCAATATATTCGAAATGTCATTGGTCTTGCTGATGGTTACCTCTAAAATCGTATTACTGCACACGGACAACCAGGTACAATAAATAGCAGAGCCATATATACATTCATAAGTTCAACGACATTCAAAAATAAGAGGTTAATATTCCAGTCTGTTCTTCTCTTGTCGGTCTCCGTCCCTGGTCCTAATTGGTGCCTAGACCTTCAATTGAAGTCTTCGTGCCTCAATTCAATGCCAGTCGAGTATAAGAGCTGTAACGAAATTTGGTACCTCTGTGAACACGTAGCTGTTTGGGGTTGAGGATCAACATCAGACATGATACCGGAGTTCTACAAGGATTGTGATATATTCATCACCGGAGGATCAGGTGGGACCATCGTTGAATAATGTTTCAATATATAGTATATAACATGAAATAAAATATTAAAATATATGTTTTATATAAATTCAGGAAACGTTGGCAAGTCGGCGATCGAAAAGTTGTTGAGATCTTGTGATGTCCGGAAGATCTACATCTTGCTACGCCCGAAGAAAAATCTCACAGTGGAGCAACGTATTGAAAAATTGAAGAGTACAAAAGTAGTGTTACTACACTATACGTATTGGATCTTAAAAATCTGTATCCCTACTTCTGGTTGCAGATCTTCCGCGTGCTGAAGTCCCAGAAGCCCAATGAACTTGACAAACTTGTAGCAATTCCGGGAGATGCTGTACTACCGAACCTCGGTATCACCCCCGAGTACACCAAACTGATGGAGAATGTTTCTATCGTCTTCCACTGTGCAGCAACAGTGCGATTCAATGAGCCTCTGGATGTGGCCGTGCGAATGAATGTGGGCGGTACCTGGGAGGCCTTAAAGTTCGCCCAGACCCTGAAGAAGCTCAAGATCTTCCTTCACGTGTCGACCTTCTACAGCAATCCATATTTAAAGCGAGTGGAAGAGAAGGTGACAAATAATATCATTTTCTCTTTATGTCTGTACTTTATCGTATGCCATTTCCTAGATCTACCCTTCACCCATGGACTGGAAACTGTGTCTGGACATGATCAGTGACGAAAGCAAGCATAGTCTGTTGGACGTACTGACCAAGAAGTGACTAAATCCTTTACTCGTGGTGTTTTCACTCACTATCATTGTTTTTCTAATCTCAGGGTAACCGTAGGCTTCCCAAACACCTACTGTTTCACCAAGAACCTCTCTGAGAATTTAGTCAATAGTTTCCGCGATCGGTTACCAGTAGCGATTTACAGACCCTCGATCGGTGGGTTGCGAACACCGAGAGAAATATTATTAACTGTTTAATGTTTTTCAGTGCTCTTCGCCTTTAACGAGCCGGAACCAGGATTTCCTTCGGGGCTGGTGGGTGCTATGGGTCTATTGACATTGATAGGCGCGGGCATTGTTAAAACTATTCACATGAATACGAAAATTGGTTTGGACATCACTCCCCTTGACACAGGAACTATCGTGATGTTAGTCCAAACGATGTGGGCTGTTAAGAAATATGAAAAGGGGTAAATTCATTGTAAAAGGAGGATCTAAAGCAATTAATTGGTAATTGTAAATATTGTAGCAACGTAATTGACGTTCCTGTGTCCCAGTTCACAAACGGTTCACCCAACATGAGATCCATGTCATTCACAGAGTTTGGACGGTTCATACAAGATAGCAAAATATGGGACAGATACCCATACGAGAAAGCCTTCATGATTCCCTACTGCTATTTCACCGATTGGGAATGGTTTTACAGGCTAGTGGTATGTGCGTCCCCATTCCTCACCATTGAAACAAGTGAATTTAAAACTAGATTTTATTCGGATTAGAATTTCACACACCAGTTGATACCTGCCGTGTTGGTCGATGGACTGACCGCGTTGTGCAGTTGTAAACCTGTAATGATGAAGATTATGCGCAAAATATTCGTCTCACTGGATTCCTTGAAGCCCTTCAGATTCAACGAATACGACTCCAATGGCATTACGGACCTCGAAGATATCATTAAATTGACTGAAAGGTGAGAAAATATATCTTCGCCTGAACAACGGAGTGGTCTATATATTGATTATCTCTGGACAGAACCGATTTCTCCATAAAGGATGACATTGAACAGAGCTTGACCGAAGGGGGACTCACTAAGAACTTTATCAATATGGCGCTGCGGAGTCGGGAAGTACTTTTGAACGAGGATCCTTCTTCACTAGACCGCGCCAAGAAGATCCTACATGTGTGAGTTTATAAGCACTTACGATCCCAGTTTATTGTGAATTTGTCACTCTCTTTCTCAATGGCAGGAAAAAAATCATCTACAACGTTGGACGTGGCATCCTCGCGTACTACTCGCTATGCTGGATCTTCAATTGTATTCTAAATGTGAATTAAATTACAAATCACAATTAAAAAATTATTTTTTTACGACATTATGTATGCACTTTGTTTATAGAATATGGCGTCTTATGTATAAAAATAAGTTTCGTCTTGTCAGAGGTAAACTGCTAAACGGATCATCCGGGAAAATAATAAATTAAAACATTTAGAGGGGGAAAAAGGGTTTAACAGTTTATTTCAGGTTGACCTGCTCTGTAGGTTTATAGTTTTGAGAACAACAACAAATTAAACTTTTTGAAGTGAAATTTCGAGACACAACCTGACAACACGCCCAGAAGAGTTTCACCTCAAAAATATGTATATCAAACACAATCAAGTTTAAGTTCAGTACAATATTAAATATTATAATTAAAATGTACTTAACGTTTTGATTCACTTATCTTTTGTAAACAAATAATAATTATGGCACTCAAATGAATGCGCTATGTAATATTCGGTTAAAACTGAATATAAATATTAAATATTTAATTTCTGGGGTAATTTGCAGCCCCCGATGCGCTAGTTTTAAAATAAATATCTGCAAAATAAAGAATTCCCTGGAATTACTTTGAATATACAACAATTATAGACTAGCACATTGCTTATAATAGAACTTTTTACGCTTACCAATGTCAATATTACGAACAATATTTTTTATTATTTCATAAAGAACAAAATACGACTCACGAGCCGTATTTTTACCACTAATGAGCGATTCGAATGTTTCTGCTAGTGAGTGGTAAAATTCGAATCGCTCAAAGTTGGGAAAAATACATGCATTTTTTGCAATTCAGATGTTCAAAATACCTAGACCAGGTGGGGTTGTTTCTTGGGCGATTCTTTCAGCTTTAGGCATTCAAATTAAATCAAACTCATTGTATTAGTTTTATATAACATGTAGTCCAACAAAGTTCAATCTTAATTGAAATTTCGATTTGGGAATCGCGATGGTTTCCCAAAATAGCTATAGTAAGAAACTCCCAATATATGTACATATTCATTAGTAGAAAGTCAATTAAAACTGAGGGGTTAGTACTTCGCCCTGTTCTTCTCTTCCTTCTCTCCTAATTTGTATATAGACCTTGAAATGCAGTTTTAGTTCCCAAATTTAGTACAAGTCGGGAAGTATAAGAACTGAAATGATATTTGTTAGCTCTGTAAACACGCTGGAAACACTAGAGGTAGAGAGTCAATATCAGACATGATACCGGAATTCTACAAGGATTGTGATATTTTCGTTACAACAAAAGTGTGTCCTTTGTTGAATATTAAAAAAATAGTGGACTACTATAAAAAATAAAAACGATGTCTTATATAAATTCAGGAATCTCTCGGCTTCTGGAAAATAAAATTAAGGAATTTGGTTAATCAATTTTAAGGATCATGAAAGGTTACCGGATTTCCTTTGCGATCGCTTTTATTTTGATATATGTACTTCCTTCAATGAGTTACTAACGCCCGATAACCTACAGAATATAGGCATAATGATTTTACTATCAGTATACAATAGTTGAACGCGCACGTTTATACTGTCATATTAAACTTTCGCCGTCATCTTTTGCGTGGCTGTCTATTAATCTGAATCTATTTCAATAGATTTAAAGGGAACTCCATAGATAATCTTGTTGATCTCAATGTCGGGACGGACTCATCAAGTGATACTACCGGGAATCTCTATTCTGCCAACCACACTTTCCCACCTTTCGACCAAATATTTACCCTCCTATCACCAGCTTAGTGGGGATCTGCTCTAGTAGGAATTTAATTGCGATTAAATCTAATGCTGATAATGATGATGAAGAGTAAGAGATACAAAAGTCTCCAGATAATTTTTATTGGACACTAGAATTGTGGTCCATAGAACTGAGAAATCGCGCGTGAAATTTGGCGTTTTTAAACAAATGCACCTACCTTGAATTAGTTCACGTTGGGCTTTCGGCGAGAGTATTGTGGTTCAGGACAAAAAACCATAACGAAATGGATTTCGATGCTGTTCTTCAGAAATGTGGCAACTACGGACGGTACCAACTGGTACTGCTCTTGCTCTACGGCTACACAAACATTTTGTCCTCGTTGCATTACTTCGCCCAGACGATCATCAGCTTCACACCCGAACATTGGTGAGAAAGACCTCATCTAGCTCATGATTTCTGTTCATTTCGCTTATACACGGTATTCCTTGGCAGGTGTTTCCATGAGAAGCTGTCAAACAGCAGCTTTGACGAGGTCCGCAGCGTCTACGTCTCACTGGAGCGGCCATCCTGCTCCCTCCTGGATAACGTCTTGGACGGAGGCTCGCCTGTAGTAGGCGAGGGCCAGTGCAAGAAGTGGATCTTCAATTACGAGAGCGGCTATCGAAGCGTCACGACCGAGGTGAGTTTCTCCCCGGAGATGCGATGGACTAAAACGTTGCACCACGCGTACTAAAATCATAATTTTATATCTCTTTATCTTTTACTTCCGTACTTTAGTTGAACTGGGTCTGCGATGACGCCTACCGATCGGCGGTTGGTCAGTCTTTCTTCTATATAGGCTCCGTTTGCGGTACGATTTTCTTCGGTTACCTCGCCGACAAGATCGGCCGTCTGCCCGCCCTCCTGTTGACCACACTGTCCGGCGGCGTCGGTGACTTCATTACCTCCTTCGTCCACTCGCTGCCCCTCTACGTGGCCGCACGCTTCACATCCGGACTCTCCAACGACACTGTCTTCTACTTGATGTACATCATGGGTGAGGATCAGCTCCTATATACAGTATGAATCGTTCTCATCGTTTATTACAGTCTTCGAGTATTTGGACCCGAAGAAGCGCACTTTCGGCCTGAATATCATCACCGGCGTCTTCTACTGCATCGGTCTGATAGTGTCGCCCTGGGTAGCTCTCTGGCTGGGCACCTGGCGCCACTACCTTCTGTTCGCCTCTCTACCCGCTCTCGGCGTCCTTCTTTATCCGATATTCGTCTGCGAGAGCGCCCAGTGGCTGATCACGAAGAATGACCTCGATGGCGCAGTGCGGTGCCTGAAGTGGGTGACGCGCTTCAATCGGCGCCAGGTGGACGACAGCGTCTTCGAGGCGTTCGTCGCCCACTACGAGCAGAAGCTGGCCGAGGAGAAGAAGCTAAGCACAGGCAACGACACTTTCCTGGGCATGTTCCGGACTCCGCGCCTTCGCAAACTCACCATCATCCTGGTGATCAAGTCGTGAGTTTCATTCCATCATCAACAGCTATCGATTTGGCCGATTAGTCTACTCCTTACTCCCTTCTTTCATCAGCATGATCATCACCCTGGCTTTTGACATCGTTAGCCGCAATATGGAAGGCCTTGGCAGCTCACCATTCAAGCTATTCTCCTATACCTCTATTGTATACGTCCCTTCCGGCTTCACCATCATCCTTCTGCAGAATATAATTGGACGTAAGGGCATGGCCTGTGGGTCGCTGCTAGTGGGCGGCGTGATCACCGCCATCACCGGGTTCCTGATTGCCTTCCTCGATCGCGACGAGAACGCACTGTTGCTGGCGTTCATGGTGGCCTTGGGACGCTACGGCAGTATCGTGGCTTACGAAGCCGAAGCTCAATATGCAGCCGAGCTGATCCCGACCAGCGTGCGCGGTCGCGGCATCTCCATCATTCACGTGTTCGGCTACGCCATGGGCTTCTGCAGTGCCTACGTCATTTACTTAGGGACCTTTTATAAGCCCTTGCCGTCGATCTTTATCAGCGTGATCATGTTCATCGGAGCCTTCCTCTGCCTCTTGCTGCCAGAAACCTTGAATAAGTATGTCAAAGCAAGAGGATCATAAGTTGTAGATACTAACCTTCCTCTTGTAATAATTTCAGGAAACTACCCGAGACCCTGAGCGATGGTGAGGTCTTTGGCAAGGACGAGCGATGGTACTTCTTCCCCTGCTTCGGACTTAAGGATTCCAAAGAGGCGGACACGCAACGATGCGAGGCACATACATAAGTTCTAATGTGAGGGTCTTCAGACTAGTTTTAGGTTTTAAGGTTGGGCTAACTAATTATACAAATCTGTTCATTGTTCACGTATTTACGTTAAATTTCCAATATAAACCTGTTTGCGAACGAAGAAATACAAAAAATAGTTTTTAGCCTCAAATCGTTATAACCGTTACAAGCCATCTTACCATATGTACACGGTTAAACTACACAAACAATCGAAATTATTTGCCAGTTTGAGCATTAGAGTGAATTGGATCAAAAACTATATATCAAGTATACTTATACAATTTCAAGTTGAAAACGAATTTTCTACTTTTTTAGACGAAACTTTTTTGTTTTTTACTGTGATGGTCGTCACAGTAACAAAAACAGTAATATAGTTTCATCTCAAGCTTTAGAATTTCAGTTGTTCCGAAAATCATAAAGATGATAGCAATCAAGAAAATTGTTACTTGTTATAGTTATTTCTGTTAATCTCCAAAATAGGATCATAAATGTTATATGATTTTGCATACAAGTAGCATATATATGCCTACATAAACATATGAAAGATTAAACCCAACCATACAAGCTTGTAAAAATCTAATTACAAGCTTACTAACTTAAGCATTTTGTTTGGAAAAGGCTTGCTACTACTGAGAAATGCTTCAAACTAATTACCAAAAAAAAAAACGAAACGGTTTGTGTTTTTAATTGGAAACAGACAAACAAGCTTTATGCAATTGTTTCTTTACAAAAATGTTCTATTGGAAATAAGTATTTGAGAAAAGTTTGCTTGACTGGCTGATTGTGGGTCATTGTTTTTTTTTTATAAATCAGATAGAAATCATCGTACAGTTGTAAAATAGTTGAGTTTTTTAACACATTCCAAACATGTTTGAAAAACATTAACTAGTTTTAGTATAAGTAAGTCTTATTGTGTTTATTTTTTTATTGCTTTACGAAACAGCTCTACAAATAATCCTGATAATTTTTTACCTTAACAACAACTTTATAAGCATTTGAAAAATTTTGTTATGCATACGCTTACTTCAATCACATTGTTGATAGGGTAATAAATTCAATTTTGAAGTGAAGAACCTCTTACCATTTATTTAGAAACTGAAACTGAGGCTTAATCCCTGATTTTAAAATACATATGGATAGACAAACAAACTGACTGAATATCGATCAAATTTAATTGTCTAATTGTTGCAAATCTAATTGTCATAACTTGAGGATTTAAATCGTATACTTTCATCTCAATATAATTGTGTATAAATGTGCTCTTGAAATTCGTACAAATATATTTACGAAATGGAATTTGAATATGTGTAGTACAATGCATGGAATATATTAGTATAAAATTCCATTAAATCAATTGAAATTGATGAATGTACTGATAAAAACAATAAAATTAATTAAAATTCAATAAAACGTATACAATTTAGAAAATACAATGGAGGTCATCCATTGATAAATTCATTGACAATAAACAGCATTAAATTATAAAATGTAGATTACAATGAACCTAAGTTTCAACGACTTATTCAATAGATATTACGAAAGCTTTATCACAATACAGATAATCCATCTGATGAAATTAATATTGAGAAAGTCAATGAGAATCTTAAAATAAAGTGTGGAGGAAACAACTAAGATGCTTAGTAATTATAAAAACTTCAGATCAATTAAAAATTTAAATTAACAAGTTTAATAGCCCAAACCAATAGCTAGAGTGAACAATGTACTTAAGGTGAATATTAAGTATGTCAAAAACTAACTTCTATACGTATAACCAACTGTATAAATATGTAAATACATGATTTGGATATTTTGACATTTCCATGGTTAGATATGATATGGTTGATGGGGTGGAATGTTCTGTTGTGACTTCAGATGTTGTGATAAATACATAAAGAGTTGCAGGGGTAAGTGTGGCTCAAAGAGAAGGACAGATAACAATTGGGGCACATGTGAAATAGTCCAAACCTTCAGATCAATTAAGTAGAATGTTTCTTAGAGACTCATCTTTACGACCGGCTACTTTGTAATCTGCTTCCCTATGCAGGTGCGCGACTACAGTGATGAGAATATGCTAACTTTAGCACGAACACAAAAATATGCATAAATATTATCTATATATGTTCGATGCATATTAGAGAAACGAGAAGATTCATAAGAAACTGTAGAAAGATGCCTAACAGCAAATCCCAATAGGTATCTCCGATAACTAATATCCGACTCCAAATATCGTACACATTCACAAATATAATTAAAGAACTCGTATTTATATGTAGCAAAGCAGAAAGAGAGATTAGTGTAGAGTCGAACACAGTGCGAATACTGTACAAATTTCAATTTTACCTTGAATCAATACTATTCAAGACGATTCTTGGATTACTGTGCTCGAGTCGCAAGGTATTTGTGGACCGACTGTACAAACTCAACCGCTTCAACTTGTTCCG
Source organism: Coelopa frigida (assembly GCA_017309665.1). Lineage (NCBI taxonomy): Eukaryota > Metazoa > Arthropoda > Insecta > Diptera > Coelopidae > Coelopa > Coelopa frigida. The sequence goes on along the minus strand of CM029561.1, from coordinate 34,125,259 downwards.
ATGCTGATCTTACAAACATTTCACTTCTAACATTGGTGGCGAGCAGATCGGAACTCCTCTTCGCTTCCGTATTTTTCAGAACGAGATATAATTAGACAGACGTTCGATCGATGGATTTCGATGCGGTGCTCGAGAAGTGCGGCGGCTTCAACCGTTACCAACTGGTCATGCTGCTGCTCTACGGCTACATGAACCTCCTGTCCTCGATGCACTACTTCGTCCAGACGATCATCAGCTTCACGCCCGAGCACTGGTGCCACCACGAGAGCCTCGACAACCTCACAATACCCGAAGTGCGCCAAATCTACGCACACGCACCAGAACCCGGTTGTACGAGCCTCGAGGCGCTGATCTTGAACCAAACGGCGCCACCAGGCGAACAGCTGCTGGACACGACCTGCAGCAAGTACATCTACAACTACGACAGCGGCTACGAGAGCATCTCCACCGAGGTGAGTCCAGAGCGAGTGCCTTTAACCGCTGCGATCCTCCTAACCACAATCGTGCGTGTGCGTTGCAGCTGAACTGGGTGTGCGACAAGGCCTATCAGCTGGCCGTTGGCCAATCGTTCTTCTTCGTGGGCTCCGTCTGCGGCACCGTATTCTTCGGCTTCCTCGCCGACCGTGTGGGCCGCCTCCCCGCCCTGATCATCTCCGCGATCACCGGCGGCACGGGCGACTTCCTCACCTCGTTCGTCCAGACGCCGACGGGATTCGCTGCCGCCCGCTTCATCGGCGGCCTCTCCACCGACTCCATGTTCTACATGATGTACGTGCTGGGTAAGTGAGTCAGACCAGCCCAAAATACTTGGATTTGAATTGAACTCTCTTCGCCACCCACAGTGTTCGAGTACCTTAGTCCGAAGCGCCGCACCTTGGGATTGAACATTATCCAGATGTCCTTCTACACAGTGGGCCTAGTCAGCTCGTCCTACCTGGCCCTGTGGTTGGGCACGTGGCGACACTATCTCCTGCTGGCCTCGCTGCCCATCCTCGGCACCCTCATCTTCCCGTTCTTCCTGTGCGAGAGCGCCCTGTGGCTGATCTCGAGGGGCAACATTAAGGGCGCGGTGCGGAGCCTCCAACGCGTCGCCCTCTTTAACCGGCGTGTGGTTCCCGATCAGGTCTACGCCGAGATGGAGTCGCATTACGAGCAGAAGCTGCTCGAGGAGAAGAAGCTGGGCACGGGCAACGACACCTTCGTGGGCATGTTACGGACGCCGCGCCTGCGAACGTTCACCATCATCCTGCTGATCAAGTCGTACGTTGGCCTCACTCACCCCTCGAACCCTTTATATAGAACACTTTCTTTTTCTCCCTTTCTCGCCTGCAGAATGATCATCACCATGAGCTACGACATCTCGGGCCGCAACGTGGAGGGCCTCGGCAGCTCTCCGTTCAAGCTGTTCGCCTACAGCGCGATCACCTACGCCCCGGCGGGCATCTCTATCATCTGGCTGCAGCGCTATATCGGCCGAAAGGGCATGGCTTGCGGCTCGCTGCTGGTGGGCGGGGTGATCACCGCCATCACCGGATTCCTGATCGCCTTTCTCGACCACAACGACAACGCTCTCCTCATGGGCTTCATGGTGGCCCTCAGTCGCTTCGGCAGCATCGTAGCCTACGACGCCGAAGTTCAGTATGCCGCGGAGCTGATTCCGACCAGCGTGCGCGGCCAGGGCGTGGCCAACATCCACGTGGTTGGCTACGCCTTCAACTCCTTCAGCTCGTACATCCTCTATCTGAGTCGCTACTTTCAGCCGCTGCCCTCGCTGGTCGTAGGCGCGCTGATGCTGACCGGCGCCGTTCTCTGCCTGGCCCTGCCCGAGACCATGGACAAGTGAGAGTCAAACACACGATGAAGGCTTCAATTAACTAATTACTCTCATTTTCAGAAAGCTACCGGAGACCCTGGCCGATGGCGAGGAGTTCGGACGTGGCGAGCGATGGCACTACTTTCCCTGCCTCAGCAAGCGCAAGGACGTGGAGCCGGACATTCAAGACACGAAGCTGTGACCAAGTTATTTGCAAAGCTGAGGCTCGGGTGGCCCAGCGATCTCAGGGGATCTCGAAATCTGTTCAGGGATCCGAAATCGTTTTTTACACTCCTCATTGATATTTAACAAGACAAGTTGTACACTTTTTTTTATCACCATCGATAAATATCTGCTGCGATGCAAATTCTTACGAAAAAGTTCCATATTTTGTACGCCAGGATCGAACAAAATGATGATATGTACGCAAATATTCGTACTCAAATTCACTCTCACGCAATTATTTTTTGTTCAAAGAAAACCCAGGTACCTCGAGAGATCCTCGTGGACCAAAAAAAACTAGAGACTTCAGCAGACCAATATCGGAATCTGTATGACTGTGTTTAATAAAATCATGATTTCTATAAAAAGAGTATGGCGTATATTTGAATACTTATCGATGAGAGTTATTAGTTGAATCGATGGAAAGAAAAAATATTTATATACATGTATATTGTAAATCTATATAATTTACAATTATATGTATATTCTACTTATGTCTACAGTGGAAGCTAAGTAATATAAAGTAGATAAATACTTGTAAAATGCCCGAGGCTAAGGTCGGGGACGCAACCTTACCTCGGGAGGGGGCTTAAGTAAAACAGTGCCGCTTAGAGACTATGGTAAGCATCGAGATTCGGTTACGATTACGTTAACGATATAGTATATGTATAAGACGATGACGATTAAGCTTACGCCTACGATTACGATTACGAGTCTAGGATACGAAATTCTTAGGGCTACGAGAAAGGCTTGTTTCATGTTAAACAGTGTCTTGTGCGTTCGTCGCTTCCCTGAACGACTACCTGGTAACCGCTCCGAGGACTGTGGTGATGATGCCGATTATGATGATGATGAACCTTAAAACTACACCCCATGGTGGGTCCAAAGTCAGTCCCTCGTCGCACGTTCCGTCAACGGCGCTTACGTGCAACTGTTGCTGTTGGCGTCCGTGAGCACGACCTCGCCGTGCTCCAGCACGGTCAGCGACTGCTTGCGCTTTTGGTAGGACTCCAGCTCCGAGTCGCTGTCCTCCGTGTCCGATGGTCGCCGGGCGAGGCAGGGGAAGTCGAACATGCGCTCGCCCTTGCCGAAGTGTTCGCCTTCCTCGATGGTCTTCGGGAGAGTCCTGCAGCGAGACGAGAAAGAATTGTGAGAGGAGGACTTGGGTCAATTTTCAACAGCACTTACTTATTCAGGGTCTCGGGCAGCAGGAGGCAGACGAAGGAGCCGCTGAAGAACAGGACGCCCAGGATGATCGAGGGGGCCGCCTTGAAGAAGGTGCCCAGCCAGAGGATGTACGGGGGCGAGGAAGGAGGCCTGCGAAGCCGGCCACGTGCACCGCCGCCACGCCCTGGCCGCGCACGCAGGTCGGTATCAACTCGGTGGCGTACTGAGAGCCCGACTCGTACGAGATGGCCACACCGAAACGCGCCGCGATCGAGAGGCAGGCCAGCAGGAGGGCGTTGTGGTTCTGTTGCTGGTAGGCGATCGCGATGCCGGCGGCCGACGTGAACATGCCGCCGACGAGCAGCGAGCCAGCGGCCATGCCTTTGCGGCCAATGCGATCCTGCAGTAGGATCAGGATGATACTCGAGGGCAGGACGGCAAGCGCGCTCACCGAGAACATGATGAACGGCGAGATGCCCATGCCTTCAACGTTGCGAGAGACGGCGTCGTAGCAAAGGGTGATCACCATTCTGCAGAGACAAAAGACAAGGTTAGAGAGAGGGGAGGGAGGTTGTGAGCGTGTAGAAACTCACGACTTGAAGAACAGGATGAGGGTGTGCTTGCGCATCCGAGGCGTGCGGAACATGTCCACGAGTGACGACTGCTTCTGATCGTCGCCGCCCTGCTTCTGGTGCTGCTTCTCGCAGTGCTTGCGGAACTCATCGAAGTCCGACTGGCTGACCTTGCGCCCATTGAACTTGGCCACACGTTTCAGCCGCTGGATGGCGCCGTCCACATCGTTGCGCGTGACCAGCCACTGAGCGCTCTCCTGGACGACAAAGTAGAACATCACCACCGAGAGGATGGGCAGCGAGGTGCAGGCCAGATAGTACTGCCAGTGGCCGACGAGCACCGCCAGCCAGGGCGTCACCACCAGGCCCATGCAGTAGAAGAGGCCAACGGCCATGTTCAGGCCCAGTGTGCGCATCGAGGGCCGGATGTACTCGAGAACTGTGGAGGGAGAGAAAAGGCTGGTTAGAGGAAGAAGTCCAAGGGTCCGTTTGGGTTCCCCCCCCCACTCACCGATGATGTACATGAGGTAGAAGTTGGTGTCGGCCGCCATCCCGGAGACGAAGCGACACAGCGTGAACGTGGTCACACTACGCGTGAAGATGGTCGAGAAGTCGCCGACGAATCCCGATAAATTGGAGAGGATCAGCGCTGGCAGGCGCCCGATCTTGTCCGAGAGCAGCCCATAGAAGAGGGTGCCGACCACGGAGCCGATGAAGAACAGCGACTGGCCGACGCGAGCCTTGTACTCGGAGTCACAGACCCAGTTGAGCTGAAAAGACAAATTCCTATGGTTAATACACTCTCCCTCTCTTTCTCTCTCTCGCTGATGCTGCATCGCCTCTCGTACTCACCTCGGTGTTCATGCTGCGGTAGCCGTAGTCGTATTTGTAGATCCAGCGTGTGCATTTCTCCGGGCTGACGGTCACGTTGGTCCCGTCCTCGCCCACATCCAGGAGGCGGGTGCAAGAGGGATTCGGGAAGCCGGCGTAGATCGCCTCGATCTCGTCGAAGGTGCGGTTCTCGAGCTGCTCGTGATAGCACCAATGATCGGGCACGAAGCTTATCACAGTCTGGGTGAAGTAGTGCATGGACACGATCAGATTGATCAGCCCGAAGAGGGCGAGGAGGAGGAACTGGTAGCGATTGAAGTCGCCACACTTGGCGAGGATCTGATCGAAGTCCATCGTCGGCTCAAGGACTTTTGACGGGGTTGAAGGTGAGATTGGGGACGATGGTCTGACCGTGGGTTGGTGACGAGGGAGAGCGAAACTTGGTGTGCTTTGGAGTTTGTGATCGTGGTGAATTTAACGAAGGTGTCGAAACTCCTAATTGTTGTGGGTTTGAGTTTTGTAATGACTTTCGTAATGAATTCCGAATTTCGTTGTTCCAATGTCCTTACAGCTGTTATCACAATTTTCTCTCTCTCTCAATCACACGCACACTCTCTGACGATATCTCGCTTTCTCTCGCTCTCTCGATGTCCCTTAGTCGCACACATTTACTCACACACGCATGCAAATGCTCCGCAGGAAGACCGGAAGTCAGTGGGACGTGAACGGAGGCGGAGGCGGAAGCCCTGCTGGCGTATCAATAATCGAATTGAATCTGGAAGAGAGAAGGAGAATAGAAGAGAGAGAGAGAAAGGTAGAGGATTAGCTTAGGTGGAAGCATTGGATGAAGTTCAAGAGGATGGAATTCACTTTAACAAGGTTGTTGGAAGTTTAATTAGGAATTCTAAGGTTTTGCAAAGATTAGTACCCACCTAATCTGGTGTCGGCAGTATGAAGAGGGGCCTCTTAAGAAAAGTTCATGGCTTTTGGGAGGTGCGCGGAGTCGTTTACCTCGGAGCTAACGCACACACTCTCACATGTTATTTACTTGCAAATTATTTTGGCTATTTTTCTTCGGCTTTCTTCAAATCCACGCAATTAAAAATAAATATAATAAACAAAAATATCTGGCAACAAAATACAAAAAGCAATCAACAATAAGTTCAACGATTTTTCAAATTGTTTTCTGTCCAAAATCACCCAGGAATAAAAACAAAAATATTGCCACAAACAAAAGCCCGAAGATGTTTCTACGTTTTCGCGAAATATTTGACGAATTTAAACTCTCGACCAATTTCACATTCGAATGCGAATTTCAAACTCGAGCGTTCCGATCGACGTCAAGTCTCGGAGAATTCCAAGCGAACTGAAAACGAATTTCTTGCTTGGCCAAGATTCGACCCCAACAGAGAGAGAGTGAGTGAGAGAGACAGTGAGAAGGGTAGGCGAATAGTGAGAAGGGAGGACGAAAGGGAGTGAGTTATATAGTGTTTGGAGAAATATTAGAGATAAACATTTATTGCGTGAAATAAACCGATTTCTTGGTCCACCCCGCCAGACGTTTTCCTCTCTCCAACCCACTGATACTGTTTTGTTACCAAGATGTTTTCACACGTCTTGACACCATCTGACGGTGGCTTCGCGAATCAACCCAGTTTAGCAACGAATTCACATTGATCTGATTTTGTCTCTTGGACACGCTTCCGACCACCATTTTTCACACCATTTTACTATTTAGCAATTTCTTTTCTAATGGCACGCATTTCATTTTCGACACTTCCGCAGCTGGCACCAAACTCTGGGCCAATTAGCCAGTTTTAGTCAACAATATCTGTCAACATCGTTTCTATTGATTTCTTTCCTTTATTTTCTACTTATCGCAGTTTTCTGATTCACTTTACGACCCAGTGTTTGTTGTTTGTTTATTTATCATAAACTGCACTATTTCTGGATTCCTCTATTCCTTTGATCAAATATTATGTATTTTTCGTTAGAAGTACACTTTTCTATCGTCTAATTCTATCTTTTTTATGTTTTTCATTATTTATTAGTTTTTATTGATATATTTTGAACTTAATTTTCTTCTGCACTTTTGTATTATTGTATTTTCTTTTACCTTTGTTTATTTTCATCCTCCTCTATTTTATCATGCTGTGTACATTTCAAATTGTTTTATTCTAATTATTTTATTATTTTCGATGATGAATTTATTTATTTGAATTGTATACTATTTATTTATTTATTTGCTGCATCTGTCCTCGTTGCATTCTCGTACAACTTTGAAGTCAAGTTCAATCATCGTAAAGACTTTTATCGTCGCCCTCTTCGGTCGGAGCTCGACGTCACTTCGTTGAGTCTCGGACTGTCTCTATTGGACCCCGATTCCAATGAAGCACCAATTGCCCGCCTCTTCTTCTTCTCGAGATGGCATTAATTGTCGAAACTTTGTAATGGAAAGGGGAAAAAGTTTCTCGCTCATGTATTGTTATGTCCATTCATTATAAGAAATCCTCAGCCAGATGACTTCTTCTCGCTCTATGACACTCATCATCTATGAAACTCATCACCAACGAGGAGAGACAAAGGAATCTCCTCACATAATCTTCAATCGAGCTTCCCAATTAAACAGAATAACTCCATAAAACTTCCACAAGGACAATGCCTGGATACAGTTTGCGATAGTCACGAGACTCCTCAGAAATCACGACGATATTCGATATAGAAATTCGAAATCGAGACTATGGAAAGTTCCAAGTGGCGATGGAATGAGAAGCTATCGGTCTATACATATGTGTGGTTGTTGGTCGCATTTTTATTGAGAATCAAAATAATGGAAATGCGAGAACCCGCAGCGATCTGCCCTGGCAACAACAACTACATGAGCAACAAGTACAACGACAACATGGGGTATAAAATCGATTAAAGTCTGCGCTCATCTCTTGATCGGTCGATTGAGCGAGCAACAATTGGATAGAGACAACAACAAAAGCAACAGTGACAACAGAAACAACAACAGTGCCCACAACTTTGTCACCAAGCGATGGGGACTCGATCGATGAATTCAATTCGTTCAAGGGACGAGGGAGCTCAATTTGTGTTGGCAGAAAAACAAACAAAAATATTCACGAGAATCTTCACGACGAACGGCAAAGGAAAAGACAGAGAGAGAGAGAGAGAGAGAGGGAGGATGGTCGTGTGAGAGAGAACGTGTATCGAAATGTATGCTGTGGCCATGAGTTACCATGCGGAATCCCCAGGAATTCATGATGACGACATCGATAAGTTTCGCCCATCAGCCGAGATGGACACAATGGTTCCCACATTCTAATCAAAATCTAATCCCAAAGCAAGATTCCGTCTTTTATTACGATTATTTGAGGACTCCTCCTTAATGTTGATGAAATATCTGTCGATATTATGTATTATTATTCGATTACAACAAAGGTGGAGTAGATCCCTTGGCAACCCTTCGCTTGTGCCACATTCGATGAATGATCGCGCTCGCTCGATCAATCGATGATGTTCCGCACATGTTGTACTGTTATTTAATAACAACTGCAATGATGCCAACAAGAACAACAACTCGATGCCAACAAGAGCAACAACTACGATGCCAATAAGAACAACAATGATGCCAACAAAAAAGAACTAAATTATTGAAACAAATTAATAGAATTCCCTTGGTTCCATCAATGATGATCTCGATGGCCATGTCGTGGTGATGATTGTGAAGACGATAATGATGCTGGTGTTGCTACTCACATTTTCATTCAATTCATTAATTCGCTTGATCCGATCATTAATTTCCATTAAACACATCCAAAATGCAATGAATTTAATTCTTTACTTCAACCGATCCGAAGGGGTTCACAAAACGAAATTTCAAGTTCAGGGAGAAAATATTAATTCGTTACAAAAATATCACAACTTGGCATCACAAACACACTTTTTGTTTATATTTAATACACTCGGTGGAACTCCGTCTTCCGCTTGTCTAGTTCTTATTTTGCCTCATTCTTGCTCCTCTACCATCCTCTCAATGGTATTACGTTTGCGAATTTTTTTTTAGTCGGTCGCTCGTCTATTTTTAATGCTATTTCGAAGGTAGCAACGGTTGTTCAATCACTCACTCACTAGTGCCCTCTCTTTCTCGCGGCGGAACTCAACTTGGCGGTACGAGCGCCAACGAGCGACTACTTTCCGCAGGTACCCGAGACGCGTCCATGACTCTCGGTGATTTTGAACAAAATTCCGCGTCCTCCCCCTGCCGCGACCACCCGAATGGTTGGTTGGTTTGTTGATATCGGGAAATTTATTTCTTCTCCTCTATTTGGTGAGCGGCGTCTGTGCAGGACTGCACCGTGTACCAGTGCAGAGGACCGGCTTGGACGAGGTTTCCCGCAACACTTTGTCCAAAAAGGGAACGAAGACGCTCCTTCCAATTCACACGATTTCTTCAGATCACTCGGAGATGCAATGGTGATAATTAATTGATGATAAATACGGACAGGTAGACATGCTCACGGTATGCGGACCAGTTGCTGCTACCTCCTCATAATCTCGAAGCTGAGCCAAATCTCGGTCTCGCAACGCGGCAAGGACAAAGGAGGAGACAACAATAAAACCGAGCAAATTAAATGCAACGAATCTGATGCTGCTGCAGGGGACGGAGCAGAGATTATGAACAAAGAAACTGGATTTTATCTCTGGTCTGGTTGCGGGGAGGGGTGAGAAGGGACCCTTGGGTTGCAACCCTCTTTCGGTTCGGTCGGTGCTGATGGCGGTCGCCAAACGCAGTTCGTTAAGAAGAACGCAGTAAGGACGAGGGGTTGCGAGGGGTCGATTGCGCATTAGTTGAGAAACGATGTGTACGAGCAACAAAGCATTTAAACCAGAGGAGATCAGAGATGGGAAGAGGATTAGGCTAAGGACCGAAGACACCGAAGGTTCCTCAATTGCGCATCGGAGGAAGTCGGATGGAAAACTACGCATTCCACGAAAGGAACAACTTCACCTCGACGCCCTAATAAGATCGAATGCATTACAGTTAAGAAAGTGAATTTCGGGAAAATCATGTGGAATTCACCACGCGGCACGGTATGCGCTCTTCTTCTTCTTATGTTGTTTTTCGCACACAGCGCACGATGACGATAAATCAACCTTCTAGTTGTCATGTTCCACTGTCGGCTAGTCCGTCCAGCCACTGTCTCACCGACTCCCCAACCATTGGTCTGGCTGTCTGTCCAACTGCTCAATCCGTCCAACGGTCCGACTGTCTGTCCGTCTGTCGGTCCGTTGGTTCGTGTACGTCGTCGCATTATCAGTCGGCGTGTGTCAAACATTGAGATCTCAATGTTAAGGTCACCGACGACGTGTGCTCTCTGCCGCTCTCTCACCGCGCCTCCCTCTCCCTCCCCCACTTGCCAGAGATTAGTGGCCACAATGAGCAAAGTGCAGCCGAGTCTTTAATCGTTGGTGGCTTTCGTTCATTTTCTCGTGCGCTTCTTTGTATTAATCTCCGTCGACAGCTGACCGACCGACGACTTCTGGCCATCATCCTGCCTCCCATACATTCACGTCTGGCCTCCGTTGTTCCTCTTGGCTAAATCACGACCGTGGGAGAGGATGAAATGATTTTTTCAAGATGTCATTAATCGATGGCGTCGGACGCGAGAGACAATGTAAGGGGTCGTCAATGGAACGTCGACGGGGCGGCAGACGGGTGGGCGATGGATCAATCGAAACGTGCCATGAGGACCTTGGTGTCAACTCAACTGATGATGGGACTCCCCACCGACGATGGATCCTCACGTGCCAGTCACCGGCGTCGTCTTGCAGAGGGGTCTACCTAAAAGTTAACACCTCTGGGTATGGATCGAAGCGATAAGTCCAAAGCCAAAGTGAAGCCATGCGCCATTCACGGCCACGGATGTCACGCATACGCAATGGGTGCCGTGTCGGCGAAATTCGGTCGATCCTCTAATTTTATAACTGCTGGCGAGATGATAAATTAACACCCTAACACCATAGAGGAGTTAATGCCGAACTCTTCGCATCGACACCCCGATGACTCATCCATTGGCTCCCCTCGGATCGATTAAATCAATGAATAATATTTTGATTTTGAGGTTTTGACGGGGAGGAGATTGGAGCTTCGATTTCTTTAGCATTTCTCTGCTAAGTGGAGTGCTAAGTGGTCAGGTATTTGATTAAATATTGTAATTATGTTCCGAGAATACGACATATGGTCTTTATTTTCTGTTAACATCGTTTATGAGTAAACATTAACGCTGTTGAACATAAAGTTTTGTTAGTTTTAAAATACAGGAGATAAAGTTAAAGAAAGATAAAGATAAAGTACTTATCCAAAATCCAAATCAAAGTAAAAGGACACAATTTCCAACCATTTAATTGTAGAGATCAATAAATCTAGTAAAAGATCTATGTCTTGAGTAGATTTATACTCTCCACTATTAATGTGAATTTATCAAATCAAAACTTTAACAGAAAATCCTTCAATAGTCATTAGACCATATTAGATTATATATTACATAAAAGTATAAAAGAAACCTCAATACTAGCAACTATAATTATTTATGATATCATAAAATGAATGTGGAAACTGTTCGCATTTCATAACTCAAACTCCGTCTGGCAAACTGATGTCAATTAAACACACGACACGTGACGGCTGCAGAGAGAGAGAGATAACGGAAAATAAATGACGACAGGAAGCGAGGAGTGAGGTAGGGGAACGAGGAGTTGAACAGGAGCATAAATCAAGCAAAGACATGGTAGGGAATCCGCAAATAGGCACAAGGACGAATCGCTGCACGCACCGCACTGGGTCGGCGAGAGTGGGACAGGGCGAAGGGCTGAGCGAGTGGGATGGAACATGACATGAGGTGCTGAGGCGAATGGGTTCTTGCGACGATGACAAGGATGAAGGACCTCTACCGACCTCTGACTTCCGCCTAGGTGCAGCACCCTTGCGTCAACTGGTTGCAGGTGGTGAAAACGGTGGCATCACTGGTTTCTCTATCATTGATATATTCATTTGTTAAATCAATACAGACATTGAGACAATGATAACATTAGAGTCAATAACAATGACAAGTCACTAATGTCTCCAACAACAGGTAAAGAAAAAGTAAACAAAACAAAAACTAATACGTAAACAAGTTATTCATCACGATTAAAACAACAACAACAACAATAGCAATATGAAACTTGCATCCCATCCTGATGTCGATACCCTGGACCAACCAATCCACCTCCCCCGCACCCTTCTCCCTCCTCTTCCCAAATCTGCATCTTTCGTTGTCTTTCACTGGTTACATGTTAAAAATCAATAAAAACTCAAATTTATATTCAACAATTCTCGAAATTCCACTTTCCATCGCGCAAAACCGGATGATGAAAATTCACTCCTCCCACCCAGAGAAAGAGGTAAAAACTAACACTCACTTTCTTCTTCCTCTTCTTCTTCCCGTTCAATTAGTTTTCTGGTTTTCATTTAATTCCATCTCGCATCCTCCTCCGGTGACCCGCGAGCTCCCTCGTTGTTGTTGTTGCTGTTGTTTCGATTGTAAAATGTTTAATTGCTCTTGTGATTTTTCACTCTCGAACACACAATGGTGAAAACTCTTCGCGGTGACTGCATGTTGGCTCCACCAGCCGCCGAAATCAACTGCTCGGTTGCCACGGTCGACGCTGCCCGCTGCTCCAGCTGATGACAGTGGACGGAACAGCTGAAAAGGCTCCTGAGCGCTAGGGGAAACTTTCGTCGTTGTGACGTCACGATGACACTTGGTGACAAACACACACATGCACTCGCAGTCGCACCACTCACAATCACAATCATCGAGAAGAGCTCTCGGGCCAATGAACGAGCGAACACATGCGTCCTTAGACCGGCGACCCTTCGGTGCTTCCTGTTGTTGCCGATGGGCGGGGGCGCCTCGGTCTGTGAGCTGCATGCTTGTTGCTCTCCCCCGTTGTTGTTGTTGGTGTTCTTGTTGTTCTTATTGTTGGGTAATCAAGTTGTCGCCATGTGCCATCAATCTCGTCCTCTCCGACTCTTCCGCTTCCATATTCTTTGTTCGGAGGAACTTCGCTGTCTACTGATGTTTATCTAACCTCTGACGGAATCTGAACGAGCATCGATTTGCCCCATCTCCCCCACTGCGCGATTTCAAAAAGGAGGACCTTCCACAGGGCGATTCAAAATTCCAGGAACAAGTTCTTGAAAAAAAAAACGTGATTTCTTGCTTATTAACCTCACGTGAACAGATCTCATGAATAAACTCGTTCGCTTAAACACGCGCAATTAAAAAAAAAATGTGCTTGCAAATAAAATATTTGGTTTATATCGAATCTTGTTTTGAAGATTTTGACTAAAATTATTTCATACAGAACAAGAAAGACTTGTTAACTTAAGTTCCCAGAATTGTGATTAACTTTTTGTTATGGTTTTTTTTGTTTGTAAAAGATGGCTCAGTTCTCTAAACTAATTGAAAATTGTTTAAAAAATAGTTTCTGGTTAGCAAAATTTTATTTCCGATAATCAAAAAATAAAATTTTTCAAGTCAACAATACACATATATATTTTATATTTTCTGAATATATGCTTTGAAATGTTTGACTGCAATTTCTCAGTTTTGAAAATTAATTTCTGCAAGTCGGAAATAACATTTTCATATCAGAATTTTGGTTTTTATTTTCTAATTTCTGCTTTGAATAATGTGTGTCCTAAATTGATTCCAGTTCTCCGCCAACCACAGAGCGCACTGTTTGCAAACAGTTTGAGGGTAGCCGGATTCATAGGAAGTTCTCAAACTTCATTTGTAACTACTCGTTATTTTTGGTGGTTGTTGCATCAACTTCTAATCAATGAAATCAACTGAAATTTTCCGAGATTTACACTCTGGGAAGTACTGGAGTAGCAATGAGGCATCGACAAACGAGAAGAAGAAGAAAACTTGGAGTATTGGTTTTAAAATGTTTGTCGATCTTTTTTATAATAATTCCTATATATATTCAGTATAAAGGAAATTTAATAGGCTTTCCGAAAATGCATATAAAAATATGTTATAATCAAGTCAAAACGAGTAAAATGATTAAACAACATTTATTTAGTTTTTGTTTTTTATTCCTTTTTTAACAAAACTTGTTCAATCTTTTAATTGAACCCAATTGCTTCAGATAAGTCAATATTTGTAGAATTACCAGGTGCTACAATTGTTTGAACCTTCTCCCCTTCCCCCAACAAATTTGATAGCAGGTGCAAATTTAATGCAATTGGAGTATTTTTTAGTTATTTTGGGGTAGGTAAACTTCAATTGTTCTCTAATTTTGTATTGGGCTCTTTGGTACAGTGATAAGAAAATATAATGGCATTTTTTGGTTTCTTCCACTACTACAAGGATAAGTGTAAAAAAAAGTAATTGGTTTCATTTCTAATAAATTGTGTGTATTTTCTTTGTACAAGAGAATCTATTTGATTTCATTAACATCAATTGTCGTGCAGAAATTCATTGGCACTAAATATTCTATCAAATATAAATCTTTCATTTTTAACATTCTTCACATAAAAGTTCATTAAATTTAACATTCATTTTTCAATATTTGGCTTTACTTAAACTAGGTGATGCTCTTTATACAACTACAAAGTTGTCATATCACAAAATGGTAAAAATACAAAAGTACATAGTGGTCAAAGAGAAGAAAAATAAATGTAAGTTGAGAAAAAAATAAGGAAAACAAAACGCACTGAGATAATGGAAGGAAGGAAGCTCTTAACTTAGGAACAACAACAAGCACCGATAAATAATAAATAGAACACAGCTCAATTACAAAGCTAGCGAGATTAAGCAGATCCCTCGTGGTAAAGAGGAACCGTCCACAACGTCAATTATAAAGTTAGGCTTACCACTGACTTTAAAGCTTACTAAATAGTGAACAGAAACACGATACTCTTCTAACTTATCTAAGGAGATTGTAGTTAAAGGCAGAGGACGAGCAGCACAGCTGCAGTCGAGGAGACCATTCGAGGTTCCAGATGTGAGAGAGGAGTAGAAAATATCTTTGAGTAATCGTCAGGCTTCAGCAATTTGTGCCCGTGATGCCCGTCTGCGGGTTGTCCCCATGTATGATGAGGTCCATCTGAGATTGCGAGAGGTTGCCGCTGAGGAGTTTTTCCATTCGAATGAATTTATCATTGGATTCCTCGGGGGCGGCGGCGGCGGTGGTCACCGAGGCGGTCGAGTCATTGTCCTGCTGTCGCATGGACGAGCTACGTGTGGCACGTTCTAGGAGACGAGAATCGGAGGATAACATGAAATGGTCTGGAAGGCAAAATCGAATACTAACCAGTTCTTGCTCGTCGCGACTCCTGTTCGATGATGATTTCGTTGGTGATGTAGATCTCGCGGCGGATCTGGTCGCGCAGCTCGACGCTCATGTCCGGGATGCACCAACGCACCAGGATCATGACCAATGCGACGAAGTTCTGGAATAAATGAAGAAGAAGTTAATAACGATTATTTGAGCACATATTTAATAAGTAGCTCATTGCAAGACCTCCAACCGACCCTTGAGGCGTTACTAAGAGACCTCAATACATCAGAACGCATGCAAGCTTATTCAAGGTTCGAACGAAATGGCTTCCTCTAAGTTATTAAGGCCAACCGCGACAACAATAAGAACCAGAACTAGACTACGGTGCATCCCTTCGTTGCGAACGCAGTATTGAAGTGTTATTTGTGTCAGGGAGATCGTTGACCCGCGGCCAGAACTTTCGATTTCAATGGATTCTTCTAAGCATTTCGCATGTTTTGCCTGACATTTACAGTTTTCCTCGATGCACCTCGTCGTCGTCATCGATGATGACGCTGGCGTTTGTGGCTTCTTGCGACTCTTCTGGTCCGCCCCTAATTCAGTTCGATTGCAACCAGAGTCGTGTCCGCAACACAACCGTTGCCACTTTCAGACTTATTCTTCATATCGGTTCTCAACTCAAAACTTGGTCAAAATGAAACGCTTCTCCTGCCTCAGCCTTCGCTCCGTGGGCCTGTTCATTGGCTCCGCGGATGTTATCTGTGCCATCGCCACGTTGACTCTTTGTTCCGTGTACTTGTACGAGGACTTTGTCGAGGTGTCCCAACTGCAGGAAGGTGTCCAAGTGCAAAATCCATTGACCAACTATGTGAGGAGCGTGGGTCAGTGACTGAAACGGATCCTCGAAGGATTGTGTTAACCGTGTTCTGTTTGATTTCAGTGGATTACATCCTGGTGCATAACTTCTCGAGCGCATTCTACATGGTTCTCTGTTTAACCCTCTGTATCAAGTCATTTATCAACCTCGTGGTGGCTTCGATTCTGATCGACGGAATACGAAAGGTAACTGAGTTAAACTGAACGGATGAATGGATCTCACGTCCCACTCATTTGCAGCAACGTCCACTGTGCCTGGCTCCATGGCTCCTCAACACCACAATCTCAGTGTTCATTGAAATAGCCATATTTGTGTTCATGGAGGTGAAAATCGACGAGGAGGACTTGGCGACGCAGGATCGGCAAATAGCACGAGCCATCGTCTTCGGAGTATTTCTAGGTGAGCATTGAATCCTAACATGTCCATTCCGATGCAGATTTATTTCACACGATTTCGATTCCAGTACTCAATGCTCTCTTCGCGTTTGGCATTTTCGCATTGTACAAGACAATGAAGACTTCCACGGTCGAGAACCAGACGTTGCAAGAGAGCATCGTGGAGGCGGCCGATATGTTTCAGCACGTGAAAGTTTAAACTCGAAGCGTTTTGACGAAAGGACCACGAGCAAATTGCATTTAGTTTATTTTAATTAATTCATACACATAAATACCATCAAGAGGAAATACAGTCAAAGGAATCCGAGAAGTTTCCTTGTTGCCTTCAGAGATTCTTTTCTTTTTCGCGTTTTTTATAAAGTCTTTTTTAATAGTTTAGAACCACCATTGCGATGGTCAGAAGTTGGTCAACTCACCTCGAACACCACAACGAAACCCAACCGACAGGCCAGTATGATGTAGTACATATTACTCAGATTGTACTTGTTCACCGACGAGGGAGGCTCACGGTAGTCCGAGTACCTTGGGGAGTAATTAAAGTTTTATTGCAGAGCAGTGTTTAAATCACGAATAAGTTGGCTCACATGCAGGTTTTTATGGTCGAGTTGTCGCCAGCCAAGCTGCGCAGGGTGGCCGAGTCGCTGATGTTGAACTCGGACAGTGTGAAGTCCAAGTAACCATGGAGGCTGCCGTCGCCGGAGACGATGGAGCGGTAGACTAGACGTGGTATCAGGTCTGACGTGAATGCGATGATGAAGCCCTATAAAAGCAGACAATTAAATGAAAACTGCTGGAGGTGGAGACAATTTCCAGTTTACATTCGTGATGACACTGAGTTTTCCAATGCAGTCGAGGATACGGTACCAGACACCGATGTCGCGCACACGCTGCGACACCGGACGCTTGTGGTGCGTTAGGAGTTTCTTCGCATCCAGACGCATCTCGAGGATGTTATTGAGCAGGGCGAATATGGGTGCCAGTGGAAAGGCGGCAACAAAGATAGTCACAAAACCATATTGCAGAACTAGAGGAAGAAACAATAAACAATATATAAAATATTGTAAATGAAACCAATGATGGTCTGCGGCGTTACCCATTTCCAAGTACTCCGGAAAGAGACTTCTCGGCCCCCAGTCCAGCAGTTTCAGGTCGCGTATCCACCGCTCGACACGTTGCATCTGGGCGTCGCGTTCCTTCCGATTGAAGAGGCGCGACAAACCCACCTTAATGGAAAGCACCTTGCGCCAGAAGAGGGGCATGATGACCTCCAGAATGGAGTTGAAGGCCTGTTTGCCGACCATGATGATTGCCAGTTGAATGCACAGTTCAGTCAAACAGCCGCCAGAGGAGCACTGAAACGAGACGAATGATTTATCGATGTCGGTGTTGTAATTTATTGGCAGGTCATACCTCTTCCTGTCGATAGTCGAAGAGCTTGTTGTACTGTCCTGGATGACCGACGAACTTGCCCTTGAAGAAGGCGATGTAGAAGATGGAGGCGTAATAGTTCACAAATTGCAGCAGATAAATCTTCAACGTCAGCGAGTCGTCGAACTGGGTCTGAGTGCGCCACATCTCCATCTCCGTTAGGTACTCGGCCAGGGAGTTGTACATCTGAAGCAGGAATAAACGAGAGAGAGCATTAGTTGGGTCTCTTTGGCAAGTGTTCAGGACACACACATAATTAAGTATATAGAGAAGACACAGATTGACGAAGGCCGCCGATGCGGTGGCCACCACGATGGCACTGGAGGTGGTCATCGGATTGGCGCCGAGCTTCAACGTGGCCAACATAGACATGCGATAGACGACCACAGCCAAAAGAGCCACGAACGCCAGGGCGATCAAGAGAAGCACCACGGAGAAGCTGAACACAGTTGCGGGAAGTTTCATGCGCCAAAAGGGGACGGTGGGCTCCTTCATGTTGGTCACGTAGTCGGTCCGAGTGGGCGGTATGTGCTCCAGTCGTGCCAGATACTGCGGCCTCGGATGCTCCTCGTGCACATCGAAGCCCGTCAGATCCCAACGATATGTGATCTCGGCCGAGTAGCGTTTCCACAGCTCGAGGAAGAGTGTCGCCCAAAAGGACATGAAGACGGCAAAGAACACCGTGCTCGGATTGTCAATGAGGTAGGTTATTTTCGCATAGAAGCACGTCTCCTTCAGGTCCCAGAAATTGCACCAGTCACACAGAGGACACATTGTCACCGAGTTCTCCTCACTGAGGCACACATCTTTGCTGAGAGAGGCAAAGGGAAAACTTAAAACAACGTTGATAGGTGGGGGACTTAGGGTAGCTTACACCGGCACGTAGTTCTCCAGCGAGAGCCACGAGTAGACGAAGCAAATGACGCCCACGATGGAGGCCAGCAGCAACATGTATGTGTAGTAGCCCAACCAGGCGAAATACAATCCTAAGGAAGAACGAAATTGTAATGCAAATTTGATTTTAAATGAATTATTATCTATTACCGATCTTCACGCCGAAGTACTCCTTGATGTGGTCCAACGGCTGGTAGCGATACCACTTGCGAATCGATGCCCAGTGCGTGTAGAGGGTTTCGCGCATGGTGCCCTTCTCATTGATTTCGCCCTAGGGAGAGGTAGAAGAAGATCGTTAAGAAAAGGCAAGCATTCAGGAGTCCCCTCAGACTCACGTCGTGCAGAGGATACGCGGCACAGTAGACGTTCTCCGCCACCAGGCGCTCAATGCCAAATGCCATCTCGCCGCGGATCTTGGCCGGAAACCGCTGCCGATCCAGAATGAACTGCACAATGCGAGAGCGAACGGCCGCGGTGAAAAAGCATTCCTGTTGAATATCGAATCTGAAAGAAAGAGAACGTCAATAAGAGGAAAACGAGGATTAAATCCCATTGTACTCACAGGTATTCCTTGTCGCGACTGTAAATGGCTGTGAAGCGATGCGTGCGCTTCGGGAAATAACGCTCGTCCACGTAGATTTTGCGAAAGAAAAACGAGAATACGCCTTTGAGAGAGGAGAACACATTCTTTGTGGAACGATTCACGACGGACATGCCCGGGATCTGTCCATGAGGATGGGAGGAGAAAAAGATAGCAATCAGTGGGCGGTTCTTAGTTACAGCGCATCGAGAGAGTTAGAATCGAAACAATGCTAATGAGTAGGGACAAGGGGGAAATAACAGGAATAGGCGGCCGAAAGGTTGGTTTTAGAAGGTTAACGAATTTTGATAGATCGACGTCTAACATCGAACTGCGGTGGGCGAAAGATGGTCAAGCATCGGCAAATTGACTAAAACTAGGTGCAGACCTTTTGGGAGAGATATCTGGCTGCGGTATGCAATCGATTGGACTTTTCGAATATTTTCATGTTGCAAACCAGCTACGGAAAGGAAATAGAGAAATATATTCTTATTGGATCAAACTCAAAGTCAAAACGGAAACGGAAGAGACAATGTTTCGATCTCGACTCGCACATGAAAGAGAGAGAAGATGATGATATGTTTTCATTTGAAATGCACATAAACAAAGTAGACACCTTTTTGCGGAACGCAACTCTACCTCCTTCATTGGCATCCGCAGCTTCAGGATCTCGGCGTAGCGACGAAGAACCTCCAACGGAGCATGAATCTGTGTCGAAATAGAGAGAGAGAAGAGAGGAAAGTAAAACACAAGGACTTCATCCAGATGGAAATACCACTCACCTTGACGATGTAGATCTGCTCCTTCTCCTTCAGGGCGCGCTCCACCTCCAGCCCCTGATTGACCAGATTCTCCTCGAACACTCGTCGCTTCTCCGCGTTCTCCTCCTCGACCTGCGGCTGTGGATTCTGTTTGTACGCGAGCACGAAGTCAATGGAACGGATGCCATCGTCCAGGAAGAGAGAGGGATTCACATCTGGTCGTTGGTAGAACTCGCTCGGGCAGTTGCAATGCGAGTCCTGGAGGTGGTTGTGATTGGGATTCTCCATCAGGTGCGTCCTCGGTGGCTTCGCGTGTCTGCTGGACAGGGTCTCGTCCGGCGGCAGCAAGAGTGTCGATGTTGTGCCGTCGTTGGAGAATCTGAGAGAAATGAAATTGTGTTGAGTTTGAGTTTCGATTGTTATCAACGAAGTTTGTGAAATGTGCCCGATAACAACAACAACCAGAACCACAACTATAACATCTCTATGTGAAAAAAAAGGTATATAGGGTCTCGCGGCAGTTTTTTTAGCAGAGGAGTGGCAATTCTTATATACACCACAAGAACAACAATAACAACAGCAACAACACGAATAAAACTCTCCATCAGAACAAAAATCTCGCATGTCTACAGGTTGTTAATAAGTAGTATAAGTAATATGTTGAATCGAGTTTTGAGAGAAAACTAATGAACATTACTTGGAGAATGAGTTCGTGTCCAGGGTGGGAAATGGTAGAGAAGTCATATTGCGACCAATGTGAATAAGATTAGGATTCTGAAGTTGTAAACTCAATATCACTTCGGGCATCATTCCTGCATCGACGTCGAAGACGCTGTCACGTCCCGCCATCAAGGAGCTTTGGCGCCAACAAGCTGTGATAACATTTTAATCCACTGAGTAAGAGGACATGCTGAGCTCTATATACCTCCTACCCATCCCCTACTTCACCCAGTCTGACCAAAGGACTTGTGTCTGGATTCCATCGATATTCCCTCCATGCTTGACACCCCCCTTTGTCTCTTCCATTTCTCCAAGACAGCCCAATGCCGCCTCCTCCCCTTGGAGCCCTCAATTGAGACGTATTCGTGAAATGAGGTTGACCTATTTCCATGAGCACAAACCACCCGCATACGTTGCACAGTGGGAGCAGAAAAATTAATTTCCTTCCCTGCGTTAATGACGAATTAAAACACACTCATTGTAATAAAGACTCGTCACACATGAAGCGACTACGATAGAATTCCCGGTGATTAATTGTTGTTTTTATGGAACTTTTGTGTTTCATGTGTTTTTGTGTTGATATCATTATGATATTTTTGGCGGTTAATGGGAAGCATCTTTTCTCTGATAAGGAATCTAATTGAGAAGGTGGTGGGTGTTAATTTCGTACAGGTTGAAATATATCGATCAATCGTACGGTTGCTATGGGAAATAACAAGCCAAAAAACGTTCAAAAGAAACTTTCAAAAGAGAAAAATAAAACAAACCACGAAACTTTCATAAGTCAAGAGAAAAATAAATGGTAAAACCGGATTCCTTTATTTGGAATTAAGTGCAAAACAACCCATCGAGAGTTTAAACACGAATCTTTTATGCATTTCAATTCAGCGATTTAATCCTTCGAAATCAGAACTTGACACCACCTCACAATTTGTTCCACTGTGCCATAAAGCAATTGTTTGTTTACATTTAAATGCGATACACTTTATGAGCTTTAACGCCGATATCTGTTGTTGTTGTTGTTGTTGTAGGTCTCGAGTCACCATTGTTGTTGGAACGTTTATTATTAGTTACAAACAAGACCATTGATTCGAAAGGCAAATAAGAAACCGACGAACCACAAGGAAGAGGAACGATTTCTGCTTAATCTCGAATATATTTAAATACACTTGAGTGCTGTACCAAGTACAACGACCACGTCCACGTTCAAATCGCTATCAGGTTACGGGACAACAGCCGCCGGGGCATCGGGAGCGCCTTTGTCTAGTCAACTTCTTGTCCAGCAGGCCGATGATTCAGATGCGTGCGAATCACGGCCGAAAGCGAACAAAAGAAAAATCGAATGTAATCGAAAATTCGGCAGCAAAACAAAGGCCACGGAAATCAAGAAACTGGCCGCAAGACAACCGACCGACCGACCGACTACAGACCGAAAAACTGAATGGACAACTGATCAGAGAGGCCGAGTCAGAGCAAAGACGACGACGGAGGGAGGAGGCCGGACGGGTGTCGCGGAGCGACGATGGCCTTCCGGTCGCAGCCTGCGACGTCTGAGCGAGAGTGGAGAATTTTGAATATTGAGAAATCGGCTCAGCTTTCCGCGATTTCGAGAGAGAGAGAGAGAGAGATCGCGCTCGCCGGACGATTCGCGGAAGACACGGCGGACGTGGATCTAGAAAAGTTGCTGGCGCGACCGGCTGCGTCTGGGGATCCCACGTATTCACACAATCAATGAAAATCCACAAATTACACTACACTGGGAACCGATTGCGAGCTGCGAATGATTGATTCAATGATTCCGACAATTGGCGAGCATCCGCCACTGCAGTTGCCGCGTTGTCGATTCGAGCCCGAGCTCGGTTAAGCTCACCTTTCGTCGGCGTATGGTGTGCGGTTGCCGTTCAGCTTTCGTGAATCACCTGCATTGCCGCCGTCTCCGTCCTCGACCACCTCGAAGCTGCTGCGCCGCTCTTGGTCCATGAATTTGCTCATCTGGTTGTCGAGTGTTTGTGATCTCCGAACCTTTGAGCTGCGTCTCGAGTGTCGCTCGTTCAGCTCTTTGAGCTCCAAGAACGGAGCCAGCGGCGCGGTGAAGGGCGGCGGGAACGTGAGCGGCGCTTCCTGCGTGTCCACCGGCGTCGACTCGTCGTCGGGTTCCTCTGGGAAAGACTCGACCACCGTCGGTATCATCGGGTCATCGGTTTCCTCGCCATCTGTGGCTTCATCTTCGTCCCCTGCCTCCCCCTCGCCCTCTGCTGGCACCGGTCCCATTGGCGTCTCTGACCCCACAACGCCGTCGTCCGCCTGCGCCTCCATCGTCCTGTCTAAAATTAGAATTTCAGTGTAAACATTTTCGCGATAATTTTACAGCGATTTTGGTTTGTTTTTCTTTGGTCTTCGCACTCTGCTTTTCACGCACCCATGCTTCAGAGTCGCCTCCGCCTCATTCACCTCCAGTCTCTGAGCAGAATCGTTTTGGCCATGCACCAATTTTCGCTCTCGTTTGTTTATTAATAATACTACTTGTTTTGCGGAATTTATGAAGGATTTGTCATCTTTTCGTACGAAATTTTCACTTTTCCACTGCGACAATAAAAGCAAAAAAGAAAGCAATTTTCACTATGCTGCCAAAGTGGCGAGATTTTTCTTATTTTATGTGGTTCAAGGTTCGTTCGTCCGAGAAGAGCTTCGCGATGGACCAACCGACGAGCGAGCGTCCCAGGTGCCGGCGGCGACTTTTTAGCAACAACTTTCACAAACGACTACTGAGAGGGAACTGTCAGAGAACAGCTGTTGGTTGGGGAGCCTCGCCGTTCTCCGATGCCCTTCGGATCAGCTGCTCGGCAGCACGCATTCTGCACAGCAGGGCTGCAGGAATCACTTCACCCGAAGTGTTTCACTTCACTTTCGAGGCAAACACTCCGTCATGGAACATTTTTTTAAAACACTTCACTTTTTCCAAAAATTTCTTGAAGACACCCTTGATTTGTTACAACAAAACTTACAACATAAAAATACTAACCAGGTACTTCAATTCTTTATACATTTTGTTCCAAATCTTCGGAATTAAGAAACATTGCATAGAAATAGGCAGATGTTCTGAAATATATGGGTTTTCACTGGAGCAAGGTCATATTTGAACGAACTTCATTAAAGCACTTGAACTTTCATATTATAAAGTAATTCACACCTGTTGACTAATGAGATCGAATCAAAATATTCAATGTTGCCTGAAAAAAAAAACGATTTCTCCAGCATTATGAACATTAAAAACGCTTTAAAGTACGGTCTCATTAATATTTTGATCTTCAATGCCCAATGATAAACGCCAACAAACTTTTAACCAATAATATTTGTGGATTTAATTAGTTGGCATTATTCCGAGTGTACTGCATTTAGATTCATTCAATAGCACCTCTCATTAGACCAAGCTGATAAATCAAAACAAGAAGATAAGCCCAAAAATGTTAAATTTAATATTATTTATAATTGTTTATTATATTTGTTATATTCAAATATATTTGTTCGTAAAAATTATCTAAATGAAATATCTCATATGAAATTTTTGTTAGTGTATGTATTCGAAGCGCCATCTATGGACCAGTAGTAGAACAGAGACAATTTGACAGCTCGCTCTCCTCTCAATCTATATGACAGTTTGCTAAAAATTGCGCAGGGATGTCTTGCCGAAATTTTGGAGCGAAGTGTAAAAGTAGAAGTGAAGTGTTGCGAAGTGATTTGATGAACTGTAGGTCCCAGAATCCATAAGCAGACCAATTGTTGGAGAACAAAAAAAAAAAGTTTCACAGTCTAATTCTATATCAAGGGACAAAATTTCGAATATACATTTCTCATCTTCTCCCAGCAAAGTTGTGTTTTTTTTTTGTTTTTAAGTGTTTTGATCTAAAGTAGTGAAACACTTCGATTGAAGTGACTTCGACAGCCCTGGTTCCGCGGCCGAGAGAAGATTCACCCAACAGATCTCGTTTGTCCAGAACGGTGTCCGATTTTGCGGAGCTTCAAGAAGTAAACTAGGAATTAAGTAAAAAGTTAAAATGGCCCTTCGCCTCACACAACGCCTCCTGCAGACACAGGCACCCTTCCTGACCCGAGTGAGTACCGTCGTCGACGATCCTGTGGGAATTGTGCAAAATGTTGACAAGAGATGAAAAAAATTACATAATGGAATCGCCGAAAAATCGCAATATCTCTGCAATCGTTCTTTATCGCGTTCCCCTTGTGCTTGTTTCAGGGCTACCCCTTGCTGGTCACCAAGGAGAAGGGCGAGGAGGTCGCGCACACGAAATCTGCCCTCCAGAAGAAACAAACGGTGAGTGCTTCGTCTCGTCTCATCGCTGATTGAGTTTGAGGTTAGGCTGTGTTTACACAATTTCTCGTCCTTCCAGGGCACCGACATCCCATCGGCTCAATACGGCGGCCGCCATGCCGTTACCATGTTGCCCGGCGGCGGCATCGGCCCCGAACTCATGTCGTACGTTCGCGAAATCTTCTCCTTTCTGCGGCGCTCCCATCGACTTCGAGGTCATCAACATCGACCCGTCCACCGAGGGCAACGACGATCTCGATTATGCCATCACTTCGATCAAGCGCAACGGTGTCGCCATCAAGGGCAACATCGAGACCAAGTCGCAGACCCTCACCGAGGTCTCGCGCAACGTGGCCATTCGCAACGAACTGGATTTGTACGTGAATGTTGTCCACTGCAAGTCGTACCCTGGAATTCCAGCGCGCCATCATGACATCGACATTGTGCTGATTCGCCAGAACACGGACGGCGAGTACGCCATGTTGGAGCACGAGTCCGTGCGCGGCGTCGTCGAGAGCATGAAAGTGGTGACCATTGAGAATGCCGAACGCGTTGCCCGCTATGCATTCGAATATGCGCGCAGGAACAATCGCAAGAAGGTGACAACCATCCACAAGGCCAACATCATGAAGTTGTCCGATGGCCTCTTCCTCGAAGTGGCCAACAGAGTGCACAAAGATTACCCAGAACTGAAGCACGACAACATGATCATCGACAACACTTGCATGCAGTCTGTTTCCAACCCACATCAAGTGAGTTTTCCCTTCCGTCTTCCAATAGGTTTTACTGAATGGTTCTCTTTGCAGTTCGATGTGATGAACATGACTAACTTGTACGGCACCATTGTGTCGAATGTAATCTGTGGCCTTATCGGTGGTGCTGGTTTGCTGTCTGGCAGGAACTACGGTGATCACGTGAGTTTTTCCCAACTATTTGCACTCAAATTAAATTAACATATTTTTGTTTTCTATTGCTCAAGTACGCCGTCTTCGAGCCCGGCACCCGTAACACTGGTACTGCGATCGCTGGAAAGAATATCGCCAACCCCGTTGCCATGATCAATGCTAGCGTTGACATGTTGAACCATTTGGGACACAAGGAACATGCCAAAGTCATCGAGGAAGCCACCTACCAAACCATTGTTAACGATGCCATTCGCACTCCAGGTTCTTATTGTTTTCAAGCATTTAATGAGACTTGTCTATTTTAAACAACACCGTTTTCAGACTTGGGCGGCACCCATACCAGCAGAGATGTCGTTGACAACATTTTGAAGATTTTGGCAACCAAACGTGTCAATTGGTAAAACCTCCACTTTCAGAAAATTTAACAGAATATGTGTATTTAGTAAACCATCCAAATATTGAGTTATTTTCCCCACAACACTTTTCTTACACACACACAAACACACAACAACTTTTGTTTATCAAAAATAAGTTGCTTGCATCGATTCTCTGTTGAAATTTAATATTTTTAGTTTTTAGTATGTATGTAATTAATAGCGGTGACAAACTTGTATTTGGTTTTCATTCGAACAGAGCCCTTTGTCTGTTGAAGATTTTGTATTATTGCAAGCGAATATTTATTGTATTTTGAGATCTGGTAAATTCTCCTCTAACTGTAATTTATGTATTTTTTATTTTCTCTTATTAAGTTTATTGTTTCTGTAACTCCATAACTTTAGTCCTGTCTAATTAACTATCCACTGTCCTCTTTAACTGCTTCGAATGTATTACTGTATATCGAGGATTTATAACCACTTATTGGATCTGAAATTCTCGATATCCAACTGAAGACAAATAACACCTGGGTCCCGGTGATGGCGGAAGAAGCAGCTGAAATCTGCCCCAGCGACATGCCT
Organism: Coelopa frigida; assembly: GCA_017309665.1. Classification (NCBI taxonomy): domain Eukaryota; kingdom Metazoa; phylum Arthropoda; class Insecta; order Diptera; family Coelopidae; genus Coelopa; species Coelopa frigida. The sequence continues at coordinate 34,098,473 of CM029561.1, read as the reverse complement.
CCTTTTGCTCAGGCGTTTGCTTTCAGTCTCGCTCTTTCATTTGCTCCCTTTATTTAATATTACTCCATGACACTATAGTGGCATATCTGTAGATGTTTTTATTTAGATTGTCGGCCCATCCATTGTACTTTGCAGCCGTTCGTAGTAATTGAGCTGAAGGAGCAGATATTTTCATGAAAATGTCTCTCTGGATCACTTGCTCGCCTCGTAGAACCACTATTTCTATCTCACTATTTTTTCGTTTGTATTACCTCAATTGGATTTAGAATTTAAAATTGATTATTTCAAAACTAAAACTAACAGAACAAAATTTTTCTTCAAAATTTTCTCTCCCATCACCCACCAATTAACACAAATTGGGGATCAACAGGCCACATGGAAACTTTTTCTGCCAATTTTAAGCCAATCAATCCAGCGTTCGTTCTAATCGCTCCAAGAAATTGTCCCGACTAAATTATTATATATTTCCTAAACACTTGAATCTAACCTTAACTAAGCCAATAATTTAAAGACAACCTGTAAACAAAATCCGAATCCAATGATTACGTTTGATATGTGATGCTGCTGTTAATAACAATCCAATCCTCCGCCCATGCGTGCGCGTCCCCCAACCGCATCCACTCCTGTCCTGAGCCACTGCCGTCAGATGCCCCGTTCCCCGTGTTGACTAACTCGTAAGCCTAACCGTGAGCAGCTGTCGTGTCTGCAGAGGTAATTGTTCATTGTCCATTTCATTGCGATATCATATTCTCGCAGAAATACAAATGTAATTCATGTATTATTTTATTCTCTTCGCAGATTCACCTGACGATATGGTGTGGAGACCAGCGCAACATTGTTATTTTTTTTAGATTTGCTCGTATCCCTTAATTAAGTCTAAAAGTTGTCTCACTCAGAAGTGATGCCCCCTAACGCGCTATCGTCTGTATTTCCTAGTTTATTTACATTTAGTTGTTATTCAACGAATTTCAAACATTATAAACCCTTGACTAAGCAGCAAATTTATCTAAGCAGACCTATTATTATTGTATTATTTTGTAATTGTTTTTATTTTTAAATTTTACGCATGTAACTATTTCAAATCAAAATTATTTAATCGAATATAGCAGACATGTTTGAAATCGATCGAAAGTGTTTTTCTTGAATAGAGGTGGGGACTGTAAATACAACAGTTGAGTTTACTACATATGCAAACCGAACTAAACTTTGATATTTGTTTATTGAATTTACGGATCCTACTGTTCTCAAGAACTAAATCAGCGTACATTGGGTGGCTATGGATTTGATTAATTAGAGAGTATAATTTTAATATTTACTCAAAAGTTAATGCAATTTACGGATGAACACAAGTCTGCTTCTAACAATGCCAAATGATTAATACCTAGGAATTCTCGTTTGATTATTTGTCTAGTCGGACGATTGACAACGCACTGAATTAGGAATTTTTTTAAATTTTTTCAATTTATTATTTGTAACTTTTGAAATTGCCTCCTTCTCCTCCACACAACAAACATACAAAATTATGTTTAGTTAAAAGTAAAAAAAACGCACTCGCGCGCGCGAATTTTCGCTTAGAAACGCAACTTCTGGAAGAACCACTTGTTCTTGCCCTCCTTGTATGTGGACTCGAATTTGACGCGCGTCTGGAAACGGTGTGTTTTCCTCTTGACGGGATCCTTAAGATCCTTAGGCGAAATCTTCTCCAAGCTGATGTCGTGGGCAGTATAACGAGTAGGCATCAGATGGTTGTAGTTGAGAACCTTCAGGAAAGGCTTGATCTTGGACTTCTGCTTCAACTTGTTCTTGCCCATGCTCTTGGTAACCTTGCGTGGGTATCTGTCGATGCCAGCGACCAAGGCGTGACCGAAGGGCTTGTCCTGGTTGCCATCGTCGAAGGTCTTGACGATGACAGCCTTGCGACCGGCGTAACGTCCGCTAAGGACAATTACAATTTTTCCCTGTTTCATAATCTTCCTCATCTTGGATGGCTGCAGGTCAATCCAACACCACACGACAGCAACAACAGAGAAGCGTTGGACAAACACATGAAAATGAAGGGCAGAGAGAAAGAAAACATTAGTTGGCTGAATGAATTCTCTACACAAAATTCCGTCAATTATGCATGAGCGGCAATTGTACAAAAATCAAGCAAGATATCGGAAAACCACAATATCGGTTGACATATTCTGGGACATTCTTCTTCTGTTTGCATTCAAGAACAATACAACGACGAAATTATTTGTAATTGACATTAGCCGACGTCGTCTCACACGAACATCGGCGTATTTTCGTCGATTCCTAATCGATCATTATTTCCACAATTTCACTGCGCTTGACGCTAAAATAATGCCACAAATCGATTGCCACACAATTCGCACAACGCGATTTCATATTAATTTCGATGGGATTTTCTGATATTTTACTTGATTTTTGCGATTGAAAATTATAAAATTGCCGAACACCACTTACAGGTCTTATGGCTGACCGGATATAGAGAAAGAGAAACGGGTTGACATTTCGCACGTTGGTTTGACGTTTCGTTCGAATTGGTCGATGAGCGGTTCGTATTGGGCAAATGCACATGGCGCTTGCTGGGTTTACAAGTGTCAGTCAAAAAGCAGAAGCTGTGTTTAATAGGAGAATGTAAATGGATATGTTTTTATAAAAATGTAAAAATATGTAATTTTTAATATTATAAAATGTTCACATATGTGAAAATTTAGAAATTTATTAAAAATTAAACAATTCTAAGTATTTGTTTATTTTTCATTTTAGTTGTTGTTGTCAAAGAAATATTATTTATTCATGTTTTTTCTCTCATGTTCCATGTAATTTTTGTCCTCGAAATTTCTTATTTAAATATTGAGTTGAGTTTGTACAGTTGCCGCTTCAAGGCCACCCAGGTGCTCTGAAGGCTCCCGCTGGGAAATTCAATTTGTTGCTTCTGCTCCAATTGCTTAGAATAACGAAAGAGACGAACCACGGAGGCTGGCGGAATGTCTTCAGAAACGAAATCTTTTAATTGCTTCAATTTGCAACGATAACAGCAACAACAACAACAACGAGAAAACAATAACAACAACGAGAAAACAAAGGATACAGCAACAATAAAGAAAAAAAAACAAATACAACGACAACAATCAATGACGAGAACAACCACGGCAACGATAACAACAACAACAATTAAAACAACAACAATAGCAATGAGAAAAACAAGAACAGCAATGAGAACAACAAGAACATCAATGAGAAAAATAACAACAACAACATCAAGGATAACAATGCAAAAGGCAACCGCAACAAAGAAACCATTTTTGGCAATGAACGGGACGGAAGCGAGGAATGCTTCCGTGTCCTTTTCCCGCTTCCCCCTTTCGGCTGAATTTTCCCTAACCCCCTCCCCCTGCCCGTGTATTATTTTCAGTTTCCCATTAAATTCCGTAGACGATCATTCATCATCGCAGCCGCAAAAACAATAAACAGCGAGGGAAAGAGAGAGTGAGAAAGAGAGAGCGTGAAGAGAGAGAGAGGAGAGGAAGCGCCTTTAATTCGCACAAATATCGAAGGGAAGCACGAAACAAAAACGAGTTTAAAAATAGCGAAAGGAAGAAGAGTGCGAAGGATGCAGCTCGTGTGGTCTGTCTCTCTTTCTCTTCCTCTATCCCTCTCTCTGTCATTCTCTCTCTCTCTCCCTCTTGTTCGTCCAGTGTTCTCTGCAGTTTGACCTTAATTTGCGGCTGCGGCCGTGGGCGTTCTCGGAGTGGGCGTGGCAACGTTGCGTTGCACAATAAGAAATAAAGGAAAACGTAGACAGCGGCCAACGGAAACGGAAGTCATGTAAAAAAAGCACAAATGCTGGATGGTGGGGGGGGGGGGGTGGTAGTGAGGCGAGCGGAAATGTTCACCATGAATGCTGTAAATGGAAAACGAGGAAATTTCAAGAAATTACAACAACGAATATAAAACAGCAACGGCAACAAATGCACAAATAAATCGCATTTGTTTTTCAATCATCGCACAGCGTTGCCACTGCCACGAATAACTCTGGCAACGCTCATCCGCAATGAGCAACCACGATCGCATTTGCAGTCTCCAGGGGTGCGGGGGGAAATTGTGAAAAACCGAGGTCCAGGAATTCCTTTCCTCCGAGCACTGGCCGTGTAATTAGAGGCGTTGTCGTCGTCTCTTTCTCACTGTCCTTCGACTCTCTTCTTCTCCGTATTTGTATTCTCTGCTTTGCCATCTCGTTCTCGTCAGTTCTGTCGAAGACCTCTTGTCTCATCCTCTGACCTCTCATCCTTCTGATTCACTCTTCATCTCGTCCCCTCTCCTCTCATTAGTCATTTCCTTCTGCTCTCCTTTTGTGTTCTCTTCCGTCCACCCTCTGCTCTCCCTTCCACCCTTTGATTCAATTCGCTTCCACGATTTAATTATGACCTTTCACTTCGTGCGCTTTTCCGCATTTGCGGGCAACCGCTTATTTCTCACGTCGACCCCGATCCCCTTCTCTCCCTTCACCTCCCCCCCACCAAGACCAACCGTCCACCGTCCAATGGAACTTCCGCCTCGTCCCTCACCAGCTCGACCGAGACGAACACGTTTATCGCGACTTAAGTCCGTTAATAAAATGACGTTAACGCTCATGTCGGATTTCCTTCGGCTGCTCCGTGGCCACCAAAGCAAACTCCTCCCCGGATCCTCCGTCGATCCTTCCCCACCTCCCCCCATCCATCGACAGCATCAGCATCGACTTCCAGCTCTCAGTCCGAGACTGAGTTCGAGGGGGGAAATTCTGTTAGCGAATAAATAAAAATAGTTTCCCCGGCAACTGTGTTCGTCTTCTCCTCGTCCTTTACAGTTCCTCGGGCACGTCGTTCCTTCCGCCCATCGCCCCCTTCCTTCCGTCGTCCTTTGTTGCCTTCCGCTTCCTGATTTTCAATGGCATTTGCTGGACATTCGTATTATTTGCTGGATCGTCTGGTCGCTGGAATCTCCGTAATGCACCGTTCCATCCGACCATTCATCCGCTCGTTCCTTACCTTGACTTACCTGTTGACTCTTCCCACCTTCCCGCAGCTCCACGAGCAGATAATTCACTCGGGTCCAAGCGATGGCGATGTTGGTTTGTGGCAGGGGGCGTGTTCGTGTTCCGTGAGGTCGGTGGAATGCAATTACATTATTACTTTGTGGTGGGTGCGGCATCGAGCGGTGTTGTATGGCCGATTGTGGTCCATGTGGTCCACCGAACCGATTGGACATTAAAATTGCTTCTGGCTCCACTTTCACGCTTTGTTAAGCACCTCTCTTTTCGCCACGCCCACCCTACTTTCCCCTCGGTTGGATGGATTTTCAGTGAATTAGGTTCCGTTGGTGGAGAGAAGAGAGAGTGGATGGTGCAGCTGATAGAAGAACCAGAGGATTGGGTTATTACGTCTTCGTTGTAATTAGCTTTTAATGATTATTATTTAAATAAAACAGATTATTTTAACATAATGAAAATTCAAAAACTTAATATCAGTATCAATATATTTTTTTAAATATATTTTATTGATTTGGTATATTTTTTACATACGCTTCTAATTCGAGTGGAAATGTTTTCCAATATTTGAATATCTTTAAAATTATATTTAAACTATTTTGACCACAGTTATTATGGCCGTAATAGATATTTATAATAATTACAATTGTTATAAAATTTCACATGACAAATAAGAAAAAAACATTTTAATTGCATAAAATAATATATGTAATGAAAGAAATATTAATATAACTATAATGTTACAATATTATTTAATTTAAAAATCAGAAAAATACAAAAATGCTAAAATAAAAAAAAACTTGACATTGACAGCAAAACGCAGCAGTGGTAATAGCTGTGTTTAGTAAAAATTAATTTTTCTTTATGCGAGCAACAGGGTGCTTCCAATGAACAAGAAATAGAAATGAAGAACACAAAACCTAGGAAAATACATTGAAATAAAAAAAAAATCAAATTAATTGAAGAAAACAAATGATATACTAATAGCTGTGTTTAGTAGAAACCACTTTTCTAGTGATTTATCAGAGATTTTTTCAATGAAGAATAAGAACTCTATATTTATAGAAGAATCCAAGAACACAAATTGTATATCTATATCTATACTTCTATCTATATCTATACTAATATATAAAAGAAGAAAGTTGTATGTTCGACTACAAAAATCAGCTAAACGTCTGAGAATGTTTCGAAAAGGACGTTAATTCGTAACGACCTCTAAATATTTGAAAATTTCATAATTTATGCAATTTTTCATGGAAATCTTAAATCGTTCATATCTCCGTAAATACGCGTTATTTCGCAAAATGGACGTTAATTCGTAACGACCTCTAAATTTTTGATAATTTAATAATTTATGCAATTTTTCATGGAAATCTTAAATCGTCATATCTCCGTAAATACGCGTTATTTAGCGAAAAGGAGGTTAATTCGTAACGACTTCTATATATTCGAAAATTTCATAATTTTTGCAATTTTTCATGGAAATCTTAAATCGTTCATATCTCCGTAAATACGCGTTATTTAGCGAAAAGGAGGTTAATTCGTAACGACCTCTAAATTTTTGATAATTTAATAATTTATGCAATTTTTCATGGAAATCTTAAATCGTCATATCTCCGTAAATACGCGTTATTTAGCGAAAAGGAGGTTAATTCGTAACGACCTCTATATATTCGAAAATTTAATAATTTATGCAATTTTTCATGGAAATCTTAAATCGTCATATCTCCGTAAATACGCGTTATTTAGCGAAAAGAGGTTAATTCGTAACAACCTCTAAATTGTTGAAAATTCAGTCAAATTTTCATGTTAATCTTAAAACGTCTTGAGAGGCGTTTAAGTTTTCGTTTTAGTCGCTGAACCATAGCCCTGATGAAATATCAACTAAGAACTGAAAAACTGAACTGGAAAAAGATTAAATTTCCTAGTATTCAAATAAAACAAAATGGGAAATTAAATAAATTAAAGTGAAGTGAAGTAAATGAGAGATATTAAATCGAGCCACAATCAGACCACTGTCCCACTTGGCAGCCTTACAGAAGAGCCCAAACCCAAACCAGCTCTCGAGACCCCGGCCACTGCATTGCGATGCGGTTCTGGGCGGAATCAGGCTAAAATTTGTGAATAAAATAACAGTGGGTGCAGGGATAACAATTGCAACAACACGGCCATAACAACCTGTAGCCATTGGCGGGACGGAGGAGAGAGTGGGACGGAAACTCGGATCCACTTAAGTGTGGAGTGGCTCGACTTCATCTTCAAGTCGAGTTGAGCCGAGTCGAGTCGCAAAATGCCATTTAAATCTGCACCGGAACCGAAAACGAACAGCCCGACTCTCGTTACTTTTTCGTTGCGCGGTTTTAGGCGTTTTCTGGATTCCTGCCCAAGTCTGGGGCCACCTCGCCTGGCGCTGCTGGCGTCAGCTCCGCCGCGGCAGCAACTTCCGGTTGGACTTCATTTGCATTTATTTGGAAGGCATTAAAATGTCAGAAGGAAGCTTCAGCTCCGGGCGCAGTTCCAGCTTCCGCCGAGCGACGAGAGCCAAGTTCACTGGAAGTCAACAGAGAAAGAGAGAGAGCGCAAGAGGGAGATCGCACGACCGATAAAGTGAGTGAGGGAGATAGACATAGAGTGAGGAAGAGAGGAAAATATTTTCATTTCATTCTCTAATTCACAATAATTCCTCTGACATTTGCTCTACTTTGCAAATATTTATGCCTCGCTTCCCCTCCCCCTTCTCTTCAGGACACCTTTTTTGTATCACGATCCTGTGATGTTCGGTGTGGTGGAGGGGGGTGAAGTGAAAATCTCTTTGATTTCTATCAATTTCTCAATAATTTCAGCTCCGTCTATTTATCTTCGCTTCGATCGACAAGTGAAAGATTTGCGCTTCACTTCAAGGCGACGAAGACGTCACTCTCCCTCTCTCTCTCACTCCCTCGAGGTGTTGTTCCACATGGGTTGCTGTTCTCTCAGTTGTCATCACGCCCCTGTCTTAGCTCCGCCCCTCGTCGTTCGCCATCTCCTCGAATGGAAACTTCGTTCGTTATGCAAATGTTTCATGACTTCTGAGCATCGAAAATTGCTTCGCTTGTATTTGCATAAGTGAACGAAAGAAATTTTATACAACCCCTCATTGCCATCCTCCTCCCCCGCACTCTTCCACCTGGCCACCTCACTCTCGCTTTCCCTCGAGTCTCCTCGGAATCCTCTTGCTCTCCCTACCTAACCCGGAATCTTCTCGGAACAAGTGTGGGCTCGTTTTTATTATTCTTTGATTTGAGCTGCGCTTGCAAAGTTCGGCAGAATCAGGAAGGGGGTGATGACGGGAGGGGAGGAGAGGAGAGGGAGATCTACCCCATCCCTCACCCACGTCCCTGGAAATAAAAGGTTGAAGAAGTGAAATTCGAAATTTGATTAACTTGAAACTTGCAACTTGTGGAACTTGATTGCGTGGGAAATTTCAGAAGATCCCTTGCTAATAGGGACCTGGAGAGGAAAGAGAAGGGGAGGGACATAAACCTCGGTCGAAGAGGAGAAAGATTTGCCAGCATCCTGGTTAAATAAAGCTGCCAGATGGTCAGAATGCGGCGAGGGGAAACATGCTTATGAAACAGATTTAAACGCATGGAAAATCTCAAAAAAAAAAATTCAACCTAAATTGTAAAATCCCTCCAATAAATACACCTAAAATAGTCAGAAAGAATCTCGAAAAAATCATCAATCCAAAATCCAATAGAAAAAGTAGAACGAAAAAAATAAAATATGTATTCCGAAATATTCTCGAAAAAATTCCGATGGAAAATGTCCAAAATGCAGACAGAATTTCCACAGCAATTCCACAATGTCAAATCTGTCCGGATCCGAGGGATAGCTTAAAAAAATCCAAATAGCTTTCTGCAGTGGTCGTTTTTGCTGTTCTTGTTGTTTTATAACCGGTGTTCATTAAATGTTGAACTGAAAACTAAACAACAACAAAAGCAACGACTAGCAAATCCATCATGTTCTCCTTCCACGCCCCGGGGAACCCGCAGAAGTTAAATCGATGCAGCTTTCAAAGCATTCGATCAGCTCCTCGATGTGTATGTTTGTGTGTGAGTGCTGAAACACAGCAATGGTATGAGTGTGTGTGTGTGAGTCACAGAAGCCACATGTGGTGCGGTCCACGACGACGACGAGAATCCCACAGGAAGCCCGATGCAACGACGAGAGCCATTTAATGAGGTTCCGCTGAAAACAATGCGACATCCGGTCGATGAAGCAGGCACCAGTGAGCTTGGTGGAAGCTTGGGAAGGGCGGGGAGCTTGTGGAGAGCGGGGAGGAGCTTGTGGGCGGAGGAGAGGGGGTTAATAAAGAGAGCAACACACACAGCTTAGCTTCCTCGCCCTCTTGGAACTCTCCATCCTCACTCTCGTCGAGTTCGCATCATTCTCTGATGGTATGGAGAACTCATCGGGGATTTCGATGTGCCATTTTCATCGTTATTTCTTCTTTGCTCTTTTTTTTCTCTTTTCTATGTATTGCTTCCCCCCCTATGGTGTGGAGGGGGCAAGTGGGGAGGGTTGGGAGGTTGTAAACTCCGGGAAGTTGTGTTTAATTTGAGGTTTCTTTGATGTAAATGTTTTTGTAATGGGAATTTATACACGACTCGATGAAGGAACCGCCGACATGTGACCCGGCTATGAGAGTGTGAGAAAAAGAGAATAGAGTGAGGGAAGGAGAGTGAGAGAGAGAGAGGGAGTTAAAGACAGTGGTCAAAATATGATGTCGACTGACTTCACATTCATAATTGGACTTCACATTTATATTTAATGATATAGAGACACTACCCAACAAAAACTATAATCATTTAAATAAAAACCAAGTCGTTTTTGAGATATCGCCATTTACAATTTTTTGAATTAGCGGGCCAAAATTCTTCAGAAAATGTTGCTTGGAAATCCTTAGAAAGAGTTGTTTTACTCCAAAATTAAAATTCAAATTCACTAGTGTAGTTGTAATATTTAATTCCTATTCCCCACATTTCCATAATTCACCTCAATAACTCCGCTCACTCTTAGCCTCTTTCCCGTCACCAGATCCACCTCTTAGCACTTAGCCAATCATCATCATCATCCCTCCTCCGTCTTCACCCAACCTGGATGTTCGATTCACTTCGAAATTCGTATTTAAATGCAAGGCGAGCAGCAAATTGTCTGCGTTTTCCACATTCACCGCACTCACCGCATCCACCTCATTTGGTGAGAATTGCACAAATGGTTAGAATTCTAATTCTGACCCACATAAATAGTTGCATCGCCCGAAAGTATGCAATGCCATTCCATTCCATTCTGTTGAAACTTCTCCTTCCATTGAATTCGCAATTAATTCGGCTTCCAAAGCAAAATGCAGGCTTCTGCTTCAATGCACCTGTTTCTCCCACCGCCCACCTCCAGTTGCGGCTGCGGGCCACGCCCCCCATTTGAGGCTCATCGTCATCGTGCCGAAGCTAAGGCGGAGGCCGAGACAGAGTCTCAGGTAAATTGCATTTTCAAAATTTCCCCAATCCAAGCCGGAAAATTCATTTACTTTCGCAGAATCGGGCCTTTTATTGCCATCCCGCTCCCACACTTAGGCGAGGTAATGCAAATTGCTTGAGTGAGGGAGAGACAGAGAGAGCGGGGGCGACTGCTGGCGGAAAAATGTTTTGTGAAAATGAAAGCCGAAGCACGATGCTAGGCGGAAGAAAAGGAAGAAGGCAATGATGCAGGTAGGAAGAAGGCGGATAGAGAAGAATGAATGAAAAGGCAATGATGATGGATGGTGGGGAGGAGAGAAAGAAACCATCTGCCGGGGGGGCAAAAGTGCATCGCAAATATCAAGAAGAGAGAGCTGAGAGAAGAACGTACCAAGCGCATAGATTAAAGTTTCGCAATTAGAGATTTTCTCACACGCACACTCGTACAAAACCCAACACCACACCGATTCCTCGCCCCCGTTGTACGCATACGTGAAAGTTTTCACTTTCCCACCCATTGCGGTCCCGTCGAGCGAAAACTGTTTTCAATTGCAGCTAATTGCCGAGGGGTGGAGGGGGCGGAGAAGGGACGTGGATGGAGATCGGTGAAGAGAGTGGGCTGGAAAATGCCGACGAGCACAGGTTCGCTCAGTAGCTGCAGAAGGAACAGCAGAAGTCAGGACTGGGGAACGAAACGAGGACCTTCGCCATAGATCGGAGTCGTTTCTCAAACCACAACTCACCTCAGCATTGGTGGCGGATGATAACGACCGGAAATTCACCTGAAAAGTTTTCCACCCCCCTCTCCATATGCAGCAAGTAGGGTCATCGTGGCGTACGGAGCCATATTTTCGGCTCTCCATCTTCTCCGGATTGAAGTCCAGCTGGGGTTGAGCAGAGCTTCGTTCAAGGCCAGGGCACAGGGCGAAGTCGGAGGTGCCCAGTTTTTCCCATGGCCTGATCCTCGATCCTGATCCTGGTCTGTGAGAAGACTTCTGAAATCCCTGCTAATCCGAAGATAATGGTAAATTCCTGTAAATAAGCTCAAGTCCAATTACACCTATCTGCATGCCGACTCTCACCCTCTCTCTCTCTCTCCCTTCTTCTCTCCCTCTCTCACTCAACCCCCACTCGATTTGTCCGTCCTTCTTGGACATGTCCTTGCATAATCTTTCGAATTGGGTTGCACATCGCGCCAGCTTCTGCAACGTTGCCTGACCTACGCAAAGTTCTCGAACAACTTGGCCGAGGGCACGACGAGAGGGGCGGCGATGGCTCTGGGAGTCACAACAAGGCAATAACGACAATGACGCCAACGACAAGGGCTCTTCAAGTACCTCCAACTGTCCTCCTCGTCTCATGGTATCCCTCTCCCGTTCTCTCGCATTCATATTTCTTGTTCATATTTCTTGTTCATAGTTCTTGTGCATAGTTCTTGTTCCCCACTCTGTCGCAAACCTACTTCAAAACCCCAAACGCAACCCCTTCAGAAGCGCTTTCTCCATCTCTCTTCACCTGTCCTCCTTTATCATACACCCATCTTCTCTTTTTTCCCTTTTCACTTTCTTCCCCGGAGCCGACGATGCAATTCAACATCGCCGAATTATGCTAGCGCGTCCCTTTGCTTGTGTCTTCTCAGCCCTGGCGACGCGCAGGTGGATCGTTAAAGAGCGAGCGAGAGAATAGAAGTGAAAGAGAGAGAGAGAGAGAGAGGTGCCTATGCATATTTAATATGTGAAAATTTCTTGAGCTGCAGTTGCTGGTCGCTTGATTTCACCTCAAGCTGCAGCAGCAGCTGCTGTCGTTTGCTGTTGCTGTTTGTCGCTTGTTGTCCTGGCCCGTGTCCCGTCGTATCCTCGAGAAGCATCCTTGTTTGGACTTGTGCATATGCGCATAAATTACGTTTGCTCATCAGGTTCGGCTCCATAATAGTGGTTCTGGTTCTGGTTCTGGTCCTGCTCCAGGTGTTGCGAATGTTGTGCCAAGCTAATCCTGCCCAGGATCCGCCCCTCGGGGCACCTTCGGAGAGTGACAACTCGACGAAGACGAGACAAGAGGAGGAAACAAGCAGGGGCGATGGACAGACAAATGATGAATATTTAGGAAGAGGCTTTCGTGTCGAAACGTTTCCAAGTTTCCAACTGAAATCGCAGGGCAAATTGAGTATGCTCTTTTCTCTCTCTCTCTTTTCATTTTCTGTCCTTGTTTAGGAGTGGAATCTCTCTAGGGAGGACATGGGTGGAGTGTGGAGGGAGCGGTAATCAGATTACCATGTTGGTGGAATGTAAGAAGTTATTCCGGATGATGTGCTGTGGGATTCCGAGGTTGGTATTGATGAAAAGAGACTATTGAAGCTCTTACCAATGTCGATCGCTTTGGAGTTTCTGGAATTCCAAAGCGATTAACTGCCGACACGATCACATTTCTCTCTGATTCGTGTCGTTGTTGCGTCGAATGTGTTTCTCACGACATTCAATTTTCTTTATGTCTCTCTTTTTTCTTTGTTGAAATTTGTTGTTTCTGTCAAAGACAATACAGCGGGCCGACCTTGAGATTTTCTTATAGAACTCAAGCCTCGCTTTGTTAAATACAAGAACAATGCTAATAACAATAATAACAACAAATTTTACACGTTTCTTTAAGTACTTTTCCTTTGTTTTGGGTTTGTATGAACAACAATAACAATAATAATAATAATAACCAGAACAACAACAACGATGATTACTTTCACTTAATGGCCAAGAGACAATTCTGTGGGCGGAAATGGTTTCGTTTATTTATAAATTCTCCTCTTTATTTCTCATCTTTTCTGTTGCATTATGACCGCGACTTTCGTTGTTGTTGTCTTTGCGAAAAAAAAAATACATTAATGTTTCCATTTGTGAAATAATTTACGCCGCATCCCAATTAAGACCAAAAATATTTCCATAATTATTGAAGTTGGTGCATAACACGAAAGAGAGTACGACTCGTTCTGGTTCTTCACACTATTTATGGCTCAGATTTATGGTTTTCTCGATTCGACATACATATGTACTAATACAAAGCTATATAGATGTTCAGTTATTCTGTTGTTTGAAAAACTTGATTTTACTGACCACAGCTTATTTACGCCCCAAACTTATTCCACGACTTGAATGTTAATTTATTCTTTTCCGTATGTACGTCTAGTTTTTAATTTTCAAACATGGCAATTTTCCATGTGTTTATGAAACAGCTGAATCATTAAACGAGTCGAAATTAATTCAAGCTTATTATAGGTGCTAGAACTGCAGTATCGAGAAAAATGTGAACCCCATGATATATGGCAGTTAATGTTAATAGTACTCTCTCACGGAAATCGAAACCAATAGAATCAGTTTACGTTTGGGTTCCCGACCGAGTGCATTGTGGTTACGACAGAAAACAATAACGAATGGATTTCGATGCGGTTCTCGAAAAATGTGGCAACTATGGTCGGTTCCAGCTGGTACTGCTCTTACTATATGGCTACACAAACATAATGTCATCGCTACACTACTTTGCCCAGACGATCATCAGTTTTACACCAGAGCATTGGTGAGGAAAACCTGTTCTAAATTCCGAGTTCCACTTAATTCATTTAACCACGCGAATTCCTGGCCAGGTGCTACCATGAGAAGCTGTCGAACAGAAGCTTCAACGAGATCCGCAGCGTCTACGCGTCGCTGGAGCTGCCTTCTTGCACCCTTCTAGACGATGTCATAGACGGAGGCACGTCTGTTGTGTCCAAGGGACAGTGCAACAAGTGGATGTTCAACTACGAGAGCGACTTCCGGAGCATTACCACCGAGGTGAGTTTATCATTCAAATGGCGTAGAATATCTCATCTCTTTATCTTTTATTCCATACTTCAGTTGAACTGGGTTTGCGATGATGTCTACCAATCGGCTGTGGGTCAGTCCTTCTTCTACATAGGCTCAGTCTGTGGCACGATATTCTTCGGTTATCTCTCTGACAAGATCGGCCGCCTGCCAACCCTCCTGTTGACCACGCTGTCCGGCGGCACCGGCGACTTCATCACCTCTTTCGTCCAATCGCTGCCCCTCTACGTGGCCGGACGTTTCATATCCGGACTCTCCAATGACACAAACTTTTATATTATGTACATCTTGGGTAAGGATCGCCTGCTGGGCCTGTAGTGTTTACTCAATTATTCCCCCCCTATATTGCAGTGTTCGAATATTTGGACCCGAAGAAGCGCACCTTTGCCCTCAATATCATGCCCGCTGTCTTCTACTGCATCGGTCTTATGGTGTCGCCCTGGGTCGCTCTCTGGCTGGGCACCTGGCGCCACTACCTTCTGTTCGTCTCGCTGCCCACCCTCGGTGTCCTCGTCTATCCGATATTCGTCTGCGAGAGCGCCCAGTGGCTGATCACAAAGAACGACCTCGATGGCGCAGTGCGGCGCCTGAAGTGGGTGGCGCGCTTCAATCGGCGCCAGGTGGACGACAGCGTCTTCGAGGCGTTCGTCGCCCACTACGAGCAGAAGCTGGCCGAGGAGAAGAAACTAAGCACAGGCAACGACACTTTCCTGGGCATGTTCCGGACTCCGCGCCTTCGTAGACTCACCATCATCCTGGTGATCAAGTCGTGAGTTTCATTCCATCATCACACAGCGATCGAATTGATCCACTGATATTTTCTTCTGTCCCTTCATGTCATTAGCATGATCATCACCTTGGCCTTCGACATCGTCAGTCGCAATATGGAAGGTCTGGGCAGCTCGCCGTTCAAACTATTCTCGTACACTTCGATTGCCGAACTACCTGCCGGCTTTACCATCATCCTTCTGCAAAATGTAATAGGACGCAGGGGGATGGCATGTGGTTCGCTGCTGGTGGGCGGCGTGATCACTGCCATCACCGGGTTCCTGATCGCCTTTCTCGATCGCAACGAGAACGCACTGCTGCTGGCGTTCATGGTGGCCCTGGGTCGTTATGGCAGCAACGTGGCCCACGATGCGGAGGAACAGTACGCAGCCGAGTTGATACCGACCAGCGTGCGTGGTCGTGGCATTTCCATCATCAACGTGCTCGGCTACGTCATTGGCTTTGGCAGTGCATACATCATCTACTTGGGCACCTTATATAAGCCGTTGCCGTCGATATTCATCAGCGTGATCATGTTGATCGGTGCCGTGCTCTGTCTCCTGCTGCCAGAAACCTTGAATAAGTATGTAATAACGATATGATTAGGGTTTGCAGAGGCTAAATATGTTGATGTTGTAATTGCAGGAAACTCCCAGAGACATTGAGCGACGGCGAGGTCTTCGGTAAGGACGAGCGATGGTATTTCTTCCCCTGCCTCGGAGTGAAAGATTCCATCGATTTTGACACTCAAGAAGGCGAGGTTCAGAAGTACTAGCCGATATGGTCTTCAAGCTAAACATAGACTTTAAGGTTTAAGGTTGTTATATTAACTGCTGAAATAATTAATAAATACTTTCCTTAGCTAGAAAATTGGTCAATCATATTCTTGATCCTTAGTTTAGTTTGATAATTTTAATAATGGTGATTATAAATTTAGTTTAATAATTTAATTTGATAATAATAATGATAATAATTTGATAATAATTAATTGATAATATTCGACGATGAAATCAATATGTTTGCTCTCAGAAAGTAATAGTAATTATGTTAAGATCTATAAATATTAATATGAGTCATTATTAGTGTATGAATAAATATAAAAAATATATACATATAGTTTTCAATTCACGATATTTTATCGTAACACAAACTCTATGTATAAGAAGATATACATATTTATTTATTATTTGGTTAAAAACATAAAAAACACCACAAATATTAATATTTTAACCATTCTTTAAATGAAAGAAGGCCTTTCCTTTTTGAACTTAATGGCTAGCAGAAAGAATTAGGTAAGAAGGTTTTAGTTTTTTTTAGAAATTTCACTTTTTACCCATCCACCCATCTCTCATCAACGTATCCTCTTTCGTCTGCCCGTTTCGTTATGGCTGTGTTTTTTTTGTCATTGTTGTTTTTAGCGAAAAAAGAGCACATTAATGTTTCCATTTGGGAAATAATTTGCGCCGCATCGCAATTAAGACCGAAAATATTTCCATAATTGTTGAAGTTGGTGAATAACACGAAAAAGAACAACAAAAATATAAATAAAGCCACAAAAAAAAATAATATTATAAACCGAGGAAAGAGAGCAACAAATAATAACAAAAACCGACGTCTGAAACCTCGGGATCTGGTTTAAATATGAAAAGGATCCGAATTTATTTACACGGTCGAAGAACGATGGACGCAGCGGAGAACGAGCGGAATGGAACGGGCGGAAGTGCGGCCAGGCGCCATGTTTGTTTCATTTTGCGCGAGAAATGGAAATCCGCAAGTTTTTTCTCTCTCGTTTGGTTGGATTTTCCCGCCGGATCCACAAAATGACGTCCGACGCCCTGCGTCAGTGTAAACAGCGTCGTGGGAGGGGCGAAAATGGGGGCGTGTTTCGAGTTATTTTTTTGATTTTCAAAATGCACATGACAAACACACATACGCCAATGTCCATGAATAAAATTTTAACTTTTCATAAAATCACAAACACGTCACATTCAGCGCGTGTGCGAGAGAACGAGAGAGAGAGAGATAGAATGAATGAATGAGAGCGAGATGTCAGAGAATTACTTTTATTTGAGTGCTGCCAATTTCTGCCGAACGCTCGCCAGAGGGCGCAATCGTGCGAATGCAACCACCAACATTTTATTTACACTTCCCCGCAATTGTTATGGATTTTATTTCCAACTTTTAACTTTTTGAAAAAAATCCATAATTTCTCTCGTAATAATTTTCTCAAACTGTTTTTATTACTGTTTTTCAGTTAAGTGAACCAGACATTTTCTGAATTGTCTTAATTATTCTATATTTTTTTGTTTGTATTTAATTAAATTAAATTTATATCTTAATTAGTTTTGGTTCTCGTATTTTATATATTCTCATTTTTTCCATTGTTACAGTTTTAAATATTTCTCCCCTTTCCATATTTTTTTCCGTTCGTTCTATAGAGATAATTTCATTTGTGTAATGTTTTTGAATTTCAAATTATTCTTTCTCTCCTTCTTCTTCGTTCGCACCCTTTCCGCTTGCATCGTTCGCTTGGCGCAAATTGCAATGGCCGCTTCCGGTTTGTTAGCTACCGAAAACGCGATGTACGAGATCTGTGTATGTGTGTCTGTAAATGTGTGAGTTCGGGTCGTGGTGTTTTCGCGGGTGTTTTTGTATTGCCACATGTATGCATGTTTGTGTGTGATTGATATAAATTCCAGCATTTAAACATTTGCCGGAAGTCAATTTGTTATTCATGACAAGTGTTCGACCGCGGATTGCGATCGGCGGAAGCGGCGACGGGAAGGAAGGCGTGCTGGGAAGGGGGGGTGGTTCTTATCACCATCGTAATTACTTCGCCTACAACAATCCAAGATCTCCATATTCACTATTCACCACAATTTCACACCCTTTCTTCCTCCTTATTTAGTTTCACCATTCCTCACTTTTCTTATTCAGAATTTAGCTCTTTTTCACCTTTGCCCTTCTCCGTCTTTCGGGACTCTCATCTGTCCGTCCATCTGTCCGCCTGTCTGTCTCTCGAATGTCGCACAATTGAATTCACGCTTTCCGAGAAATTTCAATCAGAAGCCGCTCTCCATCAATCCGTTCCTCACAACCCTGCACCGCTCCGCCCCCATCTCTAAACCGCCCACCGCGCTGAATTAATAAGTTGCAAATGGTCGGCAAGTGTTTTGGCAAAATGGCGGCCTGCCAGTGTTGCCAACAGCCATTTGGAGCATTAAAGTTTAATCAACAACAGATTTTCATTGCTTTTCGTTGGTTGTTATTGTTATTATTTACGGGTATACTATTGTTGTTGTTGTTATTGTTTTCGTGAATATTTTTGTTGCTGCCGTTTTCATAGTCATTGTCCTTGTTTTAACTTTGGCCACAAACGAAATAAACATGTCGTTTCTGACGGCCGACCAGCGGGACAGCTGAAGCAACTGAATACTGCGGTGAGAAGGGACAAATTACTTATAATGACGAGGAGAGAAAGGAGAGAAAAGAGACGGCGAGAAAAGGTCGAGGTCTTCGGCTCGCATTAAATATTGACTTGACATGGTTTTTCTTTCCGACCCTGAAACTGAACTCAGCGACTGATATAAATACCGAAGAAAAATACGAAAATTAAACGAAAAAGAAAACTAGCGCACCGGGGTCGCTTCGCTCCCCCGGTTTGCCTGGTCCACCCAGGCAAAATCTGTTAACTTCGGCCAGGCCGAAGTTTACATACCCTACACCCTGCATACAACGTTTATTAAAGGAAAAAGAGTGAATTTCTATCAATAATTAGTGAAAATGCATCATTACACTTCAATGCTATTAACTCCATTGTGCGATTTTCACAACTGTGGCCTCTTTCAAAGAGAAATTATATATTTGAAGCTATTTTCGTATTCCAAACACGATTATACCCTTTTTGTGTCGATTGTCTAATCTATGAATAAGAGTGAAGTTAGGAATCTTATAGGGGCCCATGTTTCTACAAAACGAAGTAGTTCTGGTGTTTGCAGCATTGTGCCATTGCTAATATCTTGAAAGTGCGAATAAAAGCTCAGCAATTTATGGAAGAATAATTGAATCGATGATTTTTTGTGTGCCATAAAATCATAATGTGCCTTAGTTGCTTTTCCTATTTTAGATGTTCATTTCAATGCAGACAAAATCTGATTCAACAACAGACTTGGGAGGGTAGAAATTTTCAACAATATAAAGTCCAGAAGTACTTGCTGCGCTACTATAAGCAACATATAGTGCCGCGTGATTGATTCCACTTTGAAGATGAACAGCCATTTGGAAATATGTAGCTCCCTGACTTTTGTGGATTGTGATCCCATCAGCAGGGATTGTATTCTCTCAATCGTCACCTGCTCATTACGTTTATATTGAAAAGATATAATCAATTTTTATGGGCGTCCATTGAGGTTCAGTTGGATGTGGTCTCTTTCTTCTTGGATTCACTCCCACCTTTCATCAGCTAATAACATCCATAAAGTAGTTGGATTTCTTGTAGATCTACGATTTTGTATGGAAGGTGCTCGTGTCCTATAAGAGATATTTTCCATTTGATTCTTGGGAACTCTTAGTAGCAATATTTAATCTAATAACTGTCTATATGGTTTACCATATCCAACATTGAGCTGTAGCTTTTGAGCTGTAGCTTGTCAATTTTTAGTATGTAAACTGGTATCGGTGGTACATGATCAGACGCAAAAATTCATCTCTATATATACCATAGTTTATCATATATACCATATTCAACTTTTGCGTTATATGGGAGGGCGATGTTATCCATTTTTGACTTGTAAACTCGTATGAGTGGAACATGACCACACACAAAACTTTATCTCGATATATACCATAGTTCACCAGATATCCCATATAAACCTTTTGCTTTATATGGGAGGTGGGCGTGTCCGATGGGCGATGTTTTCCATTTTTGCCTTTTAAACTCGTATCAGTGGAACATGATTACACACAAAATTTCATCTCGATATATACCATAGTTCACCAGATATCCCATATAAACCTTTTGCTTTATATGGGAGGTGGGCGTGTCCGATGGGCGATGTTTTCCATTTTTGTCTTTTAAACTCGTATCAGTGGAACATGATCACACACAAAATTTCATCTCGATATATACCATAGTTCACCAGATATCCCATATAAACCTTTTGCTTTATATGGGAGGTGGGCGTGTCCGTTGACCGATTACGTCCATTTTACATACAAGTAGCTTATTAATATAGAAATACTAAATCCAAAATTTCAAGTCAGTATCTCTTACCGTTTCTTCACAAAATCTATTTCCACAGACAGACACACAGACACACAGACAGACAGACAGACGGACAGACAGACAGACAGACAGACGGACATAGCTAAATCGATTCAGGAGGTGACGCTGATCAAGAATATATATACTTTTCCATACCTACGACCTCTCCTTTAATGCGTTACAAACGGAAGGACAAAATGAATATACCCTTACCCACAGGGTGTAGGGTATAATCATAATGAAATATGAAGAACGAAAGAGGGTGGGGAACAAGAGATGAGAAGCGACTGCGAACGGGGGACGAAGAGAAAAATTGAGTGCAAAAGTTGTGAAAAGCTATTTTGAAATCCCTCTGGGCCTCCTGGAAAGAGTCGACGTCGACTCAAGTTTCACCTTTTTGTCTGCGAAAGTTACCGTGACTTCTAAATGGTCGCTTAACTTTTTTGTTTTATGGCTTTCCTTCACCCCATCCTTCAGTTCCAACCACCCCTACCACATCGTCATTACTTGCAGAGAATTTTGCTGGCGCAATTATTACAAGCAATCTTGCTCGAAACAGAGGGTGGAGGGGCCGAACTCAATGGGGGATCATCCTTTACAACACTTCGTCGGGATGGCGAGTCTGAAACTCGTCTCAACTCACCACACAGCATTAGGTCGAAATTCCGAAATACTCATTAACTAGAGTAGGAGAAAGAATTGAAGAGGTGTCTGAGAGATCTGTTGAAACGTCAGAGATCTCTTGAAAAGTGTTGAGAATCACCACACGGCGGCTATAAATTTTTAATTAACATTTGGGGCTTGAACTCTATGGTCAACCACAAGAACAACAAAAACTTCACATGAAAACTACACGATTTCAGAATATCGAGTGAAAATCGCACGCTCTTTTTGGAAAAATATTTTTACAAGCTTACTAACGTAAGCATTTAAGTTGGAAAAAGCTTGCGACAAAAGTTGTGAAAGACTTTCATGTAATTATCAAAAAAGCGAAAACGATCCCTTGGAAAAATATTCCTTACTATAAGCTTTTTACAATTGTTATTCTACAATTGGAAAAAAGTGTTACAAGTAAGCTTTTTCCAATTGCTATTGTTGACATTATTGGGTTTATTATTTCTGCAGAAAATTCCTACTGTGTGCACAGTCTCAGAGCCATTTACATTAATCAGTATTGGCCAAACTTGCTGCAATGAACTCTTCGCTACTGGCAGCCCATCTATGTTTGCATTTAACTTGACTTCCTTTGTATTATAATCCGTGGCCAAAAAAAAAAAACAACTGTTAAACAGTTCTTTAGACCATAATGGAAATATTCACCACCATCTATTGGTATTATTTCCGCATCACGTGGTGTTCCTTTTTGTGCCCTAGCGTCTTTTCTTCAGAGATTTTTCATCCGAACATGTAGTCTCTTCGGAACTGGACGAACAATCATCCCCAGTGCACATTTCATCATCATCATTATTTATTTCATTTAATATTGGATTTAAAATAAATTCCTTATTCAAAAGCCGATTCACGATTCACGTGATCAAAAAAGGGGCGTGGTCAAAAATTGTATTGTATTGTGTATTTGTATTGTATTGTTCAATAGTTCCACAAATGAACATGGAAATTTATTATCTAGAGAACAATTTTACAAGCTTGCTTGAAGAACAGTTACAAATTTTGGTTATTCGTATGTTTACTCCAATCACTTTTACAAAATGGTTTATTCATTATATTTACTGTCTGTCTGTGTTCGAAAGAGTGCAAATTGTTTTATTGATTGATTGAGAGAGTGGAAAAGATAGAGGTGCAAAACTATAAATGAACTGAGGATGCAAAGGATGAATGGAAAGTGGAGAAGAGTGGAAATGGAGTAGCAAAAAAAAAGATTAACAAATTTTTAAAATGTGGAGAATATTTTGAAACGATCGAGAGATAGCGGCATGAGTGAAATGGCCAATGTTATGAAACTGATTTGATTTCGGGTGCAGAGGACCGAGAAACCGAATCACAAACTCACTAAAGCGAGAGGGAGGGAGGAAATTAGAGAAGAGACCGATGGAACCTCCTCCATCTACCCGTTGAAGTCTTCGAGGTTAATTCAAATTAATTTCTAATTTGCGACCAAATCAAAACAAACAGACAATAAGGAAGAGAGGGAAAGAGAGACAAGAGTTGAGCGAACGAGAGAGCGAGAGAGTGGGTGTGGGAACGAGATAGCAGTCTAATGTCGGCCTATTTCGGGGCAACCGCACAAATGTGTAATAAGCCGTATAAATATTTGTTAATTGGATAATTTTGGCTTTCGGATACACGAGACGGAGTAAACGGAGCAACAACAACAACAATAACAACTGAAGCAAAAGCAACTACATATGACAACACTAATACACATACATACACACATGTACAGACAAGACAAGTGAACTTTACCACATCAATGGAAACATCAGTGAGCAGCAGAAGCTTTACAATAACAACAACAACAACAAGAACTATAACGATTTTCATACTCACAACAATGGAACAACAACGATGACAATAATTACGACAACGACAACATAATAAACAATGCAAATACCAACAACAACAACAACGATATCCAGGATACATCAAGAATAGAAGGAACAACAAGAGAATTCCACATACAATAACAATATCTTGATAACGAGTACAAAATGAAAGCATGACCGGAGGCCACAAGGACAACACCAACAACAAAATATAGAACAATAGAAACAACAACAATAATAATAATAATAACAACAATAACAAGAACAATGCTTGCTAACTTGGTTTAATTACCTTAATTGCAAGCGTTTGTTCGTTCGTCCGTTGCCATGAATTATTTGTTTATCTTTTAATGGCAACAACTCCGCTCCACTTCCCAACCCCCTCTCCCCTTCCGTCGATGACCCCTCCCCCAACCTAGTCGATGTGCACCGAAATGACCCAAAATTACTGGGCCACATTTTGCATTAATTGAATGCCCGCAAACAATGTGGCAACGCCATCTTCTACCAGAATCTCAACGAAGAAGAACGAGAGGAACCCGGTCTTTGGATTTATTTCTCATTCATCCGCTCTGGAGAAAGTCAGCAATAGACAGAGAGAGAGATAGATGTAAATGGGAAAAGGACTTTCGTTTCTCTCTCTCTCTTTCTTTCTCTCTGTCGGTCTTTCACCGTTAATTAATCCTTTAAACCATCTTCATTCCTACCCTGACCTCAACGATCCGTTACCTTCACTTATCTGACCTTATCAAATTATCGTCTGTCTCATTTTCCCCCCCTCTCCCTCCATCGTCCTTTGTCCCCCGAAGCCAAGATCGTAAAATTCGAAATGCAAAATTAGCGCTAAGTGTAAAATGAAGTAATCAACAATTAATTCTCTGTCCCTCTCGCTCTCTCGTCCTCTCGCTCTCTCGTCAGTCTCCTTTCTCCGATGAACCTCAACTGATTGAGCTATCAATGGACGCTCTGCGGGGTGGGCGTGGCGTTGGGGGCGTGGCTGTGACGAGGGGAGATGGAAACAAGATTTTCCGATGTTTCAAATACAATATGGCTTCTGTCAGCCATCACTGAGGTGTCAATTTCCGCAAACAACAAATACAACAACAACAACAGCAACGTTATTTGTATTATCAACAACAACAACAACAGCAACAACGACCACGCAAAGAGAAACACTTTGATTAATTAAAATTTCGTGTTGAATAATTTTTCACCTCCAGCTGTGAGAAGGAAGCGAGAGACAAGGAGGAAAGAGATAGAGAAAGACAGTGAGGAAGGAAGGAAGGGAGACAGAGAGTGAAAGAGAGGTAGAGTGAGCGAGAGAGAGAGAGGGTGAGAGTGGGTGGGTGAGAAAGGTGAAAGAGGTCGAGAGAGAGGTGAAATGAGATGAGGTGGGGGCGGAAATTGAGTTCACCTCGCGGAGGTAGATTTTGAACTGGGGCTATTGTGGTTGTTGTTGCTGTCATTGTGAGTGTTGTTGCTGTCATTGTGAGTGTTGTTGCTGTTGTTATGGTAGATTTCCTGTCTGGTACTTTTGTTGTTGCTGCCGCATGGTTTCTGATCACGAGACGAGTTCATTAGTTGATGCAAATGGCGGAGATATCAATTTGGCTAAAATGGCTTAAATCGCAACACGTACCCGCTTACTGCTATGCTTTGCTGCCTGCATAGACACACGAGTGTGTTCATGAGAGAGTGTGCGTGTACACGCGGGAATCCCATCAACTATAGTTGTGTTTGCTTTTGTATTTCATTCCGCATCGTCGTTTGTTTAGACTCCAAATGCGATGGCAGGGCAGCGAGAGGGAAAGTGAGAGATAGAGACAGAGTGAGATAGATGATTTGATAGAGAGGGAAGATTATGGGGTTGCCATCAGTTTTGAGCTCATGATTAATGCTGAAGTGGGAAAAAAGAGAAGGAAGTAAATACTTTGTGATAATAAAAAAAAAACGGATAAATATAAAAACATAAAAACCCTTCGACTGTTTTATATTTACTATAAACTCATGATTACAATGAATAAAAGAACAGAATCTACATGATTAAATTAAAAATAATTCTAAAAACTTTGAAAATTAAAAAAGGTTTATAATAAGTTTTTATTTTCTCTATTAATTTCAGTGTTTTTTTTTTGTTTTATTATTTCAATTGACTTAAAAGAAATTTCAATAATTGAAACAAATAATTGTTTGTGTTTCTTCCAATAACGATAATAATTGATTTTTCTTCTATTGTATGTTAATCGAGAACAAAATTAGAACAAAGAGTTGTCAAAGCTATGTCCATATGGCAACGCTTTCTATAGTTTCTACAATCCCCATGTTAATTACTTGTGGTTTATGTTATTTTGCCATTTAACTTCCGTTTCTATCGCGTTGCCAAGTCAATTGAAATGTTTGTGTCCTGTGTTTATCGCAGAACTTGTTCCATTTTAGCTCCGTTCCGTTTCATTCCGGGACGTTTTGTTCTGCCTTTCGATACCATTCATAAATCACGTGGGATTAATTTACATTGGATTTACACGTATATACAAATACATACATATATACATACATACATATGTGTATATGTGTGATCACAAACGCATACATGTATATGTGCGTACGTGGATATGTCTGCATAAATATTAATACCATAGTGTAGAACAACAATAACAATGTGATCTCTGGAACGCGTTGAATTTAACATTTCATTTGTATTCCACCAAGCGATGTCCCCGGCTTTTCGACTAACCTGCCTGATACGTGGATTATGCCCACATTCTAACCTCACCTCAATCCTCTTGCTCCTCTTTATTCCACTCTTCCTCCTCTCTCATCCCACTCTCCCAATTCTCCCATTCGCAGTTCGTAATTCACCGTGAATTATTTTATCAACTGTCAAAGGGGTTTCGCTGACAGCCGAGGTGGCAACGCTGGGTAATGAGAGAAATGCGAAGGGGGGCGACGCTAGGGGATGCCACAGGTGGTTGTTTTTGTTGGCCTTGGCCTTGGGAATTAGAGAGAATCTCTCAAAGAAACAGCATAGCAACAACAAAAATATTGAAAACAACTGTGACAAGAAAATTCGAATAAAAAAATACAAAAACAACTAATGAACGTTGCCCATTGCTTTCAAATAAGAATTCTCGAGTGAAAATAACATAAATAAATATTATTTATGATATTTTTTTATGCCCTATGATGTTGTTGTTTTAATGATAAAATTGTTGTTGTTGCTTATTATAAAATTTTTCATATTTGGAATTTATTTATTTTCGCTTGGTTTTCTCGTTGTTGTTGTTGTTGTTTTTGTGGAAACGCACATTTTGATGGTTCATTTTGTAATTTATGCGAAACCATTTCGTATTCAATTGACTTCAATCATTTTCCTCCCACACAGTGGAATCTACAACAAAGACCAACAATAAAATAGACCAACAATAAAAGGAAATAACAAAAATAACGGAAATAAAAAAGTATTAAAAATAAGAAAAATAATAAAAATAACGAAAACAGCAAGAACAGAAAGAAACAAATTCATAACAAACTAGAGGAACAACAAATGAAACGACTGATCATAAAATAGGCCAAAGGAGGAGAATAAGTAGAAGCAAAACCGGAAGGAAACAGCGAAGAAAATTGTGCGGAGGAGGAGGAGAAGGATGAAAAGAAGGGGGATTTGAAAAGGAATCGGAGGCAGTGGGAGAGAAGGGGAGACAAACGTCGACTTTCTGATCAAAGGAAATTTATTGCCGCGCAAGTAGGACACAAAGAAAAACAACAACCAATGCAATGAATGGTGGATGCGGGCAGGAGTGAAAGAGAAGAGAAACAAATGCCGACGTAGACGCCGGAACTGAGGATGATAACGGAGGAGAGAGAGACGACGAGGAAGGAGGAGGAAAGAGAGTGACGACGAGAAAGGAAAATTCGTCGATTGCCGCTAAATAAAAAGGAGCGAAGTCAGAGGCGAATATTAAATATGAAAGTCTGGTAGAGGGAGAGAGAGATTGATAGAGAGGGGGTGCTGAGAAAGGAGGTGAAAGGGGCAGAGTGGAGGAACGAGAGAGGGAGATGGAAGGATAATAGAAAGAGAGGGGCCTGAGGGAGTGTAGCTGATAAGAGCAAACAGAAGTGCGACGAAAGTAGTGGGAAGAGCGAAGCACAGAAGGATATTTTTATGAGTGGAAAAACAGAAGCCGAAGGAGTGAAAAGGAGAAGAGAGAAAGAGGTAGAGTGAACCAAAGAGAAAAAGGAAGGGAGCGAGATAGTGAGAGAACAACAAATCGACAAAGGATGAGACTATGAGGGAAGCTCTTTCATCCGAAACGAGAAAGAGGTCAAGCTCCAATGAAGAGGCGAACTGAGAGAAACCAGAAGCATTTTAAGAAAGAAAGAGGAAGGGAGAGAGAGAGACGCCGACAAAGAGCGAAGGCGACGAAAGAGGATTGTGGAAACAAGTATACAAAAATAAATAAATCGCAACAGATGAATGGAAATCCAAGAAGGGCGAGGTGTGAGCAAAACAGGAAGAAGATAAGATTAAGTCAGAGGAAATAATAAAACAAAAATAAACATGAATTAAAGAGGAAAATCTAGACAAATTTGAAAAAGGAAGAAGAGAAAAAAGAAGGGAAGGAGAAGAAGTGTTCCAAGGATAGTGAAGAAGTGGAGAAGAAAGAAAGGGGATTATGAAGAGGATGGCAGCGAGAAGGAGGGAAAGAAAATCGCACTTGTGAACAAAATCTTCAAGAATCGTTCAGCAGTGGAACAAACGAGTGAAGTGATTCTGGAGGAGCCGCTCCAAAGGGTTCAGTGCCCTCTCTCTCTTTTCGTTTTCTTTCACAGCGGGTCCAGGTTCGTTCCAAGGATACCGAAGGAATCGAGGTTCTTCAACTTTTTCGCCTCCGAGGAGTCTCGTGTTCAGCTCGATTCCTGTATTCCATTGCTCCATCTCACTCACTCTTTCCCTCGCCAATCCTTAATTAACTCGGTTCCCAGGTCGTTCTGTCGATGACCTGGGACTTCGTCATTCGTGAATCACGTTGTTTGTTGCCATCGATTGATTCGGTTCTGATTCAGATCCGTTTTGTCTTTTCTTTTGTCTCGAACAATTTCATTGTTTGTCAATCACTCAGGCTCACTCCTCCAATCTCCCTCTCTCTCCTTCTCTCCCTTTCTCTCTCTCTCTCTCTGTCTCTCGCTCCTTGTTGTGTCTGCGAGTTTTTCATTTTTATTTCTTCCTTTTTCTTCCTTCCTTTTTTAATCGTTCTTATTTGTCATTCAATTTTCATTGTATCGTTGTTGTTATTGTAAATAACTATCTCCCTCTCATGTCTTACTTGAATTTCGTTCACTATACATCTTGACATCGAATGGAGAAGAGTAGGGAGAAAAGAAAGAAAAGAGCAAAGTCAAGAGAAAAGAAATAAGTAGGAAGAAAAGAGAAAACTAAGCTTGTTAGACATTTACAAGCGTCAGAAGCAGAAAGCGTCACAAACAAGATGAAGAAGAGAAGAGCGAAAACAACAACAACGATTGACGCAAATCGTCGCAAAATTTATATCTCTGTCATTTGAGAAGATCTCCGTAAGCCAGATCCGAGAAATCGTTTTAGTTTCTAAATCTCTTCTTCTTCCCTTCATCACTCCTGATGCCTCCGTCTCCTTCATCGTGTTCTCCGCCTATTCCTCCGACTTCTAATTCGATTCTCTTTCATTCTCCTATCCTTCATCGATATCTGATTCCTTCTTCTTTCACTCTTCTTCCCTCGTCGATTTCCTCAGCATTTGCCATCGATGCATTTAACTTCCACCTTTCTTCAACCTCCTTCTACTTGTGTTGTACCCCATCTTCCTCTCTCTCTCTCTCACACACTATTTCTCTCTCACCTCCCCCTCTTCAAAATCTTCCTCTCTTCCACACGACTTTATTTCTCATACGACGCCGTTCAATATCCATCTCTGGGAGTCCGGGGTGATGGCCACAGGGATCGAGATTCGTTGGGTTTGTGGAGAAGACGAAGGAGTAGGAGAAGGACAAGAGAGACAGAAAGAAAAGGATAAGGGATAAGGAAAGAAAGAAAGGGAGAGGGACAATGAGAGAGATGGAGAGAGAGAAAAGGACCGTGAGAAGTTCTCGAGATTTTCTCATGCATTTATTTTCTCCCGCGGCGGATGATGCACCCAAGCATCATCGAATCCACGTCGCTCGTCCCTTTGTCAACTGCGGGTTGTTGATCGCGTTGCCAATAAAAACACCATCAACAAGAGAGACAAAAACGAGGACGATGTCAAAAACAACATAAACCACACCGATGATGAGAACAACAACAACACAATTAAAACTCCTTCATCTCAAATCACTAAAAATATCTCCCCCAAGCGTTGTGGTTCGCGTCCGTGGCAGCCCTGGCAAGCGACAAAGGCACTCAGTGTGTGTGTGTGAGAGAGAGAGAGTTACTGAGTGTGTGTGCGTGTGAAGTATTTCAGGGACTCCTTAGTGTGTCAGCCCTGGTCGCAATGAGCGCTAAAATAAGCTTTTGCCCTCGCTCTCTCCAATTTCCCATCTTCTTCTCCTCCTCCACCAAGATCTATTCGTGTGTGTATGTAAGAGAGACTAAAGAAGAAGAAGAAAAAGAATTGTCAAAGGATCCTTGGAGAATCCCCGGGCGCCGTTGAAGGATCTCGAAACGAACTTCATCCCGACTTCTTTCACGACCGCAGAAACCGAGGCGATCGAGCAGCGCGGAAGCGGCAGCCAAAGTCAGGCAGGTGCCACGAGGCGACCGCGGCTGTCGCGTTGCCAACGAAACACTGTGGAAGGGTTGCGAAATCTCAACCCATCCCCTCTGCAACCCCAACCGGGTGCCACGCCCCCGTTTGGCCCCGTTCTGTCGGTCGTAAAGAGCGGATTTGCGCTCTACGTGCGAGCTCAAGCGGAGGCCGCATCCGGGGTGGCAACGCCGCAATTCTGACGACGAAGGATTAGGCCACGCATGAAGCGTTCAGCCACGTGTCTATGTGTGTGTGTTTGGGTGTGTGTGTGTGCGGCGGTCGGAGTTCGGCACGTCACGTGGTTACGCAGGATTCACGGCCATCAGGCGCGGAATTTCGAAGTCATAAGTCGTTCGTCGCTGTCCTCGCAGTAAAGCCGCGGAAATTCTCCGCTCACGAACTTTTATCTATTCCTATTACGTATCCTTCTCTGCCCTTCTCTTTCCACCCCATCTCTTTTCTACCCATCGCTTTAGTCATCATATCATTTCTCTCTTCTCTTTCCACCCCATATTTTTTCTCCTCATCTCTTTCCCCCTCATCTCTTTTCATTGCTCCTCTTCTTCCCCCTCAAAGAGTCGTTTTCTTCCTTCGTCATTCGTTTGAGTTTCCTTTAAGATGTTTCCCCTCTTTATTCTCGTTGCATACCTCTTGTAGTACCTTCTTTGCCCTTATCGCTTTATCCAACTCATCTCCCTCATGTCCTCCTCGTCTTATCTACCATCGCTCATGCATTACTTCCGTCACCTCGGCACTCGCCCATCGCTCCCATGGGGTCCTGTGAAAACCTCATCGTTGGAGTCGGGGAGAGACGGCGGGGGTTGGGGCCGAGGTCATTTGGCGTGGAGCCTTCGATGACCATCGAGGAAAACACTTCATCAATTTATGAGCGCACCGAACGAATGAAACGTCAAATGGAACTGACAGCCGATCCTTGTTCGGCTGAGTGCGTGTGAGTGGGTCTGCAGTGGTGTGTGTGAGTGGTGTTTGTGTGAGTGGTGTTTGTGTAAGTGGTGTTTGTGTGAGTGTTGGAAGCACTGTGTCGGTGCATAGAGTTTTTTATTGAATTTGTATTCGAGTTGTTATAAATGTCACAGGCATAAATACGCACACAAACTAATACCCAAGCAAACAGCAGGCTGCCGGCCAGAGCAAGGATAATGAATGAGCGGTGGGTGAAAGTGGATGGAAATAAAAGCTCGGAAGCCATTGATTTCGACCCGCCCGGCACTCGTCGACTGGACAATGGGCGCCGAGAACGATAGGATTTGATTGGGAACAAGACAGAAACAGATGTTAGGCGTGAGGGAGGGGAAAGGAAGAATGTAAATCGAGTGGAGAACACAAGCTCAAGGAGAGCTCAAAGTAGAACATCAATGTTCCAGAAAAGAGATTTAAATTAGAAGAATTTAATAAAATAAAATTAAGTCATTGAAATTAATATGTATTATAATAACCGAAATGTATTCGTTCTAATCAAACATCATAACCCTGAACTTGTTTATTTAATTATCCTGTACCTTGAGTAAAAGGAGGTTTCTTTGAGGGCCGGTGGCATTTTGTTTAAGAAATGAGATTGCTATGGAAATACTATACTATCTTGAGTTCCTAAATTTCAAAATTTGCATGATGGGTTTATCACATCGGTTTTAATACACAAATTCATTCGAGCACATCAAACGAAAATCAAAAGATCGAACTTTTTCACCTAATTTCAACTCTAGATTCCAAAAAAAACATTGTAAACATACAAATTAAGTCAATGTGATAGAACGGAAAACACAAATAATAAATTCGAGTTCACAAATCAGAGATACAAATAACAACAACGACAACGAGAGAGCAAACAAATGATGAATTATGAATCGTGAATGTCGAAGGAACATCAAAATCCAATTCCTCCTTCCGCCCCTCGAACGGAATATCAATGAACACAAATCACGATGACACAATCGATGCAACAAATGCACTGCAAACAAATACACTGCGAAAAATACCGCAGGATATATTGGATAAATAGAAACGGGGACAATGGAATGGAAGGACGAAAGGAAACAAAATAATTGAGTGCAATTAATGAGCAAACAACGAAAATATGAATAACCGAAGAGAGCCCGACAAAAAGCGTCTGAGAGGAACAGATGGAAAGTGTGGGAAGGAGAGGGAGGGGGCGTGCGAGGGAGAGAGATTGAGATAAACCCTCCGCCGCGACATGATGTTGATTTTAGTCGATTCGATGCGAAGTCAACTCGTTTTTAAGTTGACAAAAGCTTCCAGACTGAGTGTCATCTATTTGTCTACCCCGCCCTCAACTGCCACGCCCCCACCCTGCCGCTGTCAGACGGAGCAGAATTGATTCCCCCTGTCAATAAGCGCGACATCCGCCGTCACTTGTTGACGAGAATTAATGGAATTTCCCTCGACGTTTTTATTATTTTCCTCTTTGCCGACTCCCCAATTATTCCTGCTCCTTCTCGTTTTGGGCCGCACCCCACCTTCCCCCTCGTTCTTCCTCGCCCACATGCATCTGGTTGTGTTTCCGCGTATGTTTCTTTGTCGTCCTTTGTCTCTGTCTCTCTCTCTTCCACTGTCTCCTCATCGTTCTCATTGTGTGGTTACTTTTTTCCTCTCGTGCTGTAAATTTTTAATCAAACAATTGCTTTGTCGGAACTCTTTTTTCTCAGTTTTCTCTCTTCTTGCGTCTCTTTCACCAACTTGATCTCTCCCTCTCGCACCCAGTTCCAGCCGACGTCTGCTGCGTCCCGTTTTGTTTGCTTTGTTTCGATTTCTTTTTTTTTTGTTGTTGTTGTTGTTGTTACTATCACGTTTCCTGGTGTGTTTTTTGTTGTTTCTTTTGCTATCGCCGCCATCTTCAACGTAATATCGCCATATTTTTTGTCTCTCAATTTTTTATGCAGCTGCTGTATGAATTCTCGTCTTGCTTTTCACTGCTATCTTACTTCCTGAAACGACCTCTCCAGTTGTTTTATCTTTTATATTCTGCCATCTACTTCGTTCTGCTCCTTCTATCCACCCTCTCTATCGTTTTCACGAGTTCCGTTGGCTTTGGATCTGATTGCCCAATGTTTCTATTTTCTTCTACTCTACAATACCAATACAAACTGAATGTTAGTACAAGCTGAATGTGTTTTAGCTGATCAAAATATCAATTTTAAATAATTAAATTTCGAGAGAAAAAACAAATTTCCATTAAACACTTAAAACGACTTCTTTAATCCATTTGTTTCATTCGGCTCGTTCCCTTTCATTGTGCTCCTGGCCCCATTTCATTTCCATTGCATTCGCAAATTATTTGGCGTTCCATTCATTCCGCATTTAATGTCTTACGATCTCGATCACCCCATTTCATTTTGTTCCCCTACGGAATGCGCTGGAAATGCGGACGCCCCCCCTCGCTGCCAAATCGATCCGCAATTAAGATGTGCGACAAACAACCCTCGCTCACTAACACGCACGCACGCACTCGAGATCCTTCGGCTCCGACACACGGTCTCGACCACGCCCCCTTCTGTGGCCCGGTCATGGCTCGGGGGCGGGGCCGTGTCGCTTATCGCCGACGACACGTAACTCATTAACCATTAGAGACGACGCATGATTTTCGAGTCAAACCGTCGCACGGCCTGGTCGAGAGGGGAACGAGGGACAGAGATAGGGAGAAGTGAGTCGACAGAGATAGGTGGAGGAGGGAGAGAGAAGTGCAAGCGAGAGGGAAGGAGAGCGTGAGCCCGGGTTGCCGTATCGTGCGGTTCATGCGAGGCTCTTGCGGTGCGTCTCGTGGGCGACACAACCGTTTACATACATATGTGAGGAGCGAATCCGAGGTTCGTGATGGGCGCAAATGAGCATCGGAGAGAGAGAGAGAGGGAGTGTGGGAGTGGCTCGTGTAAATTGTGCGTAAAATGAAAGCTTAATTTCGTTTAATTATCACATTCTAGCTTTCAAATTCACACCGCGGTACGTTTAAGGATGGTGGAGTCTCGGGGTTCATATTGCGTGCTTTAGATGGGAACGACGTGGAAATGAAACACGATGAAATATGAAACGAAAAACGATCAAGCTCAATTGACGACATGAGGGAATGCGAAGAGAATTGGGTCTAAATAGAACACGTTGGAAATTAAATCACATGAAATCGAAGTAAGTAAAAGAAGCAGTAAAAATGGGAATTTGTGGAATGTGAACGGGAATAGGGTGGAATCAGAACAGTTACCATTGACATAAAAACTTATCTTAAGTACTGATCCTTGAAAAACTGATCGAAGTAGGACTGGAGTGAAAAGAGATCAGAGAAATTAAAGGAACGAGGAACTGAGGGCCAGGTTTCGGATTATACTACGGATTATACTACGATCCTACCTTATCCTAAATTATTTAGAGATTGAGTCTTAATCTACCACTAATATTGAAAATTATGATTAAGATAGTTTCCTATTCCAAATTACGAAATTGAAGAACGATTTATATTTTTTTGCGCCTACTACGATTTCATTATCCAAAGGTTACAACACTGCTGATAAATGCAATCGATAGTTCATCGAATTATCGAGATTTCGTTGATAACTAGTTGAAAATGAAACGAAATTGATTTTCTCGCTCTCGAAATGCAAATTAATTGATGAAATGAAACTGAGAAAATATTCTCGATTGAAATTAAACACACAAGTCATCGCCAGTGGATGCAATTAAACTTCCGAAATGTTGCCGATCTCCCGACAGACGAGAATCGAATCGCAATCGGATAAAAACAACAAGCTGATTGAACTTTAACCTGATATTTGAATATTTTCACCTTATTTTTTGAAGGTCGACAGTGGATGAAATGAAAATCAGAGCCAAACGAATTTCGAATCGGAGTTAAAATGGAATTAAATTGAAATCAAAATCGAATGAAATCTCGAGTTTTGGATTTCAAGCACTGACGACAGGCGGGTGCGAAGAGCGAAGAGGCAAACGATAATCTCTCGACTGCACGTGTCGGACATAAAACAGACGAATTTACAAGGGAACGTTCTATAATCCTTCGTCTGTCTGTCTGTCTCGCCCACACAAACACACAGACAACGACAGCGATCGCACCCACTCTGGCACCTACTCATGTCAGGCACACGAGCACGCACACTTCGACGTCGCAGACATAATAAGTCTGTTGCACAGCTGGATGAAGGACCTCGACTGGCACCCGGAGTCCTTGAGGCCAGCGAAGCGTTTTCTCCCCGGACCCACTCGGCCCAGCGGCGTCCTCGTCCTCCTTCTGACCCACTCTCACGTGTGTTTTCCAGCAAGACTGAGATGAATTGAAGAATAAAAGAACAAAAACCTCGAAGTCAGTCCTTACCCAGACAGACTGAGAGAAAGAGAGAGAGAGAGAGAGACAGTGAGCGTGGGACGATGAGACAGCTAATAGCCGATTGGGAGAAGAACAAATCACATGATTTTCACGGAGTTTGCTTTTGAACTTCCTTTGAATTCCCCCATCTCCTGCCCTGAGGACTACATATCAGCGATCACCGACTCCGCTCGAAGACATCTCGAAGGCGATCACAGAAGCCAACCAGCCACACACCTACCCTCCCCTCCCCTCCCCAGTCAGGGGCCGAAGTCGAAGTCGCAGGCGGAAGTTTTGAGGAAATTTGCGAGTCCCCATGGCAGGACATGGGGTCGAGTTCGTGGGGATGTAGCGGAGGAAGGAAGGAAGGAAGTAACACTTTGGAACACGACCGCAGCAAAGTTTGCGAGAGGAAGAACGAATGAAGTCGACGAGGACGGGGAGGTTGGGCCAGAGGCGAACGCAGGACGACCAATGCTACTTCCACCTCTTCTCTCTCGGCAATGGGCGTGCATGGGGCAACTTTTCTGTTCATTTTTCATCCATCTCCTGCTCAACTCATCCTCTCACTCTCACTCTGTCTCCGATGTCCTTTGAGTGTCCTCGGCCAAATGTCGATGGCCTCATTATCCTTCGCGACTGTCTCAGGATCCTTTGAGCTCGCGAGGGCTCTCGAGCTGTCGCCGAAGATTTTGTCGTCATTTTTAAATTGAATTCCTCAACAACAGCCATCGAATGCGAACGATAAAACTCCAAACGTTTTCGTTTCCGGCTCATCTGCTGCCCGCCCCACACAATTCCTTCCTCCTCACTCCTTCTCGCCGAAGGACGTCGTCATATTGTCTTCGCATTAGATTCAATAATATTTATAAGATGGCGCGTGCCAGCCATGTTTGCAGCCGGCGAGCCGTGAAATTGACGAGGAGTCGTGGCTGTGGGTCGAGGGCGTGGTGGGGGCGTGGACGTCGAGCGTTAATGTGGAATCTGACCGGCCTTCGTCCAGACAGGGCGCCCACAAGTAGGCAGCGATAATTTTATTAAAATGTCGCGACAGGCAACTCGCGTGACGCATCGACAACTAGCCTCGATTCTCTCTGTCTGTCTGTCTATCTCTCTCTCCCTCTCTCTCTATATATCCCTCTCTCTTATAACGAGACCCCGGGGAGACCTTCCGCAAAACTATGCAACGAGTTGATTTCGAAATTCAAACAAATTTCCGACCAGAGGAGGCGGAGAGCAGAGCGAGAGAACGTCACACAGAGAGGGAGGGAGACAGGGATAGAAGGGAGAAGACACAAATAATGCGAGAAAGTGAGTGAAATAGAGTGTGTGTGTGTGAGAGAGAGAGGACGAGAGTTGGAAGTTGATGTGAGAGAGTGAGAGAGAGAACGTGAAAGACAGTGGAGTGTGAAATTTGTTGCCAGTTATTGTTGTCATTGTTTCTTGTTATTGTTGTTATAGTTGCAGTTGCAGTTGTTCTTGTTGCAATTGTTGTGTTTGTTGTTGTTGTCGGAGACATTGTTACCCCCAGCAATGCAAACATTCCGATGTAAAAGTCGAAACGAGCATCACGAAGCAAATCTTTGCACAAGGCACACGAACACACACACCCTCACACACGCAGTGCACAGGAGGGAGAATGGGGCAATGCCAAAGAGACAGGAGAGAATGAAAGAGCGAGAATGATGGAAAACCGCATGGAATGCATCGTGGGACTGCCACCTGGCGGCAGATAACTTCATTTGAACAGTCGTCAGTGGCTTCACCGTGTGCTTCGTCTCTCTCTCTCTCTCTTTCTATCCCACTCTCTCTCTCTCTCTCTCTCTCTCTCTCTCAGAGTCCTGTTTGCCATTTGCAGTCAACAGTAAGGAAAAATACAACCCACATGAGTCTCCGTCAGCTCTGTCAATGAACCCTGAGAGTCGACGTCGTCTGTATTCTTCTTCCACCCATGACTCTTTGACCCCTACCACATCCAACCATAGCCCAAGTAAATCCAAAACTGAAATCCAAAATCCCCTACTAAATTGCAATACTTTTGGTGGATTAAATAGGTCTATAGGTGACGCACAGAGGGAGAAGAATTTCCAGTCAACTCATGCGAGTTTCATCGAGTTTTCTTCTTCGCAATTATCGAATTCGCATTTATCCAATTCGCATTTATTCCACCTCGTATTTATTAAATTGCTACGGTCTCCAACACTTGTTCGAATTTTTGATTTGACTTTCGCAGTATTCCCTCTCCCTGATTATCAACCTATTATCCACAAGCTACACATTCCACAAGGCGGTGAATCGTCCTGGGTGCCAGATTGTTGTTTGTGCATCGCGGCAATTGGCCTGAATTTCATCGGGTCCTCCTCCTCCGCATGGTCCCGTTTTTCAATATGCTGTGTTTGGACAACCCACCGCTCTACATCGGTTTGGACCCAGTTCGTGGTCCTGGCCATGGGCTCACGTACTCCTCCACCCGAAATGAGCTTTGGAAGCATCGAGCATCAAAGAATGAAATTCATAAATCGACGGTTGCCATTTCGAGTTCCATTTCCGCTTCCGGTACCCAATGCATTCCAGGCTAGCGAGTGCATGACGCACGAGTGTCTGTGTGAAAGAGATAGACCCAAAGAGGGAGAGAGAATACGGTCGTGGGCGACTGCGGTTGCAGTTATTATCTCTGAACTTTGGACTCCACTCGAGCAATGAACGAGGTTTCGGTGACCACAGGCGACCCGGGGGCGAAGAGAACCGAGACCGGAAGCTGGATTAGAAGAGGGAAAAGATTGGTAATGGTAGTCGCATTCACCGAATTCAGGTCCAGCAGGCGAATCGTACGAATTAGAACCGGAGCAGGTGTCTTCTCTGACCAAGTGAGTTGTACAATGAACTCGAGGTGGCACCACGCCCCCTCCCTCCCTCCTATCCCAGGACATCCTCTGGGTTTGTGCCCTATGGAGAATTGCAGGATCTCTTCCGGGCCCGCTTCAATGCGACCTAACGCAATTTATCGGACCGATGTCCACTCGATTCCATATCAACGTTGTGTTTTCTCAATTTTACCCATTGTTTCGAAGTCTACTCCACATGAATATTAAATTTTGTGTCCGATTGTCGCTCGTAATTTCCGCTCGACTCTGGACACCCAGAATCTCCAAATTAGTCCGAACTGTTCCGGTGGCTATCGTGTATTCCTTCCCCAGTAGGATTCGTTTCAGAGAATCGCAGAGCTTTTGTCATCAGCAAATTCAAAATTGAGAGTTCTTCTGATTCTTGTTATTCCAGTTAAGACATTTCTTCGCAGAGAGCCACGGCCCCCTCAATACTGCTATACTTTCCACTTGTAGAAGACCACTTTCCACTACGAAGAGATCGTCCTCTTCTGTACTCTGCCACGAAGGTCTTGTACTTGGTTCCCGTAGAAATTCTTATGTCAATTCTACGAAAAATCCCCAACAGAAGGAATTAATTTACCGTTCGAAATGTATTGTGCATTTTTCTTGTTTCGTTCATAGTGATTGTGAGCAAAAAATTCAATTTTTAGTACAGAAAAAGAGTGCGAACATTTCATGATTTCGCCAGTCTCTCTTTCCATGTCTTTAAAAATGTATTTCCACAGACATAAGATAGACGAACATCGCTAAATCGACTCATATAGTTTTTCATAACCTCTCCTTAAATGTGAAAACAACAACAACACCTACCTGCTCCTTCGCTATTTTTTACAATGTACCCGATGTGGCGCCTCCTACATTTGTATAAAAATAAAGTTATTCTCCGCTGTGTATAAATATTGCGCTGGTACTCGGTCCAGTTGCGGTAGAAGTCGATGGACCCGTCCATCGCGGGTAGGGCCCAAAAGCGCAGCTTTTGCCCCACTCCCTGCTGCTCCAGCCTGCGGAGAGATCGCAAAAGAAGGATTCAGTCTGTTCACCATGTGCGATCACCTCAGCTGAACTCACCGAAGTTGCTGCAGGTCCGTCTTGTTGTTTGCTGACGCATATTCAAGTAAAGTTGTGGGCAGCCACCAACAACCGATAATCGTTAATAATAGAGTGAGAGATTGAATCGATGCCACAATACGAAAGTTGCTTTTATCACGAATCTTGCGAGTCTCTTCGAGTACCCGTTTACATCGTACTCTTCTCCTGTTGTATAGTACAATTTTAATTACATGTAGTAAAACACATGTTAGTTTAGGTTGTCTTCATCCAAAAACAGCTGCCTGAAATTCTAATCTTGGAATAGTCGTTGGGCGTATCTTGATTTCGGAAGTATTGACGAGTCAATAAAAACATGTACTTGCACCTCATCTGCTGTTGGTAACATGGCATAATAGTAACGCAAAACAGAAAAACATTTTGGCATTCTGAAAACCACCACGTATTCCATTGCTGAGCCAATGCATGGGGTAACTGCTCATCCCACTGCATTTCACGTTTCTATATACATAGACTGCAACAGAAGTTTCATAAAAATTATCTTATTAACCAAGAAACCGAATGAATCATCAATAGTTATGGCAATGCTAATAATTTTTCTTTTTGTCGGCGGTCGAATACGTGAAGATCTTTACGAGGAATTTTGTGGAAAAAAAATGAAATTTAAATCTGTCGTCAGATGTGTTCCAAACATACCCATCACTTTGTCAGTGGATTACTGTCGTTCGTTGTTAATTAATTTAGTAACAACATTATTTCCAATTTAAAAAAAAATCAAAATTTTGTAAATTCTGACAGTGGTTATTTTCTATGAAATTGTTTATTCGTTTTAAGGTGTGATTATTGTCTCCGATTATTGTATATTTATTATGCTCAATATTGAGGATATACACGTTGATCCCGACCAACAGCTCAGGTCACAGGACGGATGGCCATGTGGACATATTTGAGGGAGTATAGGTCTCCGTGCCACGAACCCCACACTACGCCCGATCCGTCCTTATCCTTGCCATACTTGCCCTTCAGGTACAGTCCGTTCAGATTGCTGTGGAAAGGAGAAAGCGCGATTAGACTGGTACTGAGCGAGGGGAGGAGGCACCCACCTGTGGTGGCACCATTTGTGCCACCAGGCTCCGTATTTAGTGGCGCATTTACCGGATGTGTCCTTATCCTTTGTGCTGAACTTCATGCCTTGGTGGTAACGCAGCGAGTCGCCCACGTCGCCGGAGAAGTTCCCCAGCAGCTCGAGCGTGTAGTTGCGGCTGGCGTCGCCGATGGCGAAAGCGTCATAGCAAGCGTGCCGCTTAGCGCCCTCGAAGTCCTCCAGCTGGATGCAGAGCTCGTGCAACTTGGAGTGAGTCAGGGCGTGCAGTCGGTCGAGCCCGATGAAGAACTCGCCGGCCAGGTTGCCGAAGCCGCGCTGGTACTCGTTCCAGTTGCGGGAGAAGTCGATAGAGCCGTTCTGGCGTCGCTGCACCAGGGTCCAGGCGGCGCCGCCGGCCTTGTCCGCCAGGCAGGGCGCGAAGAACGCTGGTTGCTTGCGGTCTGGCTGCAATTGTTGATTGCCGGCGCGGCCAGAGGCGGCGACGGCCTCGGCGCAGGATGACGGCATCTCAGCGGGGGCGGAGGAATACGTCAAGCCCGGGGAGGCCTGCTGCGGCTCCAGTAGCTCCCGGACGCCCGCGGCCAGGGCCCGAATCTTGTCCACAGTGCGCCGCATCACGGCGACGGTGGCGCGCGACTCGTTCTGCGCCGACTGCAACTGGCTGAGCTGCGCTTGCACGGCGGTGGTCATCTTCTGCGTCTCGGCGGCCAACTTGCGCCAGTTGTTCTTCAGCTTGCTCTCCACCACCAGCACGTGGACAGGGGTGCCGTCTTTGTTGGCCGTCTGGTTCTGGTGCTCCAGCCTGTCGCGAGAAAGGGAGGGACAGCTGAGGGGTTCACGAGACAGCGCCGTAACTCACCACTTCTGCAGCTGGGTCGCAGTGAGATTCTGCACCTTGGACGACAGCACCTGGATACCCGAGACCAGTTCCTGAATCGTGGTGTCAAAGCGCAGCTCCTGAGCCACACCCTGCTGCTCCAGCCTGCGGAGAGATCGCAAAGGAAGGACTCAGGCTGTTCACCATGTGCGATCACCTCAGCCGAACTTACCTCAGCTGTTGCAGATCCGTCTTAGAGCGGATGACCTCCAACATGGTGGTCAGCTGGTCCAGGCGGTGACCGAAGCCCCGCACGAGGCCGTCGTCGCAAACGTACGAGTGGTGAGGAGGAGTCTGGGGGAAAGCGGAGTTAGTGTCTGTTTGTTTGTTCTTGTGTATTCGTTTCTCACGTTGTTTGCTGACGCATTTTCCACTAAGGTTGTGGCGAGCCAACAGCAGCAGATAATCGATAATAATAGAGTGCAAGACATCTCGACGGTGTCGCTGCAGGTCTGATACTGAATCGATGCCACAATTCGCAAGTTACTTTTATCACGAATCTCGCCTTCGAGTACGTCCCGATCACTTCGTAGTCTTCTCCTTTTGTATAGTAGAATTTTAATTATAAGTAGTAAAACACATGTTAGTTTAAGTTTGTCCCCAATCACATATGTTTGAAATCTGGTTATTATTACAAATAAAGAAATTTCACTTCTCGTTCAAAATACGAGTATCAGGTAATGAACAGAAAAATAAGAAACGTGAACTGAAAAATTTTAAAGTAAAATTTGTTCAACGGGTTTGAATAATAGGAAAAGGATTAGTTTGAAAATGTAGCGGAAAATATATTTGCGAAGGAATTTACTACGAATACTTCAACCAACAGTCTAGTTGAGACTAGAGAAGCTCCACATACATAGCTCAAAAAATCGAAAATGTTTAAGAAAGGACATTTTCAGTGTAAGAGTATTTCCAAATGAAAAATCTGTGGAAAGCCGTTGTGGGAACGAAGACGCATGCAGAGAAGTTAATTCAATCAAAATCTGAGCTAAATTTGTTAGAAGTCACATATGTGGGGTACGCTCGAGCAAATTTATAAAGATTCTGGATTGGTAATGAGAGTCGGTCTAATGCAGAAGTTCTGTTCAACGAAGCTCAACAACTTCAACACCATTGAAGATTATGTGAACGATATCTGGTTACGCATTTAATGTGCCACCAATTACCAACGTGCCTCCCCTTGACAAAGAAAATGTGGACCCTTAATGCAGAATGATTTCTCGCACCCCTTGGGCACGCGTTGCAGCGTTAGTAGTAGTTTGTAGTCGTATCCAAAGTACGGCTATTTTGAAGTTAGTCCTAAAAATGGTTTGCAGATATTTTAAAATCGTGGCATTCTTCGATTGATGCCTTTAATCTGCAGCTAAAAACACCTGCTTTTAACTCAAACGACTAGTTGGAGTCACTCCAAAATATGGTTTCAGAAACATTCTTCGGTTGATTTCTTTAATCTGCACCCAAAAATAGCTGCCTATAATTCAGATTCCCTTCAGTGGGGCGCATTTTGAGTTGGCACACCCAAATGCAGTATAGGCAATTGATGCAGTTCAAAACCAAATTTCTTGTAGCTTGTAGCCTACAGAGAGGTATTTTTTAATTGCTTAAATTGTTTTGCTTTTTTTCATTAATAAAACTAATAAGTAAATCGTATGTATTTTCAAAAATGGCTTTAGCACCTTAGAGAACCACCTGACGAATTATCTCGAATCCAACGAATTG
The DNA here is from genome assembly GCA_017309665.1 of Coelopa frigida. Lineage (NCBI taxonomy): Eukaryota > Metazoa > Arthropoda > Insecta > Diptera > Coelopidae > Coelopa > Coelopa frigida. Next base: position 34,055,819 of record CM029561.1, on the reverse strand, counting down.
CTTAACGATCGTCAATACTATTGCAGAGTAAAAGAAGAAAAACGACTTGCTTTCTGAATGAACATTGAACGAATGAAAAATATTATTTTTACATTTTTCTCTATAATATAAATTTCATGAACAACTCATTTTGTTCGTACAAAGTATTTTTAACAAGTGTTTCAATACCCCCACTCGAACAAAATTTACTAAAAAATTAAACCCATCATATTTGAACATTTATATTGTTCAAATATGATGGGTTTATCTGCTGGTACCGCTTTAGTTAGATTATCTGCAACCATTTTATCGGTCCGGTGAATATTGTAAAATTTACAATATTCATCTCCTTCTTCTCACGAATAAAGTGATGACGAACATCAATATGTTTCGATCTTGCCAAATATTTGTTAGTTGATGCCAAGTGAACTGCACTCTCGTTATCGCAAAATATTTTTGTAGCTTCTGCAGTACTATCAGGATTCAACTCTTTTTCTAACCCTCGAATCCATAACACTTCCTGCGTCGTGGCGGATAATGCCGCTTCTGTGGTAGAAAGTGCAACGGTTGGTTGATGTTTAGTTACCCATGACACTGCACCACCTTGCAATTTGCATATATATCCTGTTACCGAACGACTCTCGTCCATGTCACTGGCCCAATCTGAATCGGAATATGCAAGAAACTCACCGTTTCCACGTTTACTAAACTTTAGCTTCGCTGGTTTTGTTCCTTTGAGATATCTTAATACCCGTTTTACAGCAGACCAATGTTCCTTACCAGGATTGTTGTTGAACTTGCTCAACCTATTTACCGCAAAACAGATATCAGGACGAGTACCTTGAGACGAGAACATCAGGCTCCCAATTGCTTGTTGATATGGTACTTGTTCCATCTCTGACTTCTCTTCTTCTGTTTTCGGTGACATCTCTTTTGATAATTTCATATTTACATCAATCGGTGTGGATATTTTATTACAATCCGACATGTTAAACCTTTTCAAAACCCCATCAATGTATGCTTCTTGATCTAGTGAAATGCTGTCCTTCTCATGAGTAATGCGAATATCCAGACATTGTTTTGCTTCACCTAAATATTTCATCTTGAATGCTTGCATTAATTTCTTCTTCAAATCTTCTCGATACTTGTAATCATTGCTAAATATTAAAATGTCGTCAACATATATAGCAACGAATGTCATTTTTCTATTGCAACGATTATAATAAATGCATGAATCTACTCTTGACCTCTTTAGTCCGAAATTTAGCAAAGCCTTATCTAATTTCGTATTCCATACAAGACTAGACTGCTTTAAACCATAGATTGTCTTCTTCAGTTTTAGAACTTGACCAGGTTTTCCTATTTGAATTCCTTGAGGTTTCTCGACATAAATATCTTCGCTCAGCTCACCTTGAAGAAATGCTGTCACAGCATCCATTTGTTGTATCTCCAAACTGTACTTCGCTGATAATGCTATTAAATATCTAATCGATGAATATCTAACAACTGGCGAATATGTGTCATCATAATCTATGCCTTTCTTCTGTGTAAAACCTTTTACAACTAATCTTGCCTTGTACCGAATATTGTTATCTTGCTCTTTCTTGAGCTTGAATACCCATTTCGACTTTATTATATTTGCATTTGTTGGCTTCTCTACACTCTCCCATGTATCGTTCTCAACCAATGAATTTATTTCAGAATTCATTGCATCAATCCATTTCTCTTTGTCACTTCTTGACATTGCATCATCTACGCTTACAGGATCTTCCTTGAAATCATTATGTTCAGCAACATAAACAACTTTCTCCTTTTGAGCTAACCTGTCGCTTCTGCGCAAAGTCGGAACAATTTCATCTGGTTCTTCGAAAATATCTATGATCTGATTATCCCCCACTTCAGGGTCATCATGAACCAATGATGAACATGAACCAAAATCACTAATGTTTCCAACTACTGACTTGTTCTCGACTTCTGCCCCCACTACAACAGCATACGTCGGACAAATCTCAACATCTTCTGCATTTTTCTTGTTAGCGTAATGAAACTCATTTTCATGGAATATGACATCTCGAGTAACAATCAAACCTCTTTTCTTTTTAAACTATAGACCCGAAATCCTTTAGATGTCATAGAGTATCCAACAAAAATACATTTCTCCGATTTGAGATCTAACTTGCGACGTTTTTGTTTAGGATTATGTGACATAGCAGTACTACCAAAGATTTTAAAATGACTTACATTTGGTTTACGCCCAGTCCACATTTCTTCAGGTGTCTTGAGAAGTTTCTTATGCGGTGACCTGTTAATTAAATAACTTGCACAATAGACAGCTTCTGCCCAAAAAAATTTTGGCAAACTTGCTTCACTCATCATCGCACGAGCCTTCTCTAGAAGATTGCGATTCATCCTCTCTGCCAAGCCGTTTTGCTCAGGTGTGAATGGTACTGATGTTTGGTGAATAATACCACAAGTTTTCAATTCTTCTTTCATTGCGCGATTGACATATTCTCCACCATTGTCTGTTAAAATTTTGATTTTTGAGCCTTGTGCTTTAAAATCCCGGAAACAATTTATAACAGAATCCTTTGTTTTCAAGAAATACACATAAACTTTTCTCGAAAAATCGTCAATGAAAGTTACAAAATATGCACTGCCAGCAATAGACTTCACTTCCATCGGACCACATACGTCTGAGTGTATGATCTCCAACACTTTGGATGCTCTTGATCCCTCTGATGGAAAACTATGGCGATGTTGCTTACCTTCTGCACAAAAGGCACATGCGACTGACGGCTCTCCTTTCAAATTCACGCCTTCAACGTAACCTTTGACCAACAGTTTCATGTTTTCAGGACCCAAATGTCCATATCGACGATGCCACAAATCGAATTCATTATTTTTTGCTACGTAAGCATTTTGCTGATTTGGGATGTCTAACTTATATAGACCGTTTTTCAGTGATGCTGTGGCGATGACTTTCTTCTTTGAATTTACAATTCGACAACCGGTCTCAGTAAAAATTACATTACTTTTTCGTTCCATAATTTTCTTTATCGAAAGTAAATTAACACCCAACTCAGGAACATGCAATACATCATGCGCTGTTATGTTTTCAGTGCCTCTTGGAGTCGATGCTAACAACATAACTTCACCCTTACCAACGACCTTGATTGTATTATTGTCTGCCGTCTTAATTTCGCCTTTGAATGGAATCATTTTTATGAAATTAAATGCATTCGCCGTCATATGATCTGTTGCACCACTGTCAACAAACCACTCACAAGAGGTTCCAACTGCGCGATATGCAGAAAACATTGAACTTCCATGGTGATCTTTCTTGTCCCGTTTTTTCGATAAACAGTCAGCTGCAAAATGTCCTGTACCTTCACAATTGAAGCAACGAAACTTCTCTTTTGGCTTATATACCTGAGACTTCTTACCACACTGTTTGTTCTTAGTTAACAACGCTGCATTTGATGACGAAGACTCACAGGATACGTCTTGCAGCAACTTCATTTTAATGTTGTCGGCTGATAATGGCTTACCACTGCTTCCAATCGTCATTATCATTGGCTTGTAGATAGCGGGCAATCCCTTTAACAGCAAACTTCCCAGCCACTCGTCGTTGACATGAAATCCGATATCGTTCAGCTTCTGGCTTGTAGAAACAATTTCGTTAACGTATGCTTCCACCGATGAACAGCTCTCCAGCTGCACTGAACAGAGTTTCTGCAGCAACCCGAACCTACGATCCAATCCGGAATCTTGATACAGCCCTTTCAATGTGCACCAAACGTCCCTCGACGTTTTAGCCTCTTTGACGTGAACATACAAACTTTTGTCCAGCGCCAAAATCATCTTGCAACGTGTGATGTTGTCCTTAGCAGCATCCACAGCCACACCTTCCTCAGGTTCGATGCAAGACCATGGTCCGTCCAGTTCCAGCTGTGTCTTCATTGCGAAACTCCATGTCGACCAATTCTCGGAGCCGACCAGTTTCTCCATATGATTTACACCGAAAACCACATTCATTTTCGCGAATTGACAGATTTACTTTTATTGAATTCAAATTTTATGTATGGAGGGCCCATAACCTATTGCAGAGTAAAAGAAGAAAAACGACTTGCTTTCTGAATGAACATTGAACGAATGAAAAATTTTATTTTCATACAAAGTTCGTACAAAGTATTTTTAACAAGTGTTTCAATAAATACGGCTTCAGGAGGACACGTTATACTGGTCTGGAATGTCGTTCCTCACCGAAAATGGAACAACTGCCTCTGATCAACACTTCATCAACGCAGGTGTCTACATACCCTCTCCTATGATTTGAGGGTTGAATGATCTCCAAGGGGAAGTTTGAATTTGAAAAGCAACATTCATTCCCACTACACAGACTATCCCCATTCCCATTAAACCTTTCTAAACATTGGGGTCATTCCCTAAAAAAAAGCAATGCATGCATTATTTCCAAATATTTAAAATTTTTCTACGTTTTGAAAGTGTTTTATTTTTTATTAATTTATTTATTCGATTTAGGGTGTGAATATTTAGTTTTCGCGAATTTTTCAGTTTTTTGCGTAATTTTTTAAATATTTTGGTATGTAACAACCTCTTTCGCACTGGTTGAGATTTCTACTGCACCGAATCTTTTCTTTCTTTTTCTGCATAAGAATGCAATCCTGAAAAGCGAGCTACGATCTTCGTCGTGTCAACGAGTTCAGTTTGGTTATAGTCGCCAAAGCAAAGACACATAAAATACAATCAAGAAACAAAAAGCCACTAATCAGCAACAACAATAATTTAACAAACCAACCAATTCAACCAACCCATTAACAATTCATTGTATTTTGCTATATCATATTTAATAAACTTAAACATTATAATTTTAAAACGAACGAAATAGAACTCATTTTTGCCTTTGCCGCCGCCATTATATTCGTTTTCTTGATTTGTGTCTACGCAAAATTCGTTCGTCGATTCTTCTTTCTCCTTGTTCGTTCGCGTTTCGGTTGCATCGTGTTCAAATTGGAGAAAAGTCGTGTCAAGTCTTGCAGATTGCAGCTGAAAATTGCGCAGTTGAAAAATAAGCTTGGAGAAGGCACACATGCCGTTGCCGAGCAAATACAATTTAAGAAGCGTCGGTCGAGAAGAAGGGGTGAGTTCGCCAGTTTCGAGTGAAGAGGACGTGTTGGAATCAACTATAAAGGAGAATATAGCAGAGCCTTCGCAACAGATTTGTTCAGCCGAACAATTATCGATTTTAATTGCCAGCATTAATGCATTGAAGACTTCAGTGGATGATCTCCAAAAGAATCATACTGATAGTCAAAGAGACATTGCCGATCTCCGTGCAGAAATGCAGTCGCAAGGTAGACCTGCAGAAAACCTTCCACTCCTGTCCAGGAACACAATCACGCCGTCATCAGTTGAGTCTAGCCAAATCACAGTGGTTGATTCCAATTCAAGATTATATGATCTGCCGAGTTTCTCAGGGAATGCAGAGGAATAGCCTCTATTCCTAGCTAACTTTAGAGATACCACAGAGGCATTCAAGTATTCGGACAGACAAAATCTTATGCGTCTTCACAAGTGTTTGGGCGGACCATTTATCCGAACGACATGCCGAAAGTCATCGAAGAATTAGAGTTTCGTTTCGGAAGACCTGATATTCTGGTACGCCATCAGTTGAACAAAGTGCAACAATTTCCAGTGATCAGCGAAAATAAGTTGGAACAAACAATAGCCTTCTCGACACGTATTCGCAATGTAGTCACATTTCTAACATCAGCTAACTGTCAGCATCATTTATCGAACACAATGCTCCTGGAACAACTTATCGCGAAATTGCCAGCAAATAAACAGTTTGAGTGGGCGCGGCATGCCGCCCCTATTAAGCCATATCCCACTATTGTTGACTTCTCAAATTGGTTAAGTGATCTTGCCAAAATAATCTGTCTACTGCCGCCGTCAGTGTCAACCTCTTTGAGAAGCAATACACAACAACAACAGCAAACACGCCGAGTAATGCACGTGAATGACACCGCCGTCAATAGAAATATGAAATGCATTCATTGTGATGGAGAACATCTACTGTCCAATTGTAAAGCCTTTACCCAGTCGCTTGATGTCAAGACGCGGTGGGAAAAGGTAAAAGAACATCAACTGTGTTTCACTTGTTTGCGCAAGTGATTCACCGCTGATTGGTCACCGCTCAATAAATTGCCACTTCAAGAAATTTTGTGGCGTTAATGGTTGCCGCCGATATCACAACAAGAGCCTTCATGAGGAGCCGCCTCAACAATCGAATTCGCCGTCATCTACAATAAACCCTGCAGCACAGCCGTTGCTTAATTGTAGAATGACTCCAGCTTGTCAAGTTGGAGATTGAAGGAGAAACGTCGTTCAAAAGGTTTGCCATTTCCAATATTCGAACAGTTGCTAATTTAAATCTACCAACTCAATCATTTAATAAATATGATTTTGAGTATTTGAAACACTTGCCACTTAAATGTTATGAGAATGCCTGTAATCAAGACTTGGTTGGGTTGCCTATGGCCCTATGAATAAACGTACTTCGTCTCACCCCGTCTTGCTGCACATTCGGGAAGATCAGCCAACTGACGAACTACACAACCTGGTAGTCGAGTATTTTGCAGCAGAGAACTTCGGAGTCACCGATTCGCCAAAAGTGATAGAAGCCGAAGATGACATCGAAGCCAGAAAGATCATGGAGAGAACGACGCAACGTATTGGTAAGCGCTTTGAAACTGGATTATTGTGGCGCAGTTTCCCACCGGGTTTGCCAAACAGTTGGGACATGGCCGTGAGACGTTTGAATGGCATTGAGAATAAAATGTCACGTAATCCAGAATTTGCAGAAAAATATCGCCGAGAAATGTCAAAGTATTTAGAGAAGGGTTACGCCAGGCCGCTGTCGTCAGAGGAGATTGCAAGTTCACAATTTCCAATCTGGTATTTGCCGCATTTCGGTGTCCAGAGTCCACACAAACCGGACAAATTAAGAATAGTTTTTGATGCCGCTGCAAATATAAATGGAACTTCACAAAATTCTGTTTTATTTAAGGGTCCAGAACAAGCAAAATCTTTCATTAATGTCCTGTTTCAATTTCGCCATGGAGTGATAGGTGTTGCTGCCGACATACGTGAGATGTTTTCACAAATTGGTATACGCCCTGCCGATCAACATGCACAACGATTCCTCTGGCGAAATGGAAATAAAGACCAGCCAATCCAGCAATACGCCATGGTTTCTATGATAATTGGTGCCATTTGCTCTCCATGCTGCGCAGAGTACATAAAGAATCGCAACGCCGAAGAATTCAAAGACCGTCATCCAGATGCAGTGACTGCAATAATCGATAAACACTACGTTGACGACTTTGTATGCAGTTTTTCCAATGAGGAAGAGGCTTTGGATATATGCAGCGAGGTTGTGGAGATAAATGCTGAAGCAGGTTTTGAGCTGCGTAATTTTATATCAAATTCGCCCAGTCTCAAAAAACAAATGAACGGTAAGACCGAACAGAAAAATTCATTAAATTTGGAAATATCTTCAACTGCCGAGAAAGTTCTGGGAATGTTCTGGGACACGGTCTCAGATACATTCAAATTTGAAACAAAATTTCATCGAATTCCCAACGAAGTCATCAAAGGTTCTCGACCGCCAACCAAGAGAGAGTTGCTTGGAATAGTGATGGCTACTTTCGATCCATTTGGTTTGCTGGCCGATTTTTTGATACACACGAAAGTTCTTGTGCAAGAGACATGGGAGAGCAGCATAATGTGAGACGACCCGATTCCAGAGGAGACAGATGTAAAATGGAAATCTTGGTGGAAGGAGTTCGAGAAGGTGAAACAATTTAAAATACAACGATTCGCCAAGTTTGCATCAAGCCCAAAATGTTCAGCTTCATATCTTCGTCGACTCGAGCCAAATTGCATTCGCTGCAGTCGGATATTTTCGTGTAGTACACAAACGTGGTAAAACGTGCGGCCAACAAATTTGCCGCCAATATCCGTCCTTCTGAAACACTTCAAAGAGAAGGACTACTGACAGCGAGAGAAATAAATGAAGCTGAAAAGTATATTTGCCGAATGGCCCAGCTTGAACATTTTGAGAGAGAAATTAATCTTTTGAAAAACATGGGATCAGTCCCGAAAGACAGTTCGATATATTCATTGTTGCCGTACATTGATGAGGAGGCTCTTCTGAGGATACAAGTCGTATTGATGAAGCCCTATTTTTGCCAGCCAGTGCCAGACACCCCATAATTTTGCCACAAAAGCATATTGTATCTGAAATGATCATGCGTCATTTTCATGAAAAATTTCATCAGAATATTGAATAGAATATTGCCATCATTATAAATGAAGTCCGCCAAAGATTTTGGTTTCCAAATGCCGAACCATTATTAAAAAGAATTCAGCGCAGTTGCCTAAAATGTAAAATGGACAGAGCCAAGCCAGTGCCGCCTTTAATGGGTCAACTTCCAGTCGATCGTCTAACACCGTATGTACGGCCATTCACATACACAGGAGTTGACTTGTTTGGGCCATTTAATGTTTCGATTGGTCGCCGTCGAGAAAAAAGGTGGGCTGTAATTTTCACATGCCTTACAGTGAGGGCAGTTCATTTGGAGATAGCTGAAAATTTATCAACTGATGCGGTTATTGTCTGCCTGCGGAATTTTATAAATCGTCGAGGAGTTCCAGTAAGAATAAGAAGTGACAATGGCACTAATTTCATTGGTGCTCAAAAGGAGTTGAAAAACGCCGAAGAGCTTCTAGACACCGATCGGATAAATGAGGAAGCAGCAAAACGAAACATTGAATGGATATTCAATTGTCCGGCGAATCCAAGCTCCGGAGGTTGTTGGGAACGCCTCATTCGCATCGTGAAAGGTATACTGCAGAAGACATTGCGCGAAGTTGCGCCAAGGGTAGATATTCCAATGTCATCGGAAGAAGATGAACCTTTAACCCCTAACAATTTTTTGATAGGTTGCGTGAACTCGACGCAAACTCCACATAGCGCCGATACAAATATATGCCTTAAAAAGCAATGGAGGATTGCTCAGAACCTGAAAGATCGTGTGTGGAAGAGGTGGACTACCAGCCACAAAGTTAGCCGTTTTAGCCGTGGATGGTGAACACCAAAGTGGTTCACGGGGGGTGGAATGTTGAGATTTCTACTGCACCGAAACTTTTCTTTCTTTTACTGCATAAGAATGCAATCCTGAAAAGCGAGCTACGATCTTCGTCGTGTCATCGAGTTCAGTTCGGTTATAGTCGCCAAAGCAAAGACACATAAAATACAATCAAGAAACAAAAAGTCACTAATCAGCAACAACAATAATTTAACAAACCAACCAATTCAACCAACCCATTAACAATTCATTGTATTTTGCTATATCATATTTAATAAACTTAAACATTATAATTTTAAAACGAACGAAATAGAACTCATTTTTTGCCTTTGCCGCCGCCATTATAGCACTATTACAAAACTATAGGACAAAAATATCCAAATCGGTTGAACGAATACCTTTTCATTTTTATTATATAGAAATAGAAATATTTATATTTGATTACACATATATATACCGTGTAAATATTTTTTTGAAATGGCAATGTCGATTACATATTACATTGGCACCTCCCACATATGATTGTATGAGAATAAAGACATTCTCCGCTGTGTGTTATTGTATATTTATTATGCTCAATGTAGAGGATATTCAATTTAATGTCGGTCAATACTTCAGGTCACCGGGCGAATAGCCATGTGGACATACTTGAGGGAATAGGTGTAACCGTGCCACGAGTGCCAGTTGATGCCCTGGGCGTACTTGTCCCTGGGGGATTCGCCCTTCAGATACAGCCCGTTCAGATTGCTGAAGTGGCACCCCTTATACCACCAGGCTCCGTGGAAGGCTTTGGCGCAGTTGCCGGGTGTGTCCTTATCCTTTGTGCTGAACTTCATGCCTTGGTGGTAACGCAGCGAGTCGCCCGTGTCGCCGGAGAACTTCCCGAGTATATCAAGCGTGTAGGCGTGGCTTTCGTCGCCGATGGCGAAGGCGTCATAGCAGGCGTGACGCTTCGCACCCTTGAAGTCTTCCAGCTGGATGCAGAGCTCGTGTGGCGTGGAGTGCGTGAGGGCGTGGAGCCGGTCGAGCCCGATGAAGAACTCGCCGTCCACGTTGCCGAAGCCGCGCTGGTATTCGGTCCAGTTGCGGTAGAAGTCGATGGAGCCGTCCTGGCGTCGTTGCACCAGGGTCCAGGCGGCGCCGCTGGCCTTGTCCGCCAGGCAGGGCGCGAAGAACGCTGGTTTCTTGCGGTCTGGCTGCAATTGGTGATTGCCGGAGCGGTTTGAGGCAGCAACAGCCTCGGCGCAGGATGCCGGAAGAGCCGTCGGCACTCTCTTAACGGCCTGCTGCGATACCCTCAGCACCCGGACGGCTCCGGGTAGGGCCCGCATTTCGTCTGCAGTGCGTCGCATCAAGGCGACGGTGGCACGCGTCTCGTTCTTCGCCGCCTGGACGTAGCTAAGCTGCGCTTGGATGGCGGCAGTCATCTTCTGCGTCTCGGCGGCCAACTTGCGCCAGTCGTCCTTGAGCTCCTTTGCCTCGTCCTGCACGTGAGCAGGGGCGCCGTCTTTGGTGGCCGTCTGGTTCTGGTGCTCCAGCCTGTCGCGAGAGAGGGAGAGACAGCTGAGGGGTTCACGAGACTGCGCCGAAACTCACCACTTTGGCAGATGGGTTGCGGTGATATTCTGCGCCTCGGACGACAGCACCTGGATGCCCGAGACCAGTTCCTGAATCGTGGTGTCAAAGCGTAGCTCCTGAGCCACACCCTGCTGCTCCAGCCTGCGGAGAGATCAAAGGAAGGACTCAGGCTGTTCACCAAGTGCGATCACCTCAGCCGAACTTACCTCCGCTGCTGCAGATCCGTTTTCGAGCGGATGTTCTCCAGTAGCGTGGACAGCTGCTCCAGGCGGTGGCCGAAGCCCCGCACGAGGCCGTCTTTGCAGTCGTACGAATTGAGAGGTAGAGGAGGAGTCTGGGGGGAAGTGAATTTAGTTCCTGTTTGTTTGTTTGTTTTTGCGTATTCGTTTCTCACGTTGTTTGCTGACGCGTTTTCCACTAAGGTTGTGGCGAGCCACCAACAACCGATAATCGATAATAATAGAGTGCAAGACATCTCGACGATGTGGCTGCAGGTCTGATACTGAATCGATGCCACAATTCGCAAGTTACTTTTATCATGAATCTCGTCTTAGAGTACGTCCCGATCACTTTGTAGTCTTCTCCTGTTGTATAGAAGAATTTTAATTATAAGTAGTAAAACACATGTTAGTTTAAGTTTGTCCCCAATTACATATGTTTGAAATCAGGTTATTATTACAAATAAATAAATTTCACTTCTCATTCAAAATCCGAGTTCATGGGCCCAGAAAAATAAGAAACGTGAACTGAAAAGTTGTAAAGTAAAATTTGTTCAACGGGTTTGAATAAAAGAAAAAGTTTTAGTTTGAAAATATCGCGGAAAATATATTTTCAAAGGAATTAACTACGAATACTCCAAAAATGTCTTCAACCAATAGTCTAATAGAGAAGCTATGTGGAAGCGAAAATGTTTAAGAGAGCTCATTTCAGTGAAGGTGTATTTTCAAATGAAAAATCTCTCTCTTAGTAGTAGTTTGTAGTCGTATCCAAAGTACCACTGTTATGAAGTCAGGTTTCAGATACTTTGAAAACGTGGCATTCAGCGATTAATATCTTAAATCTACAGCCAAAAACAGACGCTTTTAACTCCAACGACTGTATTGGAGTCACTCCGAAATATGGTTTCAGATACTTTAAAATAGTGACATTCTTCGGTTGATGCCTTTAATCTGCAACCAAAAATATATGCCAGTAATAATAATCTGGGATTAGTAACAGCTCATCCCACTGTATTTCTTTCCATATACATAGACTGCAGCAGAAGCTTTATAAAATTATCTCATCACCCAAGGAACCGAATGAACCATAATCAGCACAGCTCCGTTTGTCATGAAGAAGCGTTGGCCCTACAAGATATGTATGTGAGTAGGATCATAGAATCTATGTATAATACATCTAATTATTTCCAATTTGTTATTCAATCTGGAACTATTTTCTGAAGACACTTTACGATTTTTTTAAATCTTTTTACTATTTTCTGAAGTCAGCTTGAAAATAGTGTAGAAATTTAGAGGTCTCGATGCCCGGGCTTTTTTCGGCCCGGGTTGGTAACTTTTCACATAAATCGTTCATAGCTTCTCCGGGAAGACTCGAAGAGGGGTCTGGGTATCTACCCTCTATCTGCCCCCCTTCTAGAAGACCCCATACAAAAAACTCATCAAAATGGGATTTCATGTATTAAATACTGATATTGATGCTATGAAAGATATACCAAAAAGTTATATAAATGGTAGACCATTTTGTTCTTCTCGCTTGTTTGTAATTGGCTTGTTTCTTGTAATTGGCGATGACTAATAATAAATCTTGAAACTCCTCTTCGTTCCGGCAGAGACTCTCGTTGACGTATCGTTCACCATTCTCGACTTCTGTACAATTTCCAAACGGTTGGAGGTTGATTTAAAAAATCTTGAGATAATTGGGACGAAATCGCTTAATTCGGTTTCATGAAATCGTCGTTAACGTCTTTGAGTTTCTTTGTTAGTTTTTTTACGTCGCTGTGTCTGATTACATTAACTGCAGGAGCAGGTGTCTTTACATGGCAGACTTAGAACACACGCTATATGAAATGAATGTTCTCCGAAATTATAGTGTAGTTTGAATTTATTAGTTTTATTTCATTATCTTATACATACTTATAAATATACATAAGATTAATAAAAAAAATAAATAAAATTAAAAAAAAATAATTTTTTTTTCTATTATCCTTTCATAATATCCTTTTCGGGAGGACTAACTGTGCACAAATATAAGCCAAAAATAAGAGATCATATATAAGATATCATAGGATATTAATAGCACTCATATCTACACAATAGCATGCAATAAAAGGTACAAACTCTCGATTTATTCGCATGGGCCTCTTCAGGCCCAGTAGGTTATGTTAGCGCCTCCGAGTGTGTTGCCCATCCTAGGGTTAAAGACACATATATGTGGACTGGGCCTGCTCAGGCTCAGTAGGTAACTTTCGATGGTGGCACAGTAAAAAAAATGTCTTCTACCAACTAAACCCTATTTACTCGATTATTTTTTCTGTACTCAGGAGCATAGCAGCATGAAGTCATGGAATATCAGATCGATTAAAAAAGAAACAAACCATCCTAGGGATACGAGAGGACATTTTCAGTGAAGGAGAATTTACAAATGAAAAATCTCTGGAAAGCCGTTCTGTTAACTGAAACGCATGCAGATAAGTTAGTTCCATCAAAATATGTACAAAAATTTGTTGGAACGCGTGTCAGCGTTAGTAGTAGTATGTAGTCGTATCCAAAGTACGTCTTTAATCTGCAGCCAAAAACAGCTGCCTGTAATTCAGATTCCCTTCAGTGGGGCGCATTTTGACTTGGCACACCCAAATGCTACATACGTTGACTTGTGCACCTTTTAAATTCCGATGTATTTCACTGCAGTATAACACCTCCTATGCTAATGGCTTTGCTCAATATGCACATTGATACATACATATTTCCAAATATTTCAAATTTAGTTTTGACAGTGTTTTATTTTTTATTAATTTATTCGATTTAAGGTGTGAATATTTAGTTTTCGCGAATTTTTCAGTTTTAACAACCTGTTTCGCACTATTACAAAAATAACGAATATAGGACAATAGAGGCACTATAGGACAAAAATAACCAAATCGGTTGAATGAATACCTTTTCATTTTTATTATATAGAAATAGAAGATGATATATATATTTGAATATTTATATTTGATTACACATATTTATACCGTGTAAATATTTTTTTGAAATGGCTATTTACAATGTCGATTACATATTACATTGGCGCCTCCCACATATGATTGTATGAGAATAAAGACATTCTCCGCTGTGTGTTATTGTATATTTATTATGCTCAATATTGAGGATATACAATTTGATGTCGGCCAATACCTCAGGCCACCGGGCGAATGGCCATGTGGGCATACTTGAGCGAATAGGTGTAACCGTGCCACGAGTGCCAGTTGATGCCCTGGGCGTACTTGTCCCTGGGGGATTCGCCCTTCAGATACAGCCCGTTCAGATTGCTGAAGTGGCACCCCTTATACCACCAGGCTCCGTGGAAGGCTTTGGCGCAGTTGCCGGGTGTGTCCTTATCCTTTGTGCTGAACTTCATGCCTTGGTGGTAACGCAGCGAGTCGCCCGTGTCGCCGGAGAACTTCCCGAGTATATCAAGCGTGTAGGCGTGGCTTTCGTCGCCGATGGCGAAGGCGTCATAGCAGGCGTGACGCTTCGCACCCTTGAAGTCTTCCAGCTGGATACAGAGCTCGTGTGGCGTGGAGTGCGTGAGGGCGTGGAGCCGGTCGAGCCCGATGAAGAACTCGCCGTCCACGTTGCCGAAGCCGCGCTGGTATTCGGTCCAGTTGCGGTAGAAGTCGATGGAGCCGTCCTGGCGTCGTTGCACCAGGGTCCAGGCGGCGCCGCCGGCCTTGTCCGCCAGGCAGGGCGCGAAGAACGCCGGTTGCTGGCGGTCTGGCTGCAATTGGTGAGTGCTGGCGCGGCCAGAGGCGGCGACGGCCTCGGCGCAGGATACCGGCAACGCAGCGGCCAAGCCCGGGGAGGCCTGCTGCGGTTCCAGTAGCTCCCGGACGCCCGCGGCCAGGGCTCGAATCTCGTCTGCAGTGCGTCGCATCAGGGCGACGGTGGCGCGCGTCTCGTTCTGCGCCGACTGCAACTGGCTGAGCTGTGCTTGCACGGCGGCGGTCATCTTCTGCGTCTCGGCGGCCAACTTGCGCCAGTCGTCCTTCAGCTTGCTCTCCACCACCAGCACGTGGACAGGATTGCCGTCTTTGGAGGCCGTCTGGTTCTGGTGCTCCATCCTGTCGCGAGAGAGGGAGGAACAGCTGAGGGGTTCACGAGACTGCGCCGTAACTCACCACTTCTGCAGCTGGGTCGCAGTGAGATTCTGCACCTTGGACGACAGCACCTGGATGCCCGAGATCAGTTTCTGGATCGAAGAGTCAAAGCGCAGTTCCTGCACCACACCCTGATGCTCCAGCCTGCGGAGAGATCGCATATGTAGGATTCAATCTGTTCACCATGTGCGATCACCTCAGCCGAACTCACCTCAGCTGCTGCAGGTCCGTCTTCGAGCGGATGTTCTCCAGCAAGGTGGACAGCTGGTCCAGGCGATGGTCGAAGCCCCGCACGAGGCCGTCGTCACAGACGTACGAGTGGAGAGGAGGAGGAGTAGTCTGGGGGGAAGCGGATTTAGTTTCTAGTATTCACTTATTCTTAGTTATGTTTGTTCTTCCGTATTCGTTTCTCACGTTGTTTGCTGACGCATTTTCCACTAAGGTTGTGGCGAGCCACCAACAACCGATAATCGATAATAATAGAGTGCAAGACATCTCGATGGTGTGGCTGCAGGTCTGATACTGAATCGATGCCACAATTCGCAAGTTACTTTTATCATGAATCTCGTCTTAGAGTACGTCCCGATCACTTTGTAGTCTTCTCCTGTTGTATAGTAGAATTTTAATTATAAGTAGTAAAACACATGTTAGTTTAAGTTTGTCCCCAATCACATATGTTTGAAATCTGGTTATTATTACAAATAAATAAATTTCACTTCGCGTTCAAAATCCGAGTTCATCAGGTTATGGGCCCAGAAAAATAAGAAACGTGAACTGAAAAGTTGTAAAGTAAAATTTGTTCAACGGGTTTGAATAATAGAAAAAGGTTTAAAAAGGAATTTACCACGAATACTGCAAAAATGTCTTCAACCAACAGTCTAATAGAGAAGCTATGTGGAAGCGAGGATGGGCAACACACTCGGAGGCGCAAACATAACCTACGGAGCCTGAAGAGGCCCATGCGAATAAATCGAGACACATATATGTGGACTGGGCCTACTCAGGCCAGCAGGTAACTTTCGATGTTGGAACAGTAAAAAAAAAGTCTTCTACCAACTAAACCCTATTTACTCGATTTTTTTTTCTGTACTCAGGTGCATAGCAGCATGAAGTCATGGAATATCAGATCGATTAAAAAAGAAACAAACCATCCTAGGGTTAAGAGAGAACATTTTCAGTGAAGGAGAATTTACAAATGAAAAATCTCTGGAAAGCCGTTCTGTTAACTGAAACGCATGCAGATAAGTTAGTTCCATCAAAATATGTACAAAAATTTGTTGGAACGCGTGTCAGCGTTAGTAGTAGTATGTAGTCGTATCCAAAGTACGTCTTTAATCTGCAGCCAAAAACAGCTGCTTTTAATTCCAAGGACTGTTTTGACGTCATTCCTAAATATGGTTTCAGATATTTTAAAATCGTGGCATTCTTCGATTGATGTCTTTAATCTGTATCCAAAAACAGCTGCCTGTAATTCAGATTCCCTTCAGTGGGGCGCATTTTGAGTTGGCACACCCAAATGCTACATACGTCGACTTGTGCACCTTTTTAAATTTGGATGTATTTCACTGCAGTATAGACAATTGATGCAGTTCAAAACCAAATTTCTCATCATTAATAAAACTAATAAGTAAATCGTGGACGTATGTATTTTCAAAAATGGCTTTAGCACCTCTTAGCATGGTGCATTGGAAATCAGAAACATATTTAGTTTTAATACTAGTACATTCCAGCTCTGTGTAGGCGTGGCAGTTCTTTCCGAATTTCATATAATCTAAATGTCAAGATTATTAGACAACCACCTTACGAATTATCTCGAATCCAACGAATTGCTTAGCGATCTGGACTGGAATGGCGTTCCTCTCCGAAAATGGAACAACTGCCTCTGATCAACACTTCATCAAAGCAGGTGTCTTCATACCCTCTTCTATGATTTGAGGGTCGAATGATCTCCAAGGGGAAGTTTGAATTTGAAAACCAACAATCCCACTACTCAGACTATCCCCATTCCCACTAAACCTTTCTAAACATTGGGGTCATTACCTAAAAAAATGCACTGCTAATGGTTTTGCTCAATATGCACAAATGTACATACATTATTTCCAAATATTTCAAATTTAGCAAAAATTTGACAGTGTTTTATTTTTTATTAATTTATTTATTCGATTTAAGGTGTGAATATTTAGTTTTCGCGAATTTTTCAGTTTTTTGCGTAATTTTTTAAATATTTTGTATGTAACAACCTGTTTCGCACTATTACAAAAATAGCCAATATAGGACAATATAGGACAAAATAACCAAATCGGTTGAACGAATACCTTTTCATTTTTATTATATAGAAATAAAAGATGATCAAATATTTATACACACATTTATATACACATATTTATGCCGTGTAAATATTTTTTAGAAATGGCTATTTACATTGTACTCGATGTGGCGCCTCCCACATATGTATGTATAAGAATAAAGACATTCTCCGATGTGTATTATTGTACAGTGGTGGTTCAGTATAACGAACGCCGATATAACGAGTGTCCAATATAACGAACGCTTTTTCTATTCCATTGATGACTCTAAATAACGAACGGTTCAAAAATTTAGTATTCTATATAACGAATATAAATAATTTTGGTAATATATGTAATATTTCCCGTTTTTTGTTAATAAATGAATTACGATACTACGAATAGAGTTTAACTTCCTACTATGCTAATATTTATGAAAAGAAATAAGTATTTTTGATATAACGAACGAATCCTGGACATTATATCACTCGTTATACTGGACCACCACTGTATATTTATTATGCTCAATATTGAGGATATACAAGTTGATGTCGGCCAATACCTCAGGTCACCGGGCGGATGGCCATGTGAACGTACTTGTAGGATGTGTAGTAACCGTGCCACGAGCCCCACACAAGGCCCTGGGCGAACTTGTCACGGGGAATTGTGCCCGGAGCCTTCATGTACAGCCCGTTCAGATTGCTGTGGACAGGAAAGAGAGCGATTAGAGAGGAAGATAGCGACGGAATAACCCACCTGTTGTGGCACTTTTCGTACCACCAGGCTCCGTGGTAGAGCTCGGCGCAGTTTTGGGTATGGACGTCGTTGTCCGCGTCCTTCGTCGTGAACTTCATGCCTTGGTGAAAGTTCAGGGAGTCACCCGCGTCGCCGGAGAACTTCCCGAGCAGCTCGAGTGCGTAGTCGCGGCTGGCGTCGCCGATGGCGAAGGCGTCGTAGCAGGCGTGACGCTTCGCACCCTTGAAGTCTTCCAGCTGGATGCAGAGCTCGTGTAGCGTGGAGTGGGTCAGGGCGTGCAGCCGGTCGAGACCGATGAAGAACTCGCCGGCCAGGTTGCCGAAGCCGCTCTGGTACTCGTTCCAGTTGCGGTAGAAGTCGATAGAGTTGTCCTGGCGGCGCTGCAAAAGGGTCCAGGCGACACCGCCGGCTTTGTCCGCCAGGCAGGGCGCGAAGAACGCTGGTTGCTTGCGGTCGGGCCGCAGCTGGTGAATGCCGGAGCGGTTTGAGGCAGCAACGGCCTCGGCGCAGGATGCCGGAAGAGCCCCGAGGGCCGTCGGCACTTTCTTAACGGCCTGCTGCGGCACCCTCAGCTCCCGGACGGCTCCGGGTAGGGCCCGCATTTCGTCTGCAGTGCGTCGCATCAGGGCGACGGTGGCGCGCGTCTCGTTCTTCGCCGCCTGGACGCAGCTAAGCTGCGCTTGGATGGCGGCGGTCATCTTCTGCGTCTCGGCGGCCAACTTGCGCCAGTCGTCCTTGAGCTCCTTTGCCTCGTCCTGCACGTGAGCAGGGGCGCCGTCTTTGGTGGCCGTCTGGTTCTGGTGCTCCAGCCTGTCGCGAGAGAGGGAGAGACAGCTGAGGGGTTCACGAGACTGCGCCGAAACTCACCACTTTGGCAGATGGGTTGCGGTGATATTCTGCGCCTCGGACGACAGCACCTGGATGCCCGAGACCAGTTCCTGGATCGAGGTGTTAAAGCGCAGCTCCTGAGCCACACCCTGCTGCTCCAGCCTGCGGAGAGATCGCAAAGGAAGGACTCAGGCTGTTCACCATGTGCGATCACCTCAGCCGAACTCACCTTTGCTGCTGCAGGTTCGTCTTAAAGCGGATGACCTCCAACATGGTGGCCAGCTGGTCCAGGCGGTGACCGAAGCCCCGCACGATGCCGTCGTCGCAAACGTACGAGTGGAGAGGAGGAGTCTGGGTGGAAGCGGAGTTAGTTTCTGTTTGTTTGTTTGTTCTTGCGTATTCGTTTCTCACGTTGTTTGCTGACACATTTTCCACTAAGGTTGTGGCGACCCACCAACAACCGATAATCGATAATATTAGTGTGCAAGACATCTCGACGATGTGGCTGCAGGTCTGATACTGAATCGATGCCACAATTCGCAAGTTACTTTTATCACGAATCTCGCGAGTCTCTTCGAGTACCCGATCACTTCATACTCTTCTCCTGCTGAATAATAGAATTTTAATTATATGTAGTAAAACACATGTTAGTTTAAGTTTGTCCTCAATCACAGGTGTGTGTTTGAAATTTGGTTATTATTCCAAATAAATAAATATCACTTCTAGTTGAAAATTCGTGAGGTTATGGGACCAGAAAAATAAAAATTTGGTATTACAAGAGCGCTAAAGACATCTGGGATACGCTCCAGAAAATTTATAAAGATCCTGGATTGGTAAGAAGTTGGTTAAAGTCATTCCTAAATTTGGTTTCAGATATTTTAAAATAGTGACATTCTTTGCCTGCAATTCCAATCTGGGAATAGACTGCAGCAGAAGTTTCATAAAAATTACCTTATTAACCAAGAAACCGAATGGATCATAAATCGGCGTCGAATATATGAAGAACTTCACGAGGAATTTTGTGCAAAAAAATGAAACTCAAATACATGAATAACTTCACGACAAGTTTTGCGGAATAAATGAAACTCAAATCTGTCGTCAGTTATGTTCCATGTTAATTAATTTAGTTTCTGCTGATTCAACATTGTTAAGCTGAAATGTTGATGGCAGTTCGAAAAAAAAATTTCTCAACTTCAAGCCTCCAGTGAGGTTTATTTTAATTGCTTAAAGTACATCTTTTTCTTTCTTCATTATTAAAATTAATAAGTAAAACGTCGACGTATGTATTTTCAAAAATGGCTTTACCACCTCTTGGCATGGTGCTCATGGAAATGAAGAGCATATTTAGTTTTAATATTAGTGCATTCCAGCCCTGTGTGGGCGTGGCAGTTCTTTCCGTGTTTCATATAATCTAAATGTCAAGTTTAATAGACGAATTATCTCGAATACAACGAATTGCTTAACGATCGTCAATACGGCTTCAGGAGGACACGATAAACTGGACTGAAATGGCGTTCCTCACCAAAAAATGCATCCATAATTTCGGTGAAAGCAACAATATTGCTCTTGGTATTAGTAAGGGATTTGATCGAGTGTGGCATAAACGACATAACGTGGCATACGAGCGAGGATACTGAATTTTAACTGACTATGAAACGTTCAACCATTCCGTTGGCTTGAGGATAATATGCTGATGACAACCCATATTTTCTATGGGTTGTCGAGCGAAGAACTTTGGTTTTGTCTTGCGTGTAACGGGCAACAGAAGCTTCCAGAGATGTGTGACATGGAGCATTGTCACTGAAGAGGCTAAGGAGACAATAACAGTGGCCGACTGTTCAAGTGCAATTCAACACAGCTCCATTTTCCATGGAGATGCATTGGCCCTACATGATATGCGAATAGGATTATAGAATATATGTATTATTTACAATTTATTATTAAATATTGAATATTTAAATATATTTATCAGAAAACCAGAACAACTTTAAATTTCATTATTCTACCGAGTTCGGTTCTTAAGTCGTTTTTCTGAGGTCTTTTTACTATTTTCGTAGGTCTGTTTACGATTTTCTGAAGTCATTTTACGATTTTCTGAAGTCACTTTACCATTTTCAGAGGTCTGTTTATGATTTTGATCGTTATCTCTAACAATATCTCTATTAAAAAAACACCTTTTATCATAATGGCAACCATTTCCCCTCACTCAAATTGTTTATATTATTGAGGTTAAGGATGTCAATAAAAGATAATTTTATCCGATTTTTATAATTCGATCGCTCACCCACCAATTCTCGAACCAATTTATATATAAGAAGACAACTGACACGACACACTTCGTCCTGCCCACATTTCTTCTTAGCTTATTTTGTTTATTATTACTCTTCCACATGTTGCAAAATAATTCGAAACAATTATTTCGCAAATATTCCGAATTGAATCTTCAGTTTTTCTCTAACAAACTGTAAATGCAGTTTTTTACTTTTAAAAGTTGTAATTTATTATATTCTCGCGATTTTTTTTGGAAACCTTCGCAATCGTGAATA
Source organism: Coelopa frigida (assembly GCA_017309665.1). Lineage (NCBI taxonomy): Eukaryota > Metazoa > Arthropoda > Insecta > Diptera > Coelopidae > Coelopa > Coelopa frigida. The sequence continues at coordinate 34,034,320 of CM029561.1, read as the reverse complement.
TTATACCTCACTAAAGATTCATCGCGATCAAATGCATAACTTACGATTCTATAAGGTATATACACACAAACATTCTTTTTTATATATAGAAAAAGAAGAAGATCTAAAATATGAAAAGATGAATGAAAAATATTGTTTAAGTCATCCTACATTTCTAAAATAGTAATATTTAACAAAAATTAACTCAAAGTAATTGTTTTTCTCAGCTGTCCGGTTAGACTTTTGACCTCAAAAGTTGGATATTTGTTTATAAACGTTGAAAAAGTATGATATAAATCTATATTTAAATGAAAAGTTTGTGCTAAATTAATGCCAGTGAACGATTTTAACTAACTGCATACTAAATTATCATTTAAATAACATACTGTTGGCTGTGGATGCAATGAAAGATCGAAAAAAGTTCTGTCCGGTTAGACTTTTCTCTTTGCAGCTCTTGTTGTTGTAAATATTATTATTGTTGTTGTACTGATGCACGTTGCTGTATTACCAGACGGGCCGTTTTGTTAGCAGCTAGGATGAACGATGTTTGTCATGTAGAATTGGCTTGCGATGTTGATCATTGTTGTTGTTGCTGCTTTTATTGTAGCGTTAGCGATTGACCACGCCCATGTTACGGCTGGGTGTCTGAATGTAAGGAGACATCCGCAATTTTCCATACGATACGCAAGACAGCCTCGTATAAAACTCTTAGCTTCGTTGGACACAGTGGACTTATTGGAGAATTATACCTCTGCGGCTTTAATATTGTGGCCACTATTGTTGTCTTCCACTATGGTTGCCTGCGATTAGTTGCCTTCGACGATAGTTTTGGAGGGTTCGACGGGTAGGATCACCAGTGTAGATGATTGTAAACACAACTCAACTTTCTATTGCGTTTTACTTATTAGAACTAAACTTTTTATTGAACATTTTTGATTTTAAAAAACATGAACCAAGAAAACAAATAGGTGTATTCAGACGTACTGATTTAGAATTGTATGCCGTGCAATTTGTTTTTTGAAATACAAATCTAAATTTATAAAATTCTAATCGAGCTGAGCCTGACTAGAATTCGTTGACTATATTTGTATAAAAAGTGAAATTTTTGCCTTTGAATTTTTTCATAAAAAGCAATACCCTAAGGAACTAATGAAACAACGAATTTGGATGCTCAGACTTGATAAGATATACAATTGTAGATATACAATTCTAAATCAGTCGTCTGAATACCCCTAATATATAAATTTAAACCAGTAATAAAGCAAATAATTCAACACTACAGCACTTACCAACGAACACCATTTCATTTTTATTATATCGAAATAAAACATGATCGAAGATAAATATTTTTGTGCCTACACTGCAGGTAGCTTAAGTCCAAAAGCATAGTTTCGAGATAATCGATATTTTGTGTCAAATCCATACCGTTGGTTTTCAAATAGGTGTTTTTATGAAATATGTGTGTAGGGGTATTTTATTGAATAAAAATACAATTTGTTAAAAATTTAATAAGGGTAAATTATAAAAAAGTTTAATTTTTCGACTTAATTGTTTTATTGAAATTATGAATGAAATTCCTATTCTCTAAGTCGACATAAGTTGTTTTGTTGCAACTAAAAATGAGTTTGGACGATCCTTAAGTCGACTTAAGCTTTTATGTTCGGTGAAAAAATGTTCAAAAATAAAATGTTTATATCTCTTATGTCGACACATTGTGTAAATATTTTCCCGAAATCGCTATTTACAATGTACTCTATGTGGCGCCTTCCAATAAATATAGGAATAAAGACATTCTTCGATGTGTGCTATTGTATATTTATTATGCTCAATGTTCAGGATATACCAGTTGATGTGGGCCAATACCTTAGGTCACCGGGCGAATAGCCATGTGGGCATACTTGAGGGAGTATCGGTCGCCGTGCCACGATTTCCACATGATGCCCTCGCCGTGTTGCTGCTTGGTAAGGTTGCCCTTCAAGTACTCTCCGTTCAGATCACTGTGGAAAGGAGAGAGAGCGATTAGACTGGTAGAGTGCGAGGAGAGGAGGCACCCACCTGTCGTGGCAATCTTTGAACCACCAGGCTCCACGGAATCTAGAGACGCAGTGGTTGGGTGTGTCCTTGTCCCTCGTCCAGAACTTGGAGCCTTCGTGGTAGCGTAACGAGTCGCCCACGTCGCCGGAGAACTTCCCGAGCAGTTCGAGCGCGTAGTCGCGGCTGGCGTCGCCGATGGCGAAGGCGTCGTAGCAGGCGTGACGCTTAGCGCCCTCGTAGTCTTCCAGCTGGATGCAGAGCTCGTGTAGCGTGGAGTGGGTCAGGGCGTGCAGCCGGTCGAGACCGATGAAGAACTCGCCGGCCAGGTTGCCGAAGCCGCGCTGGTACTCGTTCCATCTGATGTAGAAGTCGATAGAGCCGTTCTGGCGTCGCTGCACCAGGGTCCAGGCGGCGCCGCCGGCCTTGTCCGCCAGGCAGGGCGCGAAGAACGCTGGTTGCTTGCGGTCTGGCTGCAGAAGGTAGATGCCGGAGCGGCCCGAGGTGGCGACGGCCTCGGCACAGGATGCCGGTAGGGCACCGGGGGTCGGCGGCACTCTCTGGACGGCCTTCTGCGGCCCCAGCAGCTCCCGGACGCCCGCGGCCAGGGCCCGAATCTCGTCGGCAGTGCGCCGCATCACGGCGACGGTGGCGCGCGTCTCGTTCCGCGCCGCCTGCACCTGGCTGAGCTGCGCCTCAAAGCGCAGCTGCTGAGTCACGCCCTGCTGCTCCAGCCTGCGGAGAGATCGCATAGGATTCAATCTGTTCACCATGTGCGATCACCTCAGACGAACTCACCTCAGCTGCTGCAAGTCCATCTTCGAGTGGATGTTCTCCAGCAGGGTGGACAGCTGGTCCAGGCGATGGTCGGAGCCCTGCACGAGGCTTTCGTTGTAGTCGTACGAGTAGAGTGGAGTAGTCTGGGGGGAAGCGGATTTAGTTTCTAGTATTCACTTATTTTAGTTATGTTTGTTCTTCCGTATTCGTTTCTCACGTTGTTTGCTGACGCATTTTCCACTAAGGTTGTGGCGAGCCACCAACAACCGATAATCGATAATAATAGAGTGCAAGACATCTCGACGATGTGGCTGCAGGTCTGATACTGAATCGATGCCACAATTCGCAAGTTACTTTTATCAGGAATCTCGCCTTCGAGTACGTCCCGATCACTTCGTACTTTTCTCATGTTGTATAGTAGAATTTTAATTATAAGTAGTAAAACACATGTTAGTTTAAGTTTGTCCCCAATCACATATGTTTGAAATCTGGTTATTATTACAAATAAAGAAATTTCAATCCTCGTTCAAAATCCGAGTTCATCAGGTTATGGGCCCAGAAAAATAAGAAACGTGAACTGAAAAATTTTAAAGTAAAAAATTTGTTCAACGGGTTTGAATAAAAGAAAACGTTTTTTTTTTCTTTTTTTTTTTGAAAATGTCGCGGATTTTCAAAGGAATTAACTAAGAATACGGCAAAAATGTCTTCAACCAACAATCTAATAGAGAAACTATGTGAAGGAGATTTCAGAAGAAAATTTTAGTGGAGAAGTATTCGCACATGAAAAATCTCAGGAAATCCGTTTTGGGAACTGAAACGCATGAAGATAAGTTAATTGAATCAAAATCTGATCTAAATTTGTTAGAAGTCACATTACTCTCGCTAAAGATATCTGGGACACGCTCTAGAAAATTTATAAAGATTCTGGATTGGTAAGGGCAGTCGGGCGAATTATCTCGAATACAACGAATTGCTTAACGATTTTCAGAGGTCTGTTTACTATTTTCGTAGGTTTGTTTACGATTTTCTGAAGTCATTTCACGATTCTCTGTAGTCATTTTACGATTTTCTGAAGTCACTTTACGATTTTCAGAGGTCTGTTTATGATTTTCTGAAGTCTGCTTAAAAATGGTGTAGAGACTCGAGATTTGGTCATTTTCTGAGCCATCAGTTTGTTATGTTGTTATGAAATTCCACGAACATGGTGATATTAGGGGGAATTTTCATGAGGTTTTGACTTTTATAGATACTTATTGAGAAAGATCGTTATCTCTAACAATATCTCTATTAAAAAAACACCTTTTATCATAATGGCAACCATTTCCCCTCACTCAAATTGTTTATATTATTGAGGTTAAGGATGTCAATAAAAGATAATTTTATCCGATTTTTATAATTCGATCGCTCACCCACCAATTCTCGAACCAATTTATATATAAGAAGACAACTGACACGACACACTTCGTCCTGCCCACATTTCTTCTTAGCTTATTTTGTTTATTATTACTCTTCCACATGTTGCAAAATAATTCGAAACAATTATTTCGCAAATATTCCGAATTGAATCTTCAGTTTTTCTCTAACAAACTGTAAATGCAGTTTTTTACTTTTAAAAGTTGTAATTTATTATATTCTCGCGATTTTTTTTGGAAACCTTCGCAATCGTGAATATTATACCTCACTAAAGATTCATCGCGATCAAATGCATAACTTACGATTCTATAAGGTATATACACACAAACATTCTTTTTTATATATAGAAAAAGAAGAAGATCTAAAATATGAAAAGATGAATGAAAAATATTGTTTAAGTCATCCTACATTTCTAAAATAGTAATATTTAACAAAAATTAACTCAAACTAATTGTTTTTCTCAGCTGTCCGGTTAGACTTTTGACCTCAAAAGTTGGATATTTGTTTATAAACGTTGAAAAAGTATGATATAAATCTATATTTAAATGAAAAGTTTGTGCTAAATTAATGCCAGTGAACGATTTTAACTAACTGCATACTAAATTATCATTTAAATAACATACTGTTGGCTGTGGATGCAATGAAAGATCGAAAAAAGTTCTGTCCGGTTAGACTTTTCTCTTTGCAGCTCTTGTTGTTGTAAATATTATTATTGTTGTTGTACTGATGCACGTTGCTGTATTACCAGACGGGCCGTTTTGTTAGCAGCTAGGATGAACGATGTTTGTCATGTAGAATTGGCTTGCGATGTTGATCATTGTTGTTGTTGCTGCTTTTATTGTAGCGTTAGCGATTGACCACGCCCATGTTACGGCTGGGTGTCTGAATGTAAGGAGACATCCGCAATTTTCCATACGATACGCAAGACAGCCTCGTATAAAACTCTTAGCTTCGTTGGACACAGTGGACTTATTGGAGAATTATACCTCTGCGGCTTTAATATTGTGGCCACTATTGTTGTCTTCCACTATGGTTGCCTGCGATTAGTTGCCTTCGACGATAGTTTTGGAGGGTTCGACGGGTAGGATCACCAGTGTAGATGATTGTAAACACAACTCAACTTTCTATTGCGTTTTACTTATTAGAACTAAACTTTTTATTGAACATTTTTGATTTTAAAAAACATGAACCAAGAAAACAAATAGGTGTATTCAGACGTACTGATTTAGAATTGTATGCCGTGCAATTTGTTTTTTGAAATACAAATCTAAATTTATAAAATTCTAATCGAGCTGAGCCTGACTAGAATTCGTTGACTATATTTGTATAAAAAGTGAAATTTTTGCCTTTGAATTTTTTCATAAAAAGCAATACCCTAAGGAACTAATGAAACAACGAATTTGGATGCTCAGACTTGATAAGATATACAATTGTAGATATACAATTCTAAATCAGTCGTCTGAATACCCCTAATATATAAATTTAAACCAGTAATAAAGCAAATAATTCAACACTACAGCACTTACCAACGAACACCATTTCATTTTTATTATATCGAAATAAAACATGATCGAAGATAAATATTTTTGTGCCTACACTGCAGGTAGCTTAAGTCCAAAAGCATAGTTTCGAGATAATCGATATTTTGTGTCAAATCCATACCGTTGGTTTTCAAATAGGTGTTTTTATGAAATATGTGTGTAGGGGTATTTTATTGAATAAAAATACAATTTGTTAAAAATTTAATAAGGGTAAATTATAAAAAAGTTTAATTTTTCGACTTAATTGTTTTATTGAAATTATGAATGAAATTCCTATTCTCTAAGTCGACATAAGTTGTTTTGTTGCAACTAAAAATGAGTTTGGACGATCCTTAAGTCGACTTAAGCTTTTATGTTCGGTGAAAAAATGTTCAAAAATAAAATGTTTATATCTCTTATGTCGACACATTGTGTAAATATTTTCCCGAAATCGCTATTTACAATGTACTCTATGTGGCGCCTTCCAATAAATATAGGAATAAAGACATTCTTCGATGTGTGCTATTGTATATTTATTATGCTCAATGTTCAGGATATACCAGTTGATGTGGGCCAATACCTTAGGTCACCGGGCGAATAGCCATGTGGGCATACTTGAGGGAGTATCGGTCGCCGTGCCACGATTTCCACATGATGCCCTCGCCGTATTGCTGCTTGGTAAGCCTGCCCTTCAAGTACTCTCCGTTCAGATCACTGTGGAAAGGAGAGAGAGCGATTAGACTGGTAGAGTGCGAGGAGAGGAGGCACCCACGTGTCGTGGCAATCTTTGAACCACCAGGCTCCATGGAATCTAGAGACGCAGCGGTTGGTGTCCTTGTCCCTCGTCCAGAACTTGGAGCCTTCGTGGTAGCGTAACGAGTCGCCCACGTCGCCGGAGAACTTCCCGAGCAGTTCAAGCGCGTAGTCGCGGCTGGCGTCGCCGATGGCGAAGGCGTCGTAGCAGGCGCGACGCTTAGCGCCCTCGTAGTCTTCCAGCTGGATGCAGAGCTCGTGTAGCGTGGAGTGGGTCAGGGCGTGCAGCCGGTCGAGACCGATGAAGAACTCGCCGGCCAGGTTGCCGAAGCCGCGCTGGTACTCGTTCCAGTTGCGGTAAAAGTCGATAGAGCCGTCCTGGCGTCGCTGCACCAGGGTCCAGGCGGCGCCGCCGGCCTTGTCCGCCAGGCAGGGCGCGAAGAACGCTGGTTGCTTGCGGTCTGGCTGCAGAAGGTAGATGCCGGAGCGGCCCGAGGTGGCGACGGCCTCGGCACAGGATGCCGGTAGGGCACCGGGGGTCGGCGGCACTCTCTGGACGGCCTTCTGCGGCCCCAGCAGCTCCCGGACGCCCGCGGCCAGGGCCCGAATCTCGTCGGCAGTGCGCCGCATCACGGCGACGGTGGCGCGCGTCTCGTTCCGCGCCGCCTGCACCTGGCTGAGCTGCGCCTCAAAGCGCAGCTGCTGAGTCACGCCCTGCTGCTCCAGCCTGCGGAGAGATCGCATAGGATTCAATCTGTTCACCATGTGCGATCACCTCAGACGAACTCACCTCAGCTGCTGCAAGTCCATCTTCGAGTGGATGTTCTCCAGCAGGGTGGACAGCTGGTCCAGGCGATGGTCGGAGCCCTGCACGAGGCTGTCGTTGTAGTCGTACGAGTAGAGTGGAGTAGTCTGGGGGGAAGCGGATTTAGTTTCTACTATTCACTTATTTTAGTTATGTTTGTTCTTCCGTATTCGTTTCTCACGTTGTTTGCTGACGCATTTTCCACTAAGGTTGTGGCGAGCCACCAACAACCGATAATCGATAATAATAGAGTGCAAGACATCTCGACGATGTGGCTGCAGGTCTGATACTGAATCGATGCCACAATTCGCAAGTTACTTTTATCAGGAATCTCGCCTTCGAGTACGTCCCGATCACTTCGTACTTTTCTCATGTTGTATAGTAGAATTTTAATTATAAGTAGTAAAACACATGTTAGTTTAAGTTTGTTAGAAGTCACATTACTCTCGCTAAAGATATCTGGGACACGCTATAGAAAATTTATAAAGATTCTGGATTGGTAAGGGCAGTCGGGCTATTGCAGAAGTTCTGTTCCACGAATCTCAACAACTTTAACACAGTTAAAGAATATGTGAATGATATCTTGCACGTTGCACATAAGCTACGAGGTTTAGGACTGAGTGTCGATGGAGAATGGATTGGATCGATGATGCTGGCAGGGCTTCCGGAGGATTACAAGTCTATGCTCATTCAAAGTTCACAACGAGGTGAAATATCGAAGGTGTCGCAATAAATGTGCCACCAATGACCAATGTGCCTATAAATATTGAAATTATATTTATGGAAATTTTGAAAAGTTTAATTTATAAAGTTGAAATGTAGCAAGTACATTCGCTACATGCCTCCTCTTCATAAAGAAATCTGGACCATTAATCCAGAGTGATTTCTGGTACCTGCGTAACAGCGTTAGTAGTAGTTTGTAGTCGTGTCCAAAGTACGACTGTTTATTATTATTCGATTGATGTTTTTAATCTGCAGCCAAACACAGCTGCTTTTAACTCCAAGGACTGTTTTGAAATCACTCCTAAATATGGTTTCAGATACTTTTAAATCGTGGCATTCTTCGATTGATGTCTTTAATCTGCTACTAAAAACATATGCCTGTAATTCTAATCTGGGAATAGTCATTTCTTTCAGTGGGGCGCATCTTGCCTTGGCACAGTCAAAACCTACGTTGACTTGTGCAGCAATTGAACTTAATGAAAATATGCACCTCTTTTGCTGTTGATAACATGGCAGAAAAGCAACGCAAAACAGAAAAGTTATTGACATTCTGAAAACCGTTCCACCACGTTTTCAATTGCCAATTCATGCGGTAAGTGCTCATTCCACTGTATTTCACGTTTCTATATACATAGACTGCAGCAGAAGTTTCGTCAAAATGATCTCATTAACCAAGAAACCGAATGAATCATAAATGGTTATGGCAATGCCTAGTGTTCGTCCGAGTACGAGTAAAAATACTCGTATACTCGAGTAAATGGCACGATAAACGATTATTTTATGAATCGACTATTTGTTACAAATATTTTGACGGTACCGACTAAATTGACAATATATTAAAATTTTTTATTTATTTATAATTTTGATACAAAAATGCATTACAAAAATTCAAATATGTTGAGATGATTTCCTAGACTTTTGAATGGATCAAACAAAATAAATAAATAAAACTATCTACATAATATTTGATTGAATATAATATTTTACTGTTAACTGTTAGTTAAAAACACATTACGTCAGCTTTTAGTTTCTAGAGGCGCTAAAAGTGCAGGTTTTCGTGTGTATATATGTATATGTGTACGTATATGTGAAATGAGTACGAGTACGATTATATCGACTTTTAAATCCGATTACTTCTTTTCGCACCGATTTTTAGTTGAAATTTTGTTTTTGACTACTCGCATCGACTACACACCGGTATTGGAACGTCACTAGCAATCCCTAATTAGCTTCAATAACCCAGAAATTAAATACTGAATACTGATGTGTCTAGTCCTGCTTCATATTCCTCAATAGTTTTTGATGCTCGTGCTAGCCTTCTTTCGAGCTGGTTGTTTTGATTGCCCAATTCCTGATCATTTGAGTGGCAGAATTTTTACTTGTTCACATAAGATAAGGGAATCAAATCGTAAAATAATTATAATATTTAAGGATTTAACTAGTTGATGTTATCCCGAGTGTACTGTATAAGATAATGGATAAAACATTTTGATTTAGTTGGGGTACCATGACTTTGTGATACACTTTATATAAAATATTTAATGTGTTTGGATTCTGGTTTTGTCATCAACTGTTTTGAAATTTTTTGAGTTTTTGCTATAGAGATCCGTATACGGACCGTGAAGACCCGAAAATGAGCATTTTCGAGCATAATGAGGATTTATTTTGACACTAATACATCATCTATCACTTTATTATTCCGGTATTTGACCAGCAAATAACGAAATTTTGAAGAACTTCTCTTTTCGAATTAATTCAGAAAAATGCTATTCACAATGATAAATATAACAAAACCAGATATGAGTTACGAATTTTCAACGCAATTTCGGAGAAATTGAGAATAAATTGCATTTCCGTTTGACAGTTTTGTGAAGGCGAAAATGCGTAATTTCAGCTGAATTTCGACCGAAAATGCGAATTTTCGCCTTTGAACCATTGCACATTGGGTCAAATGAACACGTTTGTTTTTTGAAATTAATAACAGGTAATATCTTGTATTATTTGAAGCCAAAATTTTAGCAAAGACTAAATAAAATATATATATAAGAAATTATTCAGGTAGCAGGTAAAACTGAATTTTCGTTGTACTTGTCAACGACAAAAGACGCTTAGGGACAGTTGTGATGCAATCTTCAAGCTGAGCGGACGTGCTCGCGGCTCGCGTCAAATATTTTCATTATTTCATATTCTTTTGTCAATGTAAACATATTTCAATAAACCATTTTTCAAAATAAGACATAGAGTTTACAGTTCAGAAGTGGGATAAATCCAAACCAAACGACAGAAAAGGACAAAACGGCATAGAAGCAAAACGGTCCACAAGAATACGCAGAACAGAAAGGGACAAAACGGCGTAGAAGCAAAACGGTTCACAAGAATTCGTTGAACAGAAAGGGACAAAACGGCGTAGAAGCAAAACGGTCCACAAGAATTCGCAGAACAGAAAGGGACACAACGGCACGATCTCTAAGAGAAGCAAAACGGCCCTCAAGATAGTCGCCCAGATGTACGAATAGACGTAACGGTATCTGTGGCGCAAAGAAGCAAGTGTGAAAAGAGAACCTCCAATTTGTGGCGCAACGAAAGGCAGGATAAAAGAAAAAAAAGTTAGCGGCGCAACGAAACAAGTGTCATAACGAAGAGGAGAATTGCGGCGCCACGAAAAGAAATAAGAAGAATCAAAGAAAATAAGGAAAAGATTTCAAATTTTGGAAAAATTTGGTGAACGAATTTAGAGACAGGGGGGAGTCGAATTTGAACTGCCGAAGAGTAAAGTCGCACATACGAAAATAAAAATGTTAACCAAATTGAACCAGTTGAGAGTGACGGAGCTTAATATATTATTAAGAGCTAATAACCTGGCGGTGTCTGGTTCCAAACAAGCGAAGATTATTGAATTAACGAAGATTTTGGGAGCAGATGAAATCGATACAGATGACTACGAATTATCAGGGTCTGATGGTAGTGCAGAAATTCAGAAGCAGATAGACGCGATGAAGGAGCTCATGGAGAGTTTGACTCAAGCAGTACAGGCGATCGGTATGCAACAGCAAGCACAGTTTACTCAACACCAAGAGAACGTAGCAACGGCAATACCATCAGTACAAATGAACGAGCAAACCCCTCTGGGCTTACCGACGCAAACGAGCACCAATGTCAAAGACATTATTGGCATACTACCGGATTTTGACCCGATTAAAAGTCACCTATCATCGGAACAATTTATAGGAAAGGTGGAACATCTTCAACGAGTGTATGCGTGGAACGATGAAATGATTTTGTTTTCTGTTCAGCATAAGCTTAAAGGAGTGGCTAAGGATTGGTTAGACGCTCACCCGATTTTTGAGACATGGCTAGAATTCGTCAATGCACTGAAGAAGGATTTTCCTAGCATCGTGAATACGGCTGATGTACATCGAGAGATGATGCGACGAAGACGGCGGCATGGTGAAACGATGACGGAATACTTTTATACCATATTGGCCTTAGGAAGGCGCGCGAACATTGATGAGCCATCTATCAACACGTACATAATAAATGGGTTGAATCAGAACGAGTCTACTAAAGCACTACTGGCAATGAATTTACGTACATGTTCCGAATTGTTACTTTCAATTGAGAACATGAAATCTGCACAAGGGTTGCAGCAACAATATACTCCCAGGACTGAAGGCAACCCGCAACATACGGAAAAGGTAGGAAATAACGGAGGTCATAAAGGTCCCAAGTGCTATAATTGTAATGAAGTGGGCCACATTGCCGTTAAGTGCCCCCTTCCTCAGCGAAAGCAGAGGTGTGACAAGTGCCAAAGACTTGGACACAGCGCAAAGGATTGCCGTGCATCTAAAAGTGCTATCGCTAAAATTGACATCGATGCCGATAACTCAACTCCACCAATTATGAACGACGTGTATATGTTTGATGTTAAGTTCGAAGCATTTGTGGATACAGGAAGCAGCCATTCATTGATCCGTGAATCAGCAGTACCAATAAACGCACAACGTCAACCAACGTATAAAAGGCTAAAGGGGTTTGGCGGAGCAGTCGTAGAGTCCCTGTTGGTAGTTGAGACTGACATCGAATGGAATGGTAGGCGAGTTCCAGCCAAGTTCAACGTAGTTCCAGATCAAGTGTTACCTTACGACATTCTTCTGGGAAGAGATTTACTGTGCCGAAAGATTGTGAATCAAATGTGTTGCATCTGCAGGAAGAGTCTGGGAAGCGCTACAACATCTGTGACAAGTTAAATGATCAACAACGAAAGACCGTATCTGATATCATCGATAAGTTTGAGAGCTGTTTCGCTGAAGACATAGCTGAGTTAGGCAAATGCAACACAATGGAAATGCAGATTGCTGTCAAAACGGAGAATCCAATAATAGGGAAGCGATATCAAGTCCCATTTAAGCACCGTGAACAACTATCGACCATTACGAGCGATCTGTTGAAACATGACATCATTCGAAGAAGTACGTCACCGCATGCGCCATCTGTAGTGCTGGTCAACAAAGCCAACGGAGAACTTAGGATGTGTGTGGACTTTCGAGCCTTGAATGCTGTAACAATAAAGAAACAGTTCCCGATGCCGATTGTGGAGGAGCAGCTGGCGCAGTTGTCCGGAAGTAAGTTTTTCACTACCCTAGACATGACATCAGGGTACTATCAAATTCCGCTTGACGAAAGAAGTAAAAAGTTTACTGCATTCATCACTCACGATGGGTTGTTCGAGTATAATGTTATGCCATTTGGACTAGTCAATGCGCCGATGTATTTTCAAGAAATGGTAACGAACATCATACGTTCTTTAGAAAGCAGAAAGCATATTGTAAGCTACGTCGACGAGGTTATCATCGCCACTGCCACGTTCGAACACGGAGTTGACGTTCTTCGAGAGTTCCTGATAGCAGTCCAACAAGCACAACTTACATTACGACCGTCTAAATGTGTGTTTCTGGCCGATAGCGTCAACTTTCTGGGTCACACAATCAGTACCGATGGGATACAACCAGGAAACGTGAAGACAAAGTGCATTGAAGAGTTTCCACGGCCAACAAATGTGACGGAGGTACGACAATTCCTAGGAATTACTGGGTTTTTCCGGAAGTTTGTAACGGATATAGCCAGATCGCAAAGAATTTGACGAAACTTTTCAAGGCTGATACAAAGTTCCAGTGGGAAAGCGAACAAGAGGAAGCTTTCATTCAACTGAAAACCGCCATCGCAACGAAACCAGTATTGGTCCTGTATGACGTAAGGAAGAACATGAGGGTGCACACGGATGCCAGCTCCAACGGGCTGTCAGGTATATTGATGCAACGCGAACTCGAGGGCATGAAACCAGCATTCTATTTCAGTCGACAATGCAGTGAAACCGAGAGGAACTACTCAAGCCATGAATTAGAGGTACTCGCTGTTGTCGAGACGCTGGAGAGATTCCGAGTTTATTTACTAGGGACACACTTCCGAGTCATAACCGACTGCAATGCTATCGTGACAACAAAAGCGACATCTTCATTACTGCCCCGAATTGCTCGATGGTGGCTCAAGCTCCAGGAATACGATTTTGAGTGTGTACATCGCCCAGGACTAAGGATGCCTCACGTAGATGGCATGAGCCGTGCACCAACACTACCACCAATCGAAGTCACTTCAGTTGCAGACACAGTAATGAGAGTGTATTCAGAGAATCCGAATGACTGGATATATCAGATGCAAATTCAAGACAAAAAGTTATGTGAGATCGTCAGTGTATTGAATGGAGCTGATCACCCGAATAAAAGACAAATATGTGTAGATTACAAATGAAATCCGGTCGTTTGTATAGACAAGTGGAGGGCCATAACAAATTAGTGGTTCCCCAAGCGGTCAGATGGAGAGTGGCAAAGGCATGCCATGATGATGCAGGCCACTTCGGAGAGGAGAAAACAGTTCACGCATACGAAGAGACTTTTGGTTCCCGCGGATCCGCCGATATATAAAATCATATATCTCAGCCTGCCCTGAGTGTTGTTTGAACAAAGTTCGTGGCGGAAAATCTGAAAGTCAGATGCACATCGTAGAGACCCTGCCAGTTCCGTTCCGGTGCATTAACATCGACCATCTTGGACCTTTCATAAGGAGCAAAAGGGGAAATGTTCACATCATCGTCATGGTATGTTCATTTACTAAATATACGATTTTAAAAGCAGTGCGACTACGAAGACGAGTCCAGTGATCACGATGCTGCAAGAAGTTATGTCGATCTTCGGACAGCCAGTAAAAATAACGACGGATCGTGGAACCGCATTCACATCAAAGGAGTTTGAAACTTTTGTTGAGAACGGGAATTCAACATGTAAAGACGGCTGTGCGCACTCCCCGAGCGAATGGACAGGCTGAGCGCGCCAATAAAACCGTCCTATCGGCTATAAGATGTAGACTCCTGTAGACAAAGAGTGGGACGTCATGTTGCCACGCATTCAATGGCAACTCAACTCTCAACAAAATTCGACAACGAAATTTTGCCCAAATGAACTCATATTTAATTTCAATCCACGAGATGTCAGCGAAAATAGGTTAATCCAGGCTGTACACAACGATGAACCCGACGAAAATGAAGAACATCTTGATGCCAAGAAGTTGAACGCTGTAGAGAATATTACAAAGGCCAGACAAGAATGGAAACGTCGGTATGATTCCAAACATCATAAGCCGCGCACGTATGCCGAAGGAGATTTAGTGGTTATGGACTTTGTGCCAGCCGCTACCGGAGATACCCACAAACTTGATCCAAAATACAGGGGTCCCTATGTGATCGTCAAAGTCTTGGAGCATGATCGATATCTGGTTGAGGATCTTCCTGATGCTCCACGTACACGCAAGAAATATTCTAACGTTTTATCAAGCGATCATATTAAGCCGTGGTGCAGTCTTAGCCCCGACTTAGATGGAACCGACGATGACGGCGCAGAGCTTTCAACGGACTCATCCGGGGAGGATGAGATATCAGGAGAGGCCGAGCTGTCAACGACAAAAGACGCTTAGGGACAGTTGTGATGCAATCTTCAAGCTGAGCGGACGTGCTCGCGGCTCGCGTCAAATATTTTCATTATTTCATATTCTTTTGTCAATGTAAACATATTTCAATAAACCATTTTTCAAAATAAGACATAGAGTTTACATACTTATGTTCAACGTCAATATTCACCGTTTGAACATCAGAACTCAACAACTCGATACCTTCAGGTGGAAGTTGTAAGAGTTTTCCGTTATTGTATCCGCAGCTCTATTAGAAACATATTGAAGATTATTTGTGCGGCTGTTTCTACGAGCGTGATGCATATTTAGATTAGATAGAAAAATAAAAATTTTTTTAAAAATATATTTTTCTTTCATCCTTTTATATTATTCTTTTCGGGGAGGACTAACTATACACAAATACATGCCTAAACTATATATATAAGAGATCATATATACGATATCGTAGGATCTAATAGCCACACATAATTCTACACAATAGCACGCCAATAAAAGGTACAAACTTTCGATTTATTCGCAATGGGCCTCTTCAGGCCCAGTAGGTTATGTTAGCGCTTACGAGTGTGTTGCCCATCCTCAGGGTTCATTTCAGAATGCATAACTTTGAATTTATAAATGTAAGATTGACTTAAGATTGGTATCACGTCTGATAATTGGCATTTTGTCTAATCAACAGCATGCCACTAGGTATACGCAAAATATCAGCATAGTGCGACAAAAGAAAGAAAAAAATATCATTGTATATTTTTTATACGCTATATTGAGAAGGATAAACAAGTGAAGTCGGCCACTACCTCAGGCCACGGGGCGAATGGCCATGTGAACATACTTGAGGGAGTATTGGTGACCGTGCCACGAGTTCCAGTCGATGCCTGGGCGATTGACCACGCCCATGTTACGGCTGGGTGTCTGAATGTAAGGAGACATCCGCAATTTTCCATACGATACGCAAGACAGCCTCGTATAAAGCTTCGTTGGACACAGTGGGCTTATTGGAGAATTATACCTCTGCGGCTTTAATATTGTGGCCACTATTGTTGTCTTCCACTATGGTTGCCTGCGATTAGTTGCCTTCGACGATAGTTTTGGAGGGTTCGACGGGTAGGATCACCAGTGTAGATGATTGTAAACACAACTCAACTTTCTATTGCGTTTTACTTATTAGAACTAAACTTTTTATTGAACATTTTTGATTTTAAAAAACATGAACCAAGAAAACAAATAGGTGTATTCAGACGTACTGATTTAGAATTGTATGCCGTGCAATTTGTTTTTTGAAATACAAATCTAAATTTATAAATTCTAATCGAGCTGAGCCTGACTAGAATTCGTTGACTATATTTGTATAAAAAGTGAAATTTTTGCCTTTGAATTTTTTCATAAAAAGCAATACCCTAAGGAACTAATGAAACAACGAATTTGGATGCTCAGACTTGATAAGATATACAATTGTAGATATACAATTCTAAATCAGTCGTCTGAATACCCCTAATATATAAATTTAAACCAGTAATAAAGCAAATAATTCAACACTACAGCACTTACCAACGAACACCACTTCATTTTATTATATCGAAATAAAACATGATCGAAGATAAATATTTTTGTGCCTACACTGCAGGTAGCTTAAGTCCAAAAGCATAGTTTCGAGATAATCGATATTTGTGTCAAATCCATACCGTTGGTTTTCAAATAGGTGTTTTTATGAAATATGTGTGTAGGGGTATTTTATTGAATAAAAATACAATTTGTTAAAAATTAATAAGGGTAAATTATAAAAAGTTTAATTTTTCGACTTAATTGTTTTATTGAAATTATGAATGAAATTCCTATTCTCTAAGTCGACATAAGTTGTTTGTTGCAACTAAAAATGAGTTTGGACGATCCTTAAGTCGACTTAAGCTTTTATGTTCGGTGAAAAAATGTTTCAAAAATAAAATGTTTATATCTCTTATGTCGACACATTGTGTAAATATTTTCCCGAAATCGCTATTTACAATGTACTCTATGTGGCGCCTTCCAATAAAATATAGGAATAAAGACATTCTTCGATTGTGTGCTATTGTATATTTATTATGCTCAATGTTCAGGATATACCAGTTGATGTGGGCCAATACCTTAGGTCACCGGGCGAATAGCCATGTGGGCATACTTGAGGGAGTATCGGTCGCCGTGCCACGATTTCCACATGATGCCCTCGCCGTATTGCTGCTTGGTAAGCCTGCCCTTCAAGTACTCTCCGTTCAGATCACTGTGGAAAGGAGAGAGAGCGATTAGACTGGTAGAGGTGCGAGGAGAGGAGGCACCCACGTGTCGTGGCAATCTTTGAACCACCAGGCTCCATGGAATCTAGAGACGCAGCGGTTGGTTGTCCTTGTCCCTCGTCCAGAACTTGGAGCCTTCGTGGTAGCGTAACGAGTCGCCCACGTCGCCGGAAGAACTTCCCGAGCAGTTCAAGCGCGTAGTCGCGGCTGGCGTCGCCGATGGCGAAGGCGTCGTAGCAGGCGCGACGCTTAGCGCCCTCGTAGTCTTCCAGCTGGATGCAGAGCTCGTGTAGCGTGGAGTGGGTCAGGGCGTGCAGCCGGTCGAGACCGATGAAGAACTCGCCGGCCAGGTTGCCGAAGCCGCGCTGGTACTCGTTCCAGTTGCGGTAAAAGTCGATAGAGCCGTCCTGGCGTCGCTGCACCAGGGTCCAGGCGGCGCCGCCGGCCTTGTCCGCCAGGCAGGGCGCGAAGAACGCTGGTTGCTTGCGGTCTGGCTGCAGAAGGTAGATGCCGGAGCGGCCCGAGGTGGCGACGGCCTCGGCACAGGATGCCGGTAGGGCACCGGGGGTCGGCGGCACTCTCTGGACGGCCTTCTGCGGCCCCAGCAGCTCCCGGACGCCCGGCCAGGGCCCGAATCTCGTCGGCAGTGCGCCGCATCACGGCGACGGTGGGCGCGCGTCTCGTTCCGCGCCGCCTGCACCTGGCTGAGCTGCGCCTCAAAAGCGTCAGCTGCTGAGTCACGCCCTGCTGCTCCAGCCTGCGGAGAGATCGCATAGGATTCAATCTGTTCACCATGTGCGATCACCTCAGACGAACTCACCTCAGCTGCTGCAAGTCCATCTTCGAGTGGATGTTCTCCAGCAGGGTGGAAGCTGGTCCAGGCGGATGGTCGGAGCCCTGCACGAGGCTGTCGTTGTAGTCGTACGAGTAGAGTGGAGTAGTCTGGGGGGAAGCGGATTTTAGTTTCTACTATTCACTTATTTTAGTTATGTTTGTTCTTCCGTATTCGTTCTCACGTTGTTTGCTTGACGCATTTTCCACTAAGGTTGTGGCGAGCCACCAACAACCGATTAATCGATACTAATAGAGTGCAAGACATCTCGACGATGTGGCTGCAGGTCTGATACTGAATCGATGCCACAATTCGCAAGTTACTTTTATCAGGAATCTCGCCTTCGAGTATCGTCCCGATCACTTCGTACTTTTCTCATGTTGTATAGTAGAATTTTAATTATAAGTAGTAAAACACATGTTAGTTTAAGTTTGTTAGAAGTCACATTACTCTCGCTAAAGATATCTGGGACACGCTATAGAAAATTTATAAAGATTCTGGATTGGTAAGGGCAGTCGGGCTATTGCAGAAGTTCTGTTCCACGAATCTCAACAACTTTAACACAGTTAAAGAATATGTGAATGATATCTTGCACGTTGCACATAAGCTACGAGGTTTAGGACTGAGTGTCGATGGAGAATGGATTGGATCGATGATGCTGGCAGGGCTTCCGGAGGATTACAAGTCTATGCTCATTCAAAGTTCACAACGAGGTGAAATATCGAAGGTGTCGCAATAAATGTGCCACCAATGACCAATGTGCCTATAAATATTGAAATTATATTTATGGAAATTTTGAAAAGTTTAATTTATAAAGTTGAAATGTAGCAAGTACATTCGCTACATGCCTCCTCTTCATAAAGAAATCTGGACCATTAATCCAGAGTGATTTCTGGTACCTGCGTAACAGCGTTAGTAGTAGTTTGTAGTCGTGTCCAAAGTACGACTGTTTATTATTATTCGATTGATGTTTTTAATCTGCAGCCAAACACAGCTGCTTTTAACTCCAAGGACTGTTTTGAAATCACTCCTAAATATGGTTTCAGATACTTTTAAATCGTGGCATTCTTCGATTGATGTCTTTAATCTGCTACTAAAAACATATGCCTGTAATTCTAATCTGGGAATAGTCATTTCTTTCAGTGGGGCGCATCTTGCCTTGGCACAGTCAAAACCTACGTTGACTTGTGCAGCAATTGAACTTAATGAAAATATGCACCTCTTTTGCTGTTGATAACATGGCAGAAAAGCAACGCAAAACAGAAAAGTTATTGACATTCTGAAAACCGTTCCACCACGTTTTCAATTGCCAATTCATGCGGTAAGTGCTCATTCCACTGTATTTCACGTTTCTATATACATAGACTGCAGCAGAAGTTTCGTCAAAATGATCTCATTAACCAAGAAACCGAATGAATCATAAATGGTTATGGCAATGCCTAGTGTTCGTCCGAGTACGAGTAAAAATACTCGTATACTCGAGTAAATGGCACGATAAACGATTATTTTATGAATCGACTATTTGTTACAAATATTTTGACGGTACCGACTAAATTGACAATATATTAAAATTTTTTATTTATTTATAATTTTGATACAAAAATGCATTACAAAAATTCAAATATGTTGAGATGATTTCCTAGACTTTTGAATGGATCAAACAAAATAAATAAATAAAACTATCTACATAATATTTGATTGAATAATATTTTACTGTTAACTGTTAGTTAAAAACACATTACGTCAGCTTTTAGTTTCTAGAGGCGCTAAAAGTGCAGGTTTTCGTGTGTATATATGTATATGTGTACGTATATGTGAAATGAGTACGAGTACGATTATATCGACTTTTAAATCCGATTACTTCTTTTCGCACCGATTTTTAGTTGAAATTTTGTTTTTGACTACTCGCATCGACTACACACCGGTATTGGAACGTCACTAGCAATCCCTAATTAGCTTCAATAACCCAGAAATTAATACTGAATACTGATGTGTCTAGTCCTGCTTCATATTCCTCAATAGTTTTTGATGCTCGTGCTAGCCTTCTTCGAGCTGGTTGTTTTGATTGCCCAATTCCTGATCATTTGAGTGGCAGAATTTTTACTTGTTCACATAAGATAAGGGAATCAAATCGTAAAATAATTATAATTTAAGGATTTAACTAGTTGATGTTATCCCGAGTGTACTGTATAAGATAATGGATAAAACATTTTGATTTAGTTGGGGTACCATGACTTTGTGATACACTTTATATAAAATATTTAATGTGTTTGGATTCTGGTTTTGTCATCAACTGTTTTGAAATTTTTTGAGTTTTTGCTATAGAGATCCGTATACGGACCGTGAAGACCCGAAAATGAGCATTTCGAGCATAATGAGGATTTATTTTGACACTAATACATCATCTATCACTTTATTATTCCGGTATTTGACCAGCAAATAACGAAATTTTGAAGAACTTCTCTTTTCGAATTAATTCAGAAAATGCTATTCACAATGATAAATATAACAAAACCAGATATGAGTTACGAATTTTCAACGCAATTTCGGAGAGAAATGAGATAAATTGCATTTCCGTTTGACAGTTTTGTGAAGGCGAAAATGCGTAATTTCAGCTGAATTTCGACCGAAAATGCGAATTTTCGCCTTTGAACCATTGCACATTGGGTCAAATGAACACGTTTGTTTTTTGAAATTAATAACAGGTAATATCTTGTATTATTTGAAGCCAAAATTTTAGCAAAGACTAAATAAAATATATATAAGAAATTATTCAGGTAGCAGGTAAAACTGAATTTTCGTTGTACTTGTCAACGACAAAAGACGCTTAGGGACAGTCGTGATGCAATCTTCAAGCTGAGCGGACGTGCTCGCGGCTCGCGTCAAATATTTTTCATTATTTCATATTCTTTTGTCAATGTACAAGATATTTCAATAAACCATTTTTCAAATAAGACATAGAGTTTACAGTTCAGAAGTGGGATAAATCCAAACCAAACGACAGAAAGGGACAAAACGGCATAGAAAGCAAAACGGTCCACACGAATAGCAGACAGAAAGGGACAAAACGGCGTAGAAGCAAAACGGTCCACAAGAATACGCAGAACAGAAAGGGACAAAACGGCGTAGAAGCAAAACGGTCCACAAGAATACGCAGAACAGAAAGGGACAAACGGCGTAGAAGCAAAACGGTCCACAAGAATTTCGCAGAACAGAAAGGGACAAAACGGCGTAGAGCAAAACGGTCCACAAGAATTCGCAGAACAGAAAGGGACACAACGGCACGATCTCTAAGAGAAGCAAAACGGCCCTCAAGAAAGTCGCCTAGATGTACGAATAGACGTAACGGTATCTGTGGCGCCAAAGAAGCAAGTGTGAAAAGAGAACTTCCAATTTGTGGCGCAACGAAAGGCTGGACAAAGGAAAAAAAAGAAAGTTAGCGGCGCAACGAAACAAGTGTCATAACGAAGAGGAGAATTGGCGCGCCACGAAAAGAAATAAGAAGAATCAAAGAAAATAAGGAAAAGATTTCAAATTTTGGAAAAATTTGGTGAACGAATTTAGAGACAGTGGGGAGTCGAATTTGAACTGCCGAAGAGTAAAGTCGCACATACGAAAATAAAAATGTTAACCAAATTGAACCAGTTGAGAGTGACGGAGCTTAATATATTATTAAGAGCTAATAACCTGGCGGTGTCTGGTTTCCAAACAGCGAAGATTATTGAATTAACGAAGATTTTGGGAGCAGATGAAATCGATACAGACTGACTACGAATTATCAGGGTCTGATGGTAGTGCAGAAATTCAGAAGCAGATAGACGCGATGAAGGAGCTCATGGAGAGTTGACTCAAGCAGTACAGGCGATCGGTATGCAACAGCAAGCACAGTTTACTCAACGCCAAGAGAACGTAGCAACGGCAATACCATCAGTACAAATGAACGAGCAAACCCCTCTGGGCTTACCGACGCAAACGAGCACCAATGTCAAAGACATTATTGGCATACTACCGGATTTTGACCCGATTAAAAGTCACCTATCATCGGAACAATTTATAGGAAAGGTGGAACATCTTCAACGAGTGTATGCGTGGAACGATGAAATGATTTTGTTTTCTGTTCAGCATAAGCTTAAAGGAGTGGCTAAGGATTGGTTAGACGCTCACCCGATTTTTGAGACATGGCTAGAATTCGTCAATGCACTGAAGAAGGATTTTCCTAGCATCGTGAATACGGCTGATGTACATCGAGAGATGATGCGACGAAGACGGCGGCATGGTGAAACGATGACGGAATACTTTTATACCATGTTGGCCTTAGGAAGGCGCGCGAACATTGATGAGCCATCTATCAACACGTACATAATAAATGGGTTGAATCAGAACGAGTCTACTAAAGCACTACTGGCAATGAATTTACGTACATGTTCCGAATTGTTACTTTCAATTGAGAACATGAAATCTGCACAAGGGTTGCAGCAACAATATACTCCCAGGACTGAAGGCAACCCGCAACATACGGAAAAGGTAGGAAATAACGGAGGTCATAAAGGTCCCAAGTGCTATAATTGTAATGAAGTGGGCCACATTGCCGTTAAGTGCCCCCTTCCTCAGCGAAAGCAGAGGTGTGACAAGTGCCAAAGACTTGGACACAGCGCAAAGGATTGTCGTGAATCTAAAAGTGCTATCGCTAAAATTGACATCGATGCCGATAACTCAACTCCACCAATTATGAACGACGTGTATATGTTTGATGTTAAGTTCGAAGCATTTGTGGATACAGGAAGCAGCCATTCATTGATCCGTGAATCAGCAGTACCAATAAACGCACAACGTCAACCAACGTATAAAAGGCTAAAGGGGTTTGGCGGAGCAGTCGTAGAGTCCATGTTGGTAGTTGAGACTGACATCGAATGGAATGGTAGGCGAGTTCCAGCCAAGTTCAACGTAGTTCCAGATCAAGTGTTACCTTACGACATTCTTCTGGGAAGAGATTTACTGTGCCGAAAAGTTTGTGAATCAAATGTGTTGCATCTGCAGGAAGAGTCTGGGAAGCGCTACAACATCTGTGACAAGTTAAATGATCAACAACGAAAGACCGTATCTGATATCATCGATAAGTTTGAGAGCTGTTTCGCTGAAGACATAGCTGAGTTAGGCAAATGCAACACAATGGAAATGCAGATTGCTGTCAAAACGGAGAATCCAATAATAGGGAAGCGATATCAAGTCCCATTTAAGCACCGTGAACAACTATCGACCATTACGAGCGATCTGTTGAAACATGACATCATTCGAAGAAGTACGTCACCGCATGCGTCATCTGTAGTGCTGGTCAACAAAGCTAACGGAGAACTTAGGATGTGTGTGGACTTTCGAGCCTTGAATGCTGTAACAATAAAGAAACAGTTCCCGATGCCGATTGTGGAGGAGCAGCTGGCGCAGTTGTCCGGAAGTAAGTTTTTCACTACCCTAGACATGACATCAGGGTACTATCAAATTCCGCTTGACGAAAGAAGTAAAAAGTTTACTGCATTCATCACTCACGATGGGTTGTTCGAGTATAATGTTATGCCATTTGGACTAGTCAATGCGCCGATGTATTTTCAAGAAATGGTAACGAACATCATACGTTCTTTAGAAAGCAGAAAGCATATTGTAAGCTACGTCGACGAGGTTATCATCGCCACTGCCACGTTCGAACACGGAGTTGACGTTCTTCGAGAGTTCCTGATAGCAGTCCAACAAGCACAACTTACATTACGACCGTCTAAATGTGTGTTTCTGGCCGATAGCGTCAACTTTCTGGGTCACACAATCAGTACCGATGGGATACAACCAGGAAACGTGAAGACAAAGTGCATTGAAGAGTTTTCACGGCCAACAAATGTGACGGAGGTACGACAATTCCTAGGAATTACTGGGTTTTTCCGGAAGTTTGTAAACGGATATAGCCAGATCGCAAAGAATTTGACGAAACTTTTCAAGGCTGATACAAAGTTCCAGTGGGAAAGCGAACAAGAGGAAGCTTTCATTCAACTGAAAACCGCCATCGCAACGAAACCAGTATTGGTCCTGTATGACGTAAGGAAAGAACATGAGGTGCACACGGATGCCAGCTCCAACGGGCTGTCAGGTATATTGATGCAACGCGAACTCGAGGGCATGAAACCAGCATTCTATTTCAGTCGACAATGCAGTGAAACCGAGAGGAACTACTCAAGCCATGAATTAGAGGTACTCGCTGTTGTCGAGACGCTGGAGAGATTCCGAGTTTATTTACTAGGGACACACTTCCGAGTCATAACCGACTGCAATGCTATCGTGACAACAAAAGCGACATCTTCATTACTGCCCCGAATTGCTCGATGGTGGCTCAAGCTCCAGGAATACGATTTTGAGTGTGTACATCGCCCAGGACTAAGGATGCCTCACGTAGATGGCATGAGCCGTGCACCAACACTACCACCAATCGAAGTCACTTCAGTTGCAGACACAGTAATGAGAGTGTATTCAGAGAATCCGAATGACTGGATATATCAGATGCAAATTCAAGATAAAAAGTTATGTGAGATCGTCAGTGTATTGAATGGAGCTGATCACCCGAATAAAAGACAAATATGTGTAGATTACAAAATGAAATCCGGTCGTTTGTATAGACAAGTGGAGGGCCATAACAAATTAGTGGTTCCCCAAGCGGTCAGATGGAGAGTGGCAAAGGCATGCCATGATGATGCAGGCCACTTCGGAGAGGAGAAAACAGTTCAACGCATACGAAGAGACTTTTGGTTCCCGCGGATCCGCCGATATATAAAATCATATATCTCAGCCTGCCCTGAGTGTTGTTTGAACAAAGTTCGTGGCGGAAAATCTGTAGATTCGTAGAGACCCTGCCAGTTCCGTAGAGACCCTGCCAGTTCCGTTCCGGTGCATTAACGTCGACCATCTTGGACCTTTCATAAGGAGCAAAAGGGGAAATGTTCACATCATCGTCATGGTATGTTCATTTACTAAATATACGATTTTAAAAGCAGTGCGAACTACGAAGACGAGTCCAGTGATCACGATGCTGCAAGAAGTTATGTCGATCTTCGGACAGCCAGTAAAAATAACGACGGATCGTGGAACCGCATTCACATCAAAGGAGTTTGAAAACTTTTTGTTGAGAAACGGGATTCAACATGTAAAGACGGCTGTGCGCACTCCCAGAGCGAATGGACAGGCTGAGCGCGCCAATAAAACCGTCCTATCGGCTATAAGATGTATGACTCCTGTAGACAAAGAGTGGGACGTCATGTTGACACGCATTCAATGGCAACTCAACTCTCAACAAAATTCGACAACGAAATTTTGCCCAAATGAACTCATATTTAATTTCAATCCACGAGATGTCAGCGAAAATAGGTTAATCCAGGCTGTACACAACGATGAACCCGACGAAAATGAAGAACATCTTGATGCCAAGAAGTTGAACGCTGTAGAGAATATTACAAAGGCCAGACAAGAATGGAAACGTCGGTATGATTCCAAACATCATAAGCCGCGCACGTATGCCGAAGGAGATTTAGTGGTTATGGACTTTGTGCCAGCCGCTACCGGAGATACCCACAAACTTGATCCAAAATACAGGGGTCCCTATGTGATCGTCAAAGTCTTGGAGCATGATCGATATCTGGTTGAGGATCTTCCTGATGCTCCACGTACACGCAAGAAATATTCTAACGTTTTATCAAGCGATCATATTAAGCCGTGGTGCAGTCTTAGCCCCGACTTAGATGGAACCGACGATGACGGCGCAGAGCTTTCAACGGACTCATCCGGGGAGGATGAGACTATCAGGAGAGGCCGAGCTGTCAACGACAAAAGACGCTTAGGGACAGTCGTGATGCAATCTTCAAGCTGAGCGGACGTGCTCGCGGCTCGCGTCAAATATTTTCATTATTTCAATTCTTTTGTCAATGTAAACATATTTCAATAAACCATTTTTCAAAATAAGACATAGAGTTTACATACTTATGTTCAACGTCAATATTCACCGTTTGAACATCAGAACTCAACAACTCGATACCTTCAGGTGGAAGTTGTAAGAGTTTCCGTTATGTATCCGCAGCTCTATTAGAACATATTGAAGATTATTTGTGCGGCTGTTTCTACGAGCGTGATGCATATTTAGATTAGATAGAAAAAAAAATTTTTTTAAAAATATATTTTTCTTTCATCCTTTTATATTATTCTTTTCGGGAGGACTAACTATACACAAATACATGCCTAAACTATATATATAAGAGATCATATATACGATATCGTAGGATCTAATAGCACAACACATAACATATCTACACAATAGCACGCAATAAAAGGTACAAACTTTCGATTTATTCGCATGGGCCTCTTCAGGCCCAGTAGGTTATGTTAGCGCTTACGAGTGTGTTGCCCATCCTAGGGTTCATTTCAGAATGCATAACTTTGAATTTATAAATGTAAGATTGACTTAAGATTTGTATCACGTCTGATAATTGGCATTTTGTCTAATCAACAGCATGCCACTAGGTATACGCAAAATATCAGCATAGTGCGACAAAAAGAAAGAAAAAAATATCATTGTATATTTTTATACTCTATATTGAGAAGGATAAACAAGTTGAAGTCGGCCACTACCTCAGGCCACGGGGCGAATGGCCATGTGAACATACTTGAGGGAGTATTGGTGACCGTGCCACGAGTTCCAGTCGATGCCCTGGGCGATTGACCACGCCCATGTTACGGCTGGGTGTCTGAATGTAAGGAGACATCCGCAATTTTCCATACGATACGCAAGACACAGCCTCGTATAAAGCTTCGTTGGACACAGTGGCTTATTGGAGAATTATACCTCTGCGGCTTTAATATTGTGGCCACTATTGTTGTCTTCCACTATGGTTGCCTGCGATTAGTTGCCTTCGACGATAGTTTTGGAGGGTTCGACGGGTAGGATCACCAGTGTAGATGATTGTAAACACAACTCAACTTTCTATTGCGTTTTACTTATTAGAACTAAACTTTTTATTGAACATTTTTGATTTTAAAAAACATGAACCAAGAAAAAAAATAGGTGTATTCAGACGTACTGATTTAGAATTATATGCCGTGCAATTTGTTTTTTGAAATACAAATCTAAATTTATAAAATTCTAATCGAGCTGAGCCTGACTAGAATTCGTTGACTATATTTGTATAAAAAGTGAAATTTTTGCCTTTGAATTTTTTCATAAAAAGCAATACCCTAAGGAACTAATGAAACAACGAATTTGGATGCTCAGACTTGATAAGATATACAATTGTAGATATACAATTCTAAATCAGTCGTCTGAATACCCCTAATATATAATTTAAACCAGTAATAAAGCAAATAATTCAACACTACAGCACTTACCAACGAACACCATTTCATTTTTATTATATCGAAATAAAACATGATCGAAGATAAATATTTTTGTGCCTACACTGCAGGTAGCTTAAGTCCAAAAGCATAGTTTCGAGATAATCGATATTTTGTGTCAAATCCATACCGTTGGTTTTCAAATAGGTGTTTTTATGAATATGTGTGTAGGGGTATTTTATTGAATAAAAATACAATTTGTTAAAAATTTAATAAGGGTAAATTATAAAAAAGTTTAATTTTTCGACTTAATTGTTTTATTGAAATTATGAATGAAATTCCTATTCTCTAAGTCGACATAAGTTGTTTTGTTGCAACTAAAAATGAGTTTGGACGATCCTTAAGTCGACTTAAGCTTTTATGTTCGGTGAAAAAATGTTCAAAAATAAAATGTTTATATCTCTTATGTCGACACATTGTGTAAATATTTTCCCGAAATCGCTATTTACAATGTACTCTATGTGGCGCCTTCCAATAAATATAGGAATAAAGACATTCTTCGATGTGTGCTATTGTATATTTATTATGCTCAATGTTCAGGATATACCAGTTGATGTCGGCCAATACCTTAGGTCACCGGGCGAATAGCCATGTGGGCATACTTGAGGGAGTATCGGTCGCCGTGCCACGATTTCCACATGATGCCCTCGCCGTATTGCTGCTTGGTAAGCCTGCCCTTCAAGTACTCTCCGTTCAGATCACTGTGGAAAGGAGAGAGAGCGATTAGACTGGTAGAGTGCGAGGAGAGGAGGCACCCACGTGTCGTGGCAATCTTTGAACCACCAGGCTCCACGGAATCTAGAGACGCAGCGGTTGGTGTCCTTGTCCCTCGTCCAGAACTTGGAGCCTTCGTGGTAGCGTAACGAGTCGCCCACGTCGCCGGAGAACTTCCCGAGCAGTTCAAGCGCGTAGTCGCGGCTGGCGTCGCCGATGGCGAAGGCGTCGTAGCAGGCGCGACGCTTAGCGCCCTCGTAGTCTTCCAGCTGGATGCAGAGCTCGTGTAGCGTGGAGTGGGTCAGGGCGTGCAGCCGGTCGAGACCGATGAAGAACTCGCCGGCCAGGTTGCCGAAGCCGCGCTGGTACTCGTTCCAGTTGCGGTAAAAGTCGATAGAGCCGTCCTGGCGTCGCTGCACCAGGGTCCAGGCGGCGCCGCCGGCCTTGTCCGCCAGGCAGGGCGCGAAGAACGCTGGTTGCTTGCGGTCTGGCTGCAGAAGGTAGATGCCGGAGCGGCCCGAGGTGGCGACGGCCTCGGCACAGGATGCCGGTAGGGCACCGGGGGTCGGCGGCACTCTCTGGACGCCCTTCTGCGGCCCCAGCAGCTCCCGGACGCCCGCGGCCAGGGCCCGAATCTCGTCGGCAGTGCGCCGCATCACGGCGACGGTGGCGCGCGTCTCGTTCCGCGCCGCCTGCACCTGGCTGAGCTGCGCCTCAAAGCGCAGCTGCTGAGTCACGCCCTGCTGCTCCAGCCTGCGGAGAGATCGCATAGGATTCAATCTGTTCACCATGTGCGATCACCTCAGATGAACTCACCTCAAGCTGCTGCAAGTCCATCTTCGAGTGGATGTTCTCCAGCAGGGTGGACAGCTGGTCCAGGCGATGGTCGGAGCCCTGCACGAGGCTGTCGTTGTAGTCGTACGAGTAGAGTGGAGTAGTCTGGGGGGAAGCGGATTTAGTTTCTAGTATTCACTTATTTTAGTTATGTTTGTTCTTCCGTATTCGTTTCTCACGTTGTTTGCTGACGCATTTTCCACTAAGGTTGTGGCGAGCCACCAACAACCGATAATCGATAATAATAGAGTGCAAGACATCTCGACGATGTGGCTGCAGGTCTGATACTGAATCGATGCCACAATTCGCAAGTTACTTTTATCAGGAATCTCGCCTTCGAGTACATCCCGATCACTTCGTACTTTTCTCATGTTGTATAGTAGAATTTTAATTATAAGTAGTAAAACACATGTTAGTTTAAGTTTGTTAGAAGTCACATTACTCTCGCTAAAGATATCTGGGACACGCTATAGAAAATTTATAAAGATTCTGGATTGGTAAGGGCAGTCGGGCTATTGCAGAAGTTCTGTTCCACGAATCTCAACAACTTTAACACAGTTAAAGAATATGTGAATGATATCTTGCACGTTGCACATAAGCTACGAGGTTTAGGACTGAGTGTCGATGGAGAATGGATTGGATCGATGATGCTGGCAGGGCTTCCGGAGGATTACAAGTCTATGCTCATTCAAAGTTCACAACGAGGTGAAATATCGAAGGTGTCGCAATAAATGTGCCACCAATGACCAATGTGCCTATAAATATTGAAATTATATTTATGGAAATTTTGAAAAGTTTAATTTATAAAGTTGAAATGTAGCAAGTACATTCGCTACATGCCTCCTCTTCATAAAGAAATCTGGACCATTAATCCAGAGTGATTTCTGGTACCTGCGTAACAGCGTTAGTAGTAGTTTGTAGTCGTGTCCAAAGTACGACTGTTTATTATTATTCGATTGATGTTTTTAATCTGCAGCCAAACACAGCTGCTTTTAACTCCAAGGACTGTTTTGAAATCACTCCTAAATATGGTTTCAGATACTTTTAAATCGTGGCATTCTTCGATTGATGTCTTTAATCTGCTACTAAAAACATATGCCTGTAATTCTAATCTGGGAATAGTCATTTCTTTCAGTGGGGCGCATCTTGCCTTGGCACAGTCAAAACCTACGTTGACTTGTGCAGCAATTGAACTTAATGAAAATATGCACCTCTTTTGCTGTTGATAACATGGCAGAAAAGCAACGCAAAACAGAAAAGTTATTGACATTCTGAAAACCGTTCCACCACGTTTTCAATTGCCAATTCATGCGGTAAGTGCTCATTCCACTGTATTTCACGTTTCTATATACATAGACTGCAGCAGAAGTTTCGTCAAAATGATCTCATTAACCAAGAAACCGAATGAATCATAAATGGTTATGGCAATGCCTAGTGTTCGTCCGAGTACGAGTAAAAATACTCGTATACTCGAGTAAATGGCACGATAAACGATTATTTATGAATCGACTATTTGTTACAAATATTTTGACGGTACCGACTAAATTGACAATATATTAAAATTTTTTATTTATTTATAATTTTGATACAAAAAATGCATTACAAAAATTCAAATATGTTGAGATGATTTCCTAGACTTTTGAATGGATCAAACAAAATAAATAAATAAAACTATCTACATAATATTTGATTGAATATAATATTTTACTGTTAACTGTTAGTTAAAAACACATTACGTCAGCTTTTAGTTTCTAGAGGCGCTAAAAGTGCAGGTTTTCGTGTGTATATATGTATATGTGTACGTATATGTGAAATGAGTACGAGTACGATTATATCGACTTTTAAATCCGATTAATTCTTTTCGCACCGATTTTTAGTTGAAATTTTGTTTTTGACTACTCGCATCGACTACACACCGGTATTGGAACGTCACTAGCAATCCCTAATTAGCTTCAATAACCCAGAAATTAAATACTGAATACTGATGTGTCTAGTCCTGCTTCATATTCCTCAATAGTTTTTGATGCTCGTGCTAGCCTTCTTTCGAGCTGGTTGTTTTGATTGCCCAATTCCTGATCATTTGAGTGGCAGAATTTTTACTTGTTCACATAAGATAAGGGAATCAAATCGTAAAATAATTATAATATTTAAGGATTTAACTAGTTGATGTTATCCCGAGTGTACTGTATAAGATAATGGATAAAACATTTTGATTTAGTTGGGGTACCATGACTTTGTGATACACTTTATATAAAATATTTAATGTGTTTGGATTCTGGTTTTGTCATCAACTGTTTTGAAATTTTTTGAGTTTTTGCTATAGAGATCCGTATACGGACCGTGAAGACCCGCTTCACATTTTCGAGCATAATGAGGATTTATTTTGACACTAATACATCATCTATCACTTTATTATTCCGGTATTTGACCAGCAAATAACGAAATTTTGAAGAACTTCTCTTTTCGAATTAATTCAGAAAAATGCTATTCACAATGATAAATATAACAAAACCAGATATGAGTTACGAATTTTCAACGCAATTTCGGAGAAATTGAGAATAAATTGCATTTCCGTTTGACAGTTTTGTCAAGGCGAAAATGCGTAATTTCAGCTGAATTTCGACCGAAAATGCGAATTTTCGCCTTTGAACCATTGCACATTGGGTCAAATGAACACGTTTGTTTTTGAAATTAATAACAGGTAATATCTTGTATTATTTGAAGCCAAAATTTTAGCAAAGACTAAATAAAATATATATATAAGAAATTATTCAGGTAGCAGGTAAAACTGAATTTTCGTTGTACTTGTCAACGACAAAAGACGCTTAGGGACAGTTGTGATGCAATCTTCAAGCTGAGCGGACGTGCTCGCGGCTCGCGTCAAATATTTTCATTATTTCATATTCTTTTGTCAATGTAAACATATTTCAATAAACCATTTTTCAAAATAAGACATAGAGTTTACAGTTCAGAAGTGGGATAAATCCAAACCAAACGACAGAAAAGGACAAAACGGCATAGAAGCAAAACGGTCCACAAGAATACGCAGAACAGAAAGGGACAAAACGGCGTAGAAGCAAAACGGTTCACAAGAATTCGTTGAACAGAAAGGGACAAAACGGCGTAGAAGCAAAACGGTCCACAAGAATTCGCAGAACAGAAAGGGACACAACGGCACGATCTCTAAGAGAAGCAAAACGGCCCTCAAGATAGTCGCCCAGATGTACGAATAGACGTAACGGTATCTGTGGCGCAAAGAAGCAAGTGTGAAAAGAGAACCTCCAATTTGTGGCGCAACGAAAGGCAGGATAAAAGAAAAAAAAGTTAGCGGCGCAACGAAACAAGTGTCATAACGAAGAGGAGAATTGCGGCGCCACGAAAAGAAATAAGAAGAATCAAAGAAAATAAGGAAAAGATTTCAAATTTTGGAAAAATTTGGTGAACGAATTTAGAGACAGGGGGGAGTCGAATTTGAACTGCCGAAGAGTAAAGTCGCACATACGAAAATAAAAATGTTAACCAAATTGAACCAGTTGAGAGTGACGGAGCTTAATATATTATTAAGAGCTAATAACCTGGCGGTGTCTGGTTCCAAACAAGCGAAGATTATTGAATTAACGAAGATTTTGGGAGCAGATGAAATCGATACAGATGACTACGAATTATCAGGGTCTGATGGTAGTGCAGAAATTCAGAAGCAGATAGACGCGATGAAGGAGCTCATGGAGAGTTTGACTCAAGCAGTACAGGCGATCGGTATGCAACAGCAAGCACAGTTTACTCAACACCAAGAGAACGTAGCAACGGCAATACCATCAGTACAAATGAACGAGCAAACCCCTCTGGGCTTACCGACGCAAACGAGCACCAATGTCAAAGACATTATTGGCATACTACCGGATTTTGACCCGATTAAAAGTCACCTATCATCGGAACAATTTATAGGAAAGGTGGAACATCTTCAACGAGTGTATGCGTGGAACGATGAAATGATTTTGTTTTCTGTTCAGCATAAGCTTAAAGGAGTGGCTAAGGATTGGTTAGACGCTCACCCGATTTTTGAGACATGGCTAGAATTCGTCAATGCACTGAAGAAGGATTTCCTAGCATCGTGAATACGGCTGATGTACATCGAGAGATGATGCGACGAAGACGGCGGCATGGTGAAACGATGACGGAATACTTTTATACCATATTGGCCTTAGGAAGGCGCGCGAACATTGATGAGCCATCTATCAACACGTACATAATAAATGGGTTGAATCAGAACGAGTCTACTAAAGCACTACTGGCAATGAATTTACGTACATGTTCCGAATTGTTACTTTCAATTGAGAACATGAAATCTGCACAAGGGTTGCAGCAACAATATACTCCCAGGACTGAAGGCAACCCGCAACATACGGAAAAGGTAGGAAATAACGGAGGTCATAAAGGTCCCAAGTGCTATAATTGTAATGAAGTGGGCCACATTGCCGTTAAGTGCCCCCTTCCTCAGCGAAAGCAGAGGTGTGACAAGTGCCAAAGACTTGGACACAGCGCAAAGGATTGCCGTGCATCTAAAAGTGCTATCGCTAAAATTGACATCGATGCCGATAACTCAACTCCACCAATTATGAACGACGTGTATATGTTTGATGTTAAGTTCGAAGCATTTGTGGATACAGGAAGCAGCCATTCATTGATCCGTGAATCAGCAGTACCAATAAACGCACAACGTCAACCAACGTATAAAAGGCTAAAGGGGTTTGGCGGAGCAGTCGTAGAGTCCCTGTTGGTAGTTGAGACTGACATCGAATGGAATGGTAGGCGAGTTCCAGCCAAGTTCAACGTAGTTCCAGATCAAGTGTTACCTTACGACATTCTTCTGGGAAGAGATTTACTGTGCCGAAAAGATTGTGAATCAAATGTGTTGCATCTGCAGGAAGAGTCTGGGAAGCGCTACAACATCTGTGACAAGTTAAATGATCAACAACGAAAGACCGTATCTGATATCATCGATAAGTTTGAGAGCTGTTTCGCTGAAGACATAGCTGAGTTAGGCAAATGCAACACAATGGAAATGCAGATTGCTGTCAAAACGGAGAATCCAATAATAGGGAAGCGATATCAAGTCCCATTTAAGCACCGTGAACAACTATCGACCATTACGAGCGATCTGTTGAAACATGACATCATTCGAAGAAGTACGTCACCGCATGCGCCATCTGTAGTGCTGGTCAACAAAGCTAACGGAGAACTTAGGATGTGTGTGGACTTTCGAGCCTTGAATGCTGTAACAATAAAGAAACAGTTCCCGATGCCGATTGTGGAGGAGCAGCTGGCGCAGTTGTCCGGAAGTAAGTTTTTCACTACCCTAGACATGACATCAGGGTACTATCAAATTCCGCTTGACGAAAGAAGTAAAAAGTTTACTGCATTCATCACTCACGATGGGTTGTTCGAGTATAATGTTATGCCATTTGGACTAGTCAATGCGCCGATGTATTTTCAAGAAATGGTAACGAACATCATACGTTCTTTAGAAAGCAGAAAGCATATTGTAAGCTACGTCGACGAGGTTATCATCGCCACTGCCACGTTCGAACACGGAGTTGACGTTCTTCGAGAGTTCCTGATAGCAGTCCAACAAGCACAACTTACATTACGACCGTCTAAATGTGTGTTTCTGGCCGATAGCGTCAACTTTCTGGGTCACACAATCAGTACCGATGGGATACAACCAGGAAACGTGAAGACAAAGTGCATTGAAGAGTTTCCACGGCCAACAAATGTGACGGAGGTACGACAATTCCTAGGAATTACTGGGTTTTTTCCGGAAGTTTGTAAACGGATATAGCCAGATCGCAAAGAATTTGACGAAACTTTTCAAGGCTGATACAAAGTTCCAGTGGGAAAGCGAACAAGAGGAAGCTTTCATTCAACTGAAAACCGCCATCGCAACGAAACCAGTATTGGTCCTGTATGACGTAAGGAAAGAACATGAGGTGCACACGGATGCCAGCTCCAACGGGCTGTCAGGTATATTGATGCAACGCGAACTCGAGGGCATGAAACCAGCATTCTATTTCAGTCGACAATGCAGTGAAACCGAGAGGAACTACTCAAGCCATGAATTAGAGGTACTCGCTGTTGTCGAGACGCTGGAGAGATTCCGAGTTTATTTACTAGGGACACACTTCCGAGTCATAACCGACTGCAATGCTATCGTGACAACAAAAGCGACATCTTCATTACTGCCCCGAATTGCTCGATGGTGGCTCAAGCTCCAGGAATACGATTTTGAGTGTGTACATCGCCCAGGACTAAGGATGCCTCACGTAGATGGCATGAGCCGTGCACCAACACTACCACCAATCGAAGTCACTTCAGTTGCAGACACAGTAATGAGAGTGTATTCAGAGAATCCGAATGACTGGATATATCAGATGCAAATTCAAGACAAAAAGTTATGTGAGATCGTCAGTGTATTGAATGGAGCTGATCACCCGAATAAAAGACAAATATGTGTAGATTACAAAATGAAATCCGGTCGTTTGTATAGACAAGTGGAGGGCCATAACAAATTAGTGGTTCCCCAAGCGGTCAGATGGAGAGTGGCAAAGGCATGCCATGATGATGCAGGCCACTTCGGAGAGGAGAAAACAGTTCAACGCATACGAAGAGACTTTTGGTTCCCGCGGATCCGCCGATATATAAAATCATATATCTCAGCCTGCCCTGAGTGTTGTTTGAACAAAGTTCGTGGGGGAAAATCTGAAAGTCAGATGCACATCGTAGAGACCCTGCCAGTTCCGTTCCGGTGCATTAACATCGACCATCTTGGACCTTTCATAAGGAGCAAAAGGGGAAATGTTCACATCATCGTCATGGTATGTTCATTTACTAAATATACGATTTTAAAAGCAGTGCGAACTACGAAGACGAGTCCAGTGATCACGATGCTGCAAGAAGTTATGTCGATCTTCGGACAGCCAGTAAAAATAACGACGGATCGTGGAACCGCATTCACATCAAAGGAGTTTGAAAACTTTTTGTTGAGAAACGGGATTCAACATGTAAAGACGGCTGTGCGCACTCCCAGAGCGAATGGACAGGCTGAGCGCGCCAATAAAACCGTCCTATCGGCTATAAGATGTATGACTCCTGTAGACAAAGAGTGGGACGTCATGTTGCCACGCATTCAATGGCAACTCAACTCTCAACAAAATTCGACAACGAAATTTTGCCCAAATGAACTCATATTTAATTTCAATCCACGAGATGTCAGCGAAAATAGGTTAATCCAGGCTGTACACAACGATGAACCCGACGAAAATGAAGAACATCTTGATGCCAAGAAGTTGAACGCTGTAGAGAATATTACAAAGGCCAGACAAGAATGGAAACGTCGGTATGATTCCAAACATCATAAGCCGCGCACGTATGCCGAAGGAGATTTAGTGGTTATGGACTTTGTGCCAGCCGCTACCGGAGATACCCACAAACTTGATCCAAAATACAGGGGTCCCTATGTGATCGTCAAAGTCTTGGAGCATGATCGATATCTGGTTGAGGATCTTCCTGATGCTCCACGTACACGCAAGAAATATTCTAACGTTTTATCAAGCGATCATATTAAGCCGTGGTGCAGTCTTAGCCCCGACTTAGATGGAACCGACGATGACGGCGCAGAGCTTTCAACGGACTCATCCGGGGAGGATGAGATATCAGGAGAGGCCGAGCTGTCAACGACAAAAGACGCTTAGGGACAGTTGTGATGCAATCTTCAAGCTGAGCGGACGTGCTCGCGGCTCGCGTCAAATATTTTCATTATTTCATATTCTTTTGTCAATGTAAACATATTTCAATAAACCATTTTTCAAAATAAGACATAGAGTTTACATACTTATGTTCAACGTCAATATTCACCGTTTGAACATCAGAACTCAACAACTCGATACCTTCAGGTGGAAGTTGTAAGAGTTTCCGTTATTGTATCCGCAGCTCTATTAGAAACATATTGAAGATTATTTGTGCGGCTGTTTCTACGAGCGTGATGCATATTTAGATTAGATAGAAAAAAAAATTTTTTTAAAAATATATTTTTCTTTCATCCTTTTATATTATTCTTTTCGGGAGGACTAACTATACACAAATACATGCCTAAACTATATATATAAGAGATCATATATACGATATCGTAGGATCTAATAGCACAACACATAACATATCTACACAATAGCACGCAATAAAAGGTACAAACTTTCGATTTATTCGCATGGGCCTCTTCAGGCCCAGTAGGTTATGTTAGCGCTTACGAGTGTGTTGCCCATCCTAGGGTTCATTTCAGAATGCATAACTTTGAATTTATAAATGTAAGATTGACTTAAGATTTGTATCACGTCTGATAATTGGCATTTTGTCTAATCAACAGCATGCCACTAGGTATACGCAAAATATTAGCATAGTGCGACAAAAAGAAAGAAAAAAATATCATTGTATATTTTTATACTCTATATTGAGAAGGATAAACAAGTTGAAGTCGGCCACTACCTCAGGCCACGGGGCGAATGGCCATGTGAACATACTTGAGGGAGTATTGGTGACCGTGCCACGAGTTCCAGTCGATGCCCTGGGCGATTGACCACGCCCATGTTACGGCTGGGTGTCTGAATGTAAGGAGACATCCGCAATTTTCCATACGATACGCAAGACACAGCCTCGTATAAAGCTTCGTTGGACACAGTGGGCTTATTGGAGAATTATACCTCTGCGGCTTTAATATTGTGGCCACTATTGTTGTCTTCCACTATGGTTGCCTGCGATTAGTTGCCTTCGACGATAGTTTTGGAGGGTTCGACGGGTAGGATCACCAGTGTAGATGATTGTAAACACAACTCAACTTTCTATTGCGTTTTACTTATTAGAACTAAACTTTTTATTGAACATTTTTGATTTTAAAAAACATGAACCAAGAAAAAAAATAGGTGTATTCAGACGTACTGATTTAGAATTATATGCCGTGCAATTTGTTTTTGAAATACAAATCTAAATTTATAAAATTCTAATCGAGCTGAGCCTGACTAGAATTCGTTGACTATATTTGTATAAAAAGTGAAATTTTTGCCTTTGAATTTTTTCATAAAAAGCAATACCCTAAGGAACTAATGAAACAACGAATTTGGATGCTCAGACTTGATAAGATATACAATTGTAGATATACAATTCTAAATCAGTCGTCTGAATACCCCTAATATATAAATTTAAACCAGTAATAAAGCAAATAATTCAACACTACAGCACTTACCAACGAACACCATTTCATTTTTATTATATCGAAATAAAACATGATCGAAGATAAATATTTTTGTGCCTACACTGCAGGTAGCTTAAGTCCAAAAGCATAGTTTCGAGATAATCGATATTTTGTGTCAAATCCATACCGTTGGTTTTCAAATAGGTGTTTTTATGAAATATGTGTGTAGGGGTATTTTATTGAATAAAAATACAATTTGTTAAAAATTTAATAAGGGTAAATTATAAAAAAGTTTAATTTTTCGACTTAATTGTTTTATTGAAATTATGAATGAAATTCCTATTCTCTAAGTCGACATAAGTTGTTTTGTTGCAACTAAAAATGAGTTTGGACGATCCTTAAGTCGACTTAAGCTTTTATGTTCGGTGAAAAAATGTTCAAAAATAAAATGTTTATATCTCTTATGTCGACACATTGTGTAAATATTTTCCCGAAATCGCTATTTACAATGTACTCTATGTGGCGCCTTCCAATAAATATAGGAATAAAGACATTCTTCGATGTGTGCTATTGTATATTTATTATGCTCAATGTTCAGGATATACCAGTTGATGTCAGCCAATACCTTAGGTCACCGGGCGAATAGCCATGTGGGCATACTTGAGGGAGTATCGGTCGCCGTGCCACGATTTCCACATGATGCCCTCGCCGTATTGCTGCTTGGTAAGCCTGCCCTTCAAGTACTCTCCGTTCAGATCACTGTGGAAAGGAGAGAGAGCGATTAGACTGGTAGAGTGCGAGGAGAGGAGGCACCCACGTGTCGTGGCAATCTTTGAACCACCAGGCTCCACGGAATCTAGAGACGCAGCGGTTGGTGTCCTTGTCCCTCGTCCAGAACTTGGAGCCTTCGTGGTAGCGTAACGAGTCGCCCACGTCGCCGGAGAACTTCCCGAGCAGTTCAAGCGCGTAGTCGCGGCTGGCGTCGCCGATGGCGAAGGCGTCGTAGCAGGCGCGACGCTTAGCGCCCTCGTAGTCTTCCAGCTGGATGCAGAGCTCGTGTAGCGTGGAGTGGGTCAGGGCGTGCAGCCGGTCGAGACCGATGAAGAACTCGCCGGCCAGGTTGCCGAAGCCGCGCTGGTACTCGTTCCAGTTGCGGTAAAAGTCGATAGAGCCGTCCTGGCGTCGCTGCACCAGGGTCCAGGCGGCGCCGCCGGCCTTGTCCGCCAGGCAGGGCGCGAAGAACGCTGGTTGCTTGCGGTCTGGCTGCAGAAGGTAGATGCCGGAGCGGCCCGAGGTGGCGACGGCCTCGGCACAGGATGCCGGTAGGGCACCGGGGGTCGGCGGCACTCTCTGGACGCCCTTCTGCGGCCCCAGCAGCTCCCGGACGCCCGCGGCCAGGGCCCGAATCTCGTCGGCAGTGCGCCGCATCACGGCGACGGTGGCGCGCGTCTCGTTCCGCGCCGCCTGCACCTGGCTGAGCTGCGCCTCAAAGCGCAGCTGCTGAGTCACGCCCTGCTGCTCCAGCCTGCGGAGAGATCGCATAGGATTCAATCTGTTCACCATGTGCGATCACCTCAGATGAACTCACCTCAGCTGCTGCAAGTCCATCTTCGAGTGGATGTTCTCCAGCAGGGTGGACAGCTGGTCCAGGCGATGGTCGGAGCCCTGCACGAGGCTGTCGTTGTAGTCGTACGAGTAGAGTGGAGTAGTCTGGGGGGAAGCGGATTTAGTTTCTAGTATTCACTTATTTTAGTTATGTTTGTTCTTCCGTATTCGTTTCTCACGTTGTTTGCTGACGCATTTTCCACTAAGGTTGTGGCGAGCCACCAACAACCGATAATCGATAATAATAGAGTGCAAGACATCTCGACGATGTGGCTGCAGGTCTGATACTGAATCGATGCCACAATTCGCAAGTTACTTTTATCAGGAATCTCGCCTTCGAGTACGTCCCGATCACTTCGTACTTTTCTCATGTTGTATAGTAGAATTTTAATTATAAGTAGTAAAACACATGTTAGTTTAAGTTTGTTAGAAGTCACATTACTCTCGCTAAAGATATCTGGGACACGCTATAGAAAATTTATAAAGATTCTGGATTGGTAAGGGCAGTCGGGCTATTGCAGAAGTTCTGTTCCACGAATCTCAACAACTTTAACACAGTTAAAGAATATGTGAATGATATCTTGCACGTTGCACATAAACTACGAGGTTTAGGACTGAGTGTCGATGGAGAATGGATTGGATCGATGATGCTGGCAGGGCTTCCGGAGGATTACAAGTCTATGCTCATTCAAAGTTCACAACGAGGTGAAATATCGAAGGTGTCGCAATAAATGTGCCACCAATGACCAATGTGCCTATAAATATTGAAATTATATTTATGGAAATTTTGAAAAGTTTAATTTATAAAGTTGAAATGTAGCAAGTACATTCGCTACATGCCTCCTCTTCATAAAGAAATCTGGACCATTAATCCAGAGTGATTTCTGGTACCTGCGTAACAGCGTTAGTAGTAGTTTGTAGTCGTGTCCAAAGTACGACTGTTTATTATTATTCGATTGATGTTTTTAATCTGCAGCCAAACACAGCTGCTTTTAACTCCAAGGACTGTTTTGAAATCACTCCTAAATATGGTTTCAGATACTTTTAAATCGTGGCATTCTTCGATTGATGTCTTTAATCTGCTACTAAAAACATATGCCTGTAATTCTAATCTGGGAATAGTCATTTCTTTCAGTGGGGCGCATCTTGCCTTGGCACAGTCAAAACCTACGTTGACTTGTGCAGCAATTGAACTTAATGAAAATATGCACCTCTTTTGCTGTTGATAACATGGCAGAAAAGCAACGCAAAACAGAAAAGTTATTGACA
Organism: Coelopa frigida; assembly: GCA_017309665.1. Lineage (NCBI taxonomy): Eukaryota > Metazoa > Arthropoda > Insecta > Diptera > Coelopidae > Coelopa > Coelopa frigida. The sequence goes on along the minus strand of CM029561.1, from coordinate 33,993,132 downwards.
TTCTGAAAACCGTTCCACCACGTTTTCAATTGCCAATTCATGCGGTAAGTGCTCATTCCACTGTATTTCACGTTTCTATATACATAGACTGCAGCAGAAGTTTCGTCAAAATGATCTCATTAACCAAGAAACCGAATGAATCATAAATGGTTATGGCAATGCCTAGTGTTCGTCCGAGTACGAGTAAAAATACTCGTATACTCGAGTAAATGGCACGATAAACGATTATTTTTTGAATCGACTATTTGTTACAAATATTTTGACGGTACCGACTAAATTGACAATATATTAAAATTTTTATTTATTTATAATTTTGATACAAAAATGCATTACAAAAATTCAAATATGTTGAGATGATTTCCTAGACTTTTGAATGGATCAAACAAAATAAATAAATAAAACTATCTACATAATATTTGATTGAATATAATATTTTACTGTTAACTGTTAGTTAAAAACACATTACGTCAGCTTTTAGTTTCTAGAGGCGCTAAAAGTGCAGGTTTTCGTGTGTATATATGTATATGTGTACGTATATGTGAAATGAGTACGAGTACGATTATCTCGACTTTTAAATCCGATTACTTCTTTTCGCACCGATTTTTAGTTGAAATTTTGTTTTTGACTACTCGCATCGACTACACACCGGTATTGGAACGTCACTAGCAATCCCTAATTAGCTTCAATAACCCAGAAATTAAATACTGAATACTGATGTGTCTAGTCCTGCTTCATATTCCTCAATAGTTTTTGATGCTCGTGCTAGCCTTCTTTCGAGCTGGTTGTTTTGATTGCCCAATTCCTGATCATTTGAGTGGCAGAATTTTTACTTGTTCACATAAGATAAGGGAATCAAATCGTAAAATAATTATAATATTTAAGGATTTAACTAGTTGATGTTATCCCGAGTGTACTGTATAAGATAATGGATAAAACATTTTGATTTAGTTGGGGTACCATGACTTTGTGATACACTTTATATAAAATATTTAATGTGTTTGGATTCTGGTTTTGTCATCAACTGTTTTGAAATTTTTTGAGTTTTTGCTATAGAGATCCGTATACGGACCGTGAAGACCCGAAAATGAGCATTTTCGAGCATAATGAGGATTTATTTTGACACTAATACATCATCTATCACTTTATTATTCCGGTATTTGACCAGCAAATAACGAAATTTTGAAGAACTTCTCTTTTCGAATTAATTCAGAAAAATGCTATTCACAATGATAAATATAACAAAACCAGATATGAGTTACGAATTTTCAACGCAATTTCGGAGAAATTGAGAATAAATTGCATTTCCGTTTGACAGTTTTGTGAAGGCGAAAATGCGTAATTTCAGCTGAATTTCGACCGAAAATGCGAATTTTCGCCTTTGAACCATTGCACATTGGGTCAAATGAACACGTTTGTTTTTTGAAATTAATAACAGGTAATATCTTGTATTATTTGAAGCCAAAATTTTAGCAAAGACTAAATAAAATATATATAAGAAATTATTCAGGTAGCAGGTAAAACTGAATTTTCGTTGTACTTATGTTCAACGTCAATATTCACCGTTTGAACATCAGAACTCAACAACTCGATACCTTCAGGTGGAAGTTGTAAGAGTTTCCGTTATTGTATCCGCAGCTCTATTAGAAACATATTGAAGATTATTTGTGCGGCTGTTTCTACGAGCGTGATGCATATTTAGATTAGATAGAAAAAAAAATTTTTTTAAATATATTTTTCTTTCATCCTTTTATATTATTCTTTTCGGGAGGACTAACTATACACAAATACATGCCTAAACTATATATATAAGAGATCATATATACGATATCGTAGGATATTAATAGCACACATATCTACACAATAGCACGCAATAAAAGGTACAAACTTTCGATTTATTCGCATGGGCCTCTTCAGGCCCAGTAGGTTATGTTAGCGCTTACGAGTGTGTTGCCCATCCTAGGGTTCATTTCAGAATGCATAACTTTGAATTTATAAATGTAAGATTGACTTAAGATTTGTATCACGTCTGATAATTGGCATTTTGTCTAATCAACAGCATGCCACTAGGTATACGCAAAATATCAGCATAGTGCGACAAAAAGAAAGAAAAAAATATCATTGTATATTTTTATACGCTATATTGAGAAGGATAAACAAGTTGAAGTCGGCCACTACCTCAGGCCACGGGGCGAATGGCCATGTGAACATACTTGAGGGAGTATTGGTGACCGTGCCACGAGTTCCAGTCGATGCCCTGGGCGTACTTTTCCTTGGGGTACTCGCCCTTCAGATACAGCCCGTTCAGATTGCTGTGGACAGGAAAGAGACCGATCAGAGACGAAAAGAGTAAGAGATGGACCTCACCTGTTATGGCACTTCTTGTACCACCAGGCGCCGCGGTAGAGCACTGCACAGTTTTTGGTGTGGGCGTCATTGTGCACGTCCTTCGTCGTGAACTTCGAGCCCTGATGGGCCCGCAGCGAGTCGCCCGCGTCTCCGGAGAACTTCCCGAGCAGCTCGAGCGCGTAGGCGCGGCTGACGTCGCCGATGGCGAAGGCGTCGTAGCAGGCGCGACGCTTAGCGCCCTCGAAATCCTCCAGCTGGATGCAGAGCTCGTGCAGCGTGGAGTGGGTCAGGGCGTGCAGCCGGTCGAGCCCGATGAAAAACTCGCCGGCCAGGTTGCCGAAGCCGCGCTGGTACTCGGTCCAGTTACGGTAGAAGTCGATAGAGCCGTCCTGGCGTCGCTGCACCAGGGTCCAGGCGGCGCCGCCGGCTTCGTCCGCCAGGCAGGGCTCGAAGAAGGCCGGTTGCTGGCGGTCTGGCTGCAGAAGGTGAATGCCGGAGCGGCCAGAGGCGGCGACGGCCTCGGCGCAGGATGCCGGTAGGGTCCCGGGGGCCGGTGGCACACTCGGGACGGCCTGCTGTGGCCCCAGTAGCTCCCGGACGCCTGCGGCCAGGGCCCGCATCTCGTCCGCGGTGCGCCGCATCTCGGCGACGGTGGCGCGCGTCTCGTTCTGCGCCGCCTGCACTTGGATGAGCTGCGTCTGCACCGCGGCGGTCATCTTCTGCGTCTCGGCGGCCAACTTGCGCCAGTCGTCCTTCAGCTCGTTCGCCTCCTCCGGCACGTGGGCAGGGGCGCCAGGGTGGTCGAAGCGCACGTCGATGGTGGCCGTCTGGTGCTCCAGCCTGTCGCGAGAGAGGGAGGGAGAGCGATGGAGTGGTGTGGTTCACCAGACAGCACTGAAACTCACCACTTCTGCAGCTGGGTCGCGGTGAGATTCTGCACCTCGGCCGCCAGTGTCTGGATGCCCGAGACGAGTTTCTGGATCGAGGTGTCGAAGCGCATCTCCTGAGCCACGCCCTGCTGCTCTAGTCTGCGGAGAGATCGCAAAGGAAGGATTGATTCTGTTCAGCATGTGCGATCACCTCAGCCGAACTCACCTCAGCTGCTGCAGATCCGTTTTCGAGCGAATGATCTCCAGTAGCGTGGCCAGCTGCTCCAGCCGGTGGTCGAAGCCCTGCAGGAGGCCGTCGTCGCAGACGTACGAGAGGAGGGTCTGGGGGAAGTAAAGTTAGTTTCTAGTATTTGCTTCTTCTTAGTTATTTGTATGTTTATAACTAAGAATAATAATGCTGTATTAGGTTTCTCACGTTGTTTGCTGACGCATCTTCAACAAAGGTTGTGGCTTTGGCTGTGATCTGGGCTTCCCTGCTTATTGATGGTGTTGCAGTTGCTGTTGCGGTGACGAGCCACCAACAACAGATAATCGATATTAACAGAGTGCGAGACATCTTGACGGTGTCGCTGTTGGTCTGATACTGAATCGATGGACCGCCACAAATCGCGAAATACTTCGATCGTGAACCTCGTGTTCGAGTACATCCCGCATTCTTCCTCCTCCTCTCCTCTCTGGCTTGAGGCTCTTGTACCAGGTTCCAGTTGTAATTCTTATCTCAATGATTCAAAGAGACCCCGCGAGTAACGATTTCGTTTCAAACACTTACTCATTTAGCTCTGGAGGTCAATCTATCTCCATTTATTATTAGAATTGTCTTTCTCTCTCTGGTATAGTTCCTTCTATTAACCAATCAGTATTAAAATAATGAATCGATTTTCGAATATTTCAGAATGGTTATTTTTTTTGCTCAAATCAAATGTTAAAAAGTATTGGGAAGTAATAGCATTAACAAATACGGAGGCAACATGAAACAGAAATATTTTAAAGTTATCGGTTGGAACTGTTTTGGATACTTTGGAGTATTATTAATCAGAGTATTCAAGATTTTTCATTACAGAAATTCACAGTCGAACGACGATCCCAGGTATTGAACTTAAATTTAAAACCAGTTAAGAACTGGACGTATTTCATTTGAGGCATCAAAGGACTGTAAGAAAGCGAAAAGAAGAATACGTTCGAAACTACACAAAACCATTTTAAAATGGGGGAAAAATTAAAAACACATTTTTCGACTTGCAAGAAAAATCGATCGACCGACCGAACGATAATGGGTTAAGAACATGTCAAGTGCATCTTGGCCTTGGGGTTATCATTGGGGAAGGCTAGGTGATCGAATTCCGAATGCTGAAATATTCGCGAGCTGTACTACCCAAGGTCTGCCACCGGAAATAATTCCTCAATCGATCCATTATTGGTCAGATTTACACAGTGTGGTATTTAAAAAAAAAACACAAATGCATTAGATATGTCTGAAAATGATTGAAGATTATGACATGTGGTGATAGTGAAAAATTTATTGACTTTCACTACTCGTCCACAAACATTGAGCAATATTTTATTAATAGGCTAATGCAAGAGTTGTTATATTTTAAAGAAATAACTTAACATAACATGGACATTCTCGATTCGTAGCAAATAAGTAGCAAACTAACTCAAAGAAAATTTTCCGGTGAACATTGAAAATGTATTTTCTCAGAAGCATATAATTGATGCAACAAACTGTCTACTTGATATGAGTCAAAATTAGTAAAATCCATCAAAATGTCTACAAATTGAGAAAATAAATATAAAATTGGATCATGTTGTTGTCGAAACATGTTATAAACACGGCCGTCATCGTCCTACATTGTGTTTTGCTCCAAATTGAAAAGGTATAGAGGATGAAGTTGGGCACTGCCTCAGGCCACTGGGCGGATGGCCATGTGGACGTACTTGTAGGAGTAATAGTGACCGCGCCACGAGTTCCAGACTACACCCTGCGCGTACTTGTCCTTGGTGTACTCGCCCTTCAGGTACAGCCCGTTCAGATTGCTGTGGAAAGCAAAGAGGGCGATCAGAGAGGCAGGAAGAAAGAATGGGGCACCCACCTGGCATGACACTTCTGGTACCACCAGGCACCGCGATAAGCCACGGCGCAGTTGGTGGTGTGGGCGTCATTGTGCACGTCCTTCGTCGTGAACTTCGCGCCTTGGTGGAAGCGCAGCGAGTCGCCCGCGTCTCCGGAGAACTTCCCGAGCAGCTCGAGCGCGTAGGCGCGGCTGGCGTCGCCGATGGCGAAGGCGTCGTAGCAGGCACGCCGCTTCGCTCCATCGAAGTCCTCCAGCTGGATGCAGAGCTCGTGCAGCGTGGAGTGGGTCAGGGCGTGCAGCCGGTCGAGCCCGATGAAGAACTCGCCGGCCAGGTTGCCGAACCCGCTCTGGTAATCGGTCCAGTTGCGGTAGAAGTCGATGGAGCCGTCTTGGCGGCGCTGCACCAGGGTCCAGGCGGCGCCGCCAGCTTCGTCCGCCAGGCAGGGAGCCAAGAAAGGCGGCTGCTGATGATCGGGCTGCAGTCGGTGGATGCCGGAGCGGCCCGAGGCGACGACGGCCTTGGCGCAGAATGCCGGCAACGCAGCTGGGGCAGGGGTCGCACAGGCGGTGGCCGCGCAGGCGGGGGTCGCCCTCGTTTCGCCGATACCCGAGACCAGTTTCTGGATCGAGGTGTCGAAGCGCAACTCCTGCGCCACACTCTGCTGTTCCAGCCTGCGGAGAGATCGCAAAGGAAGGATTGAGTCTGATCACCACCCGATCACCTCAGCCTAACTCACCTCAACTGTAGCAGATCCGTCTTCGAGCGGATGATCTCCAGTAGCGTGGCCAGCTGCTCCAGCCGGTGGTCGAAGCCCCGCAGCAGGCCGTCGTCGCAGACGTACGAGAGGAGGGTCTGGGGGTAAATGGATTTAATTTCGAGCTCTCTGTGCATATTTTAGTTATGTTTATCCGGCCGTTTCTCACGTTGTTTGTTGACACATCGTCAAGGTTATCCGTGGCTCCGGCTGTTGTTCGAATGACAAGCCAACAACACCAGATAATCGATAATAGCAGAGTGCGAGACATCTCGACGGTGATGCTGCGGGTCTGATACTGATTTAATGGACCGCCACCATTCGCGAAATGCTTCGATCGCGAATCTGCTCTTTCTTAACACCTCCCTTTTTGTCCCCCTCTGCCACCAGTTGCAATCCTTATCTCAAAACTTGAAAAGTCCCCGTGAATCGGGATTTCGTTACTCATTTGGTTCTGAGGGTCAATCTTGCCTGCTATTTTTGTGTATTCATCTCTCTCTCTTTTGAATTTCGAATAATTGCAGATTTTTTCACACAGAGAACTTAATCCATGAGTTCGTACTTTAGTGCGAATGTTTTTTATAAATAGTTTCTCTTTTTTATATGTCACAACGTATATATTTATTTATGTTTATGCGGGTTTTTCATTTTTTATATATATATTATGATACTTTTTTCGAAATAAATGGAGTATAAAACTTTGCTTTAAATATTTATTTTATTTTATACATTGAAATTTCCAAAAACTCTGTAATAATATGTTTAAATTTAGTTGTATATTTTTTACAAAAACTATCGCTTTGAAATCAGGTGCACTTTTGTTAGCGACCGGAAAAATATAACTATCGGTAAAATAAATTTATATCATGTTCCCCATAAAATATAATTAAGAATTAATTTTGATATAGCAATATCATTCAACATGTCTCAATTATTGGCAGCCCTAGTGGCAACTATTGGTAACGTTATTGTGTCTTCTTTTGTAAATTTGAATTTCGTAAAAAATTAAAGAAACAGCTTTGGCCTACACCCAAATTTGAAGCAAAAATGTATTTGTTTTGCTTGATGGCTAGTAAAAGACAGTAATTTAGTTATGTTTTAATGTTTAATGTTTACTGATAAATATATACTATTTGGTCAACACGGCCGTTTTTTTCATCGGTCTGTCATTCTTACATTCCTTATTTCTCCAAATTGGAAGATGAAGTGCCTCAGGTAACCGGACGGATGGCCATGTGAACATACTTGAGGGAGTATTGGTGACCGTGCCACGAGTTCCAGTCGATGCCCTGGGCGTACTTTTCCTTGGGGTACTCGCCCTTCAGATACAGCCCGTTCAGATTGCTGTGGACATGAAAGAGACCGATCAGAGACGAAAAGAGTAAGAGATGGACCTCACCTGTTATGGCACTTCTTGTACCACCAGGCGCCGCGGAAGGCCACGGCGCAGTTGGTGGTGTGGGCGTCATTGTGCACGTCCTTCGTCGTGAACTTCGAGCCCTGATGGACCCGCAGCGAGTCGCCCGCGTCTCCGGAGAACTTCCCGAGCAGCTCGAGCGCGTAGGCGCGGCTGGCGTCGCCGATGGCGAAGGCGTCGTAGCAGGCGCGACGCTTAGCGCCCTCGAAATCCTCCAGCTGGACGCAGAGCTCGTGCAGCGTGGAGTGGGTCAGGGCGTGCAGCCGGTCGAGCCCGATGAAGAACTCGCCGGCCAGGTTGCCGAAGCCGCGCTGGTACTCGGTCCAGTTACGGTAGAAGTCGATAGAGCCGTCCTGGCGTCGCTGCACCAGGGTCCAGGCGGCGCCGCCGGCTTCGTCCGCCAGGCAGGGCGCGAAGAAGGCCGGTTGCTGGCGGTCTGGCTGCAGAAGGTGAATGCCGGAGCGGCCAGAGGCGGCGACGGCCTCGGCGCAGGATGCCGGTAGGGTCCCGGGGGCCGGTGGCACACTCGGGACGGCCTGCTGTGGCCCCAGTAGCTCCCGGACGCCTGCGGCCAGGGCCCGCATCTCGTCCGCGGTGCGCCGCATCTCGGCGACGGTGGCGCGCGTCTCGTTCTGCGCCGCCTGCACTTGGATGAGCTGCGTCTGCACCGCGGCGGTCATCTTCTGCGTCTCGGCGGCCAACTTGCGCCAGTCGTCCTTCAGCTCGTTCGCCTCCTCCGGCACGTGGGCAGGGGCGCCAGGGTGGTCGAAGCGCACGTCGATGGTGGCCGTCTGGTGCTCCAGCCTGTCGCGAGAGAGGGAGGGAGAGCGATGGAGTGGTGTGGTTCACCAGACAGCACTGAAACTCACCACTTCTGCAGCTGGGTCGCGGTGAGATTCTGCACCTCGGCCGCCAGTGTCTGGATGCCCGAGACGAGTTTCTGGATCGAGGTGTCGAAGCGCATCTCCTGAGCCACGCCCTGCTGCTCTAGTCTGCGGAGAGATCGCAAAGGAAGGATTGATTCTGTTCAGCATGTGCGATCACCTCAGCCGAACTCACCTCAGCTGCTGCAGATCCGTTTTCGAGCGAATGATCTCCAGTAGCGTGGCCAGCTGCTCCAGCCGGTGGTCGAAGCCCCGCAGCAGGCCGTCGTCGCAGACGTACGAGAGGAGGGTCTGGGGGAAGTAAACTTAGTTTCTAGTATTTGCTTCTTCTTAGTTATTTGTATGTTTATAACTAAGAATAATAATGCTGTATTATGTTTCTCACGTTGTTTGCTGACGCATCTTCAACAAAGGTTGTGGCTTTGGCTGTGATCTGGGCTTCCCTGCTTATTGATGGTGTTGCAGTTGCTGTTGCGGTGACGAGCCACCAACAACAGATAATCGATATTAATAGAGTGCGAGACATCTTGACGGTGTCGCTGTTGGTCTGATACTGAATCGATGGTCCGCCACAATTCGATCGTGAAACTCGTCTTCGAGTACATCTCACTCTCTTCCTACCCCTCTCTCCGACCGCTTCGAGGCTCTTGTTTCAGTTGCAATTCTTATCTCAATGCTGGAAAAATTCCCCGTGAGTGGGGATTTCGCTGCTCGTTCCGCTCTTGAGGTCAATCTCTTTCCGTATTTTCGTATGTTAATGTCTACTTCGCTCATGTTTTTCTGTCTCTCAACCCAACAAGTAATCAATATAGTTAATTAATTTTCGAACATTTCATATGATAATTATTATTTTTTTGTTCAAATCAAACAATTTTTAATTTCAAAGCAATATCGTTAACAAAAATAGAACAAAAATTAGAAGCTGAAACGTGTAAGAGAAGCTGAAACGTGTAAAAATAAAACTTCAAAAGCCAATCTTGACTTTCTTTCTTACAATCGGTCGACCCGCCGAACGATAACGGGTTAAGAAAATGACAAGTGCATCTTGGCCTTGGGGTTATCAATGGGGAATGTGTAGAATCAAGGTCTGCCTCCGGAAATACTTCTTCAATCGATTCATTATTTTTCAAAACACTATTGTGTCTTCGAATTTTCACACAGTTCCATATTTCCGATTTTTTTTGCGAATGTTTCATGCTTGCAGCCGTTCCAGTGGAGCTAGAGAGATTTTTAGCTGAATAAGAGAGGACGTTCTTTTCATTTCTTTCTTTTATTAAGGGTATTTATCGCGTATATGCCCATCACTAACTACACATGTATACGCACACAAACGTGCGTCTGCGTGACCTGAGTCGCTTGTGAGAGTGTGGGTGGGCTGTCTGTCAGTCAGAGTGATGGTGGAGACCTGCCAACGAATCGATGACAATAAGAGCGACAGCAACAACAATGAAACCCTCTGGAGGAGGCCACGTGTCACTGGGAACCGTCTGAAGCGGAAGTTCATTTCGGAATATGTATGCTGGCATTCGTGTCCACGTGACACGAGTCTCCCTTTCATGGCCCTGGGTCTTTGACCGCGTTCAGGAACGGAAGTCGCCCAAGGACCTCGTCTCAGGTCAACCGAGATCGTTGTTCACCGCGGCCAACTTATTTTCCTTCAATTTTAGGCCAATCCTCACCTCACTTGATCGCACTTGACCTCGGATTTTGGACTCATCCGCCTTATGCTACTGGAATCCGCACTTCACCTCACTCTGGTCTCCTTTATCCTCGAATTCACTTCACGCCATCCGTGTTCTTCCCTCAAAAGAAAACTTCCGAAAAATCTCCCACAACAAGAGAGAGAGAGCGGTGAAAATATGGCGCCACTTCCGGCGTCATACATACAAAATGGCTTCCTCAACGATCTCTCGCCATCGAGGGGGCGGGGAGACAAGGACGAAATACCATTAATGAGCTTTTCTCCCCTTCTCGCTGGCAGAGTAAAAACATCAACAAAGAAAGAGCAAACATTGCGAATGTAAGAATTTTTGAAAGCACTTCGCGGGCATAATTTGCAGATGCTGCACCCACACCAGCTGATTCTCACGCACACACACACAAACAATATTCTCACCCGGCATGAATTCATTGAGAGAAAGCATTTAAATCAACAATAAGAACAACAACAAATGAAGGCATTAAAAAGCAAACTCGAACACACACTCATGAACTCACATATAAATAAATTGCAATACGAATATTTGCGAACGTGCGTGCCTCCGTGTGCACGTGTGCGTGCTGTGTGTGTGTGCCGATATTGGTATTGGCAACCGCGAAGCAATTCATTACGGCTTCATTCCATTGTTGTTGCTTTATTTGAATACCACTCACCCGATCGTTTATTTGCCATTTCGCGAAATTAATGCGCGACCACGAACGAACCGGGGGCGGGGCGGGGCATGCATGTGTATGTGTGTGGGCATGGCTGTGGCGTGTTGTGAATAATTGCTGGTCAAATCGTCCTTGTAATTTTTCCTCTCCTTCCATCGTATCCTCAATTTCTTCGTCGTTGTACTATTTTCCCATTCGCATTTCTTCGCAGGTCTCTGCACTTTTTGCATTTCTTTTAATATTCACTATGTCTTCTTGTTATTTCTCTTCCTCAACTTACCTTTTTCTATCATCCACTGCTATTCGGTTGGAGTATAAGAATTCAATATGTTGGAGGAATGCAAATAAATTCAATTTTTCCTTCTTCACCCACCGAGGATTTCTATTTCAATTTCTCCTGCCTTGCGTCCTATTCTGCAAATAATGGGAATTAATTTTTCCCTGCATCACTACCTCCGCCTGCCCTCAACATCGATTGCTTCAGCCCTCCTCCAGGTTCTTCCGATTTTGTGCCTTCAATCGTCTCCCGTCTCTTCGGAGCCCCAACCTATGGCCACCTCTCCATCTGTCCGTTTGTCCGATTGTCCTGCGCCCACCCCGTCGTCCATTGGTGGTCACCAGCACCGCGGATGATGTTAATTTCTGGCAACGGATAATTGCTTTTCAAATTATGCTCCATCGGCTGCACCATTCACTTGACCGAAGCGACCCGACGCCCCCGCCCCACACCTCGTGGTCCCGCCACCACTCAAGCGACAACGCCTGGGGCCGCGGCCAACTAATTTCATTTGCATCGCGGCGGAGTCGGGCGAGGGCCGCGAACGAGCCACGGCAGCGAAACGTGAAGCGGCGTCCGTTCGGGTGTTGGTGTTTGGTGCCGACGTCTGTGTATGTGCGTGGCTGGTGCCGGGTGCGGCCGCCTGGTGGCCACCATGCCGAAACTTTTGCAATTAGCGCCACGGCCGAGAGCGCGGTTGCCACACGAGAATTCCGTGGTTCTTACTCCGTGTCCCATCCATGGGCGACGAGCAGGTCAAAGAGCGATGGAGGGGAGAGGAAGAAGAGCTGGAAGAGCCACGGCCCAAGCGATCCAGACGAGATCGAGGATGAACCTGACTCTTTATGGTAGTTTCTGAGAGAACGAACAGGATCCGCGTCAGTCGTCAGTAGGTCGAAATGAAAAGCTCTCTCTTTCTCTCTTTCTATCTCTTCCTTAGTCTCCAGGGATGAAGGCAATACGAGCAACTCATGGTTGGAAGCGAGATGGTAGAAGGAAACGGAAACTAAGAAAGGAAAATAAAAATTTGCATTCAGCCAGAGATGGTCGAAGGATGCGAGTGGCGGTGGAAGCGAACACAATAGAGGGTAATCCCCCCATCCCCGTCTCCGTCGGACCCCGACGGAAGCCACTTGAGATGCAAAACTTTGGCTTTGTGCAATTTGTGGGCCAGCGATTTGGCTGCGCGGCAACAAAGGATGAGACGAAGAGCGGAAGGACGAAGCAGCCGGCAATAAATCGAACACTATCGAGACGAGGTCGAGGTCGTGCCCAGGGCGATGATGGGCCGTGGTCGGCGGAGGAGGGGTCAACGAGCTGTGAAATAAACTCTAATTGCTGTGTGATGATGTGTTCATTGTTATTGTTGTAGTGATTGTTGCTAGTGTTGTTGGCCCCGTCGGTGTTTGTCCAGAATTTATGGCAACACCAGTGAGTGCGTGTGATGGTGTTAGTGGTATTGTGTGCGTGTGGGCGTTGCGGATAAACATATCCTTAACGCATTTACATAATTAAATTGTTTACCAGTGAAATTCGGAGTCGGGCTCGTCGCAGGACGCAGGACTTCGGTCGTCCTTCGTCCCTTCGACCCGCCTCCAGATTCGGGAATATTTGCGTTGGGCTGGAAGTTGTTCATGCGGTTGTTTATGTTGGGGTCGCGGTTGTTACACCACATGGAACATTTCAATTAGTTTCTTCGGAAATATTTTCCATCGATTTCACAGCCATGTTAATAATTTGCCATGCATTTTAATGCGGTCGTTCGGCGCCACGGGTGCAAGGGGAGAGCATCATTTTTTTGTTGTTCTTTCCATTTAGTGCAATCGATCGATTTAAGTTTGAAATAAAATGTTGTGGATTTAAGCGGATTACTTGAAGGCATCGAAGAGCATTTGTTTGCTCTAACATTTTAAGAGGTATTTCAGGAATTAAAAATGAAACGTTTTTAAATTGTTCTGATATACAAACATAGAAATTGTTGAAGGGGTTTTGCGAAATAACAAGAAATATTTTCAATTAAGTTCTACAAAAGTTTCAATATTATTTCGCATTTAGTGTGAATAATGATAATCGATTTTTCGGGGTATTACAATTATGCAGAATTCCGGATTTAAATAAATATTTTTTTGTAGTTTTTTAAGGATAATGTGTCGATGTTTAAAATTCCATGAATTGTCCGTCCTCTCTAATCGCACTTTCTCGATAATGCTGTCACTATTTGTCTCTGAAAGTATCTCGTGTAGATATTCTGAAAAATGTTCACATAAATTTAGTTGTGAATTTGCCGATGGCTTCATCGATAAATTTCTCGATAGTTTTTCAATCGATGCCCCATAAATTTCGGATCCCAAAACTTTTGCAGCAAGTTCGATGCCCGCACTTCGTCCTGCGACAGGACACGCAGCGACAGACATGACAAAAAGTTCGCTCCGATCTCCGTTCATCGTTGTCTCCTCCTCCTCCTGCTCTCTGTCCACTAGCCTATTTCATCCCTCGTCTGCCCCTCCCCTCACCACCCGGCGGCAACAAAAACTGAAGCCATCACGAATTTTAATTAGAAATAAAGGAGCTGCTTTAGTTGCTGACATCCGCTGTAATTACAAGATGGCGGCTACCGCTGAGGCCGCCATTGCCGTGGCCTGCGGGCTGCCAGATCGCAAAACGGAAACTCTTCGTGCTTCAGTCGGCAGAACGTCCCGAGGTGACGGAAGGAAAATGTTGTTCTTCGGTGAACGAGGAGAAGGAGTCGAAGAAAAGTGGAAAAAGAAGAGAAGACGATGGCTGTGGAAGAAGAAGAGGAAGACGCCGACGATAATGCAATAAGCAACAATTCCCCGACTCACTCACGCACACACACTCGCACTCGTTCGCCTCAGATTCGTGCTCGAACGCGGCCGGACTCAAGCTTAAATCATGACAACGACTCCCGACAGCTTTTCTTCTCATCGTTCTTTTTTTCCTTATTCCCTCCATCCTTTTCTCCTCTTTGCCCTTCTTCTTCTCCTTGTCATTCTCCATCTTTTTTCCATGTCCTTCTCCTTGTTGTTGTCTTGTCGTTGCATGTGTGTGGCTCCCCCTATGGCCGTGGAGTGGGTGAGTGTGTGTTTATTTATTCTTCTTCTGGTCACATCCCCTCGCCCCTACCTCCTTCGACTCCTTCTTGACCACTACAAATGGGCTTCGGTCCTTCTGCAATCTACTTCCACCTACCTCCCTGCCACCCTTCGCCACAAGCTGACCATCCCCTTAGGGCTCCTTTAATTTCGGGTTTTGTCTCGTTTTCTCTCGTCTCTTCCCTTCTACAGCATTTTTCCATCTTCTACTTCTTCTTGTGTTGTCCGTGTTGTTTTTGTTTATCTTGTTGTTCTTAGTTTGTTATTCTTATTTCTGCCGGTTGCCTCGGTGATGCCTTTGATTTTCCTTCTCTTTCTTGAATTTCTTTTCTTTTTTTGGGGGCAAAAACTTTGCTTGCGGCCACAAACGAAAATTAATGTCGACTTATTCTCTCTCTTATTCTCTCATTGTAGTAGTTGTTGTAGTGTTCTGTATTGTTGTTATTGTTTTTTTTTTTGTTGTTGTTTACTGCTGGTCAACTGCCTGACGGCTCGTCCATGGCAAGGTATTACTTTAATGGTCATTTAAATTACTGACGAAATATGCCGGGGCAACCGGAACAAAGACAAATTGCTGGGGATCATTGCCCCCCACCACAATTTAACTGGCATCCAGTGCGATGGGTCTCAAGTGGACCCATCGTCTTTTATTCGTTCTGGAAGAGGGCGGTCAAAGAAAAGCCGATATTGTTCTGACCGACCAATCGCATAGTTTATGAGAGAATAAATGCGCAAGAGGAGAGAAAAATTCATGAATGTGAAAGAGAAACGGAATAATGCCAAGTGGAAGATCGGGGGAAAGGAGTTTCGGAGAAATCATTTGCTAAAAATACTGCAAATAATTAAAAAACTTTAATATTTAAATGGTGAATATTTGGAATAGGATTATGGAATCCGATGTGGATTCGGCAGAAGTTGATTTCGGAGGAAGCGAATCGTTCCAGATCCGGCCCACTGGGCGGGAGGATGAACGATCAACTGCCAGCGATGGACGATGGACTCGATTGTGGCCCGTCGATTTGGGTGCGAGCCAAATGGGCTTTGGAATTTTTTCCATTGCAGCTGCTCTTGCTGTGGAGATGAATTATTAGCAGGCAGTAAATTCCAAGACCGCTAATTATTCCAGGGATTTGCATGTGCTTCTCGAGGATGGGAAGGCCAGACTCGTTGCGACCTCGATTGGCGAACGTGAAGATGGAGAGAAATCACGAAAAGTCATCAAAATGAATGCGACTCATTCATTTGCATAGAATTTCGTGGAAGTGTCTTCAAAATTTCAATGCTTCCTCTCCTCCTCCGGCGGCTCGACCAATGGACCTTGGGCTCAAGGGGTCCACGAACTATTTAATTAAAGTCCGGCGGCCAAAAAGGGGGCGGTGGAAGGTGGGCGACGACTTCGCCGAAAATGTATGCAAATGCCAGACGAGACAAGGCGAGAAGCGGCGATCGTCATCGCTTCCGCTCCGTTCGAGCCCCACAGCTGGCTCCGACTATTCGGGAGCTCATAATTGCTGAACGGCAGTTAATGTTAATTATTTAAAGGACATGCGATACGCAGTCCCCAGGTCCGGGCCGCGGACTCCGAACTCAGGACGTTGAGTGCCGTCCTCGGCGCCACGGTGCGAAATCCACGCGAAATTTCACATAATCGCATTTGCGCTCGTTCATTAACGTCCGACAAGATGTCGTCCTCGTCGCCCTCGTCGCCCCGTCATCGCTGTCACCGAGGCCGACACGGTCTCGGGCGAGTCGTAGTGGGCGCAATTAATTTGCGAGCCTTCGGAAGCCGCGAACAGGGGCGAGGGAACAATTCCAGGCGACAGCCGAGCCGGGAGAATCAGGCCAGCATGGTGAGGATGATGAGAGGGAGGACAGACGATGGTAAGACAAGGTGGAAAGGAAGACAAGGTTGAAAGGAAGACAGGACTGAAAGGAGGGCAGGATCGTAGGTAAGACAGGACTAAGGGGAGGATAGGACGAAGACAGGATGGAAATGAAGAACCCCATCGGGAGTTGTGGGCGAAGGAGACAACATTGGGGTTGGGGCTCAGAATCTCGGGGTGTCCGAGGAGGAGACCAGAGTTGATGGAGGACTCGCTCGGGAGATGTGTGAGACGAAGCGAAGAACAACGGAGTGGAGGAATGATGTGGGGTGCGATGAATGGAATGGTAAGGAGAGTGATAAAGAAGGGAAGGAGAATGAGAAGCGCGCGGGGGAGTGAAGGGAAATGAGGTGAGTCCGATGCCCTGGGTCTTGGGCGAAGTCCACGACGTCGACTCGAGCATGGACTTCTGAGGTTCCTGTGGCCCAAACGCCTGGCTCCGGGGCCGGATGTCGAGGTAGTTAAGGTAATTTAATGGCGGCAAGAATAACTAGCAGGCGCCGCATTAATGCGCAGGATAATTAATTTTTACGCGTTGCTCGGCGACGGCGCCGAAGTGAAAGTGGGGTGGAGCGAAGAAGGCGGGGGAATTAAATGAGGACGGACACTCGGAGAGAAATTTAATCAGAAAACGAAGTGCAGATAAATTAACGAAAGTAGTCGCCATAAAAAGATTCAACAATATCGAGAATTTCCATAATATATATTTCAAAGGAATTCTACATTAACGAGAGAACTAAAAACTTTTTCAAAATTTCCGAGAGTTACAACAACAGTGGTATTGGCCAGAACACATTTACATTGAACTGTAAATAGAAATTCCACTCAGTGAAAACGATTCCGATTCGAAATCAGAGGAAGGAATCGGAGGGTCCTCGAAGGAGCAGGCGATCGTTTATAAAAAAACCCGGATACCATCGACAGGACATAAATTTCGTGCATGAACCAAAGGAGCCCATGGGAGCAGGATGAACGCACACACACACATGTTTACAATTCTGCACACACACACACACACACACACACACTCGGGTGAACTTGTGGACGTAGGGAGTAGAGGAGGAGAGCTTTTGCATGCAAAGTATTTAGGAACAATCGAAGCAATAACAACAATTACAAAAACATGAAAACATCCATTAAAAAACCACAATTGGAACACCAACAACAAGAAAAACAACAACAATTGACAACAATAAAACAAATGGCGTTGTGAAATATTTAAACTATGTTATCGACTGCAACTGCTGTATCGACCGCAACAAACAAACGGAACTTCGGAAAACACGCAACGACCGAGGGACATCGCCAAAATGAGATAGAGCGAGACGGGAAGAGAGAGAGAGAGAGAGAGAGGCGGAGAGAGTGAGAGAGATAGAGAAGGGAGAGACAGGCAGAGATAGAGAGAGTTAGAGAGAGTCGGTTGAGCTGGAAGGAGATGGAACGAGTGAAAGCAAAGCGAGTCCATTATTTAGCAAAGTGCAAACATTATTTTGTTGTAATACGTCGGAGCGATGCCATTGCAGAATCGTGGCCAACCTGACCCCACCGCCCCCTTCCCAAAATCCACACCGCCCCCCTTCCCCATGTGCAATCGTTTGGCTCCGTTCCGTTTGATGCTCGTCGAGGCCCCCCCCCACCCCCTGGTGGTGGCAACATCCAACATCATAAGTCACCGCCGGACAGTCGGACAGGTCATGAGATTTACTGTCCGTCCCCCTTCCCGCCCCATCCCTCTGAACGGCTCCAAAAGCTCGCTTCTCTTCCCTCGTTTCCTTCCGTCGATGGCTGTTTGTATTGTTCATGGCTGTTGTTGTTGCCGTTGAAGCTATTAGTAAATATGAGAGTACAGCTATCTATGTGTGCGTGTGTGTGCGCTGCATTAGCAATCGGTCATAAATTATCGACTGTCCGTCGCTTGATGGAAGGGACGAGTGAGGCGAGGCGAGAAAAATGAATGCAACATCGACTGCAGTCGACAATCGCCGGCTCTCGGAGGGAAGGAGGGACGCTGGAAGGGACGGATGGAGGGATGGATGGACGGAGAGCGAGACAAAGGACGTCGTCGTTTTCCTTTTGAGAGATCGACAGCTCCCTTCTTCGCCCTGTTTCTCAGCGGTCGGCGATGATTCATGTGAGCTTCGGTCGAATTAATGCCCAATCAAAACATATTTATTACACTCAGCACAACTCCAAGCGAGTGAATGAGAGAAAGAGAGATAAATGGAGATAAAAAGGAAGTGAGCGAGGACGTTGAGGAGAGAGAAGGCGTGGTCGTGGGAGGGCTGAACATTGAGAGATTTGTCCGAGGCTAAAAGCTATTGTGTATTCCATTATTTTTCCATCTCTCACTCCTGCGATTCGCTCAGCGGAGACACGAACCGTGGGAGGTTCGGTGGTTCGTGCCGCTACTGAGATCACGCTGAAGGGCCCTGAGGGGGCCTCATCTAGGGCAGGCCGTAGATCGAACTCACTGCTTCATCATACCCGCCGAGGTTGAGTTGTCAAATCTGTTGAAGTCATGTCTGGTAACAATGGCGATGGAATTTCCCCTCAGCACTCAGAATTAATTAAAATCGAGCCACACCCCCTTTCTCTTCCCCAGTAGCCTCCTCGATGTATTGACATGGGCGGACATTAGGACGTCGCTGTCTGTCTGTCGCATCCGTCCATTCGCCTCCACCTCCAGTCAAGGGTCCTGCGAGTCCTGCCTCGCGTCAGTCCATCGTCGTGCTGTTTCTTCCTTCGCAGGACACTCGAGTCCTTCGTTGACGATGTCGGTGTTGGAAGTGGCTCCATCGTCGTCGTCCTCGTCAGTGGTGTCGTCCTCGGCATCGACGTCACTGTCATTGTCTGCATTTTATTAGAATCGAGTCCTGCTGCGCTTTATTACGATGAGAGTGAAAATTGAAAAAGTATTTTTATTTTGTTGTTGTTGTTATTTGCTTGTTGATACCCGTTGTTGTTGATGAAATTGCAGTTGTAATTTGTTGTTGTTGAGTTTGGAGTTGTGTTTGTAGTAGTAGTAGTTGTTGTTTTTGTTGTTCTTGTTATTGTTGTTGTCGTAGTAGTTGTCGTTCCACCGAAAGAGAATTGTCAAATGTCAAGCTTAACTAGCTAAATCTGTCCCCTCCTCCAATCTTCCAATCTTTGGCTTCTTTCATTCTCTATATTCCTTTCACAGCCCTTCCTCCTCTCTCTCTCTTTTTCTCTATCTCTCACACATACTCTGACTCTCTTTTTCTTGGTTTATCTTCTTCCTGCCGCGGTCTTCTGTTATCCTGAGCTCCATCCGTTATCCGAAGATGCAACCGGCATCCACATTGTTTCAGTGTCGTCGTCGTTGTCGGTCTGTGCGTGGCCGTGTGTATGTGTGTGTGTGTGTGTATCGGTCCTCCTAACGCTCCACGTCTTCCCGTTGCCTTTCAAGACATTGCAAACCGAATCTGGAGGTGAGAGCGTGGTTGGGGGAGCAGGAGGAGGAGGAGTGATGGGTCAGAGGTTGAAAGGGAGGGTTTGCGAACGGAAGGGTTGACGGCGCTGGCGGTTGGCGGTGAGGAGCAATTTCAATCCATTTTCTCAGAATGGAATTGAACCCAACAGCGGGCGGAGGGACGTCTAACCAGAGCGGCAGAGAGTAGAGACGAGAGCGAGGAGGGTTGAGGAGAGAGGATGAGGTTGAAGAGGGTGTGGAGAGAGGAGGAGGGTTGAGGAGGGTGTGGAGAGAGGAGGAAGGAGTGAGAGGAAGTGATGGAAAGACGGACGGAAGCTCATGCATCATGTCCCATGTGTGTGAGCGCATGGCGTGGCGCAAGGACATGCCACTCGCAACAATGTCGCAAGGACACCGGCGCTTGCCGTCGCCTGGCTTCTCGTGCCCTCTCTCTCGTGCCCCCGGCTCCGTCGCTTGGCGGGGCGGGTGGAAGCTGGGATGTGCAGCTGGCAAATGTGATGGCAGCTCGTTCCGGCAATGGATTATGGTAATTTGCAGCTAATGTAAATTTACATTCATTCGATGGCAAGAACAACACCCGGTGTTCGGTGGACCATCCGAGAGCGAGCGAAATTGAATTTCGAGCTGGAGAAAAGGAAAACGAATACGAAGATGTGATGGGAAGCGATAGAGATCAAAAGGCAAGGCGAAAAGGATCAAAACAGCAAGGAAAA
Source organism: Coelopa frigida (assembly GCA_017309665.1). Classification (NCBI taxonomy): domain Eukaryota; kingdom Metazoa; phylum Arthropoda; class Insecta; order Diptera; family Coelopidae; genus Coelopa; species Coelopa frigida. Next base: position 33,972,958 of record CM029561.1, on the reverse strand, counting down.
AAGAATCAAAAGGCAAGCAAAAAGGATCAATAAGCAAAGCAAAAAAGAACAAAAAGCAAAGAGAAAAAGATGAAAAGGTAAAGCGAAAAATATAAAAAAGCAAAGCCAAAAATAACAAAAAGCAATGCAAAAAAGATCAAAAGGCAAAGCGAAAAAGATCAAAAAGCTCAAATCAAAGATCAAAGATCAAAACAAAGAGCGAATAAGATCGAATAGTAAAGCTAAAAAGCAAGGCGAAACTCAACAAGAAGACAGAATAGGAAAAGTGCACACGCAGCCATTTCAATGTCAGGGATTTGGTTTCCGGCACAGCTTCGTTTGGGCGACGAGAAAAGTGGCATCGACCCGAGGGCGTTTGGCGATGCGTGGCCGCTGGTTCTACTTCAGGCTCTGATGTCGATCCGGGAAAGGTTAAAACGTTATAGTTGTCAATTCCTGGATCTCCTATTGCATCTTTCGGTCGAAGCCATCGAGGCTGCGAGGACATGCAGAACGAACAACAACGACGGATGCCAATTAATTTTTTTACTTCATGCTATCCAAGTTTATCCGACCTTATCCCATCCCATTCCGACCTTTCACCATCGAAATATTCCATTGACCTTTCCTCCTCCTATTTTATTCTCATACTGTATTCTTCTCTCCTTTCTCACTCTCACGAATTGGGTTTCTCACTAACTTTCCCCCTCAATCGGATGTAAAAAATCGACTGTTCACAATTAAAAATCACGCTCGAGCCCCACGTCCTCCTCCCATCATCCCATTCATCACTGATTCCCTATTCACGACTCGCGACCATCGACATCGAAGTCGCCGGAAGCCTCAGGGCTCCACTTAGTTAGCGTTCGGTTCTGCGGGCGAATTAAACAGCGAAACAACAACTCCAAGGTTGACAACAATAACTCTGCTGTGGCTGATGGAGACCGCGGAGGAGGCGCTGGTGGCCGCCTTTCATGCTCCATTGCGCTTCATTAATCAAAACTAATTTTTCCCTTCTCACATTTTGCGATGGTTCGTCGAGCGAGAAAATGAAGAGAGGAGAGAAGTTGGGTGCTAAGGTGTAGAAGGAGAGTGAGAGGGGGTTGAACAGACTGAACTCGACTCGATGCCGTGCACCTGAATTGGGTCAACAACAACAAGAACAAGAACAACAAGAGCAATTGAAAAGACGTGCAGTTGAAAGCTGCATCGAAAGCCAAGCTGACCGGAAAAACAGGATCCCCGACCTCGCCGCCGAACAGACGGCAGGACGAACGCCAATCGCTGTGGTTGTGGGTCCTGAAAGGAGGCTGAACAGGACGGTTTGGGTGCTTAAAGAAAGGGAGCGGAAGTCTGGAAGCATGCGGCTGGGTATCACGAGTGAAGGGCGAAGAGAAAAAACGGAGCTTGGTGGCGAAGAACGCAAAGAGCCAACGGCGCGGAAGCATCTGCTGATGAAGGGCCAATGAAGAGGAATTAAGAGCTGGCTGGGAGAGAGTGGGAAGGACAGGAACGAGGGGCGAAGGGAGGGAGGTAAACCAGGGTACTTTGGTTCATTAGATCCTTTAATTGCTCCTTAATCATCGTCAACGTCCTTTTAATGCCTGTGGCCAGGACGAGTGGGAGTCGGTATTGGCGGTGGGACCTTATTTTCGGAGGAGAGCCAAAGCATGGGGCTCCCGAAGAAAAAAAAAACCATCCGGAAGTCCTATCAGCTCTCACACTTCACTCATTTTGGCGTTTAAAGGATTTAAAGGAGAACAAAACAGTTGATATAACAAAATGCATTCATACCAAAAATTTGACTTTTTAAAAGAAAAAGTTAGAATTGAAAAGCAACAAATTGACGCATCAAAAGAATAGCCCAAGGAAGAATATCTTCGAATTCAAAGATCTCGTTTAAATTTACAATTTTAGTTTACATATAATTGAAATTAAAAACGTTTGAATTAAAAGTGTTGAAAACGTGATAGAAATATATGAAATTCTAAATCGTTTTGAAATGTTCACGATATGTATTCGAGTTGTTTAGAAATTGTCCAAATGCCATCATCAATTATAAAATGTTCGTATCTCTCTGAGATGAAACAAATTTTGTTTGTTTTTCTTATGGTTCTATGCTTCAGAAGTCTTAAAATTGACAGAAAATATGAAGAATTTCTCAATTAAAAAAGTGAAATTATTCGATTATTCACATTTCATCAGATATAAATTTAACGTGAGCATTTCAAATTTGACTACTATTTCATTCAAATCTACGTTGTTGTGGAGAAATACTTTAAATTCCACCAAATTTACTTTTAAATGCTCTTTTAAATGTGAAGTAAATTTTATTGAGTGGTTAATTTGACATGTATGTCACCAGGTTTATCCATAAAACACAAAAAATATAAAAATATCACGAGTAAGCCCTGGCAGGAGCGGCAAATTTGGGTCACTTAAGCGGCTTAAATTGAGGCTAATATTACCAATTATTCCAACTGGCAACAACTCGTAACATTCCATCATTGAAGCAGATGTAGTAAATTGTTTTTCATATATTTTTTTTTACACCAACGATGAGTGATCATTTGTTGATTGAGTGGAAAATGTAGTAGATTGTCTAGACATTATCTGGATTATCTGGACTTGAACGGTAAGTCAGCACTCTGAGCACTCTGACACTCGACGTTTTCATGTCCAACAGATAAATGTCTAATATTCTACTACAATTTCCACACATGATTGATCACTCATCCCAACTCATTCACAATTTCACAACTAACCATTAATTAAATCCCTCAGGAAATAGAAAATAGTAAATAATAATCTAAAATCACATAAATTCTCCTAAAGATATTTGGAAGCAATTTCTGAAAGCCGTAACCTGTGCAAAATAAATAGAAACCCAAAAAAAAAAAATGCGACTATCTCACCCTCTCTTAATTTTCTCCAATCCTAGAGGGTGGAAAGTTAAACTTTTCGTGGTCAGGATCCGACTTCGCACTCGCAGGATCAGACTTCCCCAGGACCCAGCAGGGGATTTCCTTGGGATCCGATCTGCTGTAACTGCAACAACAACAACAGCAAACAACGCTAACACAATTACGCGGTCTTCAGTAAAGTTCGCCACGTCTTCCCGGCTCCAGCTGCCGCTCGGCAACAGTTGGCAACTCGAGCTACAGACTGTAACGAGCTTAACTCGCTCCTAATTACGCTCCTGGAGAGAGAAAGAAGGAGGGGAGAGAAAGAGATAGAGAGAAGCTGAGTTACAGTGCAGAAAAATGGAAAAACGTAGGTTCATTTTTCATTTTCTACCGTCGGCGTCGCCCGAGAAAAGTTGCAGCTTGCAGTGAAATTAATCGCATTGCAATTGAATGCGGTGCAGCTTCGTGTTCCGCCCTCCACACCTCGGCCTCCAGGTCTCCGCCCGGAACCCCCAAATCTTTTAATTGTGGATTAAGAAGTGACGTCGCAGCCGCCCCTTTCAGCGCGGGGAAAGAGGCGTGGCCCGAAGAAACTCGCACAACTTAAAACTTCATCATGCGGCGAAAGGCGGAAGTGACACGTGTCAGAGGACGAATGGCGGCGCATCCGGTGCATCAGTTGTTGTTGCCATTGACGTCAATACTGTTATTGTTGTTGTGACGCTGTTGTTTTTGTTGCTGCTGTTGTGTCGCCGTTGCAGGACTCACAGGAGTCATCCGCAGTCCTTGGCCGCGTCAAGTGAAAACTTTCTCCACAGCCAGGTTGATGGAGGCGGTTTCGCAATTTGTCCCACCTCGGTTTCGAAGTTCCGGAGTCCTTTAATGACACTTCTTCTGGTTTCGCCTCCTCTCAGCCGATCTGCAGATTTAATTAACTCTTTTCTCGATTTCATCTCGAATTTCCTTTCCTATTGCATTGTCTTCCTGAACATCTTCTCCTTCTTCCCTTTTCCCTCTCCATCTTCTCTCGTCGGAATTTACTTTTCTCTGTCAATTATTTTCTTTTAATTACACATTACATCTCTCCCATGATTCGAACTAATTCTTCGGTTCACTTCTCACTCTTCTCTTTTTTATTCGCGATTATTTTTCAAGTGAATTCTCTTCTCCCATCAATTTTGCAGTTAATATTATATTGATATGGATATGTAACGATAATATGATTATTATTATTCTATAATGTTTTCCTTTTTTATTGAAACACTTCTATTCGTCACTTTTCGTCCTTCAAATCAAAATTTGTTCGTGCTTTGTTCGTTTCTTTGTTCTTCATATTCGGTTTTTTGTCTCTTCACTCATTTCTAGGTTTTCTTCTTTATACTTCTCCGCAATATTCTTCCAATATTCTCTCTCTATCTCTCTCTTTTTATCTTTTTCTCTCTCACTCTAGTGCATTATTCTCCCCTCATTTCAATATCTTCTTTATGGCTTCTTCCTTCCTGCTCTCAGCGAATCCCAGAAGTCCCCAAGGATCCTGCTTTGATTCCCCTCGGTCCACTCGATTCGGTTTGGATCATCCTCCCCGACCCGCCTCCACTCTTTCCGCAAGATTGCAGTGCTGCCAGATCTCGTCATATCGAAGTCATCAACGAAGTCCGTCGCTCCGAAACCAATAGGAGTCGATGGGATAAGCTCGCCGATAATGGCAACCGAGGAAAACCAAGGACGATGAGATGAGAGAGAGGGAGGGGAGGAAATTGCAGTTAAGAGAAGGTGGAGGCTGGATTAAAGCAAATGAGAGAGGGTCGGGGGGCTGTGAATGCCAATGGGGCTAAAACGCAATTTATTCAAAGCAATCGAATCGAACAGTGAGACAAAAACGAAAAACGGGAAAAGGAAAAACCCAAGAATTGCTGGAAAAGAAAGGAAAGAAAGAGATGGAGAAAGAGGGTGAAAGATGGTGAGAAAGAGGGGGAGAGGAAATGCGAGAGAGAGGAGAGATGTAGTGGTTACGGACGAGGTGAGACGCGAAGAGATGGAAGAAAAACAAGCCAATCGAATGAAGTCAGACAAAGCGATGACGAGAACTGGGAACAATCGGACAGATCGATGGTGAAGAGAGATTGGAGGACGTTAGTTGGAGAGAGAGGGAGGAGGGATGACGAGAGGAACGATGAGAGACATGAGCGACGATGAATATAACGATGATGTCTGCCGAGGATGACGACCGACGAGGACGACTCAATAAGTGGACGATGACAAAATCGTTGGCCAAATCCAATTTTAATAAACAAAACACGACAACAACAATTGTCAAAACAACAATGCACACAACAAAAAAAAACAACAACGACAACAACAACAGACATCAGCAAATCGTCACAATACAAATACAACATCAACAACAACAACAAGAAATCGTTACAACAATAAGTACCAAATGAAATGTCCCGAAAAAATAAAGACTCACGTTTTTCACAGGACGTGACTCAATTTGTTTGCATGTCGCATGAAGAGGACTCGAGGAGGGAGAGCGAGAGGGAGAGCGAGACAGAGAGAGAGAGAGGGTGAAAGGGAAAGAGGGAAAGAGAGACAGAGAGAAGGGAACGATCTCAATACAAAAGAGGACAACAGCATACGTTAACGACAACAACAAAGGCAAGGACAAACAAATGAATGGATAAAAATCGCATTCGACGAAGAGTTGGCAACTCGTACAAATACAAATGCAAACACACATACACATCGAAATACACATTCGCCGACTGAAGGACTAATAAGTTAACCGAAATGATTGTGTGATAAAAACCCACAATTCCGAAAAGTGATGCCACAGCGAGGGACGGTTAGAGAGAGGGGAAAGTGGGGAGGGGGAAATGGCAACCAGTCGCTATACGACAGGGTGGCAACTCCGTGGAGACTTTTCTCATAGCGGGGGAAGATCGTGATTGATACGTGAAGATGTGGCGAGGCCGTGAGAGTCATGAGAGGTTGTGCAAGAGATGGCAACTCATCAGTCAGAGAAATCCAACATGCATATTCACATCGGTCTATTGAAGATCTGACCACACTCGGGTACTATTGAAGATCTGGCCACACTGGAGCACTGAATGAGTCCTTTTTAATTCAATTAGAATTTAGTTCATTTGAAGTTGTGGCAACTCGCACTCAACCTCGAACTTGACACGAATTGTGGTTCTCTCGAATATTTTTCTGCCTCTCTGTCTATCTAACGTACTGCCCTTGTCTCTCTATCTGGCTGTATCTGTCTATCTATCTCTCTCTCTCTTTTGTGAAGCTCGATCCAACGACCACTTGAAAGTTCAGATAAATTGACTAAATGAATTAGTGTCGTCTCACTCACTGCTCCCACTCTTCATTACGCAACCCTTCTCAATCACTCACCTTGTTCTAACAGCGTCATTCACTCTGTCTGTCTCCCTCTCTCTCTCTCTCTCTGTATCACATCTCCCAGTCTTGTTTTCCTTCATCCTTTTCTGTCCTTTTCGCCCTTAATTCACATTCGTCATTCACTAGCGTGTTCATCACAACTCTTAATTTCTGCCGTTCTCTTTTTTCGTCCTCTATCGTTCTCTATCGTTCACATTGTTCCCTCACATTTTTCTCTTCCCTCACATTTCTCTCTCCCCTCACATTTTTCTTTTCCCTTTTCCTCCTCCATATCAAGAGCCCAATTTGACCTGGCCACAGGACTCTTCATGTCTCGGCCATATTTGTTTTTCAGACCTGCCGGGCCAACCAGAACAACAACAGTGATAATAACTACAGCAACTGCGAACGTGTCTAAATAATATGAAAACAACTATAACAACACACATGCATATTCCATTCATGCGAACAAATTGATGGTGAGTTTTCGGTTCCGGTTTATGGGTCACTTTCGGATTCAGGCTGGGGCTGGGCCAAGGTTCTGGTTTCGAAGCTTTGTCGACAAGGACGAAAATGACACTCGGACAAATATTTCGATTAATTATGAGGTGTGAAGAGAAATCATCATTTGTTCGGTTCACATTGTTATTTCTGATGCTGTTCATCCTGATGTGGTTTTTGTTGTTCTTGTTGATTCGGTCCCTTGTAAATCGTAGATTGGTTTTCAGATTGAATCTAAAAATTGAAATCTCTCTATTCAGGGATTTCCTCGAATTTCATTTTCATATTTGTTCACCTCATTTTGTTGCACTTTGCTCTTTTAATTCCATTATCTCTCCCATGCTTTTATTGGAATTGGTTTTTGTTTTTTAATTGATTTGGAATAGAAAACTTTTCTATATGTTTTTGTATTAATAACTAGGAAATAGCCGCTGCGAAAGTCGTCATCGTAAAATTCGAAATTGGCAATAAAATTCGAAATTAAAATTAAAAATTCAAAATAAAAAAAATTCAAAATTTTCAAGAAAATAAAAATTTGCAAGAAAAGGCAAAATTTCAATAAAAATTCAAAATTGAAGAAATAAAATTCAAAAAATTTTCAATAAAAATTCAAAATTTTCAAGAAAATTCAAAAGTTTCACAAAAAATTCAAAAAAGCAAATAAAAATTCAAAATTTTCAATAAAATTCAAATTTTCAAAATTTTCAATAAAATTCAAAATTTTCAATAAAATTCAATAAAATTCAAATTTTCAATAAAATTCAAAATTTTCAATAAAATTCAAATTTGCAATAAAATTCAAAATTTGCAATAAAATTCAAAATTTGCAATAAAATTCAAATTTGCAATAAAATTCAAATTTGCAATAAAATTCAAAATTTTCAATAAAATTCAAAATTTTCAATAAAATTCAAATTTTCAATAAAATTCAAAATTTTCTCCTCATTTTGTTGCACTTTGCTCTTTAATTCCATTATCTCTCTCCCATGCGTTTATTGGAATTGGTTTTTGTTTTTTAATTGATTTGGAATAGAAAACTTTTCTATATGTTTTTGTATTAATAACTAGGAAATAGCCGCTGCGAAAGTCGTCATCGTAAAATTCGAAATTTTCAATAAAATTCAAAATTTTCAATAAAATTCAAAATTTGCAATAAAATTCAAAATTTTCAATAAAATTCAAAATTTTCAATAAAATTCAAAATTTTCAATAAATTCAAAATTTTCAATAAAATTCAAAATTTTCAATAAAATTCAAAATTTTCAATAAAATTCCAAATTTCAATAAAATTCAAATTTTCAATAAAATTCAAAATTTTCAATAAAATTCAAAATTTTCAATAAAATTCAAATTTTCAATAAAATTCAAATTTCAATAAAATTCAAAATTTGCAATAAATTCAAATTTGCAATAAAATTCAAAATTTGCAATAAATTCAAATTTGCAATAAAATTCAAAATTTGCAATAAAATTCAAAATTTGCAATAAAATTCAAAATTTGCAATAAAATTCAAATTTGCAATAAAATTCAAAATTTGCAATAAAATTCAAAATTGCAATAAAATCAAAATTTTCAATAAAATTCAAAATTTTCAATAAAATTCAAAATTTTCAATAAAATTCTAAATTTTCAATAAAATTCAAAATTTTCAATAAAATTCAAAATTTTCAATAAAATTCAAAATTTTCAATAAAATTCTAAATTTTCAATAAAATCAAAATCATTTTCAGGCAAACTGTTTTAGTTTTAGCGCTAGTTTTGTATAAATTTCATGATAAATAATTTTTTCCCCATTTAATTGGTTTCCTATAAAACTATAATTTAAGTCATTGAGTATAATTCTCCAACGAGCTTCTGTTTCATTAAAACCATAAATTTCCTTAAAAGCCCTCATAAATCGTTGAAATAAAAATAACAACCGACATCTTCTCACTCGTCCTCCGCGTTTGCCACAGGCCTTAATCCATGACCCTTGAACTCTCGCCGATTGATTTCGTCGACACTCCCTCCGCGATCCGTTAAATCCGCTTAATTTCTATAAATTCACTTCTGTCTATGGATTCCCTTCTCAAATCGCTCCACTTGCCTTCCGCTTCCTGCGAGCGGCTCATCCGAATCCTTTGTTTCCTCTCCATCGCCGGCAGAAATTTTCATCAGCTTTGCGCGACAACAAAAAAAAAAACGACGAGAAGCCCTCCCCCTGCTTCTCAAAAAGGAAAAATCCCCAAAAGGACGAGCTTTCAATGGCTGTCGTTGTCGCTGTCGATGCCACGGGTCCGATGCCAAAGGCTCCTTGGCGATCGGGACGAGTAGAAATATTGAAAATGTCGTTAACGTCGATAACAGAGAATCGCATTCAGTGCGATGTCAGATTGGGTTCAGCCACACAAACAACAACAACAACATAATCAGCGACACCCAAATCATCGACAACAATAGCAATAACAATTACAACGACAAGACGACAAGACGACAGGGAGGAAAAGGAGAAAGCCTTGGGTGCAGCAAACTGAAAGTGTCAGCAAAGTTTCAGAAGGAATTAAAAGCTCCGAAGGTTGAGCGAGGTACAAAGGCCGTCTTGGCACGAGGGTGCGAGGGGGCGTGGCCGAGGGTGGTCATCTGATTGGGGTCGATGGGAGCCGGACGGACGAAAAGGCCGGGTGTGAGTTCGAAATTTCTCAATTTCTTCGAGAAACTCATCCCAAATCATCCCATCTGTTGTTCACGTCCAGCCGACGGACGGGCGACCTCTGCTGCTTCCGCAAAAATAGCGCGAACCTCGCTCCGCCCACGCCACGCCTCCCTTCCTCCCTCTCTCCTCCCACCACCCCTGCGATAGGGCGCGTCATAAATTGCTTCGGGTCGCGTCTCCCTCCCGCCAACAACCGAAATTTTGTGTCCGTTAAACATTCATTGCGTTGTTGTAATTGTCGTCACAATGACAGTGTTGCCAACTGCTTGCCAATGGTCACGTAGTCGCTTAGAAATTGACGTTTCTTGTTGTTGCCAATGAAGGAGGCAAAAATATGGCGTACGAGCTGAATGAAAACGTCGACAGGAATCAGAGGAGAAATCGTTCGATTTCCGAGAAATGAATAGACATTGTTATATTTTTAGTTGTTTATTTTATTCAATCACTTAATAATAATTTCCTTTTATTCTTTTATGACAATAATTAATTGTATTTTTAAATTTAATTAATTGTTCTTACTTCTTGTCTTGACCTAATCTTGTGTAATGTTTACGTTACTTTTAAATCTTAATTAAAATTCCGAACAGAAGGAGACAAAGGACTACAATTATTTAAATTTTCTTTCTTCTGTTAATTATCTTAATTTTAAAAATTAATTCTCTTACATTCTTAGACCTTTTAGATTTTAGTAATTTACATTTACAATTCTTTTATTAACATTATTTTTCTTTTTAGAAGGTTTATTTCTTTAGTTTTTCTTATTTTGTCATTCATTACGTTACACACACAAATGCAAACGATCTCGAGTGCAATGTGTGTGCTTGTGAAGCTATGCTAAGCAATAAAAAGTTATTTAATTTTTGCAACATTTTTAATTCTTGTTTTGTTTTTAACGCAGATCACAGCAAAAATAAGAACCAAAAACATGCAATGAAATATAATTAAGCTAACAGGAAATAGAGGGAAGCTGAAGATAGAAGAGCAGAAAGCTAGCTAGAAAACATAAAATAAAATCACATTGAATAGAATGAAAAAAACATGAATGAACAATTGTCCAAATGATTAAAATAATGATAATTTAGCTTTACTAGATAACATGAAACGATCGAAACAATTAGAATAATATTAGAAAATAGAAAAGAAAGAAAGGAATATTAAAATAACAGAAAACACTTTGAGTTTTTGAGAAACGACGAGACACATTTAGATTTAAATAATGGTATTAAAAAATTAACGTCATACATTTCAACCTTCAACATTACTTTTATTATTGAAATAATAATGAGCTACACTTTTAGCAGTAATTTCAAATTTACAATTTGTTATTTCCTTATAATCTCTTAAAATTTTTCAAACGTCTTCTTAAACTTGAATCTATTATTATTTTTCACAAAAAATGTTTATTATTAAATACAATTAAAATAGTTAACTTTTTATTTTCCATTAAGTTCTTGTTGTCTTTTACTTATTTACAAATCCTTTAGGTTCTTCAGCGCTTAGATAGTAGATGCTTTATTTTCAGTGTAATTTTACAATTCAGATGGATTTCACTATTACTTAAACTCTTAACTATTTCTAGGTGTTCTCATTTTCATGTGAATTCAACTAATTTTTCAGATATTTTTTTTGTTTTGATATTTTAAAATAAATCTTCACAACATGCGGAAAACTGAAGGATAACAATTTAACAGGATTCGACAACTTTTAGTGTTGAATTATTTACTAATAAATAATTTCTTCTGACGTTGACCAAAAGTGGAAGAATTTATTTCTATTTAAGTTTTGAATATTCAAAATAATGCTTGAATATGCTTTCAAAATGCCGACTCGTGGTCGTCCTTCTCCGGTGTCGATTTACTGGGCGTGTGGATGTGTGTGTGTGTGTGGACGTGTCTCTGTGCGTGCGTGCGTGCGAGCGTGTGTGTGGGTGTCTGAGTGGGCGTGCTGGGCGGTGGCCGTGTCTCAATTGATCTCAAAGTTGATCGACTGCTTCGTTGTTTCGCGAAAAACGACGAGGAAATCAAGAAAGTATAGTGAGCGAGCAAGACAGAAAGATATAAAGAGATAGACAGAGATAGAGTGAGCGATAGTAATGGAGAGAGAGTGAGAGAAGGAGATATGTGGATGTGGGGAAATAGATTTCTTTGTATGTGTTGTTGTTGTAGTAGTAGTGTAGGATTTTCTTGTTGTTGTTGTTTCTCAGGCTTTTGTCTTCAATATAGGTTTTACTTCAGTAAATTGCTTTTATTTTTGGCATTTGTCTTTTACAGCGTTTATTCATCTACTTGTCTTCATCTTCTTCTCCATCAACTTGATCTTTAGTATTTTCAGGAAGTGGGCGTGGTCGCGGACTCTACGCCTCCCTAGACACACTCCGTGCCCTGCTCTTTCAATGGCTCCTTGGACTGCAATGAGAGAGGATACGGAAAAAAGAGAAACAAAATATATTAGAAACTATTAAAAACTGTTTTTTAATATATGGGTAAAACAAATAAATACAAATTATACACAAAACCAAATACATTTCTTTAAAAACAATAATTCTTCATCAATAATCTAAATTTTCTGAACTAATACTAATAACGAAACTGGGGCAAAAAAAACAATAAGAGGAAATACCAAATATTTAATAAACAACACAAATTGTAGAAATAATTCCATAGAAGAAAGATAAAAATTATAAAATATGATAAATTAAAATTATATTGCAGAACAAAAAAATCTTCTACTTTGACTAATCACAGTCAAAGGGAACGATAGTCAATCGAAATCGGAATCCAACGAGGATTAACATTGAGAAGTCAAAGGAATTCCAAAATCGAGGCAGCGCATTGATTTAGATTCTCAATATCGGGATTAGAGCAACAATTTCCAGGAAATCAAATTGGCCCAAAATCAAAACCGTCGAAATCAAAGGAGTGGACATATTTGGAGGTAGTGATACAGACGCGTTGAATGAATAAATGAATGAATGAGGAGAGGAACGCAAATTAGGAGGAAGTCCATGCTGACAGACAGGATCGAAGGCAATAAATTTGCTGGACGACAGCCATTGAGAAATCCCCCCGCTCATCAGCATTCCCCGACAAGGCAGCGATTCCCATACACTCGCTCCCCTTTGCCGTCCTCTTTCTGCTCCATCGAACGTTGAATGAACGCCCGTGGATCGTATGGAAATTTAAGCTCCAACCATTAGCGCTTGAATAGCAAGCTATTGAGCCATGGAAGATGGAAAAGAGATGAAGGAAAGGAAGGCGAGGAACACTCGCAATATAGAGTCGATGGCGTTGGTATAGATTATTGTTGTTGTATTCTAATACCCCCGAGCCGAATCACGTCCAGGAAGCATGGAATTAATTAACACTAATGAACGGTTTCCATTGATGAGACCTCACGGAGAAGGAAGCAGAGGGTGAAGGCGAAGTGGAACGGAAGGAGACGGAGTGACGGATGGATGTGTGGCGATTGATTTTTTTCAAGGACATTTTGAATATTTTCTTGCATTTTCTGTGAGGCGATGTAATTCCGCCTCTGTTGACCTCCAGCCGCTCTTGCATTACTTCCATTAATTCCTCTCATAAGTTCTAATAATTTGCATTCGTTCAAGAGCTCACAGCCGAAGCAGGTCGAGTTTTGATCCATTGAAATGGAGCGCATTAATTAATGAACGCCGCGAATGAATGTGTGTGCGAAATAGCGTGCGTACGTGTGCGTGTTCAAGCGAGAGAAACATAAACAGCCTCCGCCCACTATCCTTCAGTCTCCTCCACACTTTGCTTCAGCTCACTCCAAATTCTGCTTTTCAGCTCCCTCCAACTTCAGCTCCCCCCTACTTTAGATTCTGTTTTTTCCTCCAAAGTTTCGCTAATAAATTCATTAGAAGCGCTCCGCTCAGTTTCCGTCTCCGCTCGCCATGTTGCGTCCGATCGGGGGCGGCTGGAGCTAAATTTAAATTCGAAATTGCGCCATTGAATTTCGGCCCTCTCCACCTCCGACCACCCCCAAACCCCGCGTTCCGCATTTAATCCACTCGCGATGGAAATTGGTAAATTAATTTATTTTACAACTTGTCCCAGCGCGAGCCAGTGTTGCGTTGCCGCCCGATGCGTCAATTAATGTCGCCATCAATTTCCATAGAACGTCAATTCGTGTATAATTATTATTGTTTACGCGTCGTCAATTTAGCCAAGGCCAGTCCAGCCCCGCCTATGTCGAAGGGGGCGGGGCGGATTGTTCCAGTTATTGTTATGGATTTTAGAGCTGTTCATTGAGTGACGAAGTATTTGGTTCATTCAAACGGAGTCCATTTTACAGGAGTCCATTGAGTTCACTCCGAAATCTACTCCTCTTTTTGATGGAGATTCCTCCGGTCACGGAACATGGGAACGTTTCCAAAACGATCCATCGATCGCTTCACTGGAACACGAGTTTCGTTGGAGTTTCGTTCGCCTGCTTCGGCATTCAGTTCGAATTCTGGTGCACTTCCGGCGACCGGCAGCGAGCGATTGCAGCCCGGGCTGTTCGGCGATTCCGGCGTCAACTGCGACGGGCGCCATTGTGACGGATCGGAGGACAATTAAGTGGCAGCACTGAGTCGATGCTGGGGAGAATAATTGGGAATTGATTCGCAGCGCTTTAAAGGCTCCAGAATCCTCCGTTCGACGCGAAACTAAAGCAAACAGAAAGGGTTGGAAATGCAAACGAAAGGAAAACAACTGAAGAAAAGCGACGAAATCAAAGGAACGAAACACAAGAGACAGATAGAGAGAGGGAGAAAACAAACAACGAGGAGATCGGGAATACTCACCGTCCGGCGTTGCCAGTTGTTGGGAAGCTCCCTCAGAAGCGCTGCGTCGACCGCGGGTGGCAACGCGTTTCTCGCAGCGCGTGATGATGGCGATGGCGGCGACGAGAAGAAGAAGAAGACAAGGACGACAGCGACAAAAGAGCCCAGAGATGGTGAGATAAAGAGAGAGAGAGAGAGAGTGGAAGAGAACGAGAGAGAGAATGCCAAAAACATTTAACGCCGTTTACGCTCGCCGCGAACGCTTCGCAAAGCGTCCGGCGTCTGACGTCTGGTGGGCGGTGGGCAGCCACGCCCACGTGAGAGATGACAAGCTGTGTGCATGTGTGCGAGGGTGTGGGTGTGAATGACTGGACGGCAAAGGCTCGCGCTACACTGAGAGAAACAAAAGTCCTCAAGCGGGTCGAGGACGAGTCCGAACTCATTTCTCCGAGTGTAGGTGAGCCTTCCCGGGCCACTGTTTTTTTTGTAGAGAAACTGTGAGAAACGAACCAGGCAACGAACCACGAAGACGAACCAGGAGTGAGAGACGAGCTTGATTCTGACTACTCTATCTTAGGAGCTACGATAGGTTCACCAACTGCATCAACTGCATTTTCTTTTTAAGTTTGTTTCGTTAAAATGTTTAATTATTTAAGTTCATGTCATGTACGCAGAACTGCTTCATTTACTCAAGAGTTTCACTCGAACTTCCTTTTCAATCACTGCGGGTTTCTCGAGTCTCTGTCTTTAGTTAATCTCCACTTTCGTTAATTTAACTCTACTTCCTTTTGTTATCTTTAACTTTACTCTGATTACTTTAGCTTTACTCTGATTACTTTAGCTTTACTAATGTTTACTTCAGTTTTACTACTTTGGCTTCTCTTTCTTCTTCGGCCTTCGTTTAAAATTCTTACGTCTCGTACTCTTCTTTCGCTGTGATCCCGTGCGGGCTTAAGAAATTTTACAAAATCAATAAATCGTTCTACAAAAGTCCACCGCTCGACGAGCACGCGATCCTCGTGACGCCGCTCGTCCTGCTCCGCGCTCGATTTCCGCCACCCTCCCTCGCTCCTAGTACTGCGCGAACAGTCTTCTCTGCGAGCAGTGCAGCTGAAAGAAACAACAAGGTCAGGAACGATCGTCCCACTCCACTCCACTTCACTCGGCCGGCAGACTCTCCGCTCTACTACTAATTCTAATACTACCACTACTATTGACTATTCCTTACACTACTCCCTTAACACACTACTATCGATAACGTCTGTATGTACACGGACATGGGGCCGACGTTCGACCGCTCAGAACTTGACGTAGCTGAAGTCGGCGGGGGCTATCTGGGCGCTTACCTCTTCGTCCACCGTGCTCGGGAACATGCGCGCGTGCGGCATGTTCTTCTCCAGGCAGATGTGATCCTCGGTGGTCTTGCGGTAGACGGGATTCTCGAAGTTGATCGAGTTGACGGTCCGCCTGCTGCAGTGCCGATAGCCGACGTACAGGATCTGTGTGGAGAGAGAGAGAGGAGGGAATTCGATTAATATCTTCCTTGGACCCATCGGAGTTTGTCCCGGAGATCTTCGTAGACTCCTCGTTGGCCTCTGAGACACCTCTGAGAAACCCTTGGTGAGCTCTTGAGGATATCTTGGAGACCTCTGACACCCATTTAGGAGTACTTACCACGCCCAGCACCAGCGAGGACCCGACCAGGGCCCCGATCACCACCAGCGCGATGTACCCGGAGTCCGGCTGCTGCGTCTGGACGATCGTGCCGTCAGGGTGGGTTGCGTTTCCGGCGGGATGCTTATCAACTACATGATTGGGATGGAGAGAGAGAAAGATATCATTAGTTTCCATTGTTCACAGTGGGTCGACACATGCAACGACCGCCACCATTTAAAGTCCTCACCCGACTTAATTCGCAAAACCAATAAATAAATTAAGCGCTTAAAGGTATTAAATAAACATAAATTAAATCATAAAACCAACACCGCCAAAAAAATGTACACTCACCGATGAAATTAAAAAAGTAAATTCGAAAAAGTGGTGAACAAAAACACAAAGGAACACAAACAGTGGAATTAAACAAACAATTATAATGAATTTATGAAAAGAGAAAACAGAAATTAAATATCACGAAATCCATTATAAACCATTGAAAAAAGTACGTCAACAATTACGATGAAAAAGTTCAGCTTCGTGGATTAAATTCTGTTCATCACTGACAGCAACGACACCAACAATTAACGATAAATAAAACAAACAAATAACAAAGGTGAAAAAAGGGAAAAGGTGGCGAAGGACAACAACAAACTAAAAAAACTCATTCGCGGCCATCAAATGTGAAACTTGAGGATCCAACGGTGGCCGGAGGGGTGAGAGCGTGGCCAGGGCGGAG
Source organism: Coelopa frigida (assembly GCA_017309665.1). Classification (NCBI taxonomy): domain Eukaryota; kingdom Metazoa; phylum Arthropoda; class Insecta; order Diptera; family Coelopidae; genus Coelopa; species Coelopa frigida. Next base: position 33,956,311 of record CM029561.1, on the reverse strand, counting down.
GCGCGAAGAAGGTTTCGAAGGACTTCTCGGACCGAAGATGCTGTGGCAGAACCCATCGAGAGCTCTTTCGACGCCAACGAACCTCGGGCAGCGGTCGATGGGGCCGAGAGGCGTGGTAAGAGTAAGAGAGGGAAGGCTTTAGGTGAAGGGAGTGTCAGTGAGAGTTTTAGAGAGGGATTAAGAAAGAGATGGATGAAGTGAGAAAGAGAGGGGAAGAGAAAGGGAGCGAACTGCGAGAGCTTTCGTCGAAGTCGCGTCACGCGGCGAAGCAATTAAAACTTTTGTCTGCTCTGGGGCGGCGGGGGGCGTGGCGTGGGATGCGATGGACTGGGCGTAACGAGGCGATTACATGAATAAACATTAAAAACATAAGAAAAAACCGCGGATCCGCGATGTTGGTTGCGGTGAGGAACAACAAACAACAACAACTATAACGGCTCATAATCACATTTTGCAACTTTTCCCCTATTCCACCACATTGTATTTATTGTTAGTATGGTTGTTGTTGTTGCTTTTATTGTTAATGGACTCATTGGACTTGGCAACAGCTGTAATAACAACAATACTAACAACTATAATAAAAAGTTGTAATCAACAACAACAACATAACAGACAGCCAAGTGTGAGAAAAAAACGAAACAAAAATTAAGGTGAAGAAGAAGAAAAAGGAGAGGAGAGGAGGGAATGCAACAACAATAAACGCGAGTTAAATAATGTTGAAAATTTTGATGGCGACACTGCTCCTCATCTTCCTCTTCTTCCTCCCTCTCCTTCCACCCCCTTTCTCTTTCCAACACTCCTCCCATCCTCTCCGACTTCCTACTTCCGTCGACACCGAGCCGCTTTCCTCCGTTTCCTGTCATCCCACCCAACCCCTGCTCGGTGCAACCAGCCCAGGTCCGCAACGCTGCAGCAGGAATCATGCAACCGCGTGCCTTCGTGCGCCATTTTGAATGCGAATTACAATGGCGGCGAATGCATAATTTCGCCATCGTGCTCATCGCGAAGTCGTTATCATTATTGTTGCCATTGTTGTAATTGTTGCAATTGTTGCTGCGATGGTTGTTGTTATTGCTACGATTGTTGTTGTTATTGCTCTAGTTGTTATTGCTGTTCTTGTTATTATAGTTGTTGGTATTGCTATTGTTATTGTTCACATTTGTATTTTTTTGTTGTTGCCGCACCAGTGTCAACAATAAAATGAAAGACGAACGCGAATTTTATTGTCGCTTGTATGGTGCTCGATGTGGTGGTAGTTGTTTTTCATGTTGTTGTTGTTATTGTTGTAAAATTCAAAAGCAAATTAGGCGCGAAATCGCCATGTTGGATGGAAACACATACAAAATGGCGGATTTATACGAGGGCATAAAATCACGTCCCATCGGGCTTTGTGAAGATGATTTTTTACGACGACGAACACGGCGATGGACACGGGACAGAGGAAGAGGGACGAAAGAATGAAGGAGAGATATTTCCATTTTGTACAAATTAAAAATAAAAATTCAAAAACCACTGTAGCCACGGAAACAACTACCACATGGACACGATCTTGAAATTTTATTCCAACCTTGTTGCAATTTCGCAGAACTTTTCAATTCTATTTGATGTGACTGGGTTTTTATGCGGCTTGGTTTTTTATGTGTGGTTTTTATGCGTTGTTTTGACTTCATTTTACTGCATATTTTTTCATTTAATTTTTTACTGCCATTTGAAATTATACTCTGAATTTGTATTTTTGGCCGTGTTTTTTCATTATTACCATTTTATTTTATTTATATTTTGTTTTTGTGTCAATTCCCAAAGGACTGCGAAACATATTTAATTCCATTTATTTACATTTTTAAAGCTCACATTGTTTAAATTTCACATTTTTAAATTGAAATTAAATCCATGTTGATTTATTTTTAATTATATTTGATTTTTTTTATTATAATTTTATTCAAATTTATTTGCTATTACTATGAAAGGATATTAATTTGCTGTTTGTCACTTTTGATTTATTTTGTATTTTTTTATCTTAGTACTCAGTGCAATTTCATTCGCTCATGTTTCTGTTTTTAGATTTTGGCCCCCTTTACTTCTCCTAATTTTGGGTGGCGGCCCTTGGAGAAAGTGTTGCCAAGTCTACGCACTCGGAAGGCATCAACCAAATCACCCGGGACATCAAGGACGAACCCCTGCCCCCCTTGAGGACGCCCAACATGAAGTCCTCCTCCTCCCCGAGGACATGTTTTCGCCAGTCAGAGGATCCTTCTTTATTCAGTCGCTTCAAAGGAGGCTCCCGCTCCTTCAGAGGCTGCTCCTTCTTATTCTTCTTGTTTTTGTTCTCCTTTTTGTTCTCCTTCTTCTTTTTGTTCTCCTTTGGTTGTCACAGGCCCCACCCCGCCCCGACCTTCCACCCATCCTCGGGGGCTTCTTATCGGAAGCGATGATGGAAGCCAACGAGAGCTTTTATCGCGCATTCGTCATCGTTACACGCAGCGCTGCCTCCGTTTTCGTCTTCTGCCTTGAAATTAAGACGCCCAGGGCGTACCCTCAAGGAGAAGGGAGGGAGGCGTAGTTGTGATTTAATGCATTCGCGCGAGGGTGCAGGGCGCGCATAAATTTTCTTTACGAAGTGTCAAGGCGACACGAGAGATAATTTCAGGACGATAATAAAAGAGCCGACCAGTGGCAGGGGGGCGACGATAAGATCTCGTGGGCGGGGGCAGGGGCGGCCACGGGGCGCACAAATAGGAGAGCAGAAATAATGAGAAGCCATGAGCGCCAGGAGCAGCTGGGCCAGGCGACGAGAGGAGGAATAAGAAGAAGAGGAGGCGAGCCAGAGGCCCAAGGATGGCTCTGATAAATTAAAAGATTTTCGTATGTGCCAAGTGCGTGCGTGTGTGTGTGTGTGTTTGTGAGTGTGTGAATGTGTGGGCGTTCGTTCTTCACAAAAGACTTCCTCGGCCCGCTTTGAAGGTGTCGCCAGGACGGGGAACGAGGAAGGGTGAAGCGGCAGAGGAATCGTCTCGAATAATGAGCGGATTTTGCGATCATCAAATAAATGGGAGGCGAGGGACAGAAACGAAGGCGAGATGGAGCGATGATAGAGCGGGATGGGACGATGTTAGAGGGGGTTGGGACGATGCCAGAGCGAGGACTCCGTGTGGCAACGGAGCAATTATTTTCGTTTCTATTTTCGGGCCTACTTCGCCGTTGTCTTCGGTTGTATTCCGCAGGTGGAATCGAGCAAAAACAAACCAGGAATAAATTTGAAACGATTCCTCAGAATCGACTAAAATAATGATGGTTTATTTTTAGGAAAATTTTCGAAATTCTGCGGAAGTTTTCACTTTTGATGTTTCCTATTCTTCCATTTGTATATTCTACAATTGCGTTTGAAATACTTTTCTAATTAATTTCATAAAGCTTGTTAAATTAAGAGATTTTGTTACAATGACATTTTTGAGTTCTTCATTTGAATTAGAATTAATTAATTTTTGTTAAAGCGTAATTTTCTAAATTGAGACATTTTTGTCATCATGTAAAACTTTTCAAATTTTCGAAAATTTCTTAAATTTCTCTCTATCTTTCAAATGCAATGAAGTGAACTAAACCGGAATGTAATTTTTCTCATTTCTGTCGTCTCCTCTATAATTTCCCTGACTTCACCTCACCCATTGTCCTAATACCGACGCTCCCTTCCTCGTCTTCCATCTCACTCTTCCTAATCTCGACTTCAACGCAGTTCGTGTGAACTAAAACAGCAACAACAACAACAACAACTGGGGACGGGTTCGAAAGGGCAACAACAATAGACATTATATAAATTTTAATTCGCTGCTAAATTAAGGATTAATTCAAGCTTTCCCAAGCTTCGCCGTCTCGGTTTCGCCGCAATTTTCGCCGTGAAATGATTTTAATTAAAACCCCAGAGGGGGGGGGGCGGGAGGCGGAGGGAACAAAATGGAATTGAATGAGATGGTACGGAATTTGGAATGGAACGAACTCGAGCGAAACTCGGATGAAATAGGAATTTATGTTTTCAGTTCTGAAGCTGAAACAAACGCAAAATAGCAAAACAACAGCTCAACATGTGACCGCGCTGTTGGAAAAAAAAATGGCGGAACTGCCGAATTAATGGCCACGCCCCATGGGCGCCCGAAAGAGAACTTGCTAGAACATAGCAATAACAACAAAAGTAAACACAAAAACAACAACAACAGTCGGTACGCATAAGTCTTCATCCTCCCTCGTTATCCTTTTTATGGTTATGAGCGTCGATGTGGGCGGAGGAAAGGGGGGCGTGGAGTCGGGGGGGGGAAAGTTTCGGGCAGGCAGTGGTTGTTGTTGCTGTGGGGAAGCTCGTGTCAATGCAATGTGAAGTCTCCAAGTCTCTCTGTCTCTTTCGCTCTTTTCCCCCTCCCTCATTTCCTTCGCAGTGCGTTTTCCACAGGGTTCTCTTCTCGAGCTCCCGAGGGTGGCATCGTTTTCTCTCGGTTCGTTCTCACTCCTATTCATCTATCAATCCTACAGTTTGTCCATCCCTCCGTCTGTCTATTCGTCTATCTGTCTATTCGTCTGTCTGTCCATTCGTCTGTTCGTCCGTCCATCCGTCCATCTCCGGCGACGACAGGCGGAAGGGGAAACAAAGTGACGGCAGCAATGACGACACGGCAGCCGCTCTCGCACCGAGAGTAGCTACAACTACAACGAAACACCGACAACAACAACAACAACCCCTTCTCCCCACCCTCTGCGACCCACAAAGTTAACTCATTAATTTTATTTTCGCAGCGAGTTTCCGGGATCAGGCGGACGCCTGTTCGTCCTGCGGCCATGTCCATGAGCTGCAGAGGGATGGAGAGAAGAGAGATGGAGGGGAGAGAGAGATGGAGAGGAGAGAGAGGTAAAGAGGTAGAGAGGAGAGAAAGAGATGGAGTTGCAAGAGTTATGGCTGTTCTTTTTCATGTTTTCCCGGCCATCCGTCGTCCAGCGGTCGGTTTGTCCGACTCCGGCGTGGAACATTTAAAACTTCATCTCGTAGTTTGCTCCAGGGTCGCTTCAACCCCATCTCCCTCGGTTGTCTCGGAGCAAAGGGAGGAAATTGTGTCTGAAATTCAAGCGTTCGCTGCGCTCCTTTAAACCGCCTGCAAACGCCGCGAAGTATGCAACGAAGGCCACGTTCTTCACCAGACTCTAGGGTATGGAAAAAAGCCCCAGAATCGCGTTTCTCGGAAGCTCGAGCCGTGTCGCAACCTGTCGTCGTCGTTGGGTGCGCGGGTCGTCTGCGGGCGAGTCGTTCGGGGGGGCGCTGACACACCCACATGTGTCGGGCGCACACGTGGCCCGACCGACCTTCAGCGAATCAATTTGTTTCCCGTAAACAAATCAATCAACGACGCGTCCTCCGTCGTCCCTCGCGTTTTCCCAAGTCGAAGACGAAGTTTTTCCGTTTTACATCGTCGATAGCAAAAGCAAAACGGAGACAAGTTTCTGTCGTCTCGACCTGCGGGGGAGGCGCATGGGACGATGATTGATTCACGAGAGTGGGGCGGAGGGAGGTAGAAAGAAATGAGAATCGGGCCGAGTTTGTTGCAATTTGCAATCGTGCCTTCGTATGTTTTCCTTTCGTCCGTGCACTCGAACCCATTTCCACGAATTTCGATTCGTAATTTATTCAGTGTGCTCAAAATTGTTTACACAATGTTGAAATTTTAATTTTGTGGCTGCGATTTTTTTCTCGAATTTTTGTTTGACGTTTCTGAGGTTTCGTTCAACATGAATTTGCTCTATTTATGTTTACAGTGGTGTTTTCCCTGATTTCTGGAATTCACATATTCATTTCTGAACTTCGAACTTATTTCGATAAAAACTGTTTTTTTTTCTCCCAACAATGGCCCTGTCAACGCCAGAACCCTTTGAATTAAATTCAAATAAAAAAAATGATAAATAAAAAAAATTCAGCACACGATTTAAATATAAAATGCACTAAAAAGCTCTTTAAACAATCTGGCCGACAGGATGCGGCTGATGGTTTTCTGCCTGAGCGTCCTTGAATCGAAATTCATTTCCGTGTGGAAAATATTCTGCTCTGAACAATTGTTGTTCTTATTTTTTTTGTGACTTTTATTTGTGATTTTTATTGTTTTTGTTGTTACTGTGATGTCCCATTCAAATCCATGTGGAATCATCAATGACAGCAATAACAAAAACAACAAAAATCGCTCACTCACACCAAAACCCAGACTTATGAATTGCAAATTTGCAAGTTTGATTTTTGTTTTTATCATAGGAGTTGTTGTTATTGTTGTTATCGTTGTTGTTGTTGTTGCTGTTGAATACAAGGATGCAGCTGAAAAGCTAAAACGTGTCCTCTTCTCTACCTCCGCCCCCCTTTTATCATCCTCTTTGCGATCCACTTCTTTCGCAAGATTGAACTTTCAGTTTTTTTCTTTATTGACAAATGTTAATCCTTTCGGGGACGTCGTATCGTGAGTGAATGTGAGTATGTGTGTGTGCGTGAGTGGGTCAACGTACACATGCATATATGTATCGGACTTGAGTATTGAGTGAACAGCAACAATAACAACAGCAACAAGGCAACAGATCCCGCAAACAACCCGCAGCCACTCAAACAAAGATTGAGGTTGGAGTCGTGTCGTCGTCGTCATCGTCGCCATCGTCGCCGCAGAAGAAGAGGAAGAAGAAGTGTCACTTCCGGCGGATGTCGCCTTCCACTTCTTATCCTTTTCACACTCCTCCTTCCCCTCCTTTTTCTCCTCCTTCTCCTCATTCTCCTCCTTCTTCTCCTTTTTCGACACATTCTCCGCTCCATCCTCCCTATGGGGGCGGGAAAATGCAACACTTGACTGTCAATTGACTTCGCTTCTTGTCAACACTGCTCTTGTTGTTGTTGTTGTTGTGGTTGTGTTTTAGTCATTTTCATTGTTGTTGTTATAGTTGTGTTTTTGTTGTGGTTATAGTTGTTGTTGTTGCTGTTGCTTCTCGACAACTGTCAAGCATCGCAGGATCGCATTAAATTCGCATTTGAGCAAAACTCCATTTGGGACGATGACGACAACAGGAAGGAGCGAGAGAGAGAGAGAAAGAGATGAAGAAGTGTCGAGAGCTGGAGTGAGAAGGGTGAAGTGGCAGAACGAGAAGCGAACGTTGAGAGAAAAATAGGGACAAAAGTTCCCCCAAGTCGTTGAAGTGCGAGAGAAAACACAAAAACAGAAACCAATCACACCGAATTCAAAACATCACGTGACGTCGCAGGACACGTGATGCTCCCGCTGTCATTCCAGGCACGGACTGAGCGAGGGCAATCAGGGAACGAGGGAGAAAGATAGAGAGGAAAAGAGAAAGTTACTAAGAACTGAGATTATGAAGGAGACGAGAGCAAACAGTCAGGTCTGACACTTAATTAAAGCGAGTCTTCGCGACTCCGCCGAGGGAGGCGGGGCAGGGCGGGGGCGGGGGCGTCCGTGGCCCACGCGACGCAAATGCGACAGGCGATGGAGAAAATGCGACAGTGATTGTCGGACGCCCTACTGCCACGCCTCCCCCCCTTGAGGGCTGCACCTGTTGTGGCAACAACAACTACCAGAACGACAACATTAATAACAATAAAAATCACGAACAAAGACAAAAGGAACAGAAAGAGAAACAAAAAACAAAAATAAAAAAGGAAAAAAGGAACAAAGGAACAAAAAACAAAAATAAAAAAGGAACAAAAACATAAATAAAAAAGGAACAAAAAAATAAAAATAATAAAGAGCAACAAAAACCAACAGAAACAGAACATTATTCACCAAGTGCCGAAGACGACTCGAGGCAAGGACGAACAAAGATAGCGAGAGGGAGATAGTGAGAGTGGGAGACAGGGATGCCGCAACATGAATAAATTCAGATCCCAGGACGAGAAACGCAGGACTCACGAAGACACCACACGCTACGACACGAAGAAAAAATGCAAATGTCCGGATGGGACGAATGAATGGGATGAACATGTGGTGAATTGTGGGAGGGAAAAAGGGTGATGTGTGTGGGGAAAAAAGGTGATGTGTGTGTGAGGAATGGTGTGATGAGTGTGTGCGTGTGAGATTCCTACCGACTTCCAGCCGCAGGCGTCGCATTCGCCGACACAACCAGCGAAGATAACGCGGCGGCCCCTCGTCCACGGAGGTCGGCAGGACGAACGGTTGGTAGGCGACGGAGGAGGGGCCGGAGTGGGCGGGCAGGGTCTCGTATGCGGTGTACGACGGCGTGTTCTGACGCTGGGGTGTCGCTGCACCTGACGCCAACCGGTGCCGAACCGGGCGGGAGCTCGTGTTCATGTTATCCTCGGCAGCGACATCTTCGCCCTGACCATCGTCGTTTTCATCCTCCATGTCTTTTTCGACATGGTATTTTTCGTCATCGTCGTCTTCGTCTTCGTCATCTTCGCCTTCGTCATCGCGGGCCCCAGTTCGATTCTCTTGGTAGCTGTCGCCGTAATCGATGTCGACGATATTGCTTTTAACGTCATCGCCAACGCCATCGTTGTCGTCATCGTCGTCGCTATCGACATAATCGTAGTCGCCCTTGTCGTCATCGCCATCGTCGTGGCCATTGTCGTTCCGATCCTCCACAGTCCACGCCTCGGTCGTAGCTGATGAATTCCAATGAGACTCCGACGTCTCCACTCGTTGTGGCCGTCTCTTGAAGTCCGGCGGCGATATCGACGAATTCTTCATCCCACTCCGCCCCCTCCCCCCACGACCAGTCATACTGCTGGTCATCCTTTGATCCGAAGCTGCTGCTGCTCATCGTGGTGGGCGACGATAATGTGGTCGATGATAAGGATGATTGCAGTTTTTGACCTGCATCTTTGATGAAATGCCCGCTTCTTGTCGTCGTCGTCGTCGTCGTCATCGTCATGCTAGTTGTCGTCGAAGGTCCTGTGTTTGTCATTGTTATTGTTGTTCTTGGTATTTCAGTCACCGCATCCGCCTCCTCCGTGGTCGCCGTCATCGAGATCGCTTCATTCTCCGGCTGCTGATTCACGCTCGAAGTTGATTCACTAGTCGGGTCCTTCAGTCCTTCAGTGGTCGCAGTCATCAATGACTTCGTCCTTATCGACGTAGGAACCGCGTTCTCACCGTCCGCCCATCCCCCGGGCAGCAATTCGAACCCGGTCCCCTCCTCGAGCCGCTCCAGCTTCGCGCAGAACTCAAACAGGAACTCGCCGGCGAACGTGTCGTAGGGTTGTCGACGCTGCGAGGGCGGGGCGGCCTCGTCGTGGTCATGTGAGGGGGCGTGGATCGCCTTTTCACCGTCATCGTCGTATCGAGTTCTGGTCGCCCCATGCGCCGTGCCCAGATCTGATGTGGTGTGTAATGCGATGTGATGTGGTGGTGGTGATGGTGTTGGTGATGTGATGATGGTGTTGGTGGTGGTGGTAATGATGGTGTTGGTGATGTGATGACATGTGTGTGACGGTGATTTGTGAAATGTCGTCGCAATGTTTCGCATGTGATGTGATGGCGTTTGTAGTTCGATGTGATTTGAAGGAAATAGAAAATGAGCGTTAATGAGTGATGAAAGCGAACGTTTTGAGACATCACATGACAACACGATATACAGAGTCGTATACGTGACTTTCTAAATACGGAGATTGCAATCGAAATGAACACTGAACAGTTTCAACTAAAACACAGAAGGGATCACTCGATATGGGATCGAAATATAGGAATCTTCTCGTAGATGAACAGAATTGTTTCATTATCTGGGAGAAAAATATATCAAAGTATTAGGGAGAAAACATATTCAAATTTGGAATTATACAACGTCATTGGTTTTTGTTGAAACCTCCACCAATAAAACAATTACAACACATGTATATATGTACTTACCTCGTAATTAGTATAATCTTATTATTAAAGGTACATAAACAGGTGCTTAATGAAATGCTTAATGAACTAAGGAATAATACCAGAAGATGACTACTAACACGGATTAAATGACACGGAGACACAAAGGGTTAAGTTCAGGACTCGGGAGAACAAAGAGAATGTTATTCAATCTGCATGGTTTAGTCAACAAAGTCCTTGTTGATGAACAAAGGTGAGGAGAGCGAGGGATGTGGGTTGGATTTTCGGGATGTGGGCGGAATTCACGGGTGGTGGGCGGTTGTTCATGGGATGTGGGCTTCACTCAGGCCCGGTGGCAACGCGTCGTCGGGATCGAACAAACGAGGACCGTCACTCGCGGAGCACAACCGGAGCCTTTGTGATGGATAATGCGATGGAACCGACACCACGATTAAAGGAGGAGGAGGGTGTGGAGACAGATGAAACCCAACACCAAACACAGAGTCAGAGACAAAGACAAAGCCTGGGGCAGTAGAAAGAGAGCGAGCATACCGTGGGCCAACTGTTGGCGCTCGAGCAGCGTCGGGCCCTCCGTGGTGGAGTTTGCGGGCGGCCTTGTCGGCGTCCTGGAGCGGGGCGTAGTCGACGCGGGTTTCAGGCTCACTGGACGTCACGAACACGATCACATCGGGGCAACAGGGGTAACAGAGGAGCGCGGAGACACGGTTGAATTGAGATGTAAAGTAATTGAAATTAAGTTGAAATGAAATTAAAATAAATCGAAATAATATTTAGTCGAAGTAAAATTAAATCGAAATAAAATTTAGTCGAAGTAAAATTATGTCAAAGTAAAATTAAATCGAAATTAAAGGCGTATCGAAATAAAATTCAATCGAAATAAAGTTGAATCGAAATAAAGTCGAATCGAAATAAAATTCAATCGAAATAAAATTCAATCGAAATTAAATTCAATCGAAATAAAGTTGAACCGAAATTAAATTTAAACGACCTGAAATTCAATCGAAATAAAGTGGAATCGAAATAAAATCGAATTCAAATAAAGACATAAAATTGTCGGAGCGGTGGCTGGAGGATCCCAGACCATGATCGCTGTACTTACGGTCCTCGACGCACATCAGCCGGTCCTCCATGAGCTTGAGGCCGGTCGGGCAGGCGCAGGAGATGCGCGGGCTGCGGTCGTTGATGCGCGGCGCCGGCAGGCAGAGGTGCGAGCAGTGCCCGTTGACGGCCTGACAGTGGTTGACGCCGTCCGGCTGGCGGTACGGATGATAGACGTGGATCACCATCGGATGTTGCAGCTGTTGTCGTTGAAAGTGATTGTTGTTGTTGCAGCGATTTATTACCCGGCCACGATGTCGTCGACAGCAGCAGCGGAAACAGGAAACAGGCATCGAAAGAGAATGGAAGAGAGGGAGGAGAGATCGGGTTAAAAAACGCCGTATATAATTACATTTAATTGCTGTTATTTATGTTGATATTATTGCGATTGTGGCGATTGTTGTTGTTGTTGCTGTTGTTGTTGGTTGTAATGCCCCCGCAACATGGCGGATTATTAATCGAAACATACATGTCCACACTTGTAGTGCGTGTGTGTGTGTGTGAGGGCGGGAAATTTACTGCGAATCCGTCATGTAATCCCAGCTCTGAAATGTGTTCCGTCTGTCTGTCCGTCCGTCAGTCGGCCGTCCTTCCGCCCACTCATCCGCCACGCCCCATTTCCTTCGAATGCGCCACGTTACGATACGATACGTTACGTTACGATGCGTTACGTTTCATTTCATTCCGTTTCGTTACGCGTGCAAATCGCATGAAATACGAGCGCTCGTTTTTCATGAAAAATTATTGTTTGCCCACACATGCAGCCCACCTCCGCCTCCATCGCCCCGCCCACATCGAGCCGAGGCAATAAATTCGTCCTCAGACATGTGGATTTTTCTCGCTGTCGGCTTCGGTTGCGTTGTCGACAACGTTGTCGGCATCGGATTCCACTCCGTAAGTTCGTTCGTTCGTCGGTTTCGCTGGTCCGCTTTCGGTCGCTTCGCAAATTGCTTTTCCAACGAGGATGCGTCGGGATTTCCGTGAAAAATCCGCGCAATCGTGGGAATCGCGAATATTTATGCACGCGATTATTATCGCCGATCCGATCCGATTCGGGTTCAGCGACGAATCGAGGGAGGCGAACGCGGTCTGTCGGATCCGGAAACTTCATTTACATCAACGCAACGAGAGGAGGCTGACAAACGAAACCGTCCTCGAAGGCTTCCATTAATCGGCGGGCCCACTTCAAGGACTCCGAAACCGGGTTCGCAATCAAACGCCATCCTGTCCAACCCTCGCCCGAGAGCGAAAAGAGCGTCAAGTTGTTCAAAATGAAATGAGAAAACCAAACACCCACCAACAACAGTTCATCATCCCTCACATCGGAGCCAATGTTTCGAGCCCGAGGCCCGTCCTTTGTCGGCCCTCGCGTGCGGAGACCAATTACAAGGCGTAAATCAAACCCAAAGCCACCAACCCCACTCACCATGTGCACGGCGGTGATGGGCTCGACGCCCTCCCCGTTGAACTTGTTCGCCTTGAACACGGTCTGCTTGTCCCAGTCGGTCCAGTAGATGTGGTCCTCGAAGGTGGTGATCGAGAAGGGGTGACGCAGGTATTCGGTCGAGTAGAGGATCTGCCGCCGCTGCGAGCCGTCATAGTTGGCCGAGGAGATCACGTTCAGCTTGCCGTCCACCCAGTAGATGCGCTTTCGCACCAGATCCAATGTGATTCCGTTCGGCCACTTCACGTCGTAGCTGACGATGGTCGTGCGATGCGAGCCGTCCATTCCGGCGCGTTCGATGCGCGGCGATGCGCCCCAGTCCGACCAGTACATCCACCTAAAGAGAGAGAGAGGGACAATGGGGTGAGTGAAAAAGGAGACAACACGAAGGTCGTCTGTCGCACTCACCCTTCGATGGGGTCCAGCGCGATGGAGCGCGGGATGTCGAGCTCGTCCTCGATGAGCACCTTGCCCATGTTGCCGTCAAAGTTGGTCAGCTCGATGGTGCACTTGTGGGTGTCGGTGAAGTAGATGTGATTGTATATCCAGTCGACCGCGAGGCCGTCCGAGGTGACCGAGTGGTCTTTCAGCACGATGGTCTTGTCGTTGCCCTCATCGATGGGTGCCCTGAAATTAGATGGGACGAAGTAATTTGGGGTTCTTTTATTACATGTCCACAGACGGAGGATGGCTTCTGGGGAGTCCAGAAGAAACATCAATTTAGATTCTCTCAATGTTCAATTAACATTTCTTCCGGATTCATTCGATCTTCCTTTCTATGGCCTACGATTTTGATTAAAACGAGACGAAAACGGGGTCGGAAGAAGAACCTGGATACTTTCCATAGCATCGGGCAGCCCTTGACCCAACCCCTCCTCTTCGAAATGAGGCCACCCACACCCCCCGACCGCACTCACTTGTAAATGCTCTGCGTGGTCACGTCGCTCCAGAAAATCATCCCAGTGCGGAAGACAAAGTCGAGCGCCGTCGCCGACTTGGTGTTGTTCACAATCGACGTCATCTCCATGTGGTCGAGGGCGATCTTGCGGATGTCGTGGCGGCGGGCGAGCAGCAGGGAGGCGTGGCCCTCGGTCGCCTTGCAGCGCGTGTGGTTGCGCGGATCTCGCATGTAGCCGGCCTCGCACTCGCACTTGAAGCCACCGACCAGGTTGATGCAGATGTGCGAACAGGCGCCCGGATCCTCGCACTCGTCGATGTCCACGCAGGTCTTGTTTGCCACGAGCTTGTAGCTGAGGTGGACAGATGTGAAGAGAGCGAGAGAGAGAGAGAGAGAAGATTGAAAGTTAATTCCAGGAATGAGATTAGTTCGGTTTGGCTCGGTCCGGTTTGGTTTTGTGGCCGGACGTGCCTTTGATTGGCAGCCAGGTTAAATTTCACAGAACTCTGCCTTCCTGTGCGAGGATGCCCCACTCGACCCCACCCACGATTGTAAACTCACCCCGACTCGCACTCGCAGCGGAAGCCGACCGGCTGGTCGATGCATCGGTGGGAGCAGCCGCCGTTGGCCACGGCGCACTCGTTCACCCCACACTTGCCTGCGGGCTCATCCTCGCCGCCGGGACAATCCTTCTGCCGGTCGCAGACCTTGCTCAGCGCGATGCACTGGCCGGCGCCGCAGTCGAACTGGGTGGTCGCATTGCACGCGGTCTCCTTCTTGATGCCTGCGAACGACGGAAGGAAGTTGGGTCAGGTCAAGTCAGACTCGTCTCGAGCTCGACGGCTTCGCACTCACCGCAATTGAGCTCGTCGCTCTTGTCGCCGCAGTCGGGCTGCCCGTTGCAGGTCAGGTGGCCGGGGATGCAGGTGCGGTCGCCGCACTGGAACTGGTCGGCGCGGCACGTGACGTTTCGGCAGTTGTGGGCCAGCTCGTCATCGCCGTCGGGACAGTCCTTCTCGCCGTCGCAGAGCCAGCTCTGGTGGAGGCAGGTGATGCGGTCCTTGCACTGGTACTCGTGGGTCAGACACGGAGTGATGGCCTGGGTCACATTCGAGCAGGCCTGGAAGGGGAGAAGAAGAAAATCAGTGGTATACGGGAAGTGAGAAAGAGAGCAAGAGACAAGGACTGAGACAGAGAGTGAGTCAAAGATTGAGACAGAAAGTGAGGCAGAGATTGGGACAGAGAGTTGAACAGAGAGTTAAACAGGGAGTGAGTTAGAGAGTTAAACAGGGAGTGAGAAAGAGTTTGAGGCAGAGAATTTGAGACAGAGAATGAAACAAAAAGTGGGACAGCGAGTATGAGAGGAAACAAAGTTCAAGATTTATCGGGTTCGGACGGAATGTGGGAGCCAACGAATTTCATGCTCCATAAGACGAATCCTCGGCGAATCCCCCTCAAGGATCCCTGCCGGAGTTGGAACTCGACTCCTTCCTATTGCGGTAGCACGACGTCTGGCGAGGATAATGGTCTTTGGGCGAACAAAAACTCGAAGATCCCCACTCCTTTTCTTCATTTTATTCTCCCCCACACTTTCTCTATCTCTCTCTCTCGCTCTCTTGGCAGACGAAAGTCCGCGCTCTTGATCCAAAAAATAGAGACTTCCTCGGCGTGGAAGAGGTCGCCCCTCCCATCCGATAGCGATCGCATTCAAGTCATGCATCCGCAGTCGACTCGCAACGTCGCATATTGCATAGTTTTAGGAGCTTCGGCACTTCGGAGGACCCGCCACGACTTCAGCTGTTTTTGTTCTTGCCACCGCCGAAGCCGAGGAATCGGGGTTTGAATGCAAAGAGAGAGGAAAAGATGGATTTTCGGTGGCGAGCGCAACGAGGTGGAAATTATGCGAGAGAGAGCTGTGGAGTGGTGGAGGTGGGCGAAGAGCATAAAGGGTCTTTGTGCTGAGAGGGCTCCACTTCCCACCTCCCTCTCCTCTGGAGCCTCCTTCTCGTTGTCTTCTCCGCTCCGATGCTTATCGCCGTCTGCGTACAGTGGCGCAGACAACAACAAGAGCGATGCCGCCAACAAAGATAAGACGAGGCGAGCAATAAAGGACGAGTCGCGTCGGGTCCTTTGAGTGCTAAGTGGGAGCGTCCAACACGTTGTCCTTCAGCGTTTATGGCGTGGAATCCTCGTTGCAGCGAAACGCAAGCACAATCGCAACATCGGAGGATTGAACAGGGGGCGGAGGACGGTTCAAGGGGGCTGGGGGCGATTCAAAAGGCTTCAACGGAAGCGGATTCTGGATTCATTGTTATGCTGGGTGCAGTCGTGCTGTCCTGCTCCAACAACAACACTCACAATGATAAAAACAACGAAAGCAAAATCACTAAAAAAAAATATGGAAGACAAAATCACTACAGAATCCAAGAAAAGCAAAAACCCCAGTGGCAACAACGGTGAAGATAGCAACAACAAACAGTTTAAAAACAACCTTCATAACCGGAGCAGCAGAAGCAGGACAACCAGGAGAGTGGCTGAGGGACGTGCCCAGAGGACGGCGGGTGGCCTCAGCCAGGATTTGCACACAATGTGCTCGAGATTAATTACACAATAAATTAAAGTTCAGCCGGCGCCGCAATCGGCATCGAATCGAGCTTCGTCGGCCGATGCTGATGGCCAGGAGTGGGTGGGGGAGAGGAAGGCCGAACTGGGCACCCCCTGATAGCAGACGGAGCTGGCACATATGTCGATGGAGCGGAAGGCGGGAGTGGGAGGAGAGAGAAAGAGGACGTGGGGCCACCTTCCGGATTATGTACGGATCGGATGGGATTAGTGACCGCAATCGAACGAACGGCAACAGGGAAAGAATGGAAGTGTGAGTGGGAGGAAGGAGAGTGAGGAAGGGAGGGAGAGTGAGAACATAAGTGGAAGCAGGAGTGAGAGAGTGAGAAGCATTGAGAGAATGAGAGGGACATTGAGAGTGAGATCGACCGGTTGGCAACATATTTTCCATGCAAACGATCCAGGTCGCAATCGTCGTGTGGGTTTCTGAGCCGCTCTTTGTGCGGATGATTGGGATTCATCGTGTTTGCCAGAGGAGGGCGAGGGTCGAAAGAGACAAGGGAGACAACAGTCCTTTTTGTTCTCCCTTTGCAGGCTCTTGTGAAATTACGGTGGCTTCGTGGTCAATCGCTTCTGGGGAAATGCGGAGAATTCGAGATCTCGCTCTTGTCATGAAAACAGCCGATGCCTAGAAGTAGGCAACGGGTTTTTCGTGGAGATCTCGCTCTTCTCATGAGAACAATCGACCCTTAGAAGTAGGCAACTGTCGTTTTAAATGCATACTCGTGGTTTTAAATCGGTATTCTAATGTCTCTCTCTCATTCTCTATCTCTCCTTGACCAGCCAGCAATCGCTACTAAATCAGAAGCAACTGCAGCCGACCGCAACAAGTCGGCGTCGTTGTCGTCGTCGAGTCCTGCAATTAGAGGCGTTCCGCAAAGTGTGGCATCGTGGGTGCGCGGCGATGCCACATGGGGCATCGGCACGAGCGCATCTCGCTGCTGTTTCGTTTTGTTGCTTCAGCTGTTGGCTTTGTTGGTGTTGTTGATGGCGTTGTTGTTGTTGATGGCTTTGTTTTCTCCAGTCGTTGACGTTGTTTTTGTGGCGAGTTTCAATTAAGAGAAAATTAAACAAAAGCGATGCATGCGCGGTCGGAGTAGCCAACATTTTAATTTCACAACAGCAGGGCTGCCAACGATCCCGGAGGGAAAACAACAGGGAGAGAGCACTGGGTGAACAATGAACGCGGCCGGCCATTTGCGAACGCGGTCGCCGTGGTCTGCAGAGGGTTTCAGAGAGAATTTCCAGAGGGCACGATTAAATCGCACTCGCGTTGATGGGACCCAAGGGACCGGAAGAGAGGGGGCAGGGAGAGAAAGGAATCCCCGAATCCCGATACTCACCACTTCATCGGAGCCGTCCGGGCAGTCGGGGTCGCCATCGCAGACCCATTTCTTGGTGATGCACGCGCCGTCGGCGCAGGTGAAGTCGGTCCGCGCGTTGCATGGCATCGCGGGGCAGCCGCGCTCATCGCTGCCGTCGCCGCAGTCATCGTCATGGTCGCAGGCCCAGCGCTTCTGGATGCAGCGACCGTTGCCGCAGGTGAATTCGTCGGTGCGGCAGGTCTCATCTGGATGAGAAAAGATCCGGCAGGAAGAGGGATAATGAAGGGTGAGAAAGAGAACAAAGAATTAGTAATCGACGTCCATTGAATAAGGCGGAGGATGCAGGAGGATTTGCACCAAAAGCAATGCGATGGAATGGAATGAGAGAGTGCGTGCGGGAGTGAGACAGAAGCATGCAGTGTGAGAAGCAACTTACTTAGAATTAATAACACGATGTTTAATACACAATAACATAAAATAATATTATTTAATTTTCGCAACTAAAACAATTTAAATAACAAAAAACCATACAAACTGTAAATTGATCAATAACGGAAAAAAATTGGCAATTATTGGATTTATTTCAATGTAAATCTAATCACGAACACAATGGGTCAACAGCTACAACGAGTTAATAAAGGTTACCATGAGGTTGTCACAAATGCCCTTCATTGAAACTTTTAATTAAACATGAAATATTATGAGGAAATAACAAAAAATAATGCAAATTAATGACTGTTGATGTGGGTGAAATTTTAGTGAAAACCGCAAATTAAATTGCTGAATGACAGCGTGAAATCATTAAAATGTTCTGATGTGAAAACAAATGAAAATACAATATAAATTAAACTGTTCAAACCCTTTTGACAAATCGTGGGCGGAGTTAATAAAAAATATAAAATTTGTAAAATTCATGAAATTTCAAGGCTTTTGGGAGAGGTAACCGAAGCCAACCCGAGCCTTTCGTGTGGCCGGAAATTGATTACGAGGATTAAGGTAATCATCGGAGGTTCCGCGAACCACCTGGACGGAAGCTTTCTGTTCGAAATAAGTGGGAAATCAGCGGGGATTTCGCGAATGGATCGGGATTCCCGCGATTCTGGTTTCACCGAAGGCCTCCTTCCATAGGAAAGATTTTCTCCGGTGGGAGGACCGGGGCTCAGTGACCCGGAAGAGGCAAAAACAAAAGCAGCAAACGAAACAAAACTTACCGCGGACGGGGCTGGAAATTGTTTAACGATTAATGACTACACACAGTTAGAGAGTAACCGACACCAGGGAGGCGGGGACCAAAGTAACTAAACAGAAAATAAACTACAAAACAAAACAAGATAAAAGCAGGACCACGGCACAGGAGTGTGCGCGTGTGTGTGTGTGTGCGTTGAAGTATACGAAAGAGATAGCAAACAAACACCGCGGGTGCAGAAACAACAGAAATCGTGTCTAAGAAACTACCAAAGAGAGTTCGACCGCAACCGAAGAACGAAAAACGAAGAAACAAAAGAGGAAAAAAAACACGGTGCACAGAAGCCAAGTGCTAGTTGTTCTTGTTGTTGCAGTGAGATACAGAGACAAAAACAAAGAGTGAGTGAGAGAGAGAAAGAAACCGCCGATGGAGCGCATCGGATGGAACGCTTACTGCAGGAGGCCTCGTCGGAGCCGTCGGAGCAATCCTTGCTCTGGTCGCACATCCAGGCCAGCGGGATGCACTCGCCTTCGCCGCTCTTGCACGCGTACTGCTCGGGGGAGCACGTTTTGCTCTCTGCAATGGAAGAGAAGAAGAAGAAGAGAGGAGAAGACGCAGGGCGGGTTCCCCGATTTTAGACATTTCCAAGTAGGTTGCAAAAGTTTTCAATATATGTATTAAGTTTCTATCGTGTTCGGGGGTACGAGAGAGAGAGAGAGAGAGAGAGTGTGTGTGGAGGGGGAAGACAGAGAAAGAGATGGAGTGAATGGTGCACTTGTTCTTGCCGTGATGAGTTTGGCGGTGTAGGTGTGTGTGTGTGGTGTAGTTATTGTTATTGTTGTTGTTGAGCCGACGTCGTGGCCGTGGCCAACTGCCTGAAGATCGCGGTGAAAGAGAAACCTGTGGAGAGAACGGGCGAGCGACGAGGAGTCGAAAGGCCAACCCTTTAACACGGAGAAGAAGACGACCATTTGACCTTCATCCCTTCCCTCGGTTTGGGGTTCGACCCTCGCCAGCACTCGGAGAAGTGCTTTGAGTGATGACTGAAAAGTCGTCCTTATTGTTGTTGTAACTGTTGCACAACAACACCGAAGGGATGCCCAACTAAAAGCTTTTGTAAATTAATTTCCGAGAGCGAAAGGGTGACAGTGAGAAGGGTAGAAAAAATGCTGAAAGGACGAGGGAAGAGCGAAAACTTCATCAACTCAATTCAATTCAATCGAATGCGAATAGTTTGAGAGCCACTGGAGGCGGCTCCAACACCCACTCAGAGAACGAGAGACAGAGAGAGAAAGAGACACATACTATTAGTGTTCACCCTTCCCTTCTTCTTCTTCTCCCCCTCCTCATTCGTTCTCGCTCCCACGCAAATAACTCAATTAAAAACAATTTAAGGCCGACATCTTCGCACATGTCGACGTCCTGTGGTGAGAGGAACCCTTCAAAGGGAGAGGGAGAGAGACAGAAGTTAATAAGTGTGTGTGCTCAGCAGCAACTCTTGTTGATTACCCTGCTCTATGATATTTGTTGTTGTGCTTGTCGTTGTTGTTGTTGTTGTCCTCGTTATTATTGTTGCTCTTAAGTGAAACTCAAAATGTTTAATAAAATATGGCAAATATTTTTCTTCTCCCTCCCTCCCTCCATCGCCCTCGACATCCGCCTAGTTATGACAGCAACAGTTACCATGGTTGTTGGTTGTTGTTGTTGTTGTTGTTGTTGTCGGTGGTTCCATACAGACGCAACACACTCACACCAGGCAGACAAGTAACACAGACCGACCGACAAGCATCCTTCATTAAGTGTTTGTGTTAAAAATTAAAAAGTAAAAGGAAACGAAATCCAACAAAGGGACCAGGGATGGTTGAAAGGGGAGGTAAAGTGGTACAAGGGAGCTGCTGTGGGTCGGTCGTTGGTCAGAGGGTCGGGGTCTGTGGACTAGGGTACGCGGTCCGGAGTGTGGCTTTTTAATGGAGGTCAAATGACTGTGACTTCATTTGGCTAAAAGACCAGCCGACCCGCAGAGAGCCGCAGCTGAGAGAAGGTTGAGAGAGTGATGAGAGAGGGATGAGAGATGGATGAGAGAGGGGCGAAAGAGGGAGAAAAATGAGGGAGCTGGCAAAGGCTTTCGGGTAATTTGATGGAGCGAATCCTTTCGCCAAAGGACACACAGAGGGCGAGGGCAAAGAAGTTATGAAAGCATAAATGGTCAGGACTCGAAAAGGAGCAAACGGACGAGAAATTGAGGAAAAAGACCAGAGAAGAACGAGCAGACTTGTCCTAAAAGGGGGATCAAAGAGGATGACTAAAGAGTCGATAGAGGGGAAGGCGGGAAGAAGTTCTTGTTCGAGGACTTTGTTAACATTTAATTAACAACAAGTGACTTTTCATCAAGCTGACAGAACTCCATCGAGCCACGCCCAGTCATCGCATTAACTTCTGGCTCCCTGTCATCGCCGAGCTGTCGACGAGGCTGCGCCCAGGGGGCGTGGCACGGAGGGGGCGGCGCTCGTCAAACAACTCGAGTCGTCAAATATTTGCCAACGCATTAATTGAGCTCGAAAACTAAAATGTTTCCCTTCCACTCGCACAATCCATCCGCCCCCCGTTCGTCAAACTCGATAATTCACCGACACGCCCCTCTCTCTAATCTCTCTCCCTCTTTTTGCTCCCTTTGGACCAACGGGCTTCCGGGACTTCCGACTCATTTCATTAAGCAAATTAATTTTTAGATTTCGCCAATTTGCAAAGCATCTCCCGAGGGACCCGGGGGGGCGGGGAAGAGGTGGGCGTGTCCGTTGCTCCAGTGAGAATCACTGCGTATCGAAAAGTAATTCAGAGCCGAGCCAAATTGCTGTGCAGCAAAGTGGAACGAAACTTTTTAATTATTCATTAGAGCTGTCGAAGTCGGGATGGGCGCTCGATTGATGGGGGCGGAGATGGATCGACCAGGATCCCGGAGAGGACAACACGAGCGACTAAAGAGGATGAAAGAGGGATCGAAGATATCGCTGTGGATAAGAGAGAAACTCGGACATTGAAATGATGATGGAACAGTGTTGCGAATAAAAGGATGGATTAAGGATTGTGATTGTGAGAGAGGGATTGACGTAGGTAAAAGGTAACAAATCATTCAAAGAATAAAGAAACAAGAACTAATTAATGGGAGTAGGAGAATCAGAGGAAGATGAGGATCCAAAGGTAATCGCTGTGAAGATCCGAGGAACACGATAAGAAGGAAGAGAAGCTAGGAATAGATATGAGGAAAAGAAACGTGGAATAGAACTGAGAAATAGAAAAATGGACTAGAAAAAAGTCCGCTGCGATTTTCGAAGAAAAACGCAAACTGAAATAGATGGACATCGACATGGACATGGACAACGATGCCAACAAGGATGAACATCGGAGCTCGGATTCAGCTGGACACGCTTCTGAATTCATTTAGAAGTTGGACACAGTTTCCCTTTTAATCCGACTCGGACCACGCCCCCCACACTCGACTCCCCCTCGCCACTTCATGTATTTTTCGCACCACGAAAAAGTTTCCAACAAATTTATAACGAGCGTCCGAGTTTTTTTTCTGTTCTCATTATTTTTTTCTGTCGTGCTCCGAGTCTTGTTCCGCGCGTTAGTGGGATTTGGCAACAGTTGGCAACACAACTTTCCAGCCACGCCCCCGACGTCAGCAGCCCCCGCCCCCCCATATCGCAGGACGTCAACTTTTCAGGCAACTAATTATGCTTTGAAAGCTTTTAAATTTCAATTTCACGAAGTTCGTGTTATTTTAGCAAAGCTTTAAATACATGTGGATGTCATGTCGCGGGAATAATGAGTGCGGAGGCGACTGTGGAGAGGGGGAAGAGAAAGACAGAGAGATTCGACGTGGGCCAGAAGGGGTTGGGGAGCAATCCACGAGCCTTTGTCGGGGGCTTCATGGTGAAACTCCACTTGATTACTCTCTCTCTCTGTAAGAGCTTAATTTTTGACGGTCCAGGCGTCTCCTTTTTCTGGACAAATCCCTTAAAATCTTCCCGATCCTTCTCTCTACCGGGTTTTCTTAGCTGTTTTAATGGAATTGTTTTCTGAAATCTTTCGACTTTTGACAACTTCGAGAAGAAAAAGTGAACCGGCTTCAAAAGTCGAGAAAGTCGGAGGCGGCTTCACGTCACTTGTTGTTGTTATAATAGTTGTTGTTTCTTTAGTTGTTGTTGCTTTAGTTGTTGTTGTTGTTGCAGCTGACGCCGCACGAAATTCGCACGAGGTCGAAGGGTGAAAAATCAAAACGAAAACCAGAGTCGTTGTCACCCGAGGAGAAAAAGGGAGAGAGAGGTGGATGAAGGATGTGTGAGTGAGAGAGAGAGAGAGAGCTCCGAATAAATCCAGCCAGTTCAGGTCAAGATCCACGGGTGCGAGTGAGAAGGGAAGAAGTCCTTCACGATCTCCCGCCATCGTCGCAGCTTCAGCCTCAGGGACAAAGAGCTGCCACTTAATGTCAACTTGAAGCAGAAGAAAGTGGAGAAGGGGGTGAAAAAGAAGAAGGGACGACTCTCTCGCAACCACTCGATGCCTGCGCCGAGGCCCTTCAGAGCCGAGTGCTGCCGACGCTGCTCAAATTCACAAAAAAAGACGAAGGGCCGCAAAAATTTATTTCATCGCCGCAAACAAAGGATCACGAAGGCGACGACGACGAGAATGGAGTGTGGGGGTAAATATGAAATATAATACCGGGGAGCCTCGCTTCGGTTGTCGGCCCAATCGAGGCGGCCAATTGAAATCCATCGGCAGCGACGGATTCCTCTCCATCTCACCCTCTCCTCACTCCACCCTCCTTTGTTCGCCGCTTCTGCCTTTTTCGGCTTTGAGCCTTCGAGCACTTCTCGCACTTTTCTCAGCTCCTCGCAAAAAAAGAGAATCTTAAGAAAAATATGAAAATCAATGGAGGCAAATCAAGGGAGGGAACGAAAGAAAGAAAAAAGAAAGAAGGAAAAAATAAAGAAGGAGAAGGAGTTCGAAAGCTCTTCAGTCTCTTCAAGTTTTGCATAGAGTTTTTCACAGTCGTTGTTGTAATTTTAGATACAGTTGCTTATGTTTTTGTTATCGCTATAGTTGTTACAGTCATCGTTGTTGTTGTTTGTTAGTCATCGTTATTGTTGTAATAGTCGATGTTGTTGTTATTGCCTTTTCGTCAGGATCTTTTGTTTCGCAGCCAAGAGCCACGAATTTCGAGTTCATTCCATCCTCCTCCCAATCATTATCTCGCTCCCTCGACAGCTCACTTAAAGATTCACACACACACATATATATACTCATATGAGTATCAACTTAAGACAAGGAAATTGCGAACCCCAGACGTTTTTTTCTTTCAAACAGCCAACGAGGTGAATTTGGTGCAATGAATTCAAGGAACGAGCAGAAGAGGGTGAGTTTTATGTTAAAAACAAAAAACTCCAGTGATTAGAGCAACAAATCAGTCGAGACCTTCGCTCACTCAAGAGAAAACCACTCAAGAAACAACCACTCAAGACGAAACGACTCAAGTAATTCACACAAATTCTCATCTACTCAATCTCTCTGCCACTCTCGGACAACTCCTCACTCAAGCCTCACATCAAACCTCATTTCGCTCAGTTGTTCGCTTAAACTCGGCCTGTTTCGCATTCATTCGCACCCATTTGTCCTCATTAAAACCCACTACGATAACGCCTTCCTCTCTTTCCGTCTCCTGCCCCCCTCTTCCATAGAGCGCACATCGAACTCATTCGAGCCTGGTCTGCATTTAATGGTCAGCACGCAGCGAAAGACGGCTGAGTTAGGAGGCGATAAGTGGAGCGAGGACGAAGTTGATGGGGGAAGTAGAAGCGGATAATGAAAGGAGAAGGAGAAGGAAGGATAAGGATAAGGAAAGAGAGGAAGAAAAGGAGAGGGAGTGGATAGGAGAGGTCTCGTCACATCCTTAGGCATCGTAAAGTTTCGGGTCGTCGCAGGGTTCGTGTGAAATACCAGCAGTAACCATGAAGGGAGACCATGATTCGAATATAGAGAGATGGAGAGCGAGAGAGGGATGCAGAGTGGGATGGAGAGAGAGAGAGAGAGATGGGAGGCCAAGCAGCTAAACGCCTGTATGTACCTAATCTTATCACCTAAACCTGCAACAACAGCAACAAAACAAACAAGCTGTGGCCGAAGACGAGGCGAATCCAACGCCTCCTTCTTCCCTTGCCCTCAATCTACTCGAGTTTATGTCCGAGCAACGGCCGAGGATTCGAACTCCGACACACAGACGACCTGAAGGATATGCGTCGATGTGTGCGTGGGTTGATCCCGGCCACCCTCAGCCTCCCTTCGCCATTCGCCCCTCACCACGAGGGTCTCGAGCTCCTCGTTTACGGCCCGCAAACGATTGTTTCTCGCCATGGGTGGGTCTCGAAGTGCGTCCGTGTGAGTGCGGGACAGAGGGCAAGTGTATGCGTGTGTGTGAAATAGTTGTTTCAAACCCGCACACATGCACACACACACATACATGCAACAGCACGTAGCGCTCATTCACTGAGTCTCGGTTAATAATTTCTTAATTATGACCGAGATAAACTGGCGAAAGTGTCGACCATGTGCGTGCTTGGACTCGTGTGTGAGTGTGTCAGTGTGTGTGTTGTCGGTGTGCATGTGTGAAAGCCATAAAATCCATGTAAATGCTCGGCTTGATAAGGATTTAATTGGCGTCCCGGGGGAAATTTGGGCCGTTTGCCGAAGGACCTCAAAGGCGGCCACTGATTTGCGACAACGTCAAGGACGTCGATTTTCGACAAAACGCACTCACGCACACACTCTGGCAACGGAGGGCGCGAAGAACGCCCCGGGACAACGGTTAAGGAAGAAGAAGAACAGGATGATGGAGTGAGGAAGACGACATAAAGCAATTAATGGTCGCAGCGACCCCGAGGAACAATTTCGCCCCAGGCCCCACCCACAATCGGCCCGATTTCCTCGAACTGCTCGGAGGAATTTTAAGCTTTCCCGAGAATTCAGAGGCTCACGGAAGACAGAAAAGAGACAACGAGGGATTAGATGTTCTCCGAAGGAATCGAATTCCCTCGGGGATTCGCAGATCTCTCTCGAGAATTCTCGATGATCCTTTGAGCCATCAAGTGCTTCGTCACACCCTCGTCTCCTTCCAGGACATCAATTTCCGAATTCCTGCGCCGCGGAGTCTGCGTGTTTCTCTCACATCTTTTTTCATTTCCTCGCACCATCACATTCTATGTTTGGAGTCAAGGAGCGTGGAAAATTTCATGAAATTTTTCGCGGAAAGATCAACGACCCAGCAGCAGTGACAATGGCTTCAAAACCAACAACAACAAAGTCCACGATGTCAACGAAGTAAAAAAGACCCACGTCCTCTCGAGGATCTGTTCTGGCGGCGATCAAAGGACGACACATTGACCGACGTTTCGGCGAAAGTTTCGCTGTCACGCAGGAGGCCGCAGGACACGTGGGTGGGAGGAAAAGAGGAGTTTCGGGAGGCGATTCGACTCACCGATAGTTGGCGCAAAGTTCGCTGACAGGCTGCATTAAAAATGCACGACCCCGTCCGCCATGCGCGCCATGGGGTGGAGTGGGCGTGGCATGTGGGGCAGTGGGCGGCGGAAAGTTTCGGACAAAGCTGCGTTATTAATAGAGCTTAACTGGGCTTAATTGTTCGATGGCGGGAATTGAAACAAATTGAACGAAGTTCGAGGCAACTTTTCCGTCCACGCGTGATGGAGAGAGAATGGGAGAAAGACAAACTGATGGAGGGGAAGAGGGAACTAATGAATAATTTCAGCAGAGAACAAGAGTAGGAGAATCACATGGTTCAAATGCGGCAAAACCCGACGAAGTTCAGCAACAGCAGTCGAAGTCTTTCCTGCAATGATTCTGCCTGCGAATGAGGAGCGAATGAATGAGAAATTCAGAAATTTCTCGTTTCTCGAACTCAAACAATTCTCTCCTCTGGAAAACATCTCACTGTCTTCTTTGTGTCTCATGCGAAGACTAGAAACACATCGAATTCCAAATTCCTAGGCCGAAGTCATTCGAAATATTTCGCAAACATTTATTTGTATTCGTATTTATGGAATAGGAACCTTACCTGCTAAATAAATTTCCAACCATTGAACTTTAAGAAGGAAAACTCCTTCACCTCACTGCCCTCCACACCTTAAATGAGCCCTAAATTAAAAAGCGATCAAAGACTAACCGGATTCGCCGTTAAGCTCCGCGAGCTTCAGACTTTCGTCTTCTTTTGGTTTTCGTCGGGAACTTTGAAAATGCTAAGCATCTTTTTATAATTCATCAAGTTGTTGGCGCTGTTGTTGTTGTCGTTGTTCTTGTTGTTGTTCATGTTGTTTTTGCTCTTGTCTGGTGGATTTCATGAACTTCCCGGCGACATGCGAGCGACATTAAAACGACAGCCGCCGCATGCAAATGAAGGCCGCGCCAGCTGCGGGGCCCTGACGACGAGACCCGGGAGGCGGTGGGCGTGGCTACAGCGCGACTCCTTTTGAATCTTAATATAAATTGCACAGAAGGAAAGAGAAAACGGGAGAGAGAGAGAAAGGGATGGAGGTCGTCACATGTCGTCGGGAGGCGGATCGCGTCGCGCGGTAGAAAGAATGAAAAAGTAATTAACTTCCTTTCGAAAACTCATCACCGACAACAACAACAACAACAACAATAACAACAATAACAACAACAAGAAGTAGAAGAACAAAAATAATAAGAATAAAAACAAAAAATTATAAGAGTAAAAACAACAGAAAAAAAAAACACCGAGATAAACAATACAAACAACAACAGTTTGGGGTGAAAAACTCCGGTGCTTAAATTTAGAATTCTCTTTTTGTCGGATCCTCGACACGCGTGAGCGAAAACAAGGGGATGAAAGAGGGACAACAGGAGTGAAAAGAGTGTGAGGGAGAGAGACAGAAAAGAAGATCCGCATTTAATTAATTTAATGGCAGGCAGTTAAATGTCGTCCATACGCCCCGGCGTCCGACTCACGCCCGTTGGCCGAGCAGTCGACCCGAGGGGTGCAACGACCCTGTCTTTGTCTCTTTTCCTTCTTCTATCTGTCTCCCTCTATCTGCCTCCTTCTATCTGCCTCCCTTTGCCACCTTGAAGTCTCTCGATCCACCTGGCGCCCGTCTCGAACCCATCCACGGTTCGGCCTTGAACTGGCGAGGAAGAGATCGATGCGAAGAATTAGAATGAGAGGTAGACGATGGAGAGAAGAGATTATCCGAAGAAGAAGAAGTTAGTCTGGTGAACGGAGGAGTGGGAGTGGGGGAAGGCGAGAAAGTTGCCATCTGGACGGGATTCGAGTTTCTTTTTGGATGTTTGCTCAAGTCGGTAGTTGTTGTTGTTGTTGCTTCGGCTAAATTTGTTATTGTTTGTTGTCGTCTGCTCACTTTGTTTTCTTGTTTGCAACACTCTGTTTCTCTCTGTCACCTTCTTTTCTCCTTGTCTCTCACTCTCTTCCACTCTCTTCGACTCTCTTTCTCTTCTCTCCCCTTCCTCTATGCACTTTATGTGTATTTGCTTTTATTCTCACGGCTTAAATAATCCAGCTGACAGTGCTGCCAACTCGAAGCTGCCACGGATATATTTTCATTTGTGACCGTGTGTGGTGTGTTTGTTTGTTTGTTTGTCTATTTGCTTATTTGTGTAGAGAATGAGAAAGAGAGAGGTAATGAAAGAGAGAGAGAGAGATCGGGTGAGCTGTTCCCTAAATTTGCATTAATTTATGACACTCGGCAAGGATGCTGCTTGCTCCTGAATACAACAACAGCAATAACAACAAAAACAACAATAACAACAAAAACAACAAATAACAACAAAAACAACAAATAACAACAACATCGACAACAATCCAAACACGCGCTGCATTGAAATGAGAACTCATGTCTGTTGTTGTTGTTTAGATTTAGTTAGAAAAACAAAAGCAGAAAAATATTAATTAGAAACGCAAATGAATACAAATGAGAAGACACGAAGCGAGGCGAACCGAAACAGGACAAACGAGAGAGAGAAGAGAAAGAGAGAGAAGAAGAAGAAGGAGTGAGAACATTATTTTGGGTTCCAGAAGTAGACAAGAGTTATGAGAAATAATTAAAGAATCCAAGCGGCTTCTGGAAATCCCCAAAACGAACGGCTGCATTACGTGTTCGTAGCCCAAGAGACAAGGGAAGGGGCGAAAGACGAAGGAGGACGGCGGACACCATGATTAAATCATTTGCAAAAATCCGAAGACAAATAGACAAAGGATACTAAAACAAAACATGCACAACGAATTATGGACGAAGGATTC
Organism: Coelopa frigida; assembly: GCA_017309665.1. Taxonomy (NCBI): domain Eukaryota; kingdom Metazoa; phylum Arthropoda; class Insecta; order Diptera; family Coelopidae; genus Coelopa; species Coelopa frigida. The sequence continues at coordinate 33,927,536 of CM029561.1, read as the reverse complement.
GGGACATCGGGACGAATGAGCAACATTTAATTGGAGAATCCTGATGGAAAGAATAAAATGAGGAATAAGTTAGGAATAACAGAGGGGAAATACATAAAAATAAACTCAGGACCCTCGGTGGATCCTGAGAAATATATTCCCACGACGTTTGCCCCCAAATTCGGTCGAACTGTGAGCGACGATGGATGATCGCCAAAACTCAGATCCGGTGGGAGCAGGAGCAAAAGCAAATACAACAACGGACAAATGGCCTCAATCTGAGAGGCGCTCGGTCAGAGTTACGCCCGCCATAAGCTGGAGGAGAGCGCGCCACAAATCAAGGCAAATTGACGCATAAATAAAAATAAATAAAACATTTCACGCCCCGCCCCCCAAAGACGGAAAACCCCGCCCACTCCACGGCCGGAGGGGCGACCGAACACACAAATGGATCCCACTCTCGGGCTGCATAATTTTCCATTATTTGCCCGCAGGATCCGCCAGGAGGGCAGACGGAGGGAGACCGGGCGAACGGACGAAGCGAGTGGCAATCGTTTTATTTTTTCATTTGCGGCGAGTGACGACAACGACGAAGACGACGATGAGGACGACGAGAACAAGCGAGAGTGGAAATAAATCGGAATTGTGAGCAAAGACCACGCCCCCGCCCACTCCTAACCGCCGCCCCAAGGCGAGGATGAGGACAAAGACGATGAAGAAAAGTGCGTTGTCGGAAGGCGAAGAAGAGCCCGTTCCGGCGCGTTATCCTGTCGTCCTGTCCCGTTATCCTGGGCAATAAATACAAATTAGCCGCGCTCTTGGCGGCCCAGCAGGCGTCGAGGGGCGTGGCGGGGGAGAGGCGGAAGACATAAAAATGACGACTCGCAAAATGCGGCGCCAGCCACAGGACAGCGAGATCAACAACAATAACAACAACACGAACAACAACGTCTGGTTCGAGTCAAGGATTACGCGTAATCGCCGTGTCCTGGCGGAGGTGTGCGAACGCCCAGGAGCCTGGCTCGAGGTGAGCTCAACGATTTGTTGTCGATTTCAGCGCGACCGCCGTTTTCTTTTGTTTCTCTATCCGCCGCCTAATTTCGTCCTCGGCAGAACTCCCTGGGTGTGTGTGTTTATGTGTGTGAGGCACTTAACACACACACACTCGGGAAAACTTCACCGCAGACGAGGAAGTGAAGGAGATTCTATTGAAACTTTTCCTCAAACCTTTGATCAATCTAATTAGGGTTTTTGGAAAAGGCTTCGATGTGGTTCATAGGAGGAGGAGTGAAAAAATCTTCAACATTGATGTTAGGAACGTTGAACTCAAAAAGAATCCCTCAAAGATCCTCCGAAGGATCCCCAGCCGAGGCGCCCTCGCCATGTTCAGCCACCACGAACCCCTGTTAATAACGACAATGAGGTTATTCACGAGAAATGGTTTTGTTAGTTGGCCGAAGCGATGATGATCCTCCCGTGTGTGGATGCCGAATGCGAGCGAGACATGATGCTTACTGCATTGGGCCTCGTCCGACCTGTCGAGGCAATCGAAGGATCCATCGCAAATCCAACTGCGCGGGATGCACTGGTCGCCGCTCTTGCACTGCACCTCGTAGCTCTGGCACATGTTCACTGTATATGTGTGTGTGTTTGTGTATTGGTGGATGGCGTAGACATCGGTGTTCGGTGTGGATTATTTCCAATCAGGTGTGGATTATATCCAATCGGGTGTGTATTGTGTTGCGGAGTAAGCGGGTGTTAAGAGCGTGTAGTAAGGTGTAAAGTAGTGTAGAATACGGGAAAGGGATTGTGGTAAGTGTAAATATAATTGGGTAAATATGTGTAAATATAATTGTAAAGGGTTCAGTTTGTAAAGAGGGGAAAGAGGTCCAAGTTTAAGGTTTATTATTAATAGATAGGATCAAAAGTATTTATTAATAAGAGGAGTGAGTAATTTGAGGTAAGAGAATTTGTCAGTTGTGTGGTCAAGTGTAGTCAAGTGTGGAGAAGTGGAAGAAAAGTCGTCAGACCGATAACGTTCCACTGGCTGTCGCCGAGGTCGGTTACTTACTGCAGAGGGCCGGGTCCTCGTCGGATCCGTCGGAGCAGTCGTTCTCCTGGTCGCAGCGCCACTGGAGCGGGATGCACTTTCCATTCCGGCATCTGAACTGATCGCCGTTGCAGGTGGTTTCTGTAAAGAAAAATAAAAAATATAATCATGAATACGGTTGGCTTTCAAAAGTCCAGATTTAATTCAATTTAAAGTCGATGACAGTGGGACTCTGAGCTTTTGACAAATTTCACTTCGTCCGCAGAGTCCCGCGTCCGCTCTGATTGATGGCCACAACATGTCAGTCGCTTGACGAAGGACCTTCCGCCATATCAAACAACCCCACCATTCACATCCACCAAAGACAGTGACAAGCGCCCAAGGACACTGCTGACATGGCTACGTAGTGAAGATAACGGATTAGGCGAAAATATTTCCGTTTTAAAGGATGAACTCGCCACTCGCAAAGTGATTGAAAAGGACACTCGACGTGGGTTCGTTCTCTTCGTGCCCTCAATTTCGCTGGTCAGTCGCATTTCATCAATCCTGCGATCCTCTCCTCGCATTCCCCTAACGACCTTGTTCACGGAACGACCAGTCGAGAGAAGAGCAGCAGACGCATTTGTCTGGAGCAAGGAACGAGTTTTCAACAGTTCGAACATCGTCAGGGGGACAAATCAGACAACTTCGAAGCGAAGATTTTCGCTAAGCAGACATTGAGGAAACAGCTGAAAGAGATTCTCGGAACATTGAAGAGACATGAGAGAGAGAAAGAGAGAGTCCTTGAAGATTCACCGGAGACTGCTGAAGTCTTTCTACCGATTTAGGTCACAGGAGCGTCTCCCATGCTGTGGACGAACACGGTTGTGTGAAGTAGATGATCGAGATCAATCATACGCCCTGGAGCGCTGAGGTTTTTCACAACAGAAATTCCACGGGTTCCGCAACACACGATGACGGGCGATAAATTTCTCAGCGAGACTCGAGTTGAGGGCGAACAAAGGAGCTCAGTATAAAAGGACGAACTCAGAGCGAAGGGGAAGAAGTACGAAGGGGACGTCGAACAGCTGCGGCCTGCTCGGGGTCCACTTTAAGGGCATTCAATTCGTGATCCCATCAAGGCAGGCATGACGAGCCTTTAGAATGGATCGGCCGGAATTAAAATTTTATTTCGTTCGACCTCGGACGAAAAACAAAGAAGCGAAGGTTAATTAAATTCATCCCCTGCCCCTCGTTCGCCCTTCGCCCCCATTCAATAGCTCATGGCCAGGCCCGAGGCTCACACACACACTCATATATTCCCACTCACAGGTGAAGGTCAAGGCGCACACGCACGAGTATGAGGAGCAAAGAGAGAGAGTGAGGGAGAGAGTGGTAGAGAGTGAGACGTGTGCGCTGAGAAATTAATTTTGCAGTCATGTTTTGTTGTTATTGCAGTTACTGACTTTACTGGAGAATAATAAAAAAAAACATAAAAATCAAGTGTTTATCTCATACAACGAGGACGAAAGGCAACCGGAGAAGGAGCAAAAACAACAACACGAATATAACGAGAACAAATACGACTATAAGAGCAACAACATCTACAATAAAGGCAACAACATCTACAATAAAGGCAACAACAACTACCAGAAGTTCAACAACAACAACAACAACATGGTGGAGGAATGATGAAGCAGGAAAATATGAGCACGAGACGTTGGCGGAATGAGAGAAGGTAAGAAGTGGAGGACGAAGGGCAAGTGGAGGTGGAGCAAAAACAAAACAAATCAAAAATGTGGTTAAACTCATTTGGAACATGACCCACACAGACACACACACACACACTCACTCACAAGTGCTGCACACACTCCCACGCCGACTCTCGCAGACACAGGGCGATCCAACGAAGCCTTGCGAAGACCGTGGGCCAGACCGTGGGAGGAAGAGAGGAAGCCCAGAAAGGAAGGAAGGAAAAAAGTGAGCGAAAAGACAGATCGCCGGTGGGGCCGGTGGGACTCGGGCGAATCGTTTTAAAAATGCACAGCGCGTCCGCCAGAGGGCATCCAGCCGCCCACCCGCCAATCGCCGCCGTCGGCCTCCTTCCGGACGGTATTTGGCCAGCGCTGAAATGCGCAGCACGTGCGGCCGCCAGAACCCTCGGCCTCAGTCGCAGCTCTCGGGGCACCTCGCGGAGGTAAATAAGGCATCGCAGGACGACGTTCGCTGGGGACCGGAGGACCAAAGTCGGGCACGCGTCCTGTCAACTCAATCGACAGGAGACTGCGTGCTGCGACGACCGGCCGGCCGCATCATCGAGGACGCGTGGGCCTGTCGACGTTAATAGGCTTGTAATGAACTTTCGACGGGAAGTGGACGAGGAAGGGGCGAGAAGTGGACGAAGAGCGAGAAAAGGACGCGGGTCTGGGAGACGAGGACAAGTGCGTGTCCTGCGTGTTCGCTAATAGCCCGCGGCTGCGACGCAGGACCTGCTCCGGCCACGACGTGACCCGATGGCGACTGGAGGATGTCGCGTTGACGAATTGACCGAGGACGAACGGAGGCGAAAAGAGAGAAAGAGATAGAACAGTAGTTGTAGCAGGATGTTGAGTGGAATTTTGAGCAGGGCGAGTGTGGGCGAATCTTCGTCAAATGCTGAACGGGATATTTCGACTTTTGCAAAGGGCTTTCGGAGTGAAGAAATGTTTGCATGGAAACGAGGAGACGAGGAGAGAAGAAGAAGTAGAAGGAGTAGAAGGACATGAAGGATAGTAAGGAGTAGAAGGACAACAAAAGAGAAGAATGATAGCGATATAAAGAAGAAGCAGGAGACCGAAAATCGGTCGACGGGGTAGAAAAACAACTCGTTCGAGCCATAAATCACCCGTATGCAGCGTCGCCATCTTGTCTGACTCACTTCCGGTCGCGGGTCCTGACGCTGCCATCATCGTTTATTCTTATCATCGACCTGCTGCTGTATGTAGTTGTTGTTGTTGTTGTTGTCGTTCTTGTCCTTGTTATTGCTTCCATTATCAATTGTTGTACTTGCTTTTGCTTTTATAGCAACTGTTGTTATGATTCCTTCTGATACCAAAGCTCTATTTATTCCTGTTTGCATCGTCGTTGATGGATGCTCCTCGCAACTCGACCTTGGCCCGCATTTTCATCCCCCTCCACCAAGTCCCGCCCTCTTCTGAAGATCCCTTGAGCTCCTTCTGGGACGCTGGAGAAGCAAACTCGAAGCTCTTGAAGTCGTCAACCACGCGGCCTGCAGGCGTCGAATTCTCGCAACGATCCAAGACGACAACATCAAATATCCTCAATCTCTCTCTCTCTTGTTATTTGAGAGCGAAGTAATTTTTATATTTAGCGGGAAGCGACCCGAAGCGACGTGGAACGAGTCCAAAATGTACACCGAATCGCTGGAGGGTGCCGTGGGGATGAAAACAGCGAAAGACGAGAGTCCTTAATTCCCGCAAGGGGAGGGGTGGCGAATGAGCTCAATTGCCGCTCCGGGCTCCAGGGCTCGGACCAGTCGGCAAATGAGTCCTAAATGAGAGAAGTTCCTGCGGGCGGTCAATTTCGGAGCCCAGAAGTATGCAACGCATTTTATTCGACAATGACTTGTTGGTTCTCTGTTCGCCAAATGGACGAAGGATCAACTTTCCAACTTCGGGCTGATCCGGGCCGCCCACGAAATCGGACCTCATGCGCTGGCCATTGTCCTGACCACGCCCAGCGGACGACGACCGCCCCCTCCCTCTCGGCCGTCCACAATGGTTTACAAATTCACAGCGAACTCATGATAATTGCTCAGACTCCGACTTCAGTCGCCCTCGGGCGAATTCAGCTTGTTGTAATTAATGTTGTAATTGTGATGTTTTTGCTTTTGTTGTTGATGTTTTTGTTGGTATTATTATTGTTGATGTCATATTGTTGTTGTTTTTGTTTTATTGTTTGTCGTTGTTTGTCGTTGTTTTGTTGTTGCCATTGTTATAGTTGCGTATAAATAATGGACCAGCCAACAACAATTGGAATTGTACTCGTAACAACAATAATTGGTAAAACAACAACTAGAAGAGCAGCAAAAATAAACAAACGAAAACAACAGAAGGCAGAGAACAATGAATGGAACAGAGATGGGGAAGGAGATTGGGGAAATGAAGGATGCGCGAACACGACTCGAAACAACGACTCGCAAATACAAACACACTCATAGCGAGCTTCCGTCAACAAGAACACACACACACACACACATTTCCAGAGACAGATGCAGACAGAGGCAAGAACAAATTTTGCAATTAGAATCGCGAGGATGCAACTCATGTCCTCACGTGTGTGTTGGTTGTGTTGTTAGTGTGTTCATCGTTGTATGCGTGTTTTGCTGAGTGTGTGTGCGAGAGAATGTTCCAAACTTATCGGCAAATCCGGAGAGCGCTGAAGGCGGGTCTGCCGCGAGTTCTCAAGGACCTCGCTGTGCTTCGAATTGAAACTGAAATTTCGTGTAATTTAATTATCCATTTATCGGCAGTGGTGCATCAATTTAAGAAGTTAAGAATTTGATAACTCGCAATGTTCATTAATGAGAAATCGCTCACATTAATGGGGGAAAGCTAAGAAGTCAATTTAAAATAATGAAACAGATTTTATAAATAGAAAATACATACTTCAAAAATTCGGAGAACATGGAGGCAATTGATAAAATTAAAATATTACCAAAAATTACAAATGTTCAAATATTTTAAATTTTTAGAAAATATGTTGAAGTTGAAAAATTATAAACATTTGGAAAATATTTTTAAGTTGAAAAAATAAAAAATTGAAAAAAAATATTTTGAAGTTGAAAAATTATAAAAAATATTTAAAAGTGGAAAATGATATGAATAATTTTGAAAATTTGAAGCGATTTCCAAGTATTGGCATCTCTGTTAAGTTCAGAAATAATATGGGAATCGACCTCTCTCGCTCCTTCTCTCTATTGCTCTCCCTCTCTCTCAGGAGCCTCGTCACGTTTTGCTACACTGCGGAAAAACATGTGGATATCGTGAACAGAGAAAAGCAATAGAACAACAAGAATTATAATGCGATAAGAACAACAAACGCAAAAGAGACAACAACAGAAATTTATGTCAACCGAAATGTTTCGCGAATTTCCATTGAAAATAGCGTTATTATTGTTGTTTTTTATGCTATTGTCTTTGTCATTGATATTTTTTATGTTGTTGTAATATTAATATATCAACAATGGGCAACACATGTACAACAACAACAACAACAAGAACAATAACAATAGTAACAACAACAACTACGGGGGAAAATATGAAAATGCGCAAATATGCAAACGAGATGGATGATGACAGCATTTGTTATAATTGTTGTTGTTCCTATTGTGATTTCTTTGTTATTGTTGTTGGCCCTTTTTTCCGCCTATTCCGACATGTTTAAATATTTAATGGACATCAGCAACAACAACATAAAGAAAAAACTAAATCGCGTCCCATTTGAACGAGGCTCGGAGCCCAGGACGAAGGACGCAGGACTCGTGGAGCACGTGGGCAGAACCGCAGCGGAGAAAGGGGGCGTGGCAAGGGGCGGAACCGGCAGGCGCGCTCTTGTTCGACGCATATTTTTATTTAGAATTTCATACGTCGTCGCAGATTTTGTTTTCGAGTTTTCTCCCTGTTATTTTTATTGTTTTTGTTGTCGTCCTCGTCCATTGTTGTCGTTGTTATCAAATTTGTTGTTGTTGTTACTGTTGTTGCCGCTGTTGATGCCATTTGTTGCCGCGACATGCTTGCGACACAATGGCGTTGCCGCTTTGCATAAAAAATTCCACAAAACACGGAAATGTTAATAAAGTCGAAAAACAAAGAGAAGTCGAGCGAGAGAGGGAGAGAGAGATAGAAAGAGGCAGGTTGGAAGGGAGTCAAAGTGAGGGAGGAAGTGAGAGAGAGGGTGGGTGGGTGTTAAAGAGGAATGGCGCAAAGGTGAAGGAATGTGGCCGGCGAGAAAACGAGCACAAGGAGAGAAGGGGACACGAGGAGTCGCCGGAATGGCAACGAAATGAGGTGTCGCAAGTGCCGGAAGTGGGGCGAAACCGGAGCGAGAGGGAGCGAGAAGAAGAATGAAGGACGGAGGGGTGAAAGAGATGGGTGAATATAATACGTTGGACTCGAGTTTGCTGTGCACGAGTTTGATGAAGTGCGTGCAAATGAGTTGAAGTCCGACGGAATGTGAAGTGAAGATGAACCAGGTTGAGTTTGTGATGAAGTGGAGCATGAAATGTGATTATGCGAGGGACTTTTTCCTTCTCCTATCTTGTCCCAGACGACCTACCGACGTCGGACATTAGACGTCAGATACATCAGGACATCAAAGCTGGCGACAACACAACACGCGCTCGCCCTATCGCCCTAAAGAAGGGGGTTTCGAGTGATTTCCACCGATTCAATCGGACTTTAGGAAATCTCAAAACACGTATTTTTCAATTTCTTCGCTCAGGGGTCGATTGACGTTGCTGCCGTTGCCATTCGCGAGATGCAGCGCCGGCGATAAGAGCGCTGCACTGACCTGCGCCAACCCCTGCGGCGGCGACGGCCTTGATAAGACTCGGCTGCAGCGCGCTTAAAATAGAACTTCCGATCGAAATCACAACGAACTTTTCAATGACGACGTCGGCCGCGAGGTGAAGATCATAATTAGCGTATTCCGTCACGTTGCTGTTAGGCTACGCTTCCAATTTTAACATCAAATAATTTATTCAACGAGAATCGTTAGCTTCAAATGATTGAGTTTTTCCAAATTGTAAATATAGTAAAAAAAACCCCGTTCTCTCTACAACAAAATTTTCTAACAGTAGACAATGGAAATCCCAATTTCTTCGATTCATCACTTTCCATTAGGTCCGAGTTGTTTCATTCAATGAGTAATAAGTGGGAAGGCCTTCTCTCTATGGATTTGTCCACAAACAACTCAACAAGGGCCTCAAATAAAACAAACCAATTCAGGGCACGGATCAAAGATTTCGAAATCATCTAAGTGCTTCAATTATCACCACAGCCGACGTCGATTTGGACTAATTTATGCAGATGCACGAATGGAAATTCATTTGAAAACTCCATTGTCTTGGGTTTCGGAGAATTTCCACAATAGATTGAAATTGTGGTTGCAATATAAATCCACGAAATGCGATAACGGATGCCGCAGCACTACAGAATCTGGAGAAGACGAATCGACAGAGTTTCATTCGAAGAGTTCGGCGAAGAACTTAAATCGAGCTAATTATCTCGAGTAAAACTCTCCACACCCACAGCTAAGGACTCATTAGCGGAGCTCATGCAACGATTTAAGTTTTCATAAAGTTCTCGTGTAATCCTCGTCAAGTTCTCGTCGAGTTCTCGTGGAGTTCTCGTTGAGTCTTCGTCGAGTTCTCACCGAGTCTTCATCGAGTTCTCGTTAAGTCTTCGTTTAGTCCTCGTTGAGACCCAACTGTTGGCATTAAACGATTCGAATTCGACGAAAAACTCAACGACCCCAGTGAAGCATTCAGAACTGCGTGGGGGAGGGACGATGTGGGGAGCCTCTGGAGTGCCTCGAGGCACTTAACAAAAGACTGCATTGAAATCGTTTTCAGAATGTAGTGAGTTGTTGTTGTTGCTATTTCTGTTCGTCGTTCGTTGTTCGCAACATCAACTGCGAATCCTGTGTAAAGGATTTTCGCTTTTTCCCCAATCCAACTTGTGTTTTTTATTCCTGTTTCGCCCGAAGCAGCTGCACTTCCGTTTCCGTTGCAGCGGAAGCTGACATTTAGTGTAGAGAGGAGTGGTTGTTGTTGTTGTTATTATTGCTGTTTTTATTGTTGCAGCTTCTGACGCCGTGACGGGCGACTCAATTCGAAATCAAACGTTTCCTTCCTTCCATCGTAACAACAATAACAAAAACAGCAGCAACAATGCATGTGAAAAAAAACCCCAAAAGCACGAGTTCGATCGCAGGAAGTTGCAGCATGTGGAATGCAGTCGGAAGGAGCTTCGAGCGCATGCGTGGTCGGATATTAACGAGTGGAAAGAGAGATGAGAAGAAGACGAATAACAACAACAACTACAACATGGACCCCACAACGTTGTCGGGAATAAATATCCTGAGCTTGAGCGCTTCTTTTTCTGCAACAAAAAAAAATGGAAAATCCTTTCAACGCAATCCGTCTTGCTTCCTTCTTGGGGCTTCTCTTTTGCCATTTAATTATACCCAGATGCCTTCGCCAACACAACGGAATTAGCAATAACAACAACAACAACCAACAAAAACAATGAGAACGAAGCAGAAAAGACGCCAGCCAAACGACGAGGGACAGATCCTTCGTCTAATCAAAAATGTTTAATTTCCCAAAGGATCCGCACCGAGCCGTCGGACAACGGCAGGGGGAGGAGGCGAAGAAGAAGATGAGAAAAGGAGCAACTGAGTGGGCTGAGGAGGGCGATAACAACAGTAGAACAAACAATAAAAACAAGCATTAACATCAGCAACACAAAGACAGTAGAACAACAAGCAAATTCCACAATAAGTCAAAAGGACATCATAACTTTTCATTAAATAAAGTTCTCATTTTCCATTGACTCCTCAGCTTCCCGCCCAAGGACGAAGAAACCTGAGTCTCCTTCGCTTTGTATTGCCTCCTTCCTCTCTTCGTCTTCTCTTCACCATCACCATTTCATCGGCCTCACCTTCATCGGTTCCTCCCTCGGATAATGTGGCGCTAAATTAGATGGAGCCGCCAGAGAAACGCCCTCCGCCTCCTCCTCCTCTTCTCCTCACCGAAGTCACACTCAATCAGTCGCCAGGATTCAGGACTCTCTCGAGAGCTCGGTCTCCGGTGGATCGCAAATTGAAATCGAAAAGTTTTTAATGAAATTTTTCCCAATGCCAACAACCTACTGATGTAGGAACGACAGCAATAACAACAAAAACAACAAGCAAGCCATAACAACAATAATGGCAAGGAACAACAACAATATCAACGAACAACACCAACATAAACAACAACATAGAGAAATAACATAACCTTCGACTACAACAACAACAACAAAACAGACACCACAACTCGGTGTAATTAGAACAAAACAACTCCGAGGAGAAACCGGTGATTAAGGTGAAGGTTCCAACAGCGGTGGACGAGGACGAGGAAAGGGGGGAAGAAGTGACGACGACGGTGATGTTGACGGTCCGCAGTCGATGAGAACGGCGGCAACTCTGGCAAAGATGGATGCGAAGGTAGACCTGGTGAGGAGGAGGAGAAGGGAGCGATGATTGAAGGAGTTTGTGGCAGTGGCTTCGATGGAGGTTCTCGGCGTAATGGGATGATGAGAACGGTGTAATGAGAAGAGGATGGTGAAATGAGAAAAAGAGGATGGTCAAATGGAAGATGAGGAAGGAGAAATGAGAAGATGAGGATGGAGAAATGAGAAGAAGAGAATGGAGAAATAGAAGAAGGGGACGGTTAAATGGGAAGATGAGGATTGTGACATGAAGAACAGAGAAGGAGTGTTCAAAACGCAATCGTGGAGGAACCAGTTGTGCACCAGAGAACGGAAGGTTCAAGCGACGAGAATCCTTGGGTCACTGAGGGGTGATGGAGGCCGGCGGTTAGAGGTCGCAAAAGGTAATTGATAATGACGTGCGGTGGCGAAAGACCATGGGTGGGTGAAGGAACGTTGGTGGAGATCGGGAAGGGTCTTGGAAGAGTGGATGTAGAGTAGTTTGAGAGCGAACGAAATCTTAGAAGACGTTAAATGTCGGAAAACACGCTTAATGGACGGCTGAGGATTATTGAAGACGATTTGGGGGAAAGGATTAGAGAAATCGAGCAGAAGTGGTGGAAGGGCACAACTGGATAAAGAGAAGAAGTGGAGGAAAAGGAGAAGTGGAGAAAGAGAAGAAGTTTAGGAAGAAAAAAAGTGGATGAAAAGCAGAAGTGGTAGAAAGGGAGTGGAAGAGCCGAAGAAAAAGAAAACTGAACTGAAAACTGAATCGAAAAAGAAGCAAACGAAGGAATCAAGAGCAGATACAAGTGCAGGATGAAAGGCGAATAAAATATGGAAAATATAGAGTTTTATCAAAGAAACAAGATATTATAATGGATACCTGGAATCCTTACTTCTCTCGAAAGAAAGAGGAAGGCCAGACAAAGACGACAAAGAGAAAGATGGAGTAGATTTTCTGAAAAATAGATTTTCTGAAAAATCTACATTTGTTGAAATATCTACAGTGAAAAAGAATCGCTCTTCAACTGGAATTCAACCGAAGAATATGACGGCTGAATGGGCGAACGAGAGGAAATCGAATGAAACTGCCACGATAGGAATTCACAGAAATCGTCAATCTTCCCGAGAGAACTTCACCAACCTTTCACTAAAAGGGTCTGAGGAAGAGACAGAGAGAACCTCTCGCTCGGATGGAAACTGTTCGCCGAATGACGCGGGAGCAATATTTGGAATTGAATCGAAATTACAACTGGTGAAAACAAACCAGCGACGATCCACCTCCGACCCTCGTCGTCGTCTGCCCCTTCTCACTCACCCCCTTCTCGCTCATCCCTTCTCACTCACCACACCCACATGGCATGAGAGAATTCTCCACGTACCTCAGGAGGGATTTTTGGCTCACGTTGTGAAGTAATTAATGCAAAAACATCCAAAAACCGAATTTTAAACGAATTAAAAGAGGGAAAGAGAAAGGGAGACGAAAAGGATGGGTATGAAAGGGATGGAGATGAAAGAGAAGCTTAGTTGGAGGAAGGGAGGAATTCCTTGAGGGATGGAAACCTCACATCAGCCGCTGGCACCCCGCCTCCTCATTCTCCAACCCACGACTCCGAGGAATTTCAATTTTAAATTCAGCCGCTGCAAAGGACTTCCGCTCAGAAATCAATCAACGAAGCAAAGAAGGATGGAGAGAAACGAAGAAGGATGGAGAAGAAGGGCGGAGAGAAATGGCCGAAGAGGTCGAAACGAATTTGGGGGCTTAGAAGAAGCGTTCGGAAGATAGAGGGAGAGGGAACGAGAGAAAGTGAGTGGGAGAAAGAGGCGGAGAGTGAGTGAGTGAGTGAGAGAGGGAGGAAGGTGGAGAGTGAGTCAGAAAATGTGAAGCAGAGAGTTAGTGAGAGAAGGAGCCGCGATGAAGTCTGTTTTTTTTTCTCAACTCGAGGCCGGGATCCCCGAAGTCCCAAAGGCTTGATTGATCCCCTTCGAACCAGATGGGGCGTGGCAGGCGCGGCGTAGGCAAATCAAGAGCAGCCTGAGCAACGGGGAAAAACGGGGACAGGAGGCGACTCATGTCTTCCTCGAGAATTCCCACAACTCGCACGACAGGATGCAAACAGATAAAATAAAGTTAAATGAGCGAACTTCAAAGAAGGGAGTGCAAACATATCGCGGAATTTGCTGTCTATCCACTGTCTTTCCCCTCAAATGTCTCTGCGACCTGCTATGAAATGTTCCTTTTATTGATTTATGTTCGACTTTCTCTTCAATTGGCTGAGATAAATCGTTCGAAGCGGAAACGAGGAGGAATTTCCACAACAACAACAACAATAAAAACACTCGCTGCTGCACGCGTATCAAATACATTCGAGACTTTCTGTATCTGTCTCATTTTCCGTTTTTCTCATCTTCCGTGTGTCTTCTCTTCTGTCTGTCTGTCTGTCTGTCTGTCTGTCTGTCTGTCTGTCTGTCTGTCTGTCTGTCTTCTCCTATTTGTGTCTGTCTTCTCCTATTTGTGTCTGTCTTCTCTTGTTTGTGTCTGTCTCCTCTTCTCTCGTTCTTCTCTTCAGTCTGTCTTCACTTCTGTCTTCCCTTATTTCTGTCTGTCTTCTCTTCATCCTATTTTACTTCTGTCCTCCTAGTCTTGGAGTCGTAGACGTAATCGCCTCGTCTGCCTCGAGTGTGAAGCGAAAGTCAGAGGAGAATGTGATTTTTGAACTTCGTTGGCAACACCAACCGAAGAGTGTGGAGAAGACGGCGTGAGAAAAGGAGATAGAGAGTGGAAGAGAGAGGGAGAGAAAGAGAGAGGAACCTTCTTCGCAAGTTTTTCAATTCCATGAGGACTTTGAGAACGCTCGTCAAACATGACTTTAATTTTGCTAACGAATTTAATATTCCTGCATTTATTATTCACAATATCTCTCAATAATTTAAATCTTTGTTTCACATTTTAAATCTTTGTTTCACATTTTAAATCTTTGCTTCACATTTTCAATATTTGTTTCACATTTTCAATATTTATTTCACATTTTCAATATTTGTTTCGCATTTTTATTATTTGTTTCAGATTTTCATTCATGAACACATTTTCATTTCCGCACCCTTAATATTTAAGAGATTTGACTCTTTCTATTCTTTTTACCATCTCTCATTCAGTCTTCTTCCATTTATTTCTATTTCCATCCTATTTCTCTGGGTCTTCTTTCATCATTCCCCACTAAGAAGTCATGACCCGGAACTCCGATCTGTCTTCAATGTTTCCTTTGTCGTTTTCTTCTGCTCACACCACCCTGTTCGACCCTTGTATCGCTTCAACCCTAATGCAATCGCTCTCCATCTGCTAATCCTTTAACCTTCTGTTCATCCTGTCACTTCTGGCAAGTCCATTCGAGATTCCGTCCGGTTCTACTTCTCTCTCTATCTTCTTCACCCTCCCCAATTCTCTCTCTTTCTCCATCTCTCTATTCTATTGATGTGCTTCATTCCTCTAACCTCCCCTCCTCTGATCCAAATCAACTCCAACTCGTTTCGCATCATCAAATATTCAATTCTTTGACCTTTCTCATTCCCCACTTCCTCCTTCTGCTCCGTCGCTTCGCTCTTCCTCACCTCCCCCTGCACTCGGTTCAGGATTTTCGCGTCAATCGCGTTGCCAACGGAACTTTGCCTTCGCACCTTTTGTGGAATTAGATTCTACAAATGAGGTTCATTGCCACTGCAACGAGGTTCCCGGATCCCAGACAGAGATGCCATCTCTCTCTCTCTCTGTTTCTTCTTCTCTATCTCTCTTTCTCTCTGTTTCCTCTTCTCTATCTCACTCTTTGATTCTTCTTCTCTATCTCTACCTCTCTATGTCTTTCACTCTTTCCCTCCTTATCTCTCTCTCACTTTGTCTTCGCCACATCATGTTCGAAATTATTTTGTAGCCAGAAACACGAACAGAATCTGCTCTCGTCGATAGCGGTGCAGAATCAAAGGACGAAGTAACTAACGAAGGACGAAGAGGGGCGAAGGAGGTAGAGTGGGATGAAGGACGAAGTGTGGAATCGGTTGTAGAGAGGAGTGTGTGGATGTCAACGGGGATGTGTGCCAGATCCCGAATCCTGATAATAAACTACAAAACGTGAGCGCGCACAAAGGACACGCCAAAGGCGCCGCAGGTATCTGTGTCGGGCACACACACATTCCTTCTCCATCTCTCTCTCTCTCACCCTCTCTCTCTCTCTCTCGCACGCCCCAGGGCATCGTCATCGTCAGGTGGCAACTGCAGATGCAGTTGCAACAGCAACTGATTCATTGGCAACATCATCGATGCTGGTCGTGACGAAGCGTGCGGAGAGTCGACGGGTGGGCGGCCGCAAAGGGGGGAGGGCGTGGCAGGTGAACAAAAAAACTGCACGCAATCCCTCAAGCGCGGAAGACGAGCCACAAAGCGCTGACGTCAACGTCACCGTCACTGTCGACGACGACGTCGACGTCGCTGCCTCCGGTGCAATGAATAAATAACGAAGCAGCGGAAATGAAGACGCCGCCATTCGTCCTGCAAAACGAGGAAGTAAATTAAGATGAAGCGGAATCCACGGAGGGAATCGTGAAAATTCGCGACAAAATCCTCAATGCAATATAACAAAATATTCGATCTATTTATCATTGTAACTTTATGGTTAATTTCCCACCCAATGATTCTTCCTGCGTTTTATTTCCAACTTTTTGTCACATTTGCGTTGTTTTGTTCATGTTCATTTGTTTGGTTTTCTTGTTGTTGTTGTTGCTTCACATTACGCAACAATGGGTTCCATTGAAATAACAAGAGGAACCGATGAAGCGCGAGAAAGCAAATGTTATCCTTCCCTCGCCACGAATCCACGCCCACCTCGTGTTGACGAGTTGTTGGAGTTGTTGGCGTCGTCCCTCGTCGCCTTGTTGTTCGCCTCTTTGTTGCTATTGATACGGCAACTTGTTGGCATTTCCATGGAAATTTCTCCATTATTTTTAGAATTCGTCCCTCAACTAGTTTCTTCCTTCGTTCGGCTTCCTGGAGAGAGCAGAAGTCGTTGGTTCTAAAAGCGGAAGCTCTTCTTGGAATCCTATAATTGCTCATTAGTCCTCAACGTCATGTAATTTGCATTCCGCATTATTTTTACATTTATCAAATAAGTTTTTTCGCATTAAATGAAAATAAATACCAAGTTAGTAAAAAATGAAATCGCTTTTTCACTCCGGTTTCACAAGGAACTGATAAAAATCCACAGTTGTTTCGCTTTATTTGAGCTTTGCTTCCATTATAAAACTGTTTAAAGAGTTCCATTGAAACATTTCTCGCAATTGCGGAAAGTCCTGAAACTCTAAAAAAAAACCCAACAACCTCATCCCATCCCATTCGCGTCCTTCATTAATCGCGATTCCTCCACTCAATTAAGCGATGTCGTCGTGCCCTTTCGCCCCATCGCCTTCGTGCTCTCTAATCGCCAACCGCCGACCAAAGCAATCCTAATTATTTGCCCACCTCCCCCTCACCCTGTCGCGATGCCGCAGCTCACTCGCAGCGGGCAGATGAAAAAATTGAGTCTGGCTCTGGCTCGAGGTCTGGAGCTTAAATACCTCGAGTTGCTCCTGCCGCCCGGAGATTACTTTTTTGCCCCTGAACTCCGTGGAACACCTTCGCTCTCTGGCCGACGAATGGGCGGACGGCGGGTGGACGTCAATGCACAGTGCGATACACAGTTTGCATCTCGCTTCAAAACGACCTCCCTGCCTCCCGCCACGCCCACCGCCCCTCATCTGTTCCATGCAGATCCGGACACGGACGATGCAAAATGTCTTATTTACGATGAGGAGCCTCGGTCGGTGTCTGCGTCGGTGTCGCGTCTGTCTGTGTCTGTGTGTGTGCTGTTTGTGTGTGGCTGTGTGCGAAAGTGAGTGGCTGAGTGTCGGTGTGGCTATTTGTGTGTGTGTGTGTGTGTATGTGTGTGCGGACGGTAGATGGCGCTGCTCAGTAGACCGTAAATTATCAACTTTTTATTGGATCTCTTTAATGGATGCGAAATTCAGAATTCGACTGCTTCGCTGTGGAGAGAGGGAGCTAACTGTCTCTCGATCTCTCTCTCTTTTTCACTCTCTCTTTCTCACACTCTCTCTTTCTCACCCATTCCTTCCCTCTTTCTCACTCACTCCCTCCCTCTCTCGCCGTCTGCCTGTGAGTGTATCGAGCTCTCTGTGTGCGCCTGCTGCTCGCAGATAACGACGGATTCAAGGCTGCTTCGGCTTTAAATAGTTTCGCCTTCGGTTGTGGTATTTAAGACAGAGCTTAAGGAATGCTTGGAGTGAGGGAGAGCGAAGGCGAAGGCGAGAGAGTGAGAGTGAGGGCGATAGAGGGCCATTGAAGTGAACTTCCATCTTTGCTGTGCGGATAATTCCAGGAAAATCGGCTCACAAGTGAATGAAAATTTAATTGATTGACCCGAAAATTCGTTTGAATTAAGATAAGGAGTGGTCAAGGAATTTTGTAATACAATATTATGGAATATTTGGTCATTGAAATCGAATATGAACAATCACTTAAAGATGCGACAAAGAGAAATATTGTAACAAATTCCAAATGGGCGTAAATTGAAACTTAATTTCTCTCTGAAGAATAGGAAGATATCCTCCAAGGCCTAAGAGAAGAATGCTATTGATCGGATAATTCTGTTAAATCACCATTCGAGGGAAATTTCTTACCAATCCCAGTCAAGTTTATTCATCGATTCAGTTTCTTACCTGCAACGAGAGAAATAGAGAAGAATATTTATTGAGTTGTTGTAAAGCATAAATCGTGTGGGAAAAGAAGAAATGTAGAAATCGGGTGTTGTTGTTATTGTATCCTTCTTTTGTTGTAGCAAATGTTATTGCCGTTGGGTACGTATATTAAAATCCAATTAATTACAACAATTAAACCAGGGGTTCCCAAACTAAGCGGAGTGGTTTCAAATCCATTAAGAGGAAAATAAATAACTGCCTTAAGTAGGCAACTCCATCGTGATTCGAATGATGTGAATTTAATCGCGAACACCGTTTATGCAGCTCCCCTCTATTTCCAGCTCCTCCCGGTCCCAATGTGCCACGCCCACAACAAGGACGAGACGTCTCCTCGTCTCAATCCTCTTTGGTGTGTTTTTCTCGTTGTTGTTTTCAGCGCAATTAGCGCCATTCGAGGATGCTGGTCTTGCTCCTGGCGATGAATGGAGCGAAGCTGGAGGTGCCCGCATGACTCATTAGGACGACGAGTGGCAGGAGGTTCCTCTCGATGAAGGAGAAGGGCCTAAGGAGTGAGGGAGAAAGATGCGAGGTGGGCAAAGGAGTAAACGAGGATGGGACGTGGTTTGGGTTGACATCGAAATTGAGTCCTTCCCATTGTACGAAGCAGCTCGTAAAGGATGGATCGGTAAATAATCGTCCCTGCCCCGCCCCCTTGCGCCTCCCATTCGACCCCCACCGCACGCCATTTTGTGAAATCAACGCGGCTCCGACGCGATCATAAAATATTTCATGGTCGTCGTTTCGGGTGAATTGTTAATAAATTCATGCTTCGACAGATACCTCAAAAGGAAAGAGATGGAACGGTAGAGAGACAGAGAGAGAGAGGGAGAGAGGAGCGACAGACGTTGTTGTTGTTGTTTCGACTAAAATGTAATTCAATTCACTTCAACCAACAGTAAAAACAACATCAACAACAAGAGTTCCATGGAATTCAACGAGAATTTCTCTTTCATTTCAAATTCCCTTTCGCAAGGAATTTCCCTTTCATCGCCAAATATTGTTATTTTGGAAAAAAAAACATAATAATATATGCGTATATTTTACATTTGAAAATTGGAAAATTTATTCCCTTTTATTCTCAATAAATATTTATTTTTTAATGCCCTTTTATTACAGAGTTTCGTTTAACTCTTTTATATAATGTGAGATTGTGTTTAACTTTTTGATGCTCTTTAAAAATCAATTATTTATTTTCCAATCGGGAAGAGAATGAGAATTTCAAATTGGATGTAAAAGCATAAATAAAACTGGTTTTTCTGTCATTGCAATTGGTATTTAATAAACGCGAAATACACAAATTGGCTGTGAATTTTTGTTCATTAACTATTTCTGAATTATCCTCTTTAGAAGTTGAAATAATCGATTGAAGGCTTTCTTTGACTTCCGTTCCAAAATAAGCTTTTCATACAAAAATCGCCTACCGAGAAAAATATGCCCCTGGATAAAATACCCTCGTAGTAAATGAGTTGTTTCCAGAAATAGGAGCTATAATTAGAATTATTAGAGGGAGAGATAAATTGCAGAGAAACAGAGAGAGATAAAAAGAGGGATAGAGAGATTTGAGAGTTGTTCCAATGTAGGAGGGAACCATTTTAGTCCTCCGCAAAAAATTATCTCGACCATAGAAACGAGGAATTTTTGACAAATCAAGGCAATCATAAAAAGGCCTTCGTGCCAGAGGCCACCAAATGGCAGCAGCAATAACAACAACATCAGCAACACGGCAACCAGAGTCATGACGACAATAACAACAATAACAACAATAACAATAATGAAAATAACCATAACAACAATATGCACATCTAAGGAGAAGACATTGGAAAAAATTCAATAAATGTTGCTATTAAAATGTAAATGAAAGCCAAGGGCGAGAGAGGTTGGAGGAGTGGAGAAAGGTTCACCGATGGCCGAGGGGGATGGGGGTTTAGGCGTCCGAGGCGAGGGGCAGGACATAAATAACCGTGGGGTGAAATTCAATACCGAATGGGGGGAGAGAGAAAGAAAAGTGGCGGAGAAAGTGAAAAAATAAAGGGCAAATAAATAAAGGCCTCTGTTGGGGATGGGGGAGCAGGACGCGGGGACCGTCGACAGGAAGCCAAGGACCGACGTCAGGGAGGCCGGGGGGCAATAAATTAAATCGTCCGTCAGTTTAAAAAGCGGAATGAAAGCGAAGCGCAGCCTCTCGCATTTGGGCGAGGCGACCCTCGTCTCCCGTCTCCACCACTCGGCCGCTCCGCCTCGGACGGTCCTTTGTTTACAATCGAAATGAGGAAAATTAAATCGCAAACACAGAGGGGCGAAGGACCCTTTCTCCTCCTCCTTCGTGGTTGGCTTCGTTCAAGAGGCGCTCGACTGGATGCGGAGCGTGTTCTGCGGGTTGTTCCGCAACCCATCGAGGGGCTGCACGTTCCGAGCTTTTCTGCGGATTAAATCTTCAGACTTTATCGCGCTTATCGGCCCCCACTCCTCACACCCCCCTCGCCCTACACCATCCTCCATCGTCCACCCTTATTGCCGTCCTCCGTCTGGACAGAGAACGGGAAAAAGTTTGCCTTTTTGCGCGCTTTCAATGGGGCCGAAGAAGGGTGAGAGAAAAAGAAAATGAGAGAGAGAGACCGAAAAAATGTTAAATGCTCGCGAATTTCAAAAAATCATAAATCATTTGGAACAAGTCGACTGCAATAACAAAACAACAATAACAATAACAAAACAACGACAACAATAACAACAGCAACAACAATATCAACCATGAAAATGGCGTATTGTTTGTGTTGATCCACTTTTTGTTGAGAGGATGTTGTTGTTGCTATCATTATTGTGGTTGTTTGTATTACATATTGTTGTTACGTATATTCTGTGGGAGATTTCGTTGTTGCTATTTTTGGTGTTATTGTTATTGTTGTTAGGTCCATCGCTTTGTGATTCTTTTTTGAAATCAGCTTCTGACATTTCGAATGTAATTTCCATCAGGCCTTCTGACGTCCGGCGAGACTTCAGCCCTCGGTCAGGATTCGCCAGGATCGCGAGGACACGTTTTTCAAACTCCTGGTCGAACAGAGAGGGAGGAAAAAAAAAGAGAAAGAAAAAGACTGAAGCTAAATCGGATGTGACATTTCGAGTGAAAGTCGAACAGTCGTGAATAATTCTATCTCTCTCCCTCGATTTGTTTCCATAACGAAGGCCTTTTGAAAGCTGCTTCTATTATTGAACTTTGTTGAATACAATTTCGGTTTCTCTGTGGCAGTCGATTTCAGTTCTCTTGCTCTCCCCACTCCCTTTTCCACTCCTCATTCTACAGCTCCAAGTTTCCGCGAAACCCTCGAAATATTTTGTCTTTCTCCACATCCTAGGAGCCTGAGATCCATCAATCGATTCCCCTCCGCCGCATCCCATCCGATGGATTATGACATGTGCAATTTATCTACTACTATTTCCGCCTCCCCTCAAACTCTCGTCTTCCTCTTCGAACGAAGTTTTCAATCCCGAGCTTCTTCTCATCTCTCCCTCCCCCTCATTCGCAATAAGAGCTATCGTTCGTTTTTTTGCTTATTTTGGCTCCTCCTTTTTTTTGTGTGTTCCACGATACCTATTCCTGATAATCCTCGCTTTTGTCCTTCTCCCACTTCTCTTCGCTCCACTCACTTGTGTACAATCTTCTCATCTTCTTCTTCTTCCTCCTTCTCCTCACAATCCACTGCTTCTATCTCCCTCCCTCGCCACTTTTGCCACTCTTTTGTCTGCCTTTCTTTTATCTCTATCGCGGCGGCAGCTCTTGAATTTTGCTGCAGGTCTCGAGTTTTCCCAACCCTCTCCTTCATATTCAGCCACATCTTCCTTCTCATCTTCCTCCTCAATTTCCTTCTCATCTTCCTCCTCATCTTCAGCCTCATCTACCTCCTCACCTTCCTCCTCATCTTCCTTCTCATCTTCGTTCTCATCATCTTCCTCTTCGGCTCGGCTTCGAGCAACACTTGGGCAAACACTAACAAACACACACACACAGACACGCCGGTGTGCTGGCAATCTTATTAAGAGATTTTCACGCCGGCTCCCGACGCCCGCCCCCGTTTCTCGCCCCCCCTCCCCGTCGGCCACTCCTTTCTGGCCGCCTGCTGCGTGCGATCCTGGCGCCGACCTCAAATCCGAGCAAACAACAGCGAGCAGCAAAGTTGATGCCGCCAACAACAGCAACAACAACAACGCCAATGCTCCAGATCTACTACAATAACAACAACACCATCGGCAATACAAAAAGTTTCAGCCCGGCCCCGTCGGCCGCCCCAAGCCGCGGAAGAACGTCGAAGAGAAACATTTAAGCGAAAAAGTTCTTCGATTATCGATTTATCGCATTACGAGAATCTCTTTCTCTCTCTCTCTTTCTCTCTCTGTCTACCTTAGCTCTCTGTCTATCTTGAGTACTTTTCTTTCTGTCTCGCTCTCAATCCATCGATTCACACTGAGAATTTCTCTGTAGACCAGCTCCAATTCTCTTCCTGGAGTCGTTCCTGGAACACGATGACTTTTGACGAGGGCGGAGTCGCCGCGGAAAAGGAGGAGGAAGTCAAGGGATAAAAGGGCGGTGGCGTGAATGATAGGGAAGAGGAGGAGGAGCAGACGAGACGAGACAGACTTTCAATGTATGTTCGTGTTGTCGGAATAGTGGTTGTAAATGTAGTTGTAGTAGTACTACAATTATTTGTTTTTGTTATGGAATCACATGAGTAAGAAAAAGTTTCGTCTATTGATGTTCTTGTTGCTGTTATTATAATTGTTGTTATTATTATTGTTGTTTCAGTCCTTTTCCGAACTTCTCTTTCGAAGTTTATAGAGAAACCGATTGCTTTTTTTGTAAAGTTTTGCTTTAGAATTCCTTTTATTTTTCCTTGTAAAGTTTTAGAATTTGTTGCTGTTGTTTGTTGTCTTAGAATTTAGTGTTGTTGTTTGTTGTCTTCGAATTTAGTGTTGTTGTTTGACTTAATATTTTGTTGTTTCCTAGTTGTTGTCTCGACTCTTTCTCTTGTGTTTTCTCTGCCAACACCTTCTCCGTGGTCGCCTCCACTCGGCTCCAGGGATTTTCCATTTCTCATCCCTTTCTTATCCCAATTTCTTCTTTATTCTCCCGAACTCTTGACGAGATGAAGATAGAAGAGAGGATGCCGCAAAAGAAGAAGAAGAAGCAAAGGCAGAAGACAAAGACCAGAAGATGAATAAGGTAGACGAAACGATAGCACGAGAACTCTCGAGACGCTTCTCTGCCGTTGCCACTCGTCCACTGCATCAATCCCACACCTCGCCCTTGTTTGAGCCCTCGTCTCTCTCTCTTCCATCACTCCTTCTATTTTCTTCACCATCCGTCCGTCCTTCTCTCACTTGGCTCGAGTGGCCGACGTCTATTTATGGAAAAATCAAACAGAATCCACTTCGCACAGTTGGCAACACTATTTGGGGTAGAAACTGAATGATGGAATACGGCGAAGGGAGAGGGAGGAAGTGACACAAAAAGTGAAAGAAAAGACTGAGGAAGCAATGGGGAAGAGAAGGTGAGGAGACGGCGAAGAATGAGAAAAGGAAAGTGCGAGGACGAAGAAGCGGTTGACGGATGGAGTGGACGGTAAGTGAAGAGCGCACTTAGTCGACAATGAAGAGCGAGTGAAGGAGTGATCGAGAGAGATGTGGAGAGGGAGTGATATAGAGAGGGAGTGGGCGTGAGATGGAGAAGAAGTGCGAGTGAGATGGAGCAGAAGAGGGAGTGAGTGATATAGATAGAGTGATAGAGAGAGGGAGAAAGAAGGCGGGGGAGACGAGACTTCAGAGATGCTGGTCAATGTTTAATCGGCGCAAATGAATGGAGAACTTTTGGCAACGGGCAGACGTTGTTACAATTCATATTTTTGTTGTTGTACAGATATTGTTGTTGTAGTCGACAACATCCTCCAGCCGAAGTGTCCTTGGAATGAAGACACTTGCGACCAATTAACTCTTCACAAACGTCCGACAAATCGTTCGTAAATAAATGCATCGCAAATATTTACCAGCCAGTGAGATGGAAACGCAAACAAAACGCAAGAGAGAAAGATAGAGAGATAGAGAGAGAAAGGAAGAGGGGGGGTTGATGAGAGAAGGACATGAAGATATTTTGAGGTTTTCTTTCGACGGTCCCCCGCGGCCCGACCTGAGCCTCCTCCTTTCATTGACCTCGTTTTTATTTTCGTTCCATTCTCTGCACGATTTCGGGGCTTCCATTTCCATGATTTGTCTTTGTTTTTCTCTCACTCTTTGCTTTCCTACCAATCTCTCTCTCTCTCTCTTTCTTTGTCCCATCCTCTCTCCCCCTCTCTCTGTCTCGTTGTCTCATGTGCAACACTTCGTTTCCTCCGGCCTCGTGGCCCGACCTCGTGGAGTCGTCATAAATTCAATTTCGTCTTGTGTTCCTTCGGCGAAAACAAAACCACGTCCTGCCCGCCGAATGGGACCAGGGGAGGGGGAGAGATGGAGAAGGGGATGAGGGCGTCACGAAGGGGGCGGGGCGGAGGACAACGTGTGGGGCACCGAGAGAACGAGGGCTTCCGGCTCGAGAAACGAGACCGACGAGCGTAGGCCGAGGACGATGGTGTCCTAGAGTGAGACAGAAAGAGCGGAGGAGAGAAAGCGGAAAGAGAGAGAGAGAGAGAGAGTATAAGGGAGAAAAGTCGATGCAGGTGGTGAGTGGGCGGGGGCGTATGTGGGGCACCGATATGAATTTTTGAAGAGCGGCGAAATTGAAACCGAATCCGAGTCGGAGAAAGTGAGAAGTGGCTGTGGTTGTGATAGTTGTTGTTGTTATTGTGATTGTGATTGTTGTTGTAATTGTAGTTGTGATTGTTGTTGTAATTGTTGTTTTTGTTGTTGTGATTGTTGTTGTTGTGATTGTTGTTATTATTTCTGTTGTTTTTATTCTCCTCACAATTCCTGTTTTTTTTTCTTTTCATGCTGTTTTTGTTGATGTATGTTCTTGTTATTTTTCTTCCAGTAGTTTTTGTTATTATCCTTGCTGCTGTTGATGTTGTTGTTGTCATGTTGCTGTTTGTTTTCCTGGTCGAAATGTTTACGTCGAATCCTGCACAACGAAAACAAGCAAAAATCCCAACTTTCCCACATTGAGCCAACAAATTGTGGCGAGAACGGAGGAGATCGAATGGAATGGAGTTTTAATTAAAACTCGACTCGACTGCGGGCATTTATGAAAGGAGAAACTCGGAATTTTATTGGCATTTCGGACCCCGGACGAGTTCGATGCGATTTTTCAGTTCGCGGTTGAAATTCGGATCGAAATTGGGGAAATTCCACTCGTTCGGACATTGAAATGAAATTCGGACAAGAAATGAGGAAATGAGCATTTAAAGGAATGATGAGCGTACTTTTCTGCTCTCCCTCTCTCTCTCTCTCTCTTCTCTCTCTTTCTCTTCTCACACAATGATACCAAAGCCATTAGCACTAATTTCTCACCATCGGTTTTCCATTCTTTCTCTCTCTATTTCCCTCTATCTCTCTCTCTATTTCTCTCTCCAGTCCTCTTCCTCTGTAATTCCACCCACTCATTCTCGCTCTGGCAGTTTGTCTCGAATTCCATCTTTCTTCCGTCTCGCTCGTTGATTGCTTGTCGTTAATCGTAATGACAGCGTTGCCAACCATCGATGGTGTCAACTCGAAGCAATGGCAACGTCGATGTCATCATGGAATCGATCACAGAGCAAGAGCCATAAAGAAATCTCGCGTAAACATTTCAATAACTTTCTACACAAGAAAATAGCAACAAAGAGAAGAACAACAATAATTTGAAGAACACAACAACAATGATTTGAACAACAACAACTAAGTGGAAAAGGTCGTCCGCCCCGCCCATCGGACACGCCCGCTCGTTTATGTTTGTCATTATTATTGATTTCGGTATCATTCCTCATCTTCGAATGATTCACGGCGATGGAGATGGAGACGAATAAACGGATGGAGCGGGAGGAGGAGGAGGAAGACGACACCGCCCACTTGACGACTCGCCCACCACCCGACTCCAACGCCCACCCACCCCAACTCCAACACCCACGGCCTTCCCCCGTCGGACTCCTCCGGCGGCGATTGCCCGAGATTTCATCGTGAGTTACCCGAGCATGTGCGAGCGAGACCCCAAGGAGAGAGCGGGATGGAGGGGAGACTCGTCTCGACTCGACCGATAAGCGGGAAAAATGCAGATTTATTTATCGTTCGCCTTCTCCAATTTTCTAATTAATTATTCATGCGCTTCCACCGATCGGAAGCAGTGGAAACGCAAGAACGAAAACACATTAACGTCGAGGAGCAGTCGAGAAGAAGTTGGTCGGGTAGAAGGGGCGAGGGAGTGAGGTGTGGGGGGCTACTGGGGTAGTTTCTACCCTTGTGCACAAACTCTCCCGCCGCCTTGAAGATGAAATCTGTGCCACGAGCTCGATGTGAATTTTAGTACCTGATTTTCGTAAATTTACGAAAATTTCCCATCGACTGAATTTCCACTGAATATAAATATATTCGGTCTCTCCAGGCCTCTTCACCTTCCATCGATTCGATAATTTTATGACTTTTATTCGTGCTTATCCCTCGTAGCTTTTTATCATTCCGCCCCCCTCATCCGCTCCTCCTCCACCTGCGCTTCCGTTCAATATTCTCTCCTTCCACTCGCTCTTCACACCTCGTCAACTCAATTGCTCGTCGCTTCTTGTCTTGTCAGTCCCTGGGTTTCTTCTTCCTCCTCATCCTTCTTCCTTCTCTCAATACTTCAACCCCCGCCTCGTTCACTCCATTAAATTCGGTCCCTGAGTCCCAAATGATCCGTCTGCGACCTCTGGATTCTGCGTCTTTCTTAAATTTCCACTTTATATTTTTACCAGCATATTCCAGGAGAATATAAATGAGAACATACAAGTTGAATAAATTGAAAATTAAAGTCAACAAAATACGAATCCATTAGGAAAGAACGCCATAGCAAATATTTATATACACATGCGAAATTATCCTTGCCAAAGTTCTTGAAACTGGCGCCGAGAAGTTGAAGTGGCCGAAAGTGAGACGCAATTAGAAACTAATTAAAAGGGGAGCAAACTAATTTGGCGGAAGCGCACTTGGGCAGGCCGAGGGCAATCGCAGTAGAGTCAGAAACAAGAGCGAGTTTTAGAGGGAAAACACTGCAAAGAAGCGACGGCAGGAGAGAAGCCAACGATAAAAGAAAAACCAACGAAAAAAAAACCGACGATAGTGGACAAACAAAACAAACAACTAAACAATTGAATTAAGTTCTTTCGGCTTTAACAGTGTTACGAAGCTCATAATTCAGGCCGCAAAAACAACAAAGACGGAGGACAGGGCAGGAGAAAATAGGAAAAATAAATCCAGGGCTAGGAAAATAGGAGCAAGAAATATCACCATCATGGAGAAGAGGAGCAGATGGTGGAAGGAGCAGCGTCGAAGATTATTAGATTTCCATATTTTCTCCGATTTCTCTCCTCCATCTCCCCTCGTTCCACTCCATCCTTCATCTCATGTCTCCTTCGTTCGCTTCACGCCTCCGGCTACCGACTCCAGGCACGCGTGTTTCTCATTAATTGCACTGCATTAGCGACAAAGAGAGAAGAAGAAAGGGCAGAGGAAGATACCAAAAAAAGAAAGAGGAAGAGTGAGATAGGATACTCCTAGGATATCCTGATAATAGCGTATACCAAGAAAGAGCAACAGGGACAAACGAAATTCCGAAATTCATGTTTGCTTTTCTCGGTCACATCCGCAAGTCTTCCCGCTGCCCAATCCACCGCTCGTACCATTAGAAAGAGACAACCCCGAAACCTAGAGGAATTGTGAGAGAAAGAAAGGGAGAGCTAGAAAGACACCGCAAGTGAGAAAGAGAGAGAGAGAAGAGTGGAAATTGTAAGAGGAAGAATGCTAATAATTAAAAATGATGCTCGCCGAGTTGGTGAAACTATTTGTTGTGGAATGCGAGAAGACGAATTTTGTCACTGCCCTTCAGTCCCTCCATCTGCCTCACCCACGTCTTCCTCCCTTTTCTCCCTCTCTCTCTCTCTATCTCTTTCTCTCTCTTTCGCTATTTCTTTTCCTTGTTTACACGCCGTTGCGAGGGAAAACTTTCAGCGTTCAGCAAATCCAAAGGAGGGAGAGGAGAGAGAGAGAGACGAAAGCGAGGGAGACGACGGAACAAATGAATGAATGACGGAATGAATTAGCGTCTCGAGACAGCCGCCACCGCCGACGCAGGTGGGTCGCGGGGGTGGGCGTCTCGAGAGGTGGGCGGTCCGGAGTCTGCTGGGATGGGATCGCTTAATTGAGTTGGGGCGAAGTTTTGTTTGTGCACTGGGAAACATCCGAGGAGTTTCCGCGAAGTTTGGTTTGGCCAAAGTTTCTGCATTTCTTTATTCCATAATTTCTGTTTGATTTCCCCCATTCTCTTGTGGTTTTCCTCTTCTTCTTTGGTTTATTACTTTCTTTCTGTTCTCCTTTGGTTAATTACTTTCTTTCTCTTATACATTGGTTAATTTCTTTCTTTCTCTTCTCCTTTAGTTAATTTCGTTCTTTTCTTCTCCTTTGTTAAATTATTTTCTTGATAGGCAAATTCCTATGATTTTTATACTATTCCTCACTACTGTTTTAATCAATATCCTTTCAAAATTTAACCATATTTCCTCCCTTTTATCATCCTTTTTTCACCCACTAGTGTATTACTACTACTTTTAGAAATATTTCCTCCTATCCTACTACATTCCATTGCCCATTTCAGACCCTAAAAACTTATCTTACTCCCTTTCCATAATACCCACTGCTCTTTCCATAATACCCAGAACCCTTAACGACTTTGAATGCCTTCACCTCGCCCCTCACGTGCCGAATGCTTTTCACCTTGTTCACCTCGTGAGCAGTTGGCAGCCCTGGCCGAAGCTGGGATCGGCTTCCGAACTAATCACCGAGGAATGCATCCCGAAAACATCTCGTGCCGACCGCATGTAATCAACCCAAATTGCAATTTCCAATTAGATATCCCTTCTGGCGATTCCGGAGAAATTGCGCATCATCAGCAGCGAGCCATCTGGCAGCACTCCACGGTGGCAACACCGCCCCATTGTCGGGGAGATCACGAGTCCAACCAGGACACAAGTGGCACAGAGAGAGAGAGAGAGCGAGAGAGAAAGAGAGAGAAGGTAGATAGAGGAAGGGAGAGAAATAGAGGCAGACGAAACCGGATGATTGGCAACGCTGACGACTGCCAGCTCTGAAATGTTCGCAAATAAACGTAAACAGATGAAATTCGTGTCAACACCAACGACCCGACGACACACACACACACACTCACGCACGTCACACAGACACTCAGGATATGAGTGGTGGCAGAGTTGCCAACTGCAGCATGCATTTGACTGACAACGGTCAGTGGAGGGGGCGGGGCAGAGCGAGGGCGGTTGGATCGAGAGGAGAGAGATTATGTTTATTAGGTTTGCAAATGAAACGGAATTCAGCAAATTCCCAAAATTTGTGGTTAATAAATTTATGGCTTATTCGACATAGAAGCATTTGTGAATGTCCATCGACATTGATTTGCATTTACATTCAAAGAGAAGGAGAGAGAGAGAAAGGGAATTATACTTAAGGCAGATAATTGAAGGATAATCCCATCTCTTTCTACCTTCGTCTGCAGCACTCGCTAAATCCTTAATCCTTGAATCCATAATTCGTCGAAAGGAAATTTGTCATAACAACATTCGATTCGATTGGATATCTATGGATCTCGAACCAATCAAAAGCCTTAGAGAGACAGAGGGAGAGTGGGCAATGAAGGGAGAAGGCGAGGAGGAAAATGTAGAACAATGAAGAACAGCGCCGGGAAGAAAATAAACGCAGACAAATAGAAAGCAGACAAAGGTCGCAGAGTCCTATATTTGGAAGAGGAGCTCAATTGGCGCCCACTATTATTCGGTGGCCTTTTATGGTCGTCTCGCTTTCAGTCTGGATGAACAGACGGATAGATAGATGGGCGTTCGGACAGACAGAAGGGAGGACACGGGTTTTAATTACAGAGCTCGCTGTTTATTATTTGCGGAGCAATAGCGATGCCATTTAATTACCGACGCCCACTGCTGCCAAATGCATGATGGTTTCATGTTCAAAATGCACGCTGTTATTGTTTCTGATCCCTACTGCGAATCATAATTCAGGATCCAATTACTGGAGGGACGAGAGAGAGATGAAAAAAAGCAGAGAGGCTTCGTGGAAGAATAGACCACGCCCACCGCCCATCGTGGATGAATGAATCCCTCATCCACCTCGATTCGATGTTCCCCGCCGCCAAAAGCCAAGGGAACTAATTAATTAGTCAAAGTTGTTTAATGTCAGTTTAATCCTTACGTCCTTCCAGGAACTGAGCCCAATCATCGCTGCCGTCAGAGGCCGCCGCGAAGGACTTCATCTTGTTCTCCTTTGAACCAGGGCAAGGATTCGCCAGCAACCTTTCTTCGTCTTTGGCTTGGCTTCTTCTCATCCCCAGCGAAAAGCACAACAGAGGACTTTTATTGTTGCTTTTGTTGGGCAGTTGTGGGGCCTCCGAGGACGAAGGATGAAGGATGGGACGAGAGGGGGTTGAGTAGGGGGGTGGACTAAACAGCGGCATATTGAACAATTAATTACTAATGAGAATCCGTAATGGAAATCGGCGCCACCGAAAGAACGAGCGCAATTAAAACCCAGGACTTATGAATTACAACGTTGGGAAGTCGAAAGGACCTCGGGCCGAACACAGGAGCGGGCGAATTCAATTAAAGATGCCGAGGAGCGCGGTCCAAGTGAAGGCGAAATCAATATGGCGAGAGAAGGAAAGTCGACAGGATGATTGCAAAAACAATGGCGATGCAAGGAGAACCTCGCCAAGAAGAGCGCAAACGGATACGAAATGAAATGAGATCCTGAAGAGGACTCGAGATGAAACGGAATCATTAATTGGGAGGCAGACGAGGCCGTGAAATGAGCCGCGGCAAGACGAAGGAAGGAGGTGTCAAGGACAAGGACAAGGAGGAGGAAGAGGCGGTAAGAACAAGGATGAGGCGGCGCAGAAGACGTGGAGCGAAATCTGTTGCTCTCGCTGAGGAACGCGTCAAACGCAGATCCGAAGGTGGAAACGGGATCCCCAAGAGGCTCCAAGTAGGAGGGGAAGTCTCGAGGGGAAACCCAAGGACAGTCGCTGAAAGAAAAAGGAAAGAAACGACAGAAGAATGCGAAGAGAACTCGATAGAAGAGCAAATAAAAGAAAGCCAAGGGGGCGAGTGAAAAAAATGATGAAAGAACGAGGCAGCAAATCCAATTATAATAAGAAATCGCTCAATGGAGCACATTAAATATTAAACGAAAATTGTTTCGCCGAACGTCGCAAGGGGCGGAGCAGGTGGGCGGCATCGGGCGGGTCGTTGCCAACGCTTCGAAAATGAGCCACGAACTCGCAATCGAAGTCGCAGGAGGACTTGAATCGAAATCGAAGGCAAATAAAAGGAATTCGACACGAACGCCGTGTCATAAAAATAATGTCAGAAGAGGCGGCAATGGAGGAGAAGAGACGGTGGAGAAGTAGAAGACTATGAAGAAGACGACCACGATGAAGAAGCCGCCAACATGAAGAACAGACATCGGAGGCGTCGAGGACGATCGAGAGGAGGATGAGGAGAGTGGAAAGTGAGAGTGAAAGAACAACAGAAGAGCAATCTTCGAAGCGACGTTCGACGAGCGAACGAAAACACAAACAGACGGAAAATTAAGAAAAACATTCGCAGGTATCGAATGAAGACGGCGCAAGGCGCGAGGCTGGGCGCCCGAAAGTATGCTAAGCATCGCAATGAGAGCAAGGCAAACAACAGAGCCGGAGTCGCCCATATCGAAAGAAAACAACGTGCGCCTGGTGTCGGAGTCAATATTATCGCTGGCTCCCGAAGTGGAGGCGGTCTTCAGCCCGAGTCGTTTCCAGGGCTTCTTCTCGCATCCTGACTACGACGGACTCGAACCAGTGGCGAAGTGGAAATCAATGAGAATAAAAAGGAGATGGTGAACGAACGGAATCCGAACGATGCCGAGGTCCGCTGATACCGATGTCGACTCTGGTCTCGTCGTCCTCTGATGCCGACAAGCGATAATCGATCGTAGTGCTTTCCTCGACCGCATGTCGCGTCCTGATAATTCAATCAGCCGTGGAAGCTTTTGGCCGACCGAGCGACCGACATCTGCCTCCGGTTCCGATCCATTAAGCGGCTCAAGAGGCGGACAAAGGACGCAATTAAATCGAATTCCCGCGCGCGCAATAAATTCAAAAACGCTTAAACGCAAAGGACGTTCACTCACCATTTCTGCGGGCCGTGACTGGGGCTGGTGGGGTGACCGTGGTAACCGCGCCGGGGACGGCGGAGCCCTTGATCCGGGCCTGGAAGACGCCGTGAAGCAGCAGGAGCCACCAGACGGAGCAGCGGAATAATCCCATGATGGAGCTTGAAGGACCCAGAAACGGTTGTGTTTTTCTTTTTTTGGGCCGCACCTCGGGGTGTTTTTGGAGTTTTTAGCTGTTGTTGGCGGCCTCTTGCGACACTACTTTTTAGGTTTATATCACTTCTTTTTTCTTCGTTTTACTACTATTATTGTATTTACTAAAATTTTTGTATTTACTATTATTATTGTATATATTTCCTACAATTGTTATTGTTTTCTCGATTTCGATTCTCTTTTTCGATTATCGTCAATCGATTGATTTCGGTGTTAACGCAATTCTTCAGCGCCTACAGATATGCAATGAATTCGAAATTACGCTTCGGAACACTCAAAACCGCAGGAATCGAACGAAATTCCCGATCGACGTTTTGTTGTTGTTCCACATGACCGAAACGTTCGCCAACAGCAAATTATATGTTAATTAAATTTATCGGCCCAACTGCTGATTGCCTCAAATAATCGCGGCATTTCCCCCCTTCTGTTGTTGTTGTCGTCGTAGTTTTTCGTGCCATTTTAAATATTTTATGTGCGTGTTGAGAGTGTGATTGTCATGTTTATTGTTGTTGTTGTTGTTACCCCATCACCCACCTAGGCGTCGAGCTTGAGGCCTCATTTCTTTTTTTTTCGGTTGCACACAAAATGCAATTAAAATTAATTTAACTCCCTCCACCCCCTTCTTCATTCATTCAGCCATCCAGGACCGTGAAGTCCTTGAAGCGTACGCCCAAAAAAAAAAAAAATAAACAAAATGGAGGGAATGTCAGAGGACGTGGAATGAAAAAGTGGAAACAATAAATTAAATTGTGCATTTAGTGCGGAGAGCTTTTAATTAGTTCACGTGAGGTCTGCGAACGCACCACGAAGTAGGGGATTCTAGTCGTAATTCGCACATCTATCCCTCCATCTCTTCGCGCAGGATGTGAGGGAGCCGCGTGGACGGCCTTGAATCGAATCCGGACCCCGTTGGCGCCACCCCCAAGGGAGTGACCAAAGGCACGAGACCATTTGAAGTCGATCTGTCGACATCAGAAGAAACATTTGTTTGGGTTTCGTTACGCTTTTCACATTTGTTTCGTGATTCTGATTTTGATCCCTCATTCGCAGAACTCTTGATCAACCCTGATTGTTTGACAACAACAACAACAGAGGAAAAACCATGAATAGGCGTCGAGGAGCCCGAAAATATAACGAAATAAAATGAAATAATATCTACAAAAACAAAACGGTGGACGTGGGGTGAATTCGGCGTGTGGCGAATAAACTCGAGTTGCCAGAATGCCACGAATGAACAAAGGGACGAGAACAATGAACAATGGACGGCTGTCCAATGTCCATCTGTCTGTCTGTCTCTTTCGCAAGCCGTCTGTTTGTTGCCCTACACGTCCATCTGTTTGTCTCCACCTCATCTGTTCATCACCATTGCCTCTGTTCGTCTCGGTCTCCTCTGTTCGTCTCTTCTGTTAAGACACGGCAGGCGGAAGTCTCCAATTGAGGACACAGACAGATGGACGGACGGACATGCGGAGAGAGAGCAAAGCGTGGCAAGAGAGGAAGAAGGGAAGAAGCAGCAAACACACGAACGCCTCCCGTAGCCAACGTCGAGAATCCTTCCCGCAGACACGCCGTCGATTCCAACCCCCGACGTCTCCAGCATCAATCGAAAGAAAAGCTTTACGCAGTGAAGAGCTTTGTGCCGAAGGGTCTGTGGGATGAAGGGTGGTTGGTCGGACGGACGAGTGGGGGAGGGGTTGGCGTCTGACAACCAGACAACAACTACAATAACAAAAACAACACCAACGAAAACACTTTGATAATCCACGTCGACGATGACGACAACAACAACTGCGAGTGCGACGCCGTTTTCAGATTCGTTCACGCCGCGTCGACTCCTGGTCCTTCTCTTGTTCCTGGCCCTCGACACTATTTGGACACAGGACACGAGACAAAGAACACAAGGCACAGGATAAAAACAAAGGGCACAAGTCACAGGACACAAGAGACAAAGGACACGAATCACAGGACACGAGACAAAGGACACAGGACACTGGCCTCCGCGTGAATCGCGAGATCCTCGAGAATCCTTCGAGCGCAACGACACCGGAGAATCGAAGTCAACGAAAGGCGGTTTCAATTACGAGATCACTGCGAATCCTGGCGGCTGGCGATGTTGACGCTGAGTTCCGCCGCGACTGATGGATGTAGAACCGTTAGACTTCGAGGGATTTCCAAGATGGACGCTGTGCACATTCGCTCACGTCCGTTTCCATTAAAAGTTCGCAGCCGACTGAATTTCGGATGGAGCGACAGCGAAAGCATCGCCTTCGGTCCCGAGGCGTCGACCGTAGATTTGGAAACAACAGCACCAGCAACAACAACAATGCCAGCAATAATAGTAGCAGCAACAACAACAACGCCACCAACCACAGCGATTGCAACAACAACGCCAGCATCAACAGAGAGAGAGCCAACGCAGCATCCACAGAGAACGATAGAGAGAGCGACATCTGACCGTTCTTATCGCAAGTCTCTCTCGCTCCCTCTGGCATCTCTCTTGATGTGACAAAGCTCCGGCGAAGCTTTCGCTCTGTCGTCGGTGGTCGATTGGAGAAGAGGGAGAAGGGGACTGTGGAGGAGTGGAGAGCATCAGGCGGCGACGCTGCGCAAATGCAGCGAGAACACGCTTCCAGCTGTCAGAGTGTGGAGCATCCTCGCAGCCACAGCCTCCAGTCTCCAGGAGCTTTAACTCCAAGGTGGACGAAGGAGGTCGGCGGAGGGGGGTTTTGGAGAGTTGTGTGGGGGTGGCAGAAGAAGAGAGGGAGAAGAGCGAGAGCGGGAGGCGGCCGCCTTGGGATCGCTCGTAAAGGATAAGCGCGCGCCAAGGATGTCGATGTGGCTGTGGATGCGGAGGCTTTTGTTGCCATTGTGATGACTGTGTTGTGAATGCTATTGTTGTTGTTGTTGTTGTTGTTGCTATGGTTGTTCTTATTGTTGTTGATGCTACTATTGTTGTTCTTATTATTGTCCTGAGCTTTATATTGTTGTTGTTTCTGTTTACTGTTGACGTTGTTGTCCTTGTTGTTAATGTAGCCGTTTTTGTTGCCGTAGTCGTAGCCATTGAACTTGGCAGCTGGAAGCCGAACGTCGTCGAGAGCCCTAAAGTAGGCAACGCTTTTCTCAATCTCTCCATCTCTCTCTCTCTTTCTCTGTGGCCCTTGTGTAAATGTGCACGAGTGTACGTGTGTCGTTCTTGTTTGCGGCCGTGTTCTCGGTTTGTTCCTTCGCCCATTTCGTCCTCCGACTCTGCCTCGCTTCGCCTCGTCCTCAACCTCAGTCCGTCCTTTTTGACGACCACCACTCGATCGCCAGGACATTCGGACACTTGGCTGACACCGACGCACCGGGGGTTCGGGCCATATGGGTCCCCAGGGAGGTGGACGGTGGCCATTCGACGTTTACCGAAACGACTCTTGTTGAAGAACTTGGCCAATAACTCGGGACATTGGGACATTCGCATCGGTCGCGGTCTCGCTTTTGGCACTCGTTTTTCTTTCGCAATCTCTCCTCGATTCTCTGCCGCGAGACTCGAGTCCAGCCCAATCCAGTGGAGGCGCACGTGGAGACAGATCTCTTCACTCCCGCCCTCCGTCAGTCCCTGATGCGAATCGCGTCGTCGTCCGGGCCGCTTATCGCGCCGCCTTTTGCGTCGCCGATGCAATCCCCACTATTACGACGGGACTTCCGAAAATTCATGAGCTCGACTTTCCCTCCGTTCCGAAGACCTCCGCCATCAACAATTTAGAACGCACGTCACCGTCTGTCCGTCCGTCCATCCGTCTGTCCGTCCGTTCATCCGCTTGTCCGTCCGTCCATCAGTTCTTTGTTCTCCTGATTTCGCTCCTTTGTTTTGACTGGAAGTAGTCGCAATTGCATCGCAATATTCAGCGGAAGCAAGAGTCTGAAGTCTACGGCGAAATATACTGTTGATCAACACATTGATAAGTGGAAAAAGTAGTTGATTTTTCATCGAAGAAATCACTTTGAAGGGAATGACATGAGAATTCGAAAAATCAAATGCATGCGAGGAAAATATTTCATGAACAGACAATAATAAAAAAAAAGTGTCATCACTCGAGTCTGTCAAAGTTCGAATTAACATTCATACTAGAGTTAATCAATTGAAAAATGTAAATTAAACAAAAATTAAGGTGAATAAAATGCAAATTCCAAAAATTGTCATTACCTCAAATGCTCACTAAAAACACTAGTCAAATTAGAAAAAGCATCAAGGCGCGAAATTTTTCAGCAATCAGTCAATCGCTTCTAATGATACAACAACAACAAATTGAACCAGCGACAAAAACCAAAACATAAACAACAACAAAAAACGAATGACGCCGATTAAATTCGTCTATGGCGCAAATATTGAAATTGATAATGAAAATAGTTTTCTCTCATTCCTTCTACCTCTATCTCTCCCTCACTCTCTCTCTCTCTATAATCTCCCCACTCTTTCTCTCTATCGCTCAATCCGTCCGCCACGTTATCTCTGGATGTTTTTGAATGAAATCTGTTGACAAATTGAATTTTGGACTTTTACGAATTTGTCGAATAACTATTTGTTTATATATTTCCCCATCATTTCAAAGGTATTTTTTGGCGGCAAAATTCGCTTTGAAATAAATAGTTATTTTTGTTTTTTGCCTGATGATGATGTTGTCGACGAGATTGCAAATTCAGACAAACGTAGAAAATTCCAACAACATTGTGGAGTTGTTGGTAGTGTTGAATATTTACATATTTGAAAATCATGAAATTACGTAGTAAATAAATACGGCAATTAGTAGAATTCGCCTCATGACTGCATTCCCTGGAAAATTCAATGGATTAAAATACTTGTTTTCGAACTGAATTCTCCGAAATGAGGAAGTAACTGAAGTAATATTTCAAGAGGAATCCAACATGATTGCAGAATTGAGGTATTGTGAATTTGGTTCAAAATTGGTTAAAAAAATATTTAAAAAAAATGTATTTAAACAATTATGGAATATAAATAAATTATATGAAATAAATATATTTAAGGAAATACAATTATGAATTAAATAATTTCATTATTCCTTCCCCACCTACCGATGGTCAAAGGAGTATCAGTATTTGCAATTAATTGCAACAAATTTCCGGGAAATGGAAAATCGCCCTTCTGCCCCTTTGGACTATTAACCTCCACTCATCGGATCCCATCGAATTCGACTCCCGGCCAGGATGCGTTTTAATTAGAAACACATGGACGCGAACTGAAAACTAGATTGAAATCAAATACAAAATAGATTGAAACGCAGCAACGCAGCGATAGGCGCACTAAAATAAGCAACGCATAAATTCGATCCGAATAATTTGTGAATCCAACGTGGGGGAAATTAATTGAAAGTCAACCCGATTAAAAGGGGGCGAAATGGGAAGGTGGGTCGGCGTTTCGAATGAGCATAGAATTATTTCCGATCGAATTGATCACAAACGAAGCGTGAGTGTGGAATGATTGAAAGAAGCCCGACATCATCAACATTCATTTGTGTTCAGTTTCGATTTCGTGATAGCATTAAAGTTTATTTAAGTGGAGCTCAATTTCACCTGATGGATTCCATGAACTTTTTCCATGATATGTTTAAATTTACATTAACAACAATTGTAAGTGTTGAAATCTAATTTGGAAACACATTAATTTTGATCACTGTATCGCTTACATGAGTGACTCCGTCGTGTTTCCGCCCACTGTGCGGACATATGCGCATTAGACCCCAGCCTGATTGACCGATCGTTGGTCCTTCTTCCAAAGGTCGCTCCCTTTATCGGAAGCAGCTTCGCGAACTTTTACAGAAATTAAGTCGAAATTCGTCGATATCGCGACCGGAGGAGGACGAGACACAACAACAACAACAGGAACAACAACGACAACATGAACAACAACAAAAGCAGGAACAGTTACCAAAAAATGCAGTGGAAGATTTCCGAAACAAAGGATCGGCTGCGGGTCAAACGAGAGGCTCGGACTTTGAGCCCGCAGCGTGTCGCGCTATCGGCGGCGACGACGACGACGTAGTTCCCAAAGTCTGGGTCTGTCCCCGCCGACAACAACAACAACAACGACGCCACCGCGTTACAACAACCCCAAGCCCGATAAGGAGCTGGAAGGGGGAGACGATCGCGGCTGATGCAACTGCGCCAGACGCCACCGAAGTCGGTCGCGTCGTCATCGTCGCGAATCTGACGCAAAAAACGCGACGCAAAAGTCATGCAGACCGATAAACGAGACGCCCGCCCCGCCTGCGCCGCGCCCCCCTCGACGTCTGCCACACCCCCTCCGATAAAACGTCTGCGCAGCGCTGAATCGGCTGACGCAACCCGTGCCGCGATTGCGCGACACCAGAGAGAGACAGAGAGAGAGAGCGGCCCCTGCCCTCTTTTGGTCACGACCAGTGGCCAGCTGTCGGCCACTTCATCGAAACCACTTTCGATTGATGGATGGCTTGAACCGCATTCTCACCTTCCCTCCCTTCGTCACCCAATTCATGAGTCGAACCAAGGCTGCCTCTGAGATCCGGAGCTTGTAACAAGCCGTTTGTTTCCCGATCTGGGCTCGTTCTGATCGGGGTCTGGCGGCTATTGCCCATGCTTTGGTCTTGTTCTTGTCAGTGTTCAGTCTACTTAAACTACGTAAATAAAGCTTACGTTTTCATAATACTTTTGGAATCCCTAGCTTACCTGCAAGAGATAGAGAAATAGAGATCATTAAAGTCGGAGGTAAAAGTGATTTTCAGAAAGTTTTTTTTTAACAAATTTCAAAGGTCGTTTAAATGAGAAGGGGGATGATAGTGAATTATTCCATGTATATCTGAGATCCCCACCGAGTAAAACAACGATAACTCGATAATCGAACTCGAAATCACAACCTTCATCTCCTAAATCAAAGGCTTCAAATTAAAGGTTTCAAATCAAAGGCTTCATCAAATCAAAGACTTCAAATCAAAGGCTTCAAATTAAAGGCTTAAATCAAATGCTGTCCATTTTAGGGATTATTAGGGAAAATCATCTTCCTTTGCTCATTACCCAGAAATTTTCTCCTCTCTCCCATCTCAGGGAGCCTGAGGACGACTCGATCTGGTTCAGCCCTGGTTCGTCTCGACTTCGAGTCGGAGACAAATAGAGAAAGGACAGAGAAACTAAAGCGAAAGCAACACGAGGAACTGAGGTAAATGTGGGAATGAATTCAGAGGCAAAAGGAAAGAGGGAGAGAGTGAGATAGAGATGGTAAAAAAGAGTTCGAGATGGAGGGAGAGTGTCGAGGAATGAAAGCGAAGATCGACGATTGTTTCGCATGGAATGTCAATAATTACGAAAATGGAAGGGAGCGAGGCAACAAAAGGAAAAATGACAGGGAAAAGAGCGAGATGGAGAGGGAGGAGAAGAACAAGAGGAAAGACAGGAGAGAGAGAAGGGAAGAGGAAAGACAGGAGTTGAAATGAAATGGAAATGCATGAGGAAACTTTACGAATCGGCTGCTGAAAAGGCTTGATTAAGTCTTAATTGGGGCAACTTGAAAGTTTCTCCGTTTTGCGTTATGGTAGCAACAACAAGAACTATAACAACAACAACAACAACTGTAACAACAACAATAACAACAACAACAACAACAACTGTAACAACTATGACAACAATAACAATAATAAGAACAATAAAGCCAACAACAACAAACAACATTATCATCATTATGAAATATAACCAGGATGACATGATTTTCTACTGATGATGATGATGATGGAGGAGGAGGTGGAAAAGAAGAAGATGGAGAAACAGCAGGAACTGCAATGAGAACAACAACAACAACAATAAAAACTATTATAATAGAACGCAACAACAATTAAAACGGAAACAAGAACAACAATAATAATTTCAACGGAAACAAGAACAACAATAATAATTACAACGGAAACAGCAGCAACAACAACAACAATAACAATGGCACCCCCAAAGCCCCAAAGTAATGAGAAAATAATGTCGAGAGGAAGAACACGAGAACGAAGATCGAAAACAAAACAAGAACAAGGAGAATGAAATAAAAATTAAACGAAACGAGACGAGATCAGAAAAACAGACGGGACAAATAAACAGAGAGAGAGAGAGAGACAGAAAAAGAGTGAGAGAGACAAAAAAGAGTGAGAGTGGTACAGAAGAGTGAGAGAGAGAGAGAGAGAAAGGGGGAATAACACAAGAAAGAGAAAGGACTAAATGGAAGGGTGATGAAATGAGAACCAGGAGAGAAGAAACCCGAGTGATGGGATTCGGTCAGGAAGAGGAAGAGCAAATAAAGAAATGAATGAGACAGGGGAACAGACGAGAGAGAGAGAGAGATAAAGCGGTATAGAGGGAGGGAAAATTAAGTCGAAAGAAGAGACGCAGTTGCATCAAATGACGTTGAAATGACGAAGATGAATGGGTTGGATCCGATGCCCAGGGGGTGGGCGGTTGGTGGGAAGCAGTACTGCAACTCGAGGGAGGTCGACGGGGGGGTTGGGTGCGTGGAGGGCCTGCGGTTTCGCTGAGGCACCAGCAGCCAGTGACAGGACGACGTTCGTAGGACGAGGACACCGACGATGACGAAGAACGATGACGAGGGACGATGACGAGGGAACGAAGGATGAGGTTCATGACGAAGGAACGGTTTCGGTCCCGATCCCGAGTCCGACATTGATACGCCTCATGTGCGTCGATGACGAAGATAAACTTCCCTCAGACCCCCCTTGTACCACGCCCCTCGCTCCCCCATGGACAGAATATCGAAAGAAGAGCTTTCGCAAACCTCGCTGTCGACCGAAAGGATGAGGATAATTGCATGTGGATCTTGCATGGGATAGTGTTGTTGTTGATATTGTTTGCATTTGTTGTTCTCTTTGTTGGAGATTCTTCTATGGGTGATTGTTGTTGTAATGGTTTGTCATCATTATGTTATCTGAGGAAGTTTATTTATTTAATTAATTCCGAAACTCATCAAGAATGTGCGAAAGCTTCGTGGCAGAGTGAAGCTAAGTTCATCGAAGGTTGGCTCTATCGATAAGAAAGAGGAGGAAATGAGAGGGAGAAAGAGGGAGAAAGAGGGAGAAAGAGAGAGATAGAGAGAAGTGAAGAAATAAATGAAATAAAGTTAATGTAGTTTTCAGGACAAAAGATCCACTATCGGTTCCACAATTGGTTTCACGATTCATTCAGTCTTTTATCCATCGTGTTAATTCTTCCTCCAAGACTTAATTTTGCTCCTCCTGGTCGCAACTCTCTCTCTGGATCGATCTCTACTTCTTCAGCCGGTCGTTGGCTCGTCCTCAGTTGGTCCTATTCTTCAGTCACCCTTCTTGTTCCTCAGTCGTCCATGATCGACCCCATCAACTCCCCCTAACCCGTCCTCCATTGTTCCACTCGACCTGAATGTCGAATGTCAATAATTCAGACCTGTTCACACCCGCCAGCCGCCCACCCGGAACATAATTTCCCGGAACATCAGTGCCCACCTCACGCCCAGCTCTCGAGACCACGCCACGCCCTCTGACACCCGCCCCCACCTCCGACAACTGCCCCGCCCACCATCACCTGCCTCCATCGCTCTGCCCTCCGACCTTCAGCGATCCTCAAACGCGTCCTGCCTCGAGCACTCGCTCGAAACTCGTTGACAGAGAAAACTTTCCGTCAAGCATTGAGAGCAACTATTGCGCGGAAGGGGCGCAAGGAGCAGGGGGAGTGGCCAGGACGGTAGAGCGGCAGCAGCAGGATAACGAGCGGCGACGTCCTCCGGCGTACTTTTCGGCGAATTTCGAAGTTCTTCTTATTTTTCGTCCATTTGTTCAGGGATGCGTTGAAGGAAGAGAAAGACAAGGAACACGTGGGCACTTTGGTGGCAGGGTGCGTGGCCGGGTGGGAGGAAAAAGCAATGCAGTGAGCAAACAGAGAGAGAAGTGTGAAGAGGGTCGAGCGTGGGTTTCGCCGGGGGAGGCGGAGAAACGAGATCTCGTCGAAAAGGGGTGGGGCTCGTGTTTGGCAATCATTTCCAGGGATGTTGTTGGGGTTGTTGTTGTTGTTGTTGCTATTCACAAATTAAAATGAGGATCACATGCGACAGGACATGGGAACGATTCGCACGCAAGCAACAACAACAACAACAGCAAGGACAGGAACATCAACAACGACAGGAACTTCTGCAACTACGAAACTAAACTCAAAACAACCAGAGTGCGACGGAGATGGGGCGAGGAAGAGCACAGAAAGAGAGCGTGGGCGGAATAGAATGAGGAAAAGGAATGAGGAAAGGAAGGACGAAAGGACAGAACTGTGGATGGGGGCAACGAAGACGAATGTCGTTCGCTACGTGCGCAAATTCAACGCCGTTCGCTTGCTCAGAGCACACATATTAGTTTGTCTCTTTCCCTCCACACCTTTGCATCCCGCCCTCGCTCTATCCCTTTCTCGCTCCATCTATCCCTATCTCCCACACTCTCTCTCACTCTCTGTGTTCCTCTCTCGTTACATTGTCATGCTCTGCCTGCTGCTGGTTCTGCTACAGCCGCCATTGTTGTCATCGCTGTTGTTATTATTATTGTTGTTGTTGCGTTATTAATTCGCCTAGTTCTCTGTCCCTTTCTCTCTCACCCCCTCACACTCTATCCCTATCCCCCTCTCTTTCTTCCTCTCGTCCACGTCGCCGGGTGACAAAAATTTCTCATGTTGACACAAAAAATTTTTGAGCCAAAATGAAAAATGACAACAATTTGTACAACAAAGGCGTCCCATTCCATTATTTGTTGTTTCTCACATTTCTGTCTCCGTCTCCCTCTAGCCCTTTTCCGGTTGATGTTTTGTTGTTGTGTTGTAGTTGTTGTGTCAATTGTTTGCTATTGTTCCACAGCGGAGGACGAGCAGCGCGAAAATTTATGCGAAGAGCGACGAGTTGAGAGTTTTGAAATTTCTGGAGCAGGCTTTTAGGCGCGTCGACAAATGAATTGCTTTTTGGTCCTTGCGATGACTCGTGCAAGATAGAGGGAGAGAGAGAGAGAGTGGAAGCGATAGAGAGCTATATATATAGAGAGAGAGAGAAGAGGGAAGGAAAAAAGTGAATTGAATTGAAGATTTCGGACGTGAGCGAATGGGTTTGAGTCTCAGCTTATGAGGTCTTCTTGTGTTATAAAATTCGCTAATAGGAAAAAGGATTACGAGAATGCCAGAGGTCAGCGCAAAGACGATATTCTACTTTTTGCTGAATCCCTTTTACTCAGATATTCTGATAAATTGAAAATAAATAACTATCATCCCTCTTAGATTAATTTCTAAACATCTTTATGTTGTATCAACTGAATAGAAATGAATGATTCTCATAAATAATACTCTTTGGAATCAATTATACTATTTGAATCAATCATACTATTTACATCAAGCATACTATTGCATCAATTGGTATTATGCAACAAAATTGGTTGGTTGCTCATTCACAACCACTTGTTGATCCCAACACATGTTGGGTGTTTCCAAGAATCATTGACTAGCTTTGAGCTTCAGCTATTAGCTTTTATTGTTGTTTGTTTTGAACGTTATTCAAGTTTTGCAATATTCATCGGATTCTAGAAAATTTCCCCACTTGTACAAATGATAATTTGTGCGATCGCACTTCAGGACAAATGGATTAATACGAAAGTAAAGAAGCACTTTTCAATATTTCACTAGCGCATGAGTCAAAAAATTACGGTCATGAGCAGATCGGAGCGAATGGAAATTAAAGAATAGAATTACTAGTGAGTAGAATTAGATTTACTATAAGAGAATTACTATAAGAGTGAAAACCCCAGTTGAGGAATATTTTAAATCCTCATTCCCATCACTTCGACTCTGTAGAGCTGCCGTGGACTCCTCGTTGGCCTCAGGCAAGGAAAGAAAATGGCAACACAACAACAACAGCAACAATAAAAACAATAACAACAACATTAACAACAACAGAAACAACAACTGCGAAAACAATAGCAACGACAACAACAATGAACTAAAGACTAAAACACTGAAGAGCTCTGCACATTCGAAGCTAAAAGGATAAGTGAAAGGACAATAAAAATATTCTGCCAAGGACTCCAGGACTCCACGAATGCCGGTGAGGACGAAAAGAGAGAGAGGAGAGAAAGGGAGGGGAGGGGAGGGAGAGAGTGATGTGAGAGAGGGAGAGAGGACATG
Source organism: Coelopa frigida (assembly GCA_017309665.1). Classification (NCBI taxonomy): domain Eukaryota; kingdom Metazoa; phylum Arthropoda; class Insecta; order Diptera; family Coelopidae; genus Coelopa; species Coelopa frigida. The sequence goes on along the minus strand of CM029561.1, from coordinate 33,882,695 downwards.
GATTGCAGTGAGCGGATTGTGTGAAGCGAGATCGTCCTGCAGCGAGCTTCCACTTAAGGACAATGCCATGTCCTGGCCATAGGATATTCATGAGAACATGCCGCCCTCTCCTCCGCCCTCTGTTATTGTTCTTATTATTGTTGTTGATATTGTTGTCGATGTTCTCGATTATTGTTGTTGTTGTTGTTGTTGTTGTTCTCGATGTTCCTGTCGATGTCGCTGTTGATGTTATTATTGTTTCTGTTTTTATCACTGTTTCCATTGTTGATGTTGTTCTACACAGATTCATCCTGTTACGATTCGACTGCATTTGCAGCTTGAACATCCTACAGGATTTAGTCACCTCCCTCTCTCTTTCCCTCTTTCTCTCTCTCTTTCTCTCTGCTCTGCCTCTCTCTCTTATGGTCTTAGACTGCGATTTAAACTCTGATGCTTCATCCGCTTTCTTGTCCTTGTCCTTTTATCCATTGTCCTCGGTTCTCGTTGTCCAGTTGGCTGCGTCCAGTTCTTCGTGTCCTGAAATCGACTTCTTCTCCAACATCTTCCGCTCTCTCTTCCCTCTACCCTCTCTCTTTTCACCTCCCCTTGTAACATTCTGCGAGTCCTGGCATCATCTCGATTTGACTGTCGCCCTTCAGGAAGGCAGGACAACAACAAAAACAAAAAAAAAACAAAAACAATAACACTTCCAACTAACAGTTGTCGTAAATAAATTGCAAAAGCAGCAACAATAACAACAGGAAGGACATTAACACAACAACAGCTACAACAACAAATAAATCGACCACCGCCAGCAGTCCAGAATCCTCGCTTATTTAACAGCTCCACACCGGATGCTGCCCTCGATTCTCCCTCTCTTCGCCTACCCCTTTCTCCTTTTTTTCTTCTTCCCTTCCTTCCACGTCTCCTTCTCCTTCCTCCTTCTTCCGCGAAACTTTATTGTCTCTTGAAGGATTTTATAATATTTTTCTCGGGTCGAGTATTTTATTATAATTGTTTAAACAGTTGTTGTGTTAATTGTTGTTATTGTGTTTTTTTGTTGTTGGTTTTTGACGTATAATTTTTATTTTTATTATTTTTCTTCTTGTTTTTATTTTTCTTCTTCTTTTTATATTTATTCATGTTTTTTTTTTTTTATCTTGTTGGTATTACCATTGTTGTTCTTTATGTTGTTGTTGTTGAAGTTATTGTTGTTGTTGTTATTGTAAATGTAGCTGTTTCTATTATTGTTGTCGTGTTGGAGTAGATAAATTAAAGAAACTGACAGATAATCGTCTTCTTCTTCTGCTTATAAAACTTTTTCCATCCTCTTTCTCACTATCACTTTCTATTTTTGTCTTTCTCTCTTTCTTTCTTTCTCTCTCTATCTCTTTTTCTCTCGCTCTCTCTCGCGCTGTCCGTCGCTCATTTTTTCATCGTTTTTTTTTCCTTCAGTCGTCGTCCTGCGTCGCCTCGAGGCGTAAACGAGAGTGACAAAGATTGTTGTTTGTTGTATTGTTGTAGCATTTATTCTATCGTTACATAAATTGCATCGTTGCAACGACAACAGTAACAAGAAACAACAAGCAACAGAAATTGTAATGAAAGTGGGTCAACGGGAACAACAAAAACAACAACAATAGTAATGGGAAAAGTGAAAGCAATGAAACAACGAAAAACAACGTCGAGAATCTGGGAAAACAAGGAGTTATACATTTAGAGCTATGTAATTAAGAAGAACAATAATAATAATAAAAATACCAGTAGCAGCAACAACAACAACTGGAATCCAAACACAGAAATGTAATCGTAACAACAACTATAACAACAATAAAAACTCCATCCACTTCACCTCAACAACATCTTGGCTCGATTGCTCTCGTTTCTCAAATCGCACTCGTCTTCGTGCTTCCTCTCGCTCTCCCCCTTTCTCACTTTGTCCTTCTCACTCTCTTTCTCTATCCCTCCCCTCACCTTATGTCCCGCTCTCTCGCCTCACCCCCAACTCCCTTCGGCCCATCGAGCATCTGGTTTCGAATAGTTTATGAGTCGTGATGTTGAGAGTCCACAACTTTTGTTGCTTCCCTCGCGCCCTTCGTCTTCTTTTGTAGTTGTTGTGATGTTTTTCACATTCACAAACCTCTTCCTCCTCCTCCTCTTCTTTCTCATCCTTGTCCTAGTCCTGCATCCTTCCATCGTTCTCGATCCGATGAAGACGCAGCTGGCAGCCAGCTCGGAAGCCAGCGAAGCATCTTCCTTCATCCTCGTCCTCGCGCCTTTGTTCGACGCTGCGCTTCTTAAGAGCTTCCCGGAGAGAGAGAGAGAGAGAGCAAGAGAGAAGGGTGCGGGTGGTGCGGGCGCGGTCTGACTCGGCCGGCGTTAAGTGATTATGTTTTGCGGCAAGAAATGCGCTTAAAATGCTGCTATTGTTGCGGATTCCGGATTAGGAGGGAGTGCTCGAAAACGAAAGCGCGCAAATCCATCCATCCATCTTGCGAATCCTTCGCTGCCGAATCCTTCTCCACCGATCCCTTCTCTTCAATTCCATCTTCCACGCTCCATTCTCCCCTTAACCACTTCACTTCAATCCATTTTCTTCGACCCCTTCTTCTCTTCGACCACTTCTTCTCTTCGACCGTTTCTCCTCTTCGAACCCTTCTTTTCTGCCTCCACAACTCCTTGTCACAACGACCTCGCCGACCGTTGATTGAAAGGCCGTTTGTCAAGAGTTTCGGAACGTTGGTTTCGGTTTGGCACCAGCCTCGAGGGGCGTTTAAGGCGTTTAAGTTGGGCAAGAGGTGGACGAGAATTGGCCCGACCCCGTGGAGACGAAGGTCATTCGAAGATTGACTGATCAAGGAATACGGGGAACCCTAAGGAGCGCTGGAGAAAGATGTGAAGGGTTCCGGGAAAAGCTCTTTCTATAGCAAAGAGAGTTTTTTGGAAAATTGCATGCATTGAACCAAAATCTAACGAAAGCCTGATTTCCAAATAGAAGTCGCGTGGATCGCGAGATCCAATCAACGTCGTCTGATAGAAGTAAAGCCTGGAAATATGCAAATATTTTCCCCGGTCACCTTGCTCAGGTGGTGCTTTAAACGCAAAGCCTGAAAGTAGGCAACAGTTTCTGCGGAACTCATCGCAAGCAGTACAAGAAACATGTCGCCCTAGAAACGCACAAAAACTCCGCAAAAAGCTGCACAAAAACTCATTTGTCACAAGTTTTCGAGGAAATTAAACGCTGGTCCCTCATGTTGTATATTTTTCGCACGACGTCCTATCGTCCACCATCTCTTCTGCTCCCTCTCAACCGCCTCGAGCACCTCCCCTCGGCATCGTGAATTGCGTTTTGCGTTCACGTTGACGTTTCCATCAAACTTTTCGACGCCGTCTCGCTTTCACCAGCTGTGAACATGTTGTCGAGCTGAGTGTGAGTGTGTGTATGTGTTGGGTATTTGTATGCGTGTCAAAAACTGTCGACTGTCTCCGAAGGCGGCGTCACGCCCCCCTCGCTGTCATCCTCGCGACACATCCCAATCGAGCTACGAACGAGCGAGCGAAGCGAACGAGCGGCGCAGCTGCTACTTCGAATTTCACTGCGGATCCGAAATGAAGAGCCGAAAGTCATGCAGCACACACACAAACACACACGGCACACAAACACACACACATACTCGCCGTCAGGATCTCATCTGCACTATACCAAGGCATGTGCGAGAAACTATTCGAGGGGGGCGACGAGGGGCGGGAGAAATGAAATCAAGATTTCATTGAATCATCGAATCATGGAAATTTTGAAATTCCTCTTCCACATTGCCTCCCTCTCTCCCTCGTTCTTTCTCTGCCTCCCTTTCTTTTCCTCTGCCTCCACACTCACTCTTCCCCTCTCTTGAATCCCATTCATGGGCGTGCGTGTGCGTGTGTGTGTGAGCAGCTGTTGCAAGTCTTGAAATGGAATTCAAACACGTTGCAGCAACAGTAGTCGAGAAGAAGAAGCAGCACCCAGATAAAAGGGACCCACCAGAGCGCGAGAGAGAGAGAGATACAGAATAACGAAAGAATCACAGATTGGATGAATGAATCAATACACATACAGGAGAAAGGAGAGAGAAAGGATATTGAAGGGAATGTAAGAAAAATCACCAATGGTAAAGAAAAGATAGAGAGAGAGAGTTAAAAACGGATGGCATGTTGATGGGAAATTCTGAATGAAAATAAAATCCGAACTGAATTGGGGAGAGGATAATTGGGAACATGGGCGTACTTCAGGATACTCGCAGCAGGATAACCAGGACATTAGCTTGGTGGACTCCGCCTTATGCACCTGGAACTCGGCCGCAGCTTGCTGAGAATTGGGGAGAAATCGAGTCGGAGTCGACGACGGTCTAGTGGCAACATGTCCTTCAAGGATGCGCCGGCTGCACGTGTCAGAAGGGAGCAGTAAAAACAACAACAACAGCAGTAAAAGCAACAACAACAAGGTGCACAATTCGGTGCAATTCGAAGAAGGCAGAGAGAGAGAGTGAGAAAAGGAGGCGAATGAAGCTGGAGGAACTTTGGTGAAAAGTGGAAATTTTCCCGACATTTATGCGGCACGAGTGCCCGCCTAACGGTCTCGGCGCGGCGGGTCGAGCGCAAAATGCATTTCCGGTTCCGCCGACAGAGCACAATCGCTGCAAGGAGCGGTAACGGAAGGTGCTTCCAGGGAGATGGAGAGAGATAGCGAGAGTGTGGAGAGAGAGAGACGAAACATTCACCGCACAGGAATTAAAGATTCCGCGAACAAAAACACGCCCGAACAAGGACGAACACGGGCGAGCAACAACACAAAGACAGAGAGAGGTAGACGGACAAATAGATAGAGGGACAGACAGAGGGACAGAGGGATGGATGGATAGACGAAAGAACAGACAGACAGAAAGACAGACGGATGGACGGACGGACAGAAGGCCGAATGCAGAGACTCCCGAAATCAATTTGCATTTTTCGCCACATCCCGTGTGCAAAGAACCCCAACCGAGGCAGGCACGAGGGCGTGGAGGGGCGGGGAGGACGAATCAACCGCCCGACAAATGGCGGAATCGCAAACGGAAGCGGAAATGAAATCAAATGCAAACCGAGCGCCGAGCGGAGCAACTCGAAGCGATTCCGCCGCCTCTGCCACCACCCGATCTGCAACATTTTACATCCTACCGCAGGGAATCTTGTCTTCCTGTGTGGGCCACGCCCCCCTCCATCTCCTCTCGCCCTTCTCTTCGCTCTCTCACCCGACCTCTGATCGCAACCGCAAATCAACGAAAAATCATAATCGGAAATGCGAGCGCTCGTCTCATTTCTCCTCCTTTCTTTCCATCCTTTCTCTCCCCTTCTCATACTTTCTCTTTCACTCTTCTTGTCGACCTCCTCTTCCCTTTCCCCTCTTCACACTTTTCTCATCCCGCACTCACTCTTATGCCATCCCTTTCTCTCTCAACGAATCCACTGCAGCTGCAGCCTTGTCGGCTGAATTCGCTTCCGTTTCCGGTATTCGTGCAGATGCATTTGTTGTTGTTGTCGTTGTTGTTGCCATTCTGCTTGTTGCTGCTGTATTTGTGACCGTAATTCGTTGGCCGGATGTGTGCATCGGGGGATCGGGAGGCGTGGCTGGGGCCGATGCTGAGAATTTCATTTTTCAATTTCTCGCAAATGTTCAAAAAATAAATAAAAATCACAATCATATTCATGAGGATGAGATCCAGAGAGAGAAAACGAGAGGGAGATAGGTATATCGAGAGAGTGAGATATTCGTAATGTGTGTGTGTGAGAGTGAGAAGGAGTGAGAGTGTTTGTGTGAGAGAGAGTGACAGGAGATATTAAATGGAAGTGGGGGAAATAATACAAATTTAATAACATTTGAATTGTGTTTCGCACACACACCAACACTTATAACATGGCCAAAAGATAGGAGGAGGTGTGGAAAGGGAGGTGGAAAGAAGAGTAGAGGAAGGGGAAGAAGAGAAACTCAACCAAGGCAGAAAATATCGAAGGATCCCAGAGGAAATTGCGGAAATATATTCGATCTTCTGAGAGGTAGAAGGAACTCCAACACTTAAAGAGAGTGAAGAAAAGAGAGAGAGAGAGAGCGTCAGGGAAATAGCTATAGAGAGTGAGGGAGAAAAGGAGAGCGAAGGAGAGTGAGACAGTAAGTGAGAGTGTTAGAGAGAGATAGAGTGGAAGAAGGACGCGTCCGAACCGCATTTCCATGTCATTTAGATGACTTCGACGTAAATTTCAAACGACTTCGCAACACTCGCCCACTCCTTTGTCGTCCCTCACACTCCCTGTACACCCCACACTTCGTTCAACCTAACCGAGCGCCTCGCCATAATCTCTCGGCGAATTCGCGATGGGACACGACGCGAGTTTCAACTTTTGAGTTTGTTAATTTCGCACACACACGGCCCACACACAGACAATGGGCCTCCTCGTCGCTCCGCACACACACACATATATACTCCCTCACTGAAGTCGCTTCAGTCGAGCTTCGTCGGAAAACGTTGCACTTCCGGCGCCCGACATGCACTTCCGGCGCACGCTTCTGTTCGGCTGCGACGTGTGCTGTGAAATTTGGCTTCGTGGATCACAGAACATTACAATAACAACAAGTATTACTAACAGGATAATAGGGTGCGCGGAGGGTGGTTGAAAAGGTGAAGTAAACAAAACGGCGACACTTTTTAATGAGCGAACTTTTTCGTCTCGTTCACTTCCGGATCCTGTTCTCACTATTTTTCTTTCTTCCTCCCTTCGATATTACTTTCTTCGTCGTTGTTCTTTTCCTTGTTCGTATCCTTGTTCTCGTCCTTATTCTCGTCCTTGTTCTCGTCCTTGTTCTTGTTAAAGGAGTAAAATATCTCCTTGTAACAATCAGAAGATCAAATCAAATAAGGTTCAGGAATTTCTAACAACAACATTAGAAGAAGGTAGATAGAAGAAAAAAAGCTGCATGAAGAGATTTCCCGCCTGATCGGTGTATTTGTCTTTGTTTCTCGACTTCATTTGCGACTGCACTTCCGTTTCCGGTTGTTGTCGCCGATCTTGTTCATTTAGTTGATGTCGCTGTCGTTGATGCTTGTGTTGCACTCGTTGTTATGGTTGTTGTTATTGTTATTGTTCTTATTGTTGTTCCTGTTATTCTTGTTATTGTTATTGTTCATGGTTTTTGATGTTGTTGTTCTGTTAATGTTGTTCTTATTATGTCACACACTCAACACACAATCACTCAGGATTACAGACACAAAGAGATGATGAGAAGAGAAAGGGGAGAAACTTGTGTCCGTAGAAAGTTTCGCATGGTCTTTGTGAAGTTCCTCGCGCTCGGCGATGGTATTGTTGTTGTCTTCTTCTTCTTCTTCACTCAAGTGTTTTAATGCACCGTCCTCTTCAATCTTCCTTCAAGACTCGTCGACACCTGCGAAGCCGCTGTCTTCGGTTAGTGTTTCGATCTGAAGGGCGCTGAAGTTGTGTGTGTCTGTAGTGTGTGAGTGTGTGGATGGTTCATTTGTGTGTGTCTGTGTGACTCTGCTGCGAATGACTCATGCGGTCGTCCTGGCTAAGGATATTCTCTGGCAAAGCGTCAAAGTTTCGTCGGAATTTAATGAAATTTAAGCATCGCACTGTGGAGAACGTGATTCGAAAAGTTTCCCTTTGCTGCACGGTTAATCCTGTGGATCCTGCGGTAAACTTTGCCTCTTTAATGTGACTCGAATATTCCTTTTGTTTCCCCCTCCTCAATTCTCTGAACTTCGCCATCGACCCATCGATCCAATCGTTCCCAATTGAGTTTCCTTGGACTCTGAAGATAATTCTACCGAAGCATTCTGAAGCGAGCTCGTCAAAGGACTCCCATTCGCAGCAGAAGGACATTGGCCTCACCCCCTCTCGATTAACCCATGATTTCCTCACTACGCTCCTATCACAGAGTCGAACCCACGAAGAGAACCCACTCGTCACAACTACTCGAAGAGCACTTAATCCTCGCATTATCCCTCGGCGTAGTCTTCGCTTCGTGCGAAAGTTCATCCATTCGCTCCTCAGATCATTCACTCTTTAGACCATTCACTCATACCCTGCATAGATCATTCACTCACTTGTTCTTTCCCTCGCTCGTTTTACCAAAGTCACATGTGAAACTTTTGAATTAAAATTGACGCCAGTCGAAATCCCGACGACCGCAGATGCCTGCCGCCCGACTTCGACTTTGTTCTTTGTCCTTCTAGGGGGCGTGGCTTTAATGATCCAATACAAAAGTCGTAAATCTTCAATGAAACTCAGGTTGACTGCGGATATAAAGTAAGGAGAAACAAAGCGAAGACAAAGAGAGAAAAAGGAGAGGTTCGCGTACCAATTGGCGTCGGCGGCATGTATAACTCGTTAATTGATCCTCGAAAGTCTAACGAGGCAGAAAGACCGCTTGTTCTAGTTCCCTCCCCTCATCCTCGGCACTCACCCAATTTTCCTCACCCCTCTCTATTTCCATCGGTAGCTGCTGAGGCTGCGGAGTGGGATTAAGAAAACAATGCCAACAACTATCGAAATAACAAGAGCAACAATAAGAACAACAACAAGAATCTCAACAACAATAAGAACAAGAATAATAATCACAACAACAAGAAGAACACCACTAAAACACAACATCACGACAAGTGGCAATAAACCGTGCAACAACAAAAACAATAACAACAAGAATAACAAAACGACTACGATTTAAGCATCTTCCTTCCATTCTTCCAGTGTCGCATTCTACAACAATTTCAACTACTGAAAACAACAACAACTATAACTACTTAAACAACAACAACAATCTCATCGTTCGCCAACTTAATTTCGCTTCACACAGCGATAACAAGAACAATAAGAACAACAACACCAATAAAGAACAACATGTCCACTCTCTCTCACACACATACACACCCGCAGACTGGGTCCAGCTGCTGTGAAACGGAAACGGATGCGCGCCATTTTTTACGTCCTCTGAAATTCGTGCCAAGCGAACAACGAACGAATTTTTACGCAATGTTCTGCGAGGCTGCAGGACGCGTGGGCGATGGGCGTGGCACGGGGGCGACATGTCATAGAGAGAGGAGAGAGAGAAAGAAAAACAGCGAGAGAGTGAAAAAATCTCTCGTTTCGTTTTTTTTTCCTTTTCGCCCACCATTCATATGAGACAGAACGAGTTTTGTTATGCTCTTTTATTGCTCTGAGACTCGACTAGGTGTGTGTGTGAAAGCACTGCGCGTGTATTTGTGCTTGTATTTACGGGCAGCCGAATGATTTTTGAAATATCTCCTCGAGGCGCTTTTGAACTATTTGATATTTTTACTACTATCTTTTTATCGCGAAATCTTCCGACATCAAATTTGTTTTCCACTTCCTCGCTTTTTATTGTGTTTTGATATCTTCCGATTGTGCCGGCAGACGTCAATGGAATCTCTTAGAAATTCATTTAATTTATCTACGAAACAAGGGCACGGAAAGATAAAAAGTCCAGCGGAAGTTGTTCACGAGTTATCGCCGAGAAAAATTGAAGGAAATTCTATCTATTTGTTATTTTCCTCTTCTGTTCTGTATTGATTTAACTATGATTGAATTTGAAACCATTAAATTATTTCATTTATCTATTTTTTATATTTTTCAAACATTTTTATATAATTGTTTTATCCCATAATTGTGGATTTTTATAGTTTTAAATTCACGTCAAGATCTAAAATTTTTCCAACTTTAGGAGATTAAACAGACAAAAACTTCTACTAATCCACAATTTATTCACTTTGAACGTACTCTTAGTATTCGCATCCCCTTCTCCCACAACCTCCCTCTCTTTCGAACTCAGCCTTCGGCTCTTCGATGACCGAATCCTCTCAGCCGAAACTCAAACTGAAGTGAAATTCGGAATTAGCCAATTTCCTCTTTATTCTCATCTTGCAAAGCAAACACCAAGTGGAGAAAATCTCTGAATCGCTAAGCAATGATCAACACAACAAAGAAAAGCAAGAAAAGAAAAAGAAAAGACCTTTCTCTCTCCCTCCCGCTTTGTCTTTCTACTCTTTCTCTCTAAGCAAAGCTTAATTTTTTCGAACAAAGTTTCGCTTCGAAAGTGAATTTTCCATCGAAATTAAGTGCTTTTATAGTTGTTGTTATTGTTGTTGCTGCGAGTAAACAACTCACTCTTGCTTTTTCTTCATTCACCCTCTCTCTCTCTCTCTCTCTATATATCTCTATTTTTTGTCTCTGTCTCTTTCATTGCATCGTTGTTTTCCACTCAAAACCGATTCAAAACAAATATTTTTTTAAATTTTTAGTTTAAAGCGAAATTGTTGGTGTTGTTATTGTTGTTGATGTTGTTATTATTGTTGTAGTTGTTGAAAACTAGAAAACGGCTTGTTTACCACCTAAATTGTTGTTGTTGTATTAGGTTTTGTTGTTGTTGTTTTGGTTTAGTTGTTATTGTATTTGGTTTTGTTGTTATTGTATTTGACTATGTTGTTGCTGTTGTTTGCTGCAGCTTTCTTTGTCAACAAATATTTGGAAGCCAGCGGCAGACGAAGCCAAAGTCAGAACCCGGAAAAGAGAATGCATTTCGATGGTTTTCCTCTTCACCCCTCACCCTCTTCGCGATTTCTCACTGCCTCTTCTGTCTTTCGAAGATGAAGAAGAAGAGTGCCCGAAGTCTCGCATAGTTTTCGAAACCACGGCCGGAGTTCCCTAGGACGGACGAGAGTGAGAGGAGAGGAAGAGAAGACATGGGGAGACGAAAAGACAGATGTTTAGACAGATTGTTTGAAAGCTCGGCAGGAATCGCACTGAAAGCTCCCGGAGGACATCTCGCAAAGAAAAGGGATGCGAGGGCAGGAAGAAGATCCTGCTCCCTGTGAGTTTTATTCCGAAATCTCTTCTAGGAGTTCGATGATGGCAAGGGGTAAGAGGCAGAGTCCAAGGAGGATCCTAGAAAGCGTAACGAAGGATCCACGAAGGATCCACAAAGGAGTCGAGAAAGATCTACGATGAATTCACATACCTGCAACGAGAGAAGGAGAAAGAAAAAAGAATTAGTAAGTAGAAAATTGAAAAAAAGCGAGCGTTAGCAAAGTTTTGCAAATTAACGTCGAGTTGAAAATAGTGACCGAAGGAGAAAATGGAAAATAAAGAAAAAAAAGACTATGCGATTGGGAGTGCGATAGAGAGAGAGAAAAAAAATATTGGATGAATATAAAGAAGGAAAGAGGGAGATGGTAAACTGGTTGCTCACATAGTCTTTCAGAGCCATACGATCAAATCGCAGTCGAAGGAAGTGTCGAGGCAGGACACCACTACAACAACAGCAACAACGACAACATGGAGTTCCGAAGCAGCAGCTGCTCCTCCTGCTCGACACTCACAAACACAAACAGACACACACACTAACATTCACACTCTCTCGCACACATATTGGAATAAGCTCCTGTTAAATAAGCAATAATCGCTTCACAATCACACACACCATGGCACACATAATTGCACGAGGAGAACGAGAGGGAAGGAGAAAGAGAGAGAGAGAAGGAAGAGAAAGGGAGAAGGGATGAGGTTGTTGCTTAATTGCTGCTCCTCGAGATGCGGCGTTGCCAGACATCTGTGCACTTCCTTCCGTCCGTCCGTCAGTCCGTCCGTCTGTCCTGACTGCTTCCGCTTTCGATGCAACAGATGTGTGAAAGTATTTAACACAACAACAACAATAGTAATAACAACAATAATAGTAACAACAATAACAACGACACAACTAATTCATCGCCAACAAAAACAACAGAAATCTCAAAAACAAAGAAAGAGAGAAGAACAAAAAGCTGGATAAATAAATAAATATGGAAAAGTTTAAAATCCAGCATCCGGTGGAAATTGCGAGAGTCCAAGTTAGTATGAATGTGTATGTGCGTGTGACTATCATCTTCCTGTAAGTGTGTGTGTGTGTGTGAGTGTCTCCACGTGCATAGGAGTTCGTCCGTGCGATCGTGCTTGTGTGTGTGTGTGAGTGTTGGTGACGATATTTAATTTCAAACTTAACTGCAAACTTGACAACAGCAACTGCGACAACGACGACAAAAACGAACGACGAGCGACGACAAGCGAGTGTCCAACTGGAGCGAGACGTGGATCCTCTGTCCCTCTGATCCAACCTCTCCGTCCCTCACAATTGTTGCCTCTTCACCCCCCGAATGACCATCGTCCTTCGATCCCTCCTTCTGTTCGTCTGTCCACCCTGCATTTGTCCGTTCGTTCCTTTGTCCGCTGTGTCCGTGTCTGACCCAACTATGAGTGTGATTGTGTGAAAAAGAGAGCATGTGTGTGTGGGTGAAAGAGAGAGAGAGAGTGTGACTGTGTGTGGGTGTTTGTGTCGGGACACAGACACAGGGTGTTGCAGCTGAGTGCGAATCCTTTGATTACGACACTTGCCACTTAAGTACAGTTGCGCACAAAGGATGCACAATAAAGAAAACAACAAGAAAAAAACAAAAAGACAAAAAAAGACAAACAAAAAAAAACAAAGACAACAACAACGACAACAGATATGCAACAACCACAACGAAAACAACACAGTTGCAACCCAAAAAAAAATCAAAAACGACTGCAACCAAAACCAACAATAACAAAAAAAACCACTACAACAACACAACAGAGACAACAACTACAACAACCGAAGTAAACAACCAAGAAATCCGAGCTTCGAGCAATAGGAGAACGTAGAAAAAACAACAAACGAAAAAACCCCAAAATTGACAAAAGGACACAGTGGGCGAAGGAGAGAAAGAAAGAGGAAAGTTTCAACAGCGGTCGTCGAAGGGCGTGGGGGAGGCGATCGAGGGGTCGAGGCGGCGAAGGACGGGAATGAAGCCTTTTGGCAACGGCTCGAATCCGACGGTGGGTGACAGGATTCGGTTTCGCCGGTATCGAAGTCGTGGCCGAGCGCTTCCTTTGACCGCCCCATCCTCGTAATCGACCTCTTTCTTTCTTTTATTCTATTTATCAGCGCCTTCGTCCACGCCCTCGGCGGTCTGCCTCAGTCTAATGCCCCCCTGATTATCTTCTCTCTACTCTCTCAGTCCTCCGTCTCTTTCATCGTTCGAGTTCTCCTCCATTTCGCCTCATCCTGCAGCTCTTTATTTTCATCGTGTTTTGACCATCTCTGGAGCTTTCGTCCCTCGTTCATCCGGATTCCGTCGCTTGAATTTGCCGCCATTTTCTCAACGTCGTATTCCACCTTTTTCTTCCTTTTCTTCTTCATTCTTCTTCTTTCCTTTCTTTCATTTTTCTTTCTTTTGATTCGTCTTTTTTTTTCTTTTGATTTCCTTCCATTTATTTTCCTTTTCTTTTTTTATACCCTACACCCTGTGGGTAAGGGTATATTCATTTTGTCCTTCCGTTTGTAACGCATTAAAGGAGAGGTCGTAGGTATGGAAAAGTATATATATTCTTGATCAGCGTCACCTCCTGAATCGATTTAGCTATGTCCGTCTGTCTGTCTGTCTGTCTGTCTGTCCGTCTGTCTGTCTGTCTGTGTGTCTGTGTGTCTGTCTGTGGAAATAGATTTTGTGAAGAAACGGTAAGAGATACTGATTTGAAATTTTGGATTTAGTATTTCTATATTAATAACCTACTTGTATGTAAAAATGGGCGTATTCGGTCAACGGACACGCCCACCTCCCATATAAAGCAATAGGTTTATATGGCATATCTGGTGAACTGTGGTATATATCGGGATGAAATTTTATGTGTGATCATGTATCACCGATACAAGCTCACGTGCAAAAAATGGAAAAGACCGCCCATCGGACACGCCCACCTCCCATATAAAGCAAATGGTTTATATGGCATATCAGGTGAAATATGGTATATATCGGGATGAAATTTTGTGTGTGATCATGTATCACCGATACAAGCTTACATGCTAAAAATGGAAAAGACCGCCCATCGGCCACGCCCACCTCCCATATAAAGTAAAAGGTTTATATGGCATATCTGGTGAACTATGGTATATATAGAAATGCATTTTTATTGTGTGTGATACGAGGTTATAATCCGAAAATGGATCGCCCAACGCACACGCCCACCTCCCATATAACTATAAAGTTCAATATGGGTTAACTGTAACATATATCGGTATGATATTTTTTTTTTGTTCGATCAAGTAGTATTACTATGACATCACATGACCGAATTTTGAATATATGGTAAACCATATAGACAGTTGTTAAATTAAATATTACTACTATGAGTTCCCGTGAATCAAATGGGAAAATAACTCTTATAGGACACATCTAGTTTTAAATTAAAGTTATATGTCAGCTTTTTCCTCTCATTTTCATTTCTTTTCTTATTTTTCCCTTTTCTTAACTCCACTTTTCCTTACTTTCCCTTCCTGTTCTTTTATTTCCCTTCCTTCCCCTCCCTCTTCCAGCACCCTTCCCATGAAACTCAAGCCGACGCTCAAGATATGAAATCAATTTCTGGGCTTCAGCCGACTTTCGCAAGCTTTGATCCATTTTGCGTCTCTTTCTTTTTCTCTCCTACTAACTCTTATAATTTGACTTTTTTCCTCGCTTCTACTCAGACTTTCTTTCTTTTCTCAGACATTGTTGCTTATGCTTATATTTTTGTTGTTGTTATTTTACTATTTCGCCTTTTATTATGGAAAATGGAACCCAGTTCTGAAAAGATGAAAATTGCATTTGTGAACTTTAAAAGGTTTTCGCCCTCCCCGCCCCTCAGCGCCGGAGGTGGACGAAACAGAGGTCGGATCCTAAGCGAAAGTCCGGCAAACTTCGGGAGAACTTCCTTCGTCGCCCACCTGGAATTCGATATCGGAAATTTCAAAACTTTCCTCCTCTTCCACGGAATCATCTCAATTTGCTCAGACATATTTCAGAATTCTGTTCGTACTCAATTTCTTCTCTCTCAAATATGCAGATTCTCTACTTTATTGGATTTAAAGTTTTCACCTCTCTTTTTCTTTTGGACATGCTGTAATGATCATCCTTCATTACTCAGCCATATTCTATCCTCCTTCTCCCTCGGTACCACTTTTAAATCTTCTCCTTTCTCTAATTGAATATCTAATGAATACTGTTTTTGTCCTCAACCTTCTTCTTCCATTCTTTTCCCATTTCTCGTCCCTTTCTTCTACCGCATTTATTCGATCTACTTATCTACTTTCTTTTCTAATCCCACTGCTACTCTCTTTCTTTCCGATCTCATCGATTAGTCCGTTTGTGACGTTCTTCCCTAAACCAAATTCGTCATTTCTTCTTCCTTTCAGTTTTTTTCATATTCACTTCATAATTCACTTTCGTCTCATGATGATGATTACAAAAGCCTTCCTAAAATTTTTTATAAATTTCTCCAAAACCTCTTCTCCTCGAACACTCTTAAACTTCATCCCCTTTTCACTCTTCTTTTCTGACTACCTCTTTCTTCCCTTCTCTTACTTCTCTTCTCATACTTCTCTTCTCATGCCTTCCCATGCACATTTACTTCTTTCCTTCTCCATTGTATCTTTCTATTGTTAAAATGCCCTTCCCTTGTTAAAATTCTATTCCCTTGTTAAAATTCCTTTTTCTTGTTAAAATTCAACACATTCGCCGCCTTTCTATTAATTACCCTGAGCTGCTTCCAGTCTTAATTTATTTTTTCCCAGTACCTAATGCTCTTTTGCACTCCTCCATCCATTCATTCTTCTTCTTGCTTCCCTTTTGCCCTGACCTTTATACTCTTATCGCCCCATACCTTTTCGCTCCCCTTCCTCTTTTCGCTCCCCTTTCCACATCCTTTTCCCGCCCTTTTTCGCTCCCCTTTCTATTTCCACCTCATTCGCCCCTTTCTAATTCTCATTCATCCCATCATCTCCTTCACTTCCGACGTCTCGTGCACCCGACAGGTGCTTGTGATGATGTCCCCCACCTCCCCCGAGCTCCACCCCCTCCCTTTACTCGACCACCCGCATCGCGATCGCCATTTTTAATAATCCTGACTGCGCTGCGCGTCGCCCGCAGCGGTTTTTTCTCAATTTCCCACTCTCTTCCTCTTGCTTTCTCGTTCTCTCTTTCCACACGCTGCCCTCTTGCTTTACCTTTGCTGCGTTTGTCAGGTGAGTTTTTCATTCATTTGTTGTCAATGTTGTTGTTGTATTTACTTTGTAATTGTTGTTGTTGTTATTGTAGTTGTTGTTTTTTTACATCTTAGTTGTTTTCGCTGTTGTTTTTATTATTAACTTGTTGTTGCTGTTAGTTTGTTGTCTGAAATAATGATCAGCGAATGTTTTCGCTCGCCCACATTTCGACCGAGTCCGAGGCAGAGGAGAACAGAGAGAAAATGATATGAAAGAAGTGAAGAAGGAGAGGGAAAAAGGAGAAGAATCAGCTATGAGGACGAAACAGGACCACGATGAGCCGGATGACGACTGCTGGAAGCTCTCGCGCTAATGAAGTCTTTGTGTGCTCGCGACGCATCAGCGCCGCCCGATCGGTGTCAGGAGCGACGTGGAAACGGACGACGGGACGCCATTGTTGCACCCACAATGTTGAGCAACAGCAGTAAGAACAACAACACCAACAGTAGCAACAACAATAACTACAGCATCAACAACAATAACTACTCCAACCATAACAGAGCAAGACCAGAATAAAAATAGCGAGCGTGCCTCGAGCGGCAAATGCCGGAAGCAAAACGTCTTAAAGCCATTTAAATTCATGCTTCACGGAAAATATCTGCCACGCCCCCACCGCCGCCACCGCTGGGGTCGATGCGAAGCAGTGAACAGCGGTCTCTGCTGGCAGCAGGATCAATTTCCTCGAATGCATATTTCAAGACCACCAAGGAGCCGACCGCTGATTGGTTTCCATCTGAGCGGTTCGCTCGTGGAGCACCGGATGCAGGAATCTCGGAACCTTTCGTCTCTCATTCCCCTTCTTACGCCCCTCCTCACCCCCCTCTTCGCCTCTTCACTTTTCTTTGAGCTCTCTCTCTTGGGGTTCACCTCAGTATAAATTGATCCTGCCAACTGATGGGCGTCCCAGGAGCTGCAGCGCCTTCTCCTCTTCGTTCACCTTTTTTGCTTTTACATTCATTTTTTTTCAACATCTCTTGATCCATATTCTCTTCCTCCACTGCTTCATCTTCGCCTCCTCCATCCATTTTTCTTATCCTCCATCCCCTCACCATCTTCGCCTCCTTCTTCACAATCACATCCCTTCCATCTTCCAATAGAGCTCTCCTTTGAGCTTCCGTTCTTCGCTCCCTTTGACTCCCCTGCTCCCTGCTACATTCGCCTTCTTCCACCATCATCATTCATTCTTTCCATCGCTCAGCCATTGTCTTCCCACGTTCATCTTTAGGTCTTTTTTGCTTCTTGTTGTTTCTCTCACAATTTTGTCTCTCCCACATGATCCCATTCTTCTCTCCTCGCACGCCCATTCATCTCAATCTGCGAACGCCTCACGCTCACCTCTGTTATGAGCGTGGCATCCGTCTCTCTCTCTCTCTCTCCCGCCCTCTATCTATGCGCACATCTTTCTCCCCAGGTGCCATCAACATCGGTTGAAGCTTTGTTGGCTTAAGCGCCTAAAAGCCTACTACGAACGCTTGGCCCTCGTCTCCGGCGTCCTGCGTCTCGTCCTGTCGTTCGTTTTAAAATCACTTTCCACATTCGACTGGCATTCAAGGATCTCACCCAACATCATTCAAGGATCCCTTCTCATTCCTGCTCCTCCTTTTTTCTTCCTCTCCATCCGTCCAATCAGCCGATGAGCCATGTTCTCTCTCTTTCATGTTCTGTGTTTATTATCCTGGCCATTAGTCTGGTAGCAATAACAACAACAACACCAATAACAAATATCACCTTAATGTTAGCAATAACATCAACAATAGCAACAACAACCGGATCTTCCGACTACAACAACAACAACTACTACAACTACATCAACATTATAATCAACAGTAAACAATGACTTCATTGTTTCCCATTGTTTTCCCTCCCACTCATAGCTCTCCCCCTCTCTCTCACTTTCCCTTTATGTTCCTCCCACCTTTTACTTCTGTACGGCTCACGTCGTCCTCTGTGTTCTTGTCTCCATCGTCCTGCCTTCGTCCTGCCCTCCGTCGTGTCCTGTGCTCGGGCGCCAAAGTTGAGAAATTATTTTCATTATATCAAGTGTTTCTCTTTCTCTCTCTTCACTCTCAGAATCTCTCTCTCCCTTCCCTCTCTCACTCTCAATCTTCCCTCTCACAATCTCCCTCTTCTCTCACTCCTCCCTCCGTCACTCTTTCTCTGTGCCTCCCTCTCACACGAATTTCTCTGTCGAATTTCGATGTTTGATTTTCTTCCACCCACACGTCACATTCTCTCTCCCTCTGTCTCTCCCTTCCCCTTCTCTGGCCTGCTCTTGATCGCACTCTGCATTCAGGCGTGTGTGAGTGTGATTGTCTGAGTGTGTGTGTTTGTGTGTGTATTTGTATTCCCGTTATTTCGTTGTGTTTCATCGAACGTTGCCGGAGCTTTTCTCGCAAATCCTTTTTCCGAATTCCATCCACTCGCTCCGACCCCGCTTTTTGTTATTTGTTTTTGTGCCTATGTATGTGTTGTGTGTGTGTGTGTGTGTGGCTGCTCTCATCTGTATTGTGCCAGAGATAGAGTGAATGTGTGAGTGTGTGTGGTTCTTTAGTTTGATTTGCAATATTTTCAACATTATTTGTCAGTTCTTATGTTGTCTTCGCAAAGGGTTTTCGTAGAAACACGAAGAGCTTATTTTCCAAATTCAACAACTTCGAGCTCCATCCAGCACACTTCCTTCTTCCTCATTTCTTTTGCTTTTCTACTTATTTCCCCCCTCCTTCTTTTCTCCTATTTCCTTCTACTTCTCTCCATGGGATCCCCCCATGCATGGGTTGCCGATGTTTCCTTTGGCAGCGAGAAATGTGGAGATATAGAAAATCATAGTTTGGCATGGAGTCGCCAGAAGTTTCTTCGCATTGGACTTGGATCTCATATTTGTGAGAAGAAGAGAGGGAGAGAAAAACGGAAGAGAGCAGGAGAGAAAATTTCCGTCCGTAGCATTTTTCATTTATCGATATTTTCGTTTGGAAAATTCATCATTTCTCTTCGATCTCGTCGATTGATGCAGTTGGTCATGGTCTTCACAGTGGTGTTATCTCCCTCTATAAGACTCCTTCGCTCTCTATCTCTCTCTCTCTCTTCATCACCCAGAGTTTTCTAGACGCTTTGTCTTCCCCAACCCAGCATTTTTACAAAATCTTCGAATTTTTTCACCTTCTCATCCAACCCAATCCATCTTTCTCTATCTCCTGTAGTTTTTCTCCCTTGTCCTTTCAATGCTTTTCTCTATCTTACTCATCCTTTCTCAATCCCCAGCTTTCTATTTCTCCCGCTCTCTCTCTCTCTCTCTCTTTATCTTTTATCATTCTTCTCACACGAAATTAATTCCACGAATTTCAAACAAGTTGATTTCAAATTTCGGATTCTCACAGCTGACTTCTGATTCCCACGATTATTCCCATTGTTCGGCTTTTCCTCACCATCCCTCCCTCTGTCCCTCTGTTCTCAACCGACGTAGCCGTAGTCCTTGAAATCCTTGGAGAATACTGAACTCAACTCGGTGGCCAAGTTTATGATTTGGCATCTCCAAATCTGATCCTTGGCGATTGCAAAGCCGGACTCTTCCAATCAGCTTGCCATCAGAACTTTCAGTTTCTCTCAGTCTCTTTCGCTCTCACTCTCCCTCTCACACTCTTTTCTTCCTTAAGGCCTCTGGATCATTTTCTTTCTTCTCCTTCTTCGTTATATTCTCCCTAGCGAATGCTTTCTCTTCCATCTGGTCCTTCTCCACTCTGGCCCCCTTCGTTCTGATCAAGTTTATAATTCAAAAAGTTTCGTCTACTCTTCGTCCTTTCTCTCTCTCTCTCCCTTTCACTCTCTCCCTTTCTCTCTCACTCCCCAACTCCCTCTCGCTGTCCTGTTGATCCTCAACCTCCTCTGTTTCCTTGTGAATTCACATAAGCCTGATGCGCATAATTTTTCTTTGTTTCACTCTCCCCCTGTTTCTGCTTCTCTGCTTTCCTCCTCCTTGGATTCTTTCATTTTTCGCCCCCTCTTCGTCTCAATCTTCCTCTCACTTTCGCCTCTTCTTCCTTTCTTTTCCGCCGTGAATATCCCGCTGGATGCATAAATAAATTTAAAAAATGCTTAAAATGTTGCAAAAGTTTCCGCTCTATTGTTGTTGCAACTGATTGTGGTAGTTGTTGTTGTTATCACTTTTATTGTTTTTGTTGTTCTTATTGTTATTGTATTTGTTGTTCTTATTGGCATTGTTGTTGATGTTCTTGTTGTTGCTGAAGTTGTTGACCGAAGGATGCCGTGCAACACCTGAACAAGAAGTCGGCCGGAAGTAGACCCTCGAGAATATGTTTGGCACAGGAAGTGGAGCTCACACACATACACACAAACACATACACAAACACACACAAACACGCGGCCAGTCAGACAGAGAAAAACGGAAAAACCCAGTGAAGGAGAGAGAGAGAGAGACACGAGAGAGACTGCTTGGCATTCATGGTGGAATTTTTTGCGCGCCAATAAAATAATTCAACTCCTCTCCGTCGAACAACGAGAACATGTGTTCCTCAGAGAGATAGAGAGAGTGAGGAAGAGAAAGAAAAGAAGATAGAGAGAGAAGAGGGAGAGTGTGGAAGAGAGAGGAAGAGACACTAAATGAAGGCAGAAAGAATACGGATGAAATTAAATGAGAGAGAGCGAATGTGAATCCCATGCGGAAGGATCTCCAAGGATCCACAGAAGGAACCATCAAACGAAGTTCCACAGTTTAAAGTAATATTTAAAAATAATGGATGGAGATTCACAATTTTTTTTATTTTCAAAAAGAATTGGGAATAGAAAAAAGAAGAATTTTAATTTTTTTAAATTAGTTTTTAAACCAATTTTCTTAAATTGACTTCTTGGCAAATCGTTTTGTGCACCTTCATGAATATTTTCGCAATTTCCGATCCGAGCACGGATCTTTCTTGAAACCCAGGTCAAACGTCGGCCTCGGTCGTTGCAGGGACCGGTCGACGAATTCCTGCTGCCTCGAAACCTCGAACTAGATTTCTTTCTACTTTTCCCATTTCAGTTACTGTTCTCTGGATCGCAAACCCACTTCTTTTCTACATCGCTCTCTCTTTCTTTCTCATTTTCATTCCCTGTTTCTCCGTCTCTCTTCAACCCTCTCTCTCTCCCTTTCTTTCTTTCGCTTTGTAGATAGCTTGTCTGCCTTTCGAAACGCCTCCCCGAGCGCCCATAGATTTGGCCAAATAAACTGTAGTTCGTGTTGCGGCCGCCAGAGGGCCGGCGAGTGGTCGGACGCCTGCAACAATTGGTTCGCAATGCATTCATTCCTCTCTCTCCTTCCCACCGCTCTCTCTCCCTCCCTTCCTCTCTTTCACTCATGCATCCTTGTGTCCGTTCGTTTCCATTGTCCTGATTCGATTCTCTGGCCACTCCGACTTTACTTTTTCGTCCATGTAATTCCCTCATCTCAACTTCCTTCTCACTCCACCTCCCTCTCGCTTTCTCTCTCTGTCTCCCACTCCTCTATCTCCCTCTCTACCTCACCCAATCGTCCTTCACCTCTGTTCTTGATTGTGGTCTCATGGTTCGTTACGAGGCCCGAGGAATCCTGCAGGTCGAGCTGTGAAGGTAACCGGAAGGAGTGAACGAGAGAGACATTCAGAGGACGAAAGGGACAGGGAGAGTGGGGTGAGAGAGAGAAAGAGAGGCCGCACCTTGGAGGGCCGCTCGAGTCAAATACAAGCGGAGCATTTATTTTGCTCGCCCTCGTTTCCCATCGCTTCATCTCGATGGCAGCGACCAGCAGCAGGTCCATGAATAATTATGCGTGCGCTTGTATGAGTGCGGCCTGCACATGTGTGTTGTCTGTCCGTCCGTCCGTCCTTGCGCCGGTGTTTGTGGCGGAAATCCAATTGTTCAACTTGTTGTTGCCCCTCCGCTTCGACGTCTTTTTATTTACAAAGTGGATAAATTTTGAGTTATTTTCATCCGGGGAGCAGCCTGTGAGTGAGGGGAAAGGGGGCCGTGGGCCAAGGGGCGATAAAGCAGGGAGCGTTGGGACAGCGTTGGAGCCTTGTTTGGAAGCGCAAAATTAAATCCAAGCCAGGGATGCGGGTGGGCGGAGGTGGAATGGGGGCGTATCGTGGATTTGCAACTAAGCATGAATTGCGGAATTCGTTACCTGGCGAATCCTTCGTCCTTTGCTCACCCACCTCCCCCTATCGCCCAACGATATCAACGAATCATCCTGGCGCCCTCTTTCTCTCTCTCTCTCTCTTCCTCGCAGACCTTTGTCTCGCTTCGTTTGTCCCTCTCTCTTTCTCCCCTCGACCCACTTCGTTCTGTCTTCACTCCTCACTATTCCCGCAGTTTTTATTTGTTCCACCAGCTTCTGCTCAAGCGAAACTTTTCCTATTTTCATGTTCATTTCCGATTCTATTTTCGTTCCTACCTTTTCACTCCTTTTTTCCACCTCCCTCTCTGTATATTTTTTTCTCGTCCTCTCTCTTTCTCTCACTGATCCTACCCATCTATTGCTCACCTGTTCTTTTCATAAGATCTCTTACATAGTGTACAATATATTGTGGCGTGAATATTTCGTTCTCTGAATTTAGAATATCTGTTCGTTTAAATCTCTCTCTCTTTCTCTCACTACCAATCTCGTTATCTGTCCCATTCTTCGCTCATTATCTCATGCGCCCGCGTTTTCTTTCCCCAAAATCACACTTTGTCATCTTTCTTCCCCTTTGATTATATTTATATCCTGCACCATCTTCAATCACCATCTTATCTTAACTCGTTCCCCATCCTATCATTCTCTCTCCAACTCCCTCTCTCTCTCCAACCCCAACCTCACTCTCTCTCGTGGATCCCCCGCTGTGTTCGCTCCCAATACGTTGGACCATAAATTTTGCATCTTATCCATACCCATCTCTCTCACTCGCCCTTCGACCTTTGCACGTGGCCCGCATTCGTTGTTTCGTAGGGACGAAATATATATGTATGTATGTGTGTGTGTGTGTGTGTGTGTGTGAGTGCGGTTTTTGTCCTTGCTTTTGATGTGGCAACCGGGCTTCACCTTCGCATTTGCATCACAATCCTTTCTCTTTCGCTTTATCCGACTACCTTTCACCCACACTACCTCTCTCTTCTCCCTCACTACCTCTCGATCTAGCTTCCCCTCCCCCACTCTCTTACTCTCTCTTTCCCCCCCCCCCCCCCACGATCTCTCCATTTCTTGGTCTCTGACGACGATTCTCTAAGGTTGTGCTTGTGTGTTTGTTGAGTTGTGAATTCCTTCCTACAGTTTTTGGGTAGTTGCATTTTTGCGGCTTGTCCTTTGTCAATGTGCTTGTACTTGAGTTGGTCTGGACTCTCCTTCCTTGAGTCCTTTGCCACATGTCCTTCTTGCTTCAATCCGCAATTCTACTAGAGAAGGAATTTACGGTAGATCAGTTGCCTTTATTGTTGTTTTTGTTCTTGTCATTACTGTTATTCTAGTTGGTGTCGATGTTCTTAAAGTGGTTGTTGTTGCTGTGGTTGATGATACTCACGTTCTTGTTGTAACTGTCGTTGTTGTTGTAACTGTCGTTGTTGTTGTAACTATCGTTGTTGTAAATGTCGTTGTTATTATTGTCCTTGTTTGTTGTCGTTGTTGTTATTTTCCCTACTTCCCAATGTAGCTTCTCAGCGAACTATTTCTACTTCTACTTCTCGACCGAATTCCAGGAATATCTTGCGAGCACAAACTTTCGACGGAATTTCCGGATTCGCGAACTTTGCCCCGAGCCACAATCGATGACTTCGGGGGAATTTAATTGTGGCCGAAGGAGCTGACGAGGGTCCCAAATGAGGTCGGATTAACGTAGGTCACATCTTCTTTTTTTTTCCCCTCAAATAAAACCCTTTTGATGGATCACTCTCGAAGGAAGAAGCTCGAGTATCTTCGGGTTTTCGAGGTTTCCATGTAGAGGCTCCTTGAAGAGAGTTCTTTAAAAAAGTTCTCGAAGAAACCAAGCGATCCTTCGTGAAGCCAAACGATCTTCCATGAAGCCAAACGTCCTTTCGTGAAAGCCAAACGATCCTTCGTGAAGCCAAACGAGAAGGTGAAACCAGCCTTTTAATTGGCACCAGCCTTTAATCCGTCGCAAGAAGATTCACAAAAAGCCTCGTTGAGTCCCGAATAGAGTTTTAAGACGATGGCAAATGACCACGGCCACAGTGGGCCGTAAAAGCGATGTCGCTGCACACTTAAACCGCGCATGAAAAACACGAAGACGAAAAAGAAGTCGTTCTCCATGTCGTAAAATCTTGGCGTCCCCAAAAACCCACCTCGGTTGATGACTTTAACTTTACGACAACTACAAGTGGAGCCAAGTCGGGAGAGGAGAAGAAAATATAGCTTCTGGTTAATTAGACACTTCAGGCTCTGTGGGAACGAGGCGCGCGGAGCCCGAGGACAGAGATAAGGACAAATTAGAAACATCGGCCGAAAGAAGAGAGAGAGAGCGAAAAAAATACAGGTTTATTCCTCCTCCTCTCGATAGGAGAGAAAAAGAAAAAGGGAAAGGAAAATATAGGCGAAGAGAAAAACCTATTCAAGAGAATAGATGGAAAAAACAAGAGGAGAAACTAGAATGCAAAAGAAACGAAAGCTTAACCCAGAGATGAGAATGCCAAAGACGAGTTTTCTTAGGCACTATCTCTTTCTCCCTCCCTTCATCCGTCTGCATAGCTGTCTCTCTCTTGTTCTGGACACTCAAGTCGAGCCTCAAACAAGGCTGGGGCGGTTGGAAACCAGAGGAAGAAGGGATACTGAAGGATAATAAAGGCCATTCGGAAACTATTAGACTCCCGAGGATCATTGAATCAATTCGCATTTATCCATCACTCGCCTGGCTTCGGAGGGCGGCTCCAGGGGGCGGCTCCGATGGGCGTGGTGGTGGCAGGCACCGAGAGGCGGCCGGAAAGAGGAATTCGAGAGGTCAGGAACGACGACAGGGAGCCGGACACATACACACACATCGACACGTGGATGAATGCTGCACGACCCACACACACATACACTCAAACAATTGGCATACACACACATATACCCTTGGCACACACACTCCCTTGCCTGAGCTTCGATCTCGGCGCTCGTCTCGTTAACGGCCCCATCGAGACTTCGTTAGTCTTCGCAAGGACAATGGTCTTTGGCAGCAAGGCAAGAACATAATGGCAACAACAATGACCACCAAAAACAACAACAACAACAATGGCAATATAACTGGATGTTAACTAGCTGACTTGGTTGTCAGGGAACAAAAGTAACAAAATTAACAACAACAACAACAAAGAGATGGACATGATAGCAATTTAAAAACTTCACATGGTCGACAGAGCAACAACAAAATCACTCCATCCGCCCCTCTTCTGCCCCACACCTTCTTCGAACCCAAAAAATCGCTACCGAAATCGGAAAAAAATCCCTCTGCCGCATCAGGTGGCAACGCCAATCGGACGTCCGCCATTCGAAATGAAAATTCCGCGAACAAATGGCGGAAGAATTGAAAAAAGTAGAAAGAGAGAGAGGAAGAAACACTATTCCTCCCGCTCTTGCCTTTCTCTTCTCACTTCTCTCCTTCTTTCTCTCTCCCTCTGTATCTCTCTCTCTTTCACCCTCTCATTGGCTGTCCTTTCGTCCTTCCGATGGACTCCGGACCGTGGAAGAATAACGGCTTTTCCGAGTCGGTCGCAGGATTCGACGACCGCTGACATGACAGGAGGACGCGAGGCCGACAGCGGCCGACCAGCTGTCTTTCTGTCTGTCATTCACGAAATAGATGGAGATGGAGAGAAATAGAGAGAGAGAGAGAGATAGAGAGAGATATAGGTAGAATAGATAGAAGAGTGAGAGGGAAAGAGTGTCAATTGAATAATTGGCACGCGCCAGTGGCAGGCCGATCCCGCCCCCGGCCTACCGCCCACAGCCTCCGTCGGACGATGAGCGGTGGGAACAATTCAAATCCGATTGAGAGAAGGTCGACGACTTGCTGTCCCTGTCTCTGTAACCCCCCTCACTCTCTCTCCATTTCTAAGGAAATGGAAAAATTGATAGAACGCGAGTTATTGGAGTGGAACCTGCAGGAAGAAAGAGAGGTGGGGGCCAATTGGAGCAAGAGGTGAAAGGCTTGAGTGAAAAGTCCATGATCCTCTGGTTCAAATTGAGCGATGAATCGTGATGCGGGAAAAGGGAGAAGGGAGAAAATTGTGCGGGGGGGAGAAAAAACCCATCATTTTTAGAGGGCTTTCAGGAAAATCTGTGAGCATAAAAAATCCTTCACCCCCTCCTCCCCTCGTCCTTCACCCCCTCCACCACCCACCTCGCTCCATCTGCCTCGCAACAGAATGCGTTTCTTGGGAATTGTTTCCGTGTTGAAATTTTTTGGTTGGCGAAAAGCTTCGCATACATAAATAATGCATAAATTTCGGCACAGATGAAAAGCATTTTTCACTCTAGCCCTTGCCTCCTTCTTCGCTCGCTCGCATAAAACGAAAAGAGTTGGCAACACTGTCGCATGTGTGAATAAAACATCGCCTTCGACGTCACTTTGAAGTCGCTCTTGCTTGTCTTAACACATCGCCCCCTCTCGCTCCCTCGCACTGCTCGCTTTATCGCCTTCTTTCTCGCACTCTCTCTTCTCTCCTCTCTATCCCTCTCTCACTCATCTTCCCACTCTCGCTGAGCTGTTCCTCGAAAAACCTAAAATCCTGCGAGGAAATTGAATTATGCATCCTTCCAAGGCGAGGCTGAGGACGAGGACGTGCGTTTCGTAGGCAAATCTCGAGGAGTCGTGATGATTGCAAGAGGGATGGAGGGGGAAGAAATCCTTGTGCATTCAAATCCAACTGCTTGCAGACAAATGTCGAGATGTTCGACAGCTGTCGGTGAATCGCGAACGACTGCCGACTTCTCGAGCCGGATTCGGTTGAATCCCGCGACGAGAACTCGCGAGATGGATTCTCCGAGGTGGATTCATCAAGAATGATTCTCCGAGGTGGATTCATCAAGATGGATTCTCCGAGGTGGATTCATCGAGGTGGATTCTTCGAGGTGGATTCATCGAGGTGGATTCATCAAGGTGGATTCTCCGAGGTGGATTCATCGTGGTGGATTCCTCGAGGTGAATTCATCGAGATGGATTCATCAAGGTGGATTCTTGAAGGAAGTATCTTCTTGTTTTCTACAGGGATTCCGGAGAAGCCCTCGTCCTGGGGGATCAACCGAGGTCGGTGGGATCCTCACCAGCCTGGGACAAACAGATCGTCGTCGACTCGTCCACAGATTAACTGGCGATGCGGACTTCATGTCTTCCTTTTTTATTTCCCATCCTTTCACCGTCCGTCAGTTGATCCTTCGATGACTCGAATCCACCTCCAGGTTTCGCCCATCTGTCTATCAGTGTCCATTGAGCTGTCCGTCATTCATTCATTCGACTCCTAATCTGTATCACTGTCTTTCTGTCTTTCTGTCTCTGTCTTTTCTTCCTTTGACTCTCAGTCTGTCTCTATGTTCCTTCGCCTCTCAATCTCTGCACCTGTCTGTGTTTCTGTCTCCCTTTGATCCTCTACCTCTGTCCATTATCTGTACTCTTTGTGCAGCTTATGCTTGTTTTCTTGTCCATCGGTCAGTCTCGCCTTCCGTCTTTTGTCATGTGCGCCGTAGGTCTGTCAGTCTCTCTGTCTATTTGTCTGTCTATCCTTCCACCTGTTCATCGTCGTCATTCTCTTCGACTTGTGTCGTCACTCGTGCGTGCGGCCACCGGAAACGTGAACCATTTTCGTCTTCGATCGTCTGTGTCTCTCTCTTGTCTCTCATTCAAACCCTCTCTCTAAATCTCTCTCTATCTATCTCCCTCTCCCTTGTCTGTTTCTCTCTGTCTGGCATAACCTCAAAGTTTATTTGATTTTCGGATTACGCAATCAAACCCATACAAACGCACCCATCCAAACACACACACAAACACACAGTCGCAAAGACATGCATGCATTGAAAAGAGAGAGAGAGAGAGAGGGAGAGTAAGTGAGTGGGACAAGAGACAGCAGGCACCCGAATCCTTCTGCGAATCCTCAAGGATTACACGCTAATAGGATTTGCCAAAGCGTTTGTCGGCGAGTTGAGTTGAGTTCCTCTTCACGTCTCTTTCATTATTTTTTCACTCTCCATCTTACTCTCTTTCTTTCTCTCTCACTCCCTTTCTTTATCTCTCTCTCTCTTATCTCTCTCTCTCTTTATCTCTCTCCCTCTCTCTTTCTCTGTTTCTGGTCGGATCTAATTTGCATTCGCATCCGCGGGATCCGCGCCGAAAACTCGCCAGCTCCCCAGCTGCAGAAGTTTGTCGGCGTCAGCGGAATCGCAAGCAGGCTCCATCTCCCTCTTGAGTGTTCCATTCTCGCTCTATCTCTCTCCTTCCCTGTCTGTCTCTCTCCTTCCCTGTCTGTCTCTCTCACACCCCTCAGTCTCCCTCTAAACATTTCTTTCTCCCCCTCTCGATCATCATCCTCTGCCACTAGAAATTGTCTCTATGGTCATGACATTCCACACTCGACTATCGTCTCTTTTTCTATCTCTATCTCTGTCTCTCATGTCTATCTCATCATCCAGCCTCTCAATCTCTCAACTCGCTCACTCTTCCGGCTCTTTTTCTCTCTTCCCAAACCCCATTCCTCTTCCTTTGTTTACCATTGGTTTACCTTTTCAATACCGGTCCCTCACTTGAAGAGTTTCGTCGTCAACATTGATGTTTCTCCCACTCATCCACTCATACTAAATCTCCCTCTCTCTCTCCCTCTCTTCCTCTCCCTAACAACCTCTCGATGGCCCCACCCAAGCTCGACATCCCCGTCGTCGTCTCGCTGAAACCATCCCAAGGGCTCTTCCTGCAACCTTGTATCAAAATTGTATTCCACAAAGCTTCCTTCTGCGTCCTTTTCTTCCTTCATCCTTCGCTTTCCTTCTTCCTCTGGGTCCTGGCCTCAACAACTCTTCCCAATCACCTCTCATTCTTTCCTCTTCTTCCACTCCGCCTATCGTCTCCGACTCATCATCATCCGCCTCGTCCTAATATTCTTTATTCCCTCACGTCGTTCGCCAAACATCTCCAGCCATCTCTCTCACCCTTCATCAGCTCTCTCTCTCTCGCACCTCCTTCTCTCCCTCGCACCTCCTTCTACTTCACTATCCCCGTTCGATCTCCGCGATTCTCATCAGAGCCGCCCTCCATCGACTTCTTCTTCTTCGTCTCAGTGGCCTTCCTTCCCTCGGGCCCTTGTCGGCGCCTCCCATCGGCCGTCCCGCTCGCACACAGCTGCTGTCGCACGTCTGTTTGACATGCTGATCCTTTGACATGTATTACCATTGTCTCCGCCTCCTCCTGCTCCACCCAGTTCGCCCCTCATCCTTCTCGTCCTTCGCTCGTCGTTCGCATCCTTCGAGTTGTTAAATTTTACGATCAACTTTTGATTATTGTTGGTGTTGGTGCTTGTGTCTGTGTGTGTGCGTGTGTTTATGAGGCTGTGTTTGCATTTTTTGTCTCCTCGAGTTTCCGCTTTGCATTCGGTTTTTCGTGCTCATCGATTCTTATATTATTTTTATCTCCGTCATTTCGCTCTTCGGCTCCACATTATTTTGTCTTATTTTTGCTCTTTTCTTTTCATCTCTCTTTCTCTAACTGTCTCCGCCTGCACTCCTTTATTTTATGTTTATTCTGTCTTTTTATTTCTGCCTTTCTTCGCTCTATTTTCTCTTTATCCCTCCGTCTCCCACCCCTAATGCGATTGACAATTGAGCTCGACTTCGCTATAAATTGAAAATCGATTTTTATTGCATCGGCAGAAATGTCCGATTGACGAGGGGCGTGGAGAGGAGGGGCGTGGAGAGGCGAGAGCGTCCATGTTTTGGGGCTCATCGTATTCCGTCGGGGGTTTCGTCCGAAGGTGGGGATCGCCTCATGTTGGTGGATGACGAAGCCAAAGCCGTTGATGAAAGCAAAAAGTCAAATCGAAAAATTTTGCTCTCTCTATCTCTCATCATTCTCACCTTCCTAAAATCGAGTTTCGGATTCAGACGCAGAATACCATCGAATAAGCTCGAGTTCCCTCTTCGATATCCGTCAATCCTTCAGGCGGACAGTCCGACTGACAGATCTCCGTTCGATTTCCACTCCTGATCCCTCTTCTGAACTCTCCTTCCTTCCTGCCTCGATCCATCAGAGTTCGAGTTCGACCAATTCGACATTTGAAGTTGAATTTACAGCCAATTAACGAGACCTCAATGCGATAACGGGTGATTAAATTTTGCCAAGAACGAACGATGGAACGCCATGACACGCCCCCTCCTACGCCCACCAAACTCTTCGCAGTCCGACAGTCGCTCCGAATCCCAAAAGAAATCGCAATGAAAAATCCCTCATCCAATTCTCGCCCCATATCTGCCCACATATTTCTCTTCGTCTATTTTTTCTCGCTCTTTCTTTCTCCTTCTTATCGGTTCTCTTCGACTCCCTCTTCTTCTCCCTCTTCTTCGCACACTTCTTCTCACTCTTCTTTTCACTCTTATCACCTTCTTCTTCTACCTCCTATAGCCTTCTCGTTCTCCTCCTCGGTCCTCACTTCATCTGGGAATTCCGCATATGAGTTGCGGAGATTTTCTTTCTTTCTTTCTTCCTTCTTCATGTCCTCACAACGAGGACCTCTCGAGTGCATTAACTTAATATTAAATACACCCACCTCAGTCGCTCGATCGTCCCCTCTGCCACGCCCCTCGCCTCCCTTCCCCGATTGCCTATAAATTCTACACATTCGCTGTTGTCCAACGATCTTATTTCTCTCTCATTCACGCTCGCTCCCTTCAACTCGCTTTACCTACTCTCATTCTGTTTCCTTCTCGCTCTGTCTCACTTTCGCTCTGTCTCCCTCTCTCTCTCCCTCCCTCTCATTCAACCTGTTATTAAGTTCTCATAACGAATTCACACGATTTTTTGCCCCCGTCGTTGCCGCCGACTCGAGTTGGCAGGACGCCAGGATGTTTCGTTTTTTTCGCTCGCGCTCTCTCTCTCCCACTCTCTCTCCCTCTTTCTCTCTCACTCACCGTTGTCGGCTGCATGTAATTTTACACCGATGAACAGCAATGAACACTCACACACCCGCACATTCGCTCACACATTGAGGGAGGACTCGTCGTGCTGAAGGGCGGACGGAGGTCTCACAATAATCCTTGAAATGTTGCCGCTCGGAGAGATCCTTCGAGGACCCCTTTCCACATGTTATTGCTGTTCTATATATCGTAGTTGTTGCTGTTCTCAATTTTGTTGTTTTTTTTTTCTATATCCTCGCTGTTGTTGCATTGTGTTTGCCCAAGTGGCGGATGCGAGTTGAACGTCGAATCCAACTGAAGTGCAGTCGAGCTCTCGCTCGCTCGGTGGGCGTTCGACAGGTGGGGGCGTGGCAGGCTCTACCGACGGTAGGATCGGATGTTGCTGTTGCTGCTGCTGTGACTGAAGGCGACAGAGAGGTAAAACGCGGCCTAATTGTATGGAGCGGTGAAAGAAATTACAACCAGCAACAACTGCCGACAACAACAGCAACAACCGATGGTAATATCAGCAACAACAACTCCAATGGTAACAACATCAACAACAACAAGGATGGGAACCATTTTGTCAACAACAACAACAACTCGATTGCACTTGAATGACAGTTGAAGGGGAAGGAAAAGCGAAAAAATTACTGCAGATTATGCCATTGAAAGGAAAACGCATTCTCATGGAAAATTACGGAGATAGAAACTTCCATTCACTGGATGAGTATTAATTCTTGGGCCCGCCATGAGAAGGGTTCGGCGCGGAATTTCAAATATGTTTGGGGGAGGGAAATTTCTCTCTTTGATACGGTCCTCACATAGAAAAGTAATTCATCAATTCTTTTGTGTTCTACAAGCGGAAATATTTTCAGCAAGCAATAATTGATGGGGAAAATATAATTCATATATTTTCTTCAACGAGATTCAACGAAACATTTAATTAGAAATTTTAAAAATATTTAATTACAAATTTTAAAGAATTTAATTAAGTTTCTCAAAAAATAATAAAATTTTTCAATAAAATAAATATTTTTGAAGAATTTAATGAAAATTTAACGTATTTATGGAATTTTCTCAAGCATATAATGATAGTTACCTTTCTTAAAACGTAATCTAAATAAATGTTCTTGAGGAAATTCAAATTTTTCGCAAACTACTTCCTCGCTTCACATCAAAATGGGTGAGGTGAAATTTTACGAATTCACGAAATTTTCCAATATTCGCACGTGCCCAAATGATTTTCGATTGAGGACTTTGCGAACCCCCGGGGCATCCCCGATTTGTTTCCCCCGCCCGCACTCACCTCTGAACTTGCACTCCGGGATCATCTCGTCGCTGTGGTCCGTGCAATCGGAGTCGCCGTCGCAGACGAAGCGGATCGGGATGCAGGCGCCGTTGCTGCACTGGAACTGTTTGTCCTCGCACTTGTTGAGCAGATGCTGGGCTGCGAGGGAGAGAGAAAGAGAAGAGATAAAGATCGTTACTTCAGCTGCACACAGTGGGCCATTGAGGCAGACAAATAGTGAGTTGAAATTCCCGCCCGCCGCAAGTTTCGGGAACGTGTTTCTAATTTAAACTTTTTTAATCCCACAACTTGTCAGAACTAAGGAATTTCCCAAATACGAAGCTATTCCTCGCAAGGCCACACCAAAGTTTTCGCCACCCGCCACCATCCGCTGGAAGAAAAGGCAAAATTGAAAACTCCGAGGAAAGAGCAGAAGATACGGAGAACAAAGGAGCGAAAGTGAGCGCCAGTGAGCGAGCGAGAGGGGGCGAAGACGAAAATATGCAAAAAAGTGCCGGAAATTAGAGAGCAACTGGGTCTCAACATGTTGTCCAGGAATAAGGAAAAGTCGGTAGGAAAGGGTGGCTGATCTAAGAGAGAGAAAGAGAACCAAGGGCCAGTCTCGTGGCTTGAGATAAGATAATAAAAATCAAACCATAGAGAACTTCGACGCCTCCTGCTGGGTTTCCGAGGTCGAACCCTAGGACAAAGGACTTTTATAAAAGAGCTTCCACCAGTTGAATCCATCCTCCATCCAGGTGCCCACCTCGAATCCTTTCGCCCTACTCGAGCAGATCGACAAAATAATTTAATTGAATAACATTTCCCGCTGAGCAGGTCGACCATTGATTCCTCCCTCATCCCCACTCCTGGCCCCATCTTCCGAACCGACCTCCTGTCAACCGAACGTCAAATCGAACGTCATCCGAGAATTTTCAATTCCCTGGATTTCTGTGGAAAATCCTTTTCCTTCTCTCGTCCTCTCATCCGACTCCCTCCTAAGGACACCGCAAAATATTCCCAAAAGCTTCTGAAAGTTGACTCCGTCGTCATTTCTACTTCTTCTTTCTCGGCATCGTCGTGTTCTTCTTCTTTTCTCTCTTCGTCGCCGACGTCGCCATCTTTAAAAGAGCAGCTGTCATTTTTGTTGTTGCCATTTTGTGTCGGTGTTGTTCTTATTGTTGTTGTTTTTGTTCTTATTTTTTTGTTGTTGGTTTTGTTCTTGTTGCTGACTGGATTCTTGGCTTGAAATCGAAAAACTTTTCCTACAACTTTAGTATTTTTTTTCTCCTCCTCCTCCCCCTTATTTCTGTTGTGGTTGTTGCATAGTTTATGTTGTTGTTCTTGTTGTTCTGCTACAAACAAGCCAACGAAACTGTCGAGAGGAGAGAAAACGGAGGTGAGAGAGGAGAGGAAAGGGGGGACAGAGGAGAGGAAAGAGGGAGAGAGGAGGAAAACCGCTGAGCAAAGGATTTTTCGACGCCAATTTTTTCAAGAAAATTTAAATTTTCAACTCGAAATAACACACGCTCCCTCGCTAGCTCTACTTGGCTTGCCAGCTTCCTTCCTCTTCCCTCCTCTTTGTCACTGTTCCTTCCACTCCTTCCCTCTACCTCCCTCTTCTACCAGCTCCCTTGCTTTCGATGTCCTCTCATCGCTTTCTCCACACATTTCTCATTCAACAGAAATTTCGCTCTTTAAGAGAAAATCAAATATGGAGATTTCTCCGGGCACACGTCGCCGTTGTGTGTGGAGCGTGTCCTTCTTTGCGGACACCGACCCCGCCATGCCACGCCCCCCGCCCCTTCGTCGCTGCCGAACGCGCTCCCCATTGATTCGCCATGTATTTGCTCTTTCATCAGTCCGACGACATTCTCTTTCCTCCCCTCCTTTGAATAGTATCCTCACTACTATTGCCACGCCCCCTTCACCCGCCCCTTTTGACGTTGAAAGGGTTCGGCTTCGTCTCGACTTCGGTTTCGGGTTTCGCAAATTGTTTGCACAATCGTTATAAATTGTTGAGCAAATTTCCTTCCACTTGATAAGTTTTCCCTCCATTTGTTTGCAATTATTCTGTATTTTGACTACGCTCGCCTAGTAAAGTCTAGCCACGCCCCCCTCAGACGCCCTCTTCCCCGCCCTCTTCCCCGCCCTCTTCCTGCTCGGTCGGTTGGTCGCCCTCGCGCTCTCTCGTTAGCAGTCGGATCGTATCGGGAAAGTTTATCCTCGGCGGATGAAGCGAGGGCCGAGTAGGAGAAGTCCTTCGAAGGCGGACCCTGGAAGGACACGGACTTCGTACAGAACTCTTTCGTTGTGACAATTGTAGTAAGTAGTTAACGGATAAGAAAGTGTAGTTGAAAGATATAATAGTGTGATCAGAGCATTAGCATTGATAAAGGAAATGATGATGGACTAACTCCATATTTATTTAATTATTAAAGCGAACGATAAATCGAGCAAGAAGGTAGTGAAGGAAATATCAAATCCAAATTAAATTTATCTACTCGAGCAGAAGGAAGCATCCCTAATTTCTCCTCTATTAAAGACCAACTCATTCCCCGATTAAAGGATAACAACTATATTAACCATCACTAAACCGAGTCCTTTGAGTGGAAACGGGGATTAAAATGGTATTTGATTTGCACCGCGAACTCAACCGAAGGCCATCTATTTGGAGCGAGATTAAACATTTGATGTCCTTGATGAAGGCGATGAAAGGACGAAGGCCTTAATCGTCCTGCGGCGGCCGACGACGAGACCGAGATAAATCCCTGTGCTGAAATTGGCGAAATCCCTTTTTAATGGCAAATAAACTCGGTGTCAGTTTCCATTTTCGCCCACTCGCAGACACAATGGGCGGCCCCACACACACGCCCACAAACGCCCCGCCCCCGTCCACACGTTTGCCACGCCCCCTCCCCGACTCCCACACGAGCCGCCGCCGGAAATCGTTTATAATGCACGTCAGAGGCGTCAAAATATTGTGCAAAATTAATATGTGAACGAGGAGAGAATGGAAAACCAACAAAGGACGGCGGGGTCGTGGCGGATGCGGGGGCGGAGGAGGCGAAACCCGTGTTGACAAAAGTTGACAGACGACGGGTGGAGAAAGTTCCGAATTAGGCGACATTTCCAAGCATCCAGAACGAAGGCGGCGAGAGTGAGAGAGAGAAAGACAAAGAATGAAGGGCCAATGAAGGAATGAACGGGATGTGGTTCGAAAGGGATGAAAGCGTGAGACAGAGAGGGCGAAATACAATTACGGACGCTGTTAATCGTCGTCGACTTCTGTCAACGTCAGTCGAGTTGACGCGTCTGGGGAAAACTTATGAAGCCAAGTCCGGAAGTTCCGACCTTCTCCTTCCACCTCCTCTTCCTCCATTCGCTCAACCCTTCCGGTCTGGCTGTCACACACCAACACACAGCAACACACACACACGCACACACCCCACCAAACACCGCCACACACGCTCATACCCACACTTACACCCACATGCACACGAACGTGACAGCTGCAGACGCTTCGGTTTGCGTCGGTCGAGCTGCTGCTGCCGGCGTCGAACCGGAAAGATGGAAATTTCTCAGGGGGAGGAGGGTGAACGAAGGGAGCGGGGGGAGGCCAATGGGAAGGAAAGTATGGCAATGATAAGCGAGGTCATCTGTCAAATGCGGCGAGCGGAGGGCGAGGACAAGAACGAGAGCAAGACAAAGCTGAGGAGCGAAAGGGAACGAACCACCATTAGAGATGAGAGGAGGAGATGACGAACAAGAGGAGAAGATGAAAGAGAGGGGATGACGAAAGAGAGGATATGACGAAAAAGAAAAAGAATCAGAGGCGATGGATAATGGAAGAGATGAAAATAGGAGCGATAGAATAGAAAATAAGAGAGATGGGACCATGATGGAGATGTAGGAATGAATGGAGGCTTTGAAGAAAGAATAGATAAAAGGGAATCGATGAAAGAGCGAAGAGTCATAAAAAATAAAGACCCAATCGGAGGGGGCAGCCAGCAAGGGACGGGAGATAATTCGAAAGGAATTGAGAGGAAGTCGCCAAGCGAATCGCGGAGCGTGGGATCCGGCCCATAATGGAGCCCATAAATCCACATCGAGTGCGACTCAAATTGATTTCCCCCCAAACATATGCAGCGTCGGGGGACTCCAATCGTCCCCTCCCCCCCCCCATCCTCGCCACGATTGATCGAGATCCTTCGCCCCCCTCCGTCCACAGTCGATAAATCCTGCTCTGCCAAAACAATCGAACTTTTCAAATTTTCTAATCGAAACAAATTGAATCACATGTCGACCCGACCCAACCGAATCCAAACCAAATCCGCCTCGACTCGACAGGACATGAACCGGAAACGGAAATGGAAATGGATATGAGAATGGAAATGGAAGCGGAGCTCGAGCTGAGCCGAGGGGTCGGACTCGATGCCGAGAGGCCGCAGCCGTGAACGTGGCCATGGCCGTAGTGTTTGTCACGCAGCGAAGTGTGAAAAAGGGACGACATCCGCCGACGACGCCCCTCGGAGGCAGCCGCTCAATGGGCTCCCCGAGAGGCGGGGGGGGAATCGAATCGAGCGCGAACCGAACGCCATCGACTTCGGCTCGTCCTCCGCTTTTGCGGACACCATTTGTCATTCCCTCAATTTCTCTTCGCTGAGCCTCTCACTCTCTCTTCGCTGAGCCTCTCACTCTCTCTTTCTTTCTCTCTCTTTCTTTCTCTCTGTTTCACTCTCTCTCTATCTCTCTCTGTCTCACTCTCACTCACACTTTAACCTATCTCTCTCTCTCTCTCGGTCTTCTTTCGCTCTCTGGTGTCAGACTGGGCTTCGGTTGAAATAAATTTCCATTTTATTGAAACACATTGATTGAAAGACGACGTCGTTACAAATGGCGACCGGAAGGGGGTATTCGTGTATGTGTGTGTGTGTCTGTGTATTGATGGGACAGATTTGAACCTGCGGCTCGCAAAATTAATGTGACATTTGAAAGCTCAGACGACCAAACCGAGGGACGGACGAACAGACGTCGACAGATATTTATTTGGTTCATAAATTCAAATGGAAGTCATAATGCAAAAGGGGCGTGGCAGGAGGGGGGGGGTGGTGGATTCGGGCCAATTGGGGTTCACAGGACGACGTCTGGCGGGTGACTTCTTTAATTGTTGACGCCCGACCTTTTTCGAGCCCCGGACACGCAAGAGGTCAAGTCGATCATTTATCATGATTGAGTATCACCAGCAGCAGCAACAGCGGTCACAACAATAATAATGGCAACAACAGTAACAACACAAATATGGCCGCCATCGAAAATGGACAAACAACTCACACACACATACACTCATATAATGACACACACCAATACACCCACACAGACCGACAGACAAGGCCAGATCCGGAGTCGAATAAATCTCAGTTCGGAATTGAAGGATTGTTATCTTTGATCATTTTTTGTTGTAGTTGTTGGTATTGTTATTGTTGTTACTGTTATTCTGTTTGTTGCTGTCGATGTGTTATTATTATAATGTTGTTTTTGTTGTTGTTGTATGGTGCCTATAGATATTGTTGTTATAGTAGCCGACCGATGCTAGTTTTTGTTGTTCGAAGATTTTTCTCCCAAACGTCTTCGATTAACGGTCAAAGGAAAAGCAATTAAACACGCGACCAGGCGAGAGGCGCGAAGAGTGCTACCAGATTGTAGGTGGCCACACCGACCACCAACCCTGGGACTATCGATCGAGTCGACCGCCATCTGGAGTCATTTATTTCCCCGAAAAGATTTTCACGACTCATCGCCTTGGAAAAGTGCCGCCAGAACAAGGCAGAGGCGGCAGGGATCGAAGTCAATTTCGGAAAATTGCGATCCTGTGGGAAGGGGCGGGGAAGAGAGAACGATGAAGAGGGGAGAAGGGAGGGAGAAAGAACGTCGGAGAAATCTAGTCAAGGGGAGGAAACCGCAAAATGGCGCGAAATTAAGTTAGGTTTCGCTCGGTTTCAATCTCGAACTCACGACGTCTGTCTGAGAATCGTCTCCACGGTGTTAGAGGGAGAAGGAGAGAGAGAGAGAAAGAGAGCGAGAGAGGGAAGAATCCCCCAATGCGTTGGGCCTACGTGCGCCATTATTTGTGGCGCACGGCGAAGCCACGCCCCCCTCCTCCGCTCCTCCCCACGACACTTGATGTTTTTTCAATTTTCAATCAATTAAATTTTTGTTGTTTTTCTTTTGGCGAAACCGAAATGAAATTTCCGCGCGACATGAATACGTAAGTCACATAAACACACACATAGAGACATCAATAGACACACACATAGACATCAATACACACACACACTCTATACACATGAACATGAGAAGCCACAGGCTTCCGTCGCACGGATTCCTATTTTTGAGGATGCGGTGTTCTTCTTCTTCTTCTTTCGATCCCCTCCCCCTCGCCCCTTTGCTCAACGAAGCTCGACAAATTGTCAACAATTCGTAAATTACGAGAAACGTCAAATTTATTTAGGAACCTGGGAGCATGTGTTTTCTCCATTACAACAACAACAAGAACCACTTGAGCACCATATGTGAGCGTGTGTGTGGTGGAGTGTGTGGGGTGAGAAGGGGGAGCAGGGAGAAGGCTGAAATTTAATTAGGACCCGAAGAATCCGTGGTTTCTCGCGTTTTCGCACGCGGTTCTAATTCAATTGCGAAGTCGGCGAAGCCCGACCACGAGTCGCTGAATGGCGGCTGAATGGTTGAAGGGCACACTGAATAGTGGAAGGGTGAGCAGAAAGGTGAAAGTGTGAGTTGAAAGGTTCAATGGTGGTCTTTAATGGTAGAAGAATGAGTGTGAGAACAGTTGAATAAAGACCTAAATGGTTGAATTCCAAGCTGAATAATTATGGCTTATGCTGAATAGTTGCCTAGTTTGCTTATTTACGTGCTGAATTGAGCTGAAATAGTGATTTTTGGTCAAAAGTACAAGCTGAATAGTGAAATAGACCGCTGAAAATGGGGCTGAATGGTTGAATAGTCAGCTGAACGGTTCAATTAGTAGCCTCAAAGGTTGAAAGTTGAGCTAAATGGTGAAGAGATGAGCTGAATGGATGAATAATGAACTGAATAGTTGCCTAGTTTGTCGATTTATATGCTGAATTGAGTTGAAATAGTGATTTTTGGTTAAAAGAACGAACTGAATAGTGAAATGGATCACTGAAAATCGCGCTGAATTGTTGAATATTCTGCTGAATGGTTGAATAATCAGCTGAATGGTTGAATAGTTAGCTGAATGATTGAATGAGGAGCCTCAATGGTCGAATGATGAGCTGAATGGTAGAAAGGTGAGCTGAATGGATGAATAATGAACTAAATAGTTAGCTAGTTTGCTGATTTTGAGCTAAAATAGTGATTTTATGGTAAAATATCGAGCTGAATAGTGAAATAGACCACTGAAAATGGTCCTGAATGGTTGATTTAGGGGATTCAATGGTTGAATGACGAGCTAAATGGCTCACCATTTGGCTGACAAACGTGCTGAATTGAATGCCTGGGGGAATCAAAAGCTGATCGCTCGAATTTCGATCGCATATCAGCTGTTACTGATTGATGGAATGCATACCTGGCATGCGAGCTGCATGGAACACATGTCGAAATAGCGATCGGAATGCGGTGTGAACTGAATTGCAGCACGTTCTACGGCACATCGACTAATCGAATAAATGGTGGAATCGCTGATCCAATTACAACAAATTAACAATTAGTGCTTAATCATTGATTATTGAAACCAGCCCAATATCGGAATCAAGAACCGAGGACATGGTTAAACCGAAACTCAAAATCGCTGACAAAAATTAAGAGCTAACTTTCAAAATTCACTGCTAAATATCAGCTGAATAGTAATCGAGGGAATTAAAAACAATCGCCTGATTTCGCTGAATCTCGCAGAAAATCGAAGACCTTGAGAAGAAGAACAAGTGTGTCGTTCGAACACACAGACAAAGACAATGAACGAAATAAAATAAAAGTAAAAAGCATAAAATTGAAAATTAAAAGGAACAGAAAGGGCAAAAATGACGCCGCTTAATTGGATCATCAATTCAGCGGCGGACGGACGGACGGACTTCAAAGAGCGTGTGTGTGAATGAATTAATGAAATAATGAATGAATGCATGAATGACTGAACGGACGAAGGCGACCCCCGGAAGGGAGCTCACGACAAAAATCCATTCGCCATTCATTGTTGATGGGCTGTTGTTCCAACCGGGTGCCGTCGAGTGCCGATCGTTGAAAGCGGCCGGGGGCGGGGCTTTCAATTTATATTGACGGGTTCATTGAACACCGGCTGCCGCGGGCCAAGCATGAGAAATTCTCCATCAGCTCCATCTCCCCCACCCCTCTGGGCGTAATTAACTGTCTCGCTGCCAACCAGAGGGCGCTGGCGACAAATCAAGCGCGAAAGGTCGACCCGCACACACACACACACACACACACACACACACACACACACACACACACACACAGAGACCGCCAGACGTGAAACCAACACACACACACTAACACACAGAAAGGGAGTCGGCTGGCCGCCAGACAGAGGCGGATCAAAGGTTAGGGGGGAGGAGGAGAAGGAGAAGGGGGTGGTTGAGTCGACGAACGATGGGCCTCCGGGCAGATGGCGAGACGAAACGGGCCGTGAGAGAAATTTTAAATTTATACCAAACTCAACGATTGTGAAGCACAAATGGGGAGGAGAAGGACAAGGGGAGGATGAGGAGCAGAACAAGAGGAGGAGCAGGACAAGAGGAGGAGCAGGACAAGAGGAGGAGGAGGAGCAGGATGAAGGAAGGGGGGGAGGTCGACGGAGTCTCCTCGGGAGATGAATGCAATGTGGGGAGATGAAGGGGGAAGAGACTGAAGTCTGGGGGTATGAGAAAAGAACGTGGGTTAGAGGAAGAAGCGGAGCTTGATTCATTGCATCGATGGTCGTGTGAGCAAAGAGAGAAACTTCAGACAGCTTGGCGCGAGGGTGTTTGTGGTGAGTTGAAATGAGTGTGTTTGTGTGTGTGTGATGGAGGGATAAAAAGAAAGAAGGGAAAAAAAGAAGAAGAAGAAAAAGAAGAATCTCGCTAAACCCAAGCGAGCCGATGGCAATCGATGGCCGACACAAAAAAGACAGACAGACGAAGAGACAACAGGAAACCTCCAAAGCAAAGAACAAGGTGCAAAGAGTGATTCAGAGGGACACAGAGCGATTCAGAGAGAGAAAGAGAGAGAAAGAATAAAATGAGAGGGCGGTGGGTCTTGGGGCGTGGCATGAGTTACGAGTTCAGCCCGAGGCTCTTCTTGTCTTTGCATTTCAAGCGACGGATTCCGTTGTGAGATCAAGAAATCATGCAACAAATCATTCAAGACGTCTGCAAAAGTTCAAGGTCATCGGGGATCACGAGGACCCTCGATGGAGGATATGGGGAGAGTCAAAAACCTCGACATTCAAATCCAAAGAGGATTGAATCCTCGAATTGAAATTCGTTTTCATTCTTCGACCTACCGGGGAAAACCCGTGTTTTTATCTCTGGTTCATTTCCAACTAAGTTGGAGTCATCATTCTGTAAACATAATCGATGCAACCTGAATCGAGAAGACTGCCACGCCCCCTCCCACTTAGCGGTAAAAACTCCCGATCGGTCGCCATTGTTTACGATTCACATTAA
The DNA here is from genome assembly GCA_017309665.1 of Coelopa frigida. Lineage (NCBI taxonomy): Eukaryota > Metazoa > Arthropoda > Insecta > Diptera > Coelopidae > Coelopa > Coelopa frigida. Next base: position 33,840,471 of record CM029561.1, on the reverse strand, counting down.
AAACGATTACGATCAAGGAACAGAGACAACGATCGATCTGATCTGAACACATAATAGTACCAACAACTATGATAGGGCCAACAACAACAACGATAGCAACAACAACAAGTATGATATCAACAACAACAACCATGATTAAGCCAACAAAATCCACGTGTTGATATATAATTAGTACAACAACAACAATGAGAATCACAATAACAACACATCGATTACAGCAATAATCACAGTAATAATAGTAAAAATAACGATAACCGCAAGTGATATCGTTAATACAACAACAATAGGAACTATAAATAATACAAGATATTTTATTGCAAATTACAACAACGCCAATAAAATTCTCAATTTACATCAGACCAGTGTTAATAATTAATACCAAAAAGGTGGCAACGCTCTCGATATATTTTAACTTGTTCGCGACCTCGTTTTTTAAAGTTTTCATTTTCTCAGTAGTTGTCGTATTTCCACTTTGTTGCTATTTTTGTTGGCTCTTCTCATTTATTGTTGTTATTTTTGTTCTTATTCATTGTTGTTTTTTGATTCTCATTTATTGTTGTTTTTTGATTCTCATTTATTGTTGTTGCTCTGGTTCTCATTTATTGTTGTTGTTGTTGTTGTTGTTGTTGATGATGTTGTTGACAAAACTAGTTGTTGTTATTTGGTGTTTATCGTCTTCTTCTTCTTCGTCGTCGTCTATTGACTATCGAAAGAAATTCGCCATCAACAACAACAACTACAAACACGACGACTACGTCTTCAAGATAACAGCAACAACAACAACAACTACTACTACTCACCTCGTCTCCTCATTACGTCGTATCGTCGTCTACGTCAACGTTACGTAACGATTCGCATCCAATGAATTAGCGAAAGAGAGGGAAAAGAAATTAGTAAGAGGGACAGGAGAAAAAAAACGCATGACCATCAATTGCAAGTGAGTCACCAAAGCAATAACAACATGAGTAGTAACAACAACAAGAGTAATAACAACGATAACTGAAATAAGAACAAGTCCAAGTGACAACCTGGAACATTTCCGTCTGTCCGTCTGTCCGTCCATCGACTGCGGAAGCGCGCGACTGCAACTGCGACAGAGATAGCGATAAGGAGGATGAAGAAGGCGAGGTGGGAGGCGGGGGGGCGGAGCCGTGGGAGTCGCTCATGCCTGTGTATGTGTGAGTGTCGTTCGCAATGACATTCAAATTGCGCGTTGGAGCGATAAAAAAATGTAGTTCAGCCAGATGGACACGATTAGCTTATTTTTGTTGTTGCTGCAATTTTTGTTGTTGGTATAATTTTTGTTGCTACTCATATGGTTTGTGTTATCACATAATTTTTATTCAAAATTTATCTCTTTATATGTATATCTTTTTACGATAAAGATTTTTTTGATAGCCTTTTAAGATAGTATTTTAAGTCAGCCGGCAACGATGAGAGAGCTATGGAAACAGAGAGAGAGAGAGGAATAGTGAGAGAGGGATTCCTATTATTTTTGTTATCTTCTCATTATTTCCATTCTCTTCAAATATAATGAAAGAGAACCCGAGTGCGATGAACCGCGCTCTTTATCGAAGCCTCTTTGTGGTTGAGACGTAAATATTTATCGAAGTCTCTCTGGTTGGTTGATCGTAAACATATATCGTAAGCCGGTTTTGGCCACGAGGCGAGCCCGACGAAGGAGAGAGTGGGAGGCCGACTCATTGGGGCTTCCGAGATCTCGTGGTAGACGAAGAGAGAGATGAGAGAAAATAACGACAGGCTGAGAGTCGAAAGAAGAACCACTAAAGGTGGGTTCAAATGAATAATAGCTCCAAGTTCGAGCTACGGAGGCTGGCCGTGGGGACAGAAAGAGAGAAAAGTTAAGGGACGATGGGATGGTGTGAGGTGAAATCGTCACCCACTCCACCCCGTGATGGATGACGCCAATCAAGATGCCTTGTTGATTGTCACCGATTGTCATTTGTATCGAAGTCGGCGGCGGTTCAAGCGAAAGAAGTCGATAACCGCAATAACAAAAACAATAACAAGAACAAAACAACAATAACAAAACATCAACAACAATAAATATCAACTACAATAAGTATCAACAACAAGAATAGCTACGACATAAACAAATTAGTTGTATTCCAATTACTGTTGTTGTTGTTCATAAATACTCAAGCATTCGAATGGTGACGACGACCAAAAAAGAAGAAAAACAAAATAAAAAAAACCATCGACAACAATTATTTATTTATTCGAGTATTTTATTTCAATGCGAGAAAACATCACGCCACTAGTTTTGTTGTAATAGCTATTATTGTTGTTGCTTCTTATTTTCTTGCCATCGTGATAAAATTACGATGATGATTTGTTTATTTTCCCCAGAACAACCGATTGATCACGAAGAGAGGAGGCGGCGAGAGACGGTGGAACCAATTGCTGCGAATTAGCTGAGAAATCACCGAAGAGAATGGTGAAGTTGAAAGAGAGAAATGGTGTGAAAGCAAGAAAGAGAGAGAGGACAAATGTGAAAGGTGATGGGAAGATAAAAGGAGGCAACAAACAAACGATTAGAAGAAGAATTAGAAGGTGAGGTGAACCATTGGAGAAGTTGAATAACTCCAAAATAGAAGACGGAAGAATGGAAACAAGCGGAGGAAGAAGAATCGCAGTAAGGAGCGACAGAGAGCGCCTGATCGAGGGGGGAGCGAGACAGGGCGACGACAATTAGAAGAAATGCTGCCAGGCCAGCGAATGGCGAACGAATTCGTGACCCACATTCCTGGCCGAATCCCGGTAACTGCGCATGAAATCGATCGGCGACGGCTGCGAAGATAACGGCGGCTTCTAATTATATATTTTGGCATCGATTTGGGCCGAGAGCAGAGAACAAAACTCATCAAAAGCAGACCCATGTGAAAAAACACATGAAAAGAACGAAATGGAAATAAATAAAAGCCGAAGTGAAATAAAAATATAATAAATAAAATAAAAAAACAGATCAAATTCACTCAAACAAAACCACCAGAAGAATTAATAAATGAAAAGCAAAAGATTAATAAATAAATAATAAAAATAAAATAAAATATTGAAAAAAAAATTAAAATAGCAAATAAAATAAACAAACAAAAATTGTTTTTAAATGTCTTTTTGCTAAATTTAGGAATTCAAATTAAAAATTAAGAAATAAACGAAACCGAACGATTTTTGGCAGTTGAAGTTGAATGAAAATGCGAAAATAGTTCATCGACAGTCGCGAATTCGTCGTCGGTCCGACAATCGCCAGCGACATCTCGTGTTCTTCTCGTCTGACGTTTCTCTCGCCCCCATCGTCGGCCCCCATTCTCTGCGGTCACTCATGTCAATCATCCTCTCTCACTCTTCTGCCTGTCTCCCCTCCCTCTCTTTCCATCCCACTTTCATTATTCTCTTCGCCGAAGCTTTCTCTTAGTTCTCTGCCTCCCACTTTCTCTTTCTTTCTCTTTCTCATTGCTTCTGTTGCCGACGACATTTGTGTCTAAAATGTGTCTAAAAATACTTTCGTCATCTTCGAAGCATGCTCAAAAACCAATTATTTATCTGCCAGCGTGAAGGACGAATTTTTACAGGGTGAGGGCGAATATCTATTGAAGAAAATACAGAATTGACTCACAAATAAAAATTTTAATATATAAATAAGAATATATCAACAACAATATGAAACTTAAGTTGTCAATTATCGTTCAAACATTTAAAGCTTAGTGGAACTTAATGGAAAACTAAATAAGTATGAATAAAACTATAAAAAGGGTGATGAAAATTGACGAAGAAATACCTTGAAAGAAAAGAAAATAATGATCCTAATGACCACAATAAATTTCCAAGAATATCGTTTGGTCCGACTTCCGGGCACCGGGTGGCGGAGGTGAATCAAAAGAGCCAAGGGTTTTCTTCATCATTGTCGTTTCCAACTCTTCCACCTCTGCACTTCTCGTGTCGAGCAACAACTTATGAAATGAGTTATTGCCCGAAAATAATCTTTATGTCTTCTGGAGTCAAAGGGCAAACGCATTAAACAGAGCAGCTGGGAATTTTACGAAACAAACTAGAAACAACACGTGTGGATAGCAAATTAAGAGAGAATTTCATCACCTTGTACTTGGGCGAAATGGGTGAGAGCACGAGGAGTGTGAGAAACAGAGAGAGAGAGTGAGAGTGAGAGAGAGACTGAGGGCGATCGAAAGACAATAGAGCAACTGAAAGAAAATACTAGAGCAAACCCGAAATCAATTCGTTTCAATTAAAATAAAACCATCGAAAGCAATTCAACGATTGTCTCCAAGTCTCAGAGCATCACAAGCAAGCGACAGGCCTCCAAAACCGACAGCTCAACGAGATGGAAAACCGAGAGAAAGAGAGAGAGAGAGAGAAACAGTGTGAAAAGAGGGTGATGGGGGGCAGAGGGGCGGAAATGTAAGTGTCAATAACTCGGCAGCACTGGGAATGTCAAATTGGCCGAAAGCCAAGAATCGATAGCCATGAACCTCGTCCGAGGCTGTGAGAACAACGAGGGAGGGGGAGGGGGAGATTGAGGGTGGGCAGTGGAGAATGACGGACAGAGAATATGTGTTTGAGAGGGAGAGAGAAGATTTCGGAAGGGGGCTCGAAAGGATAACGGATGCGATGTGGCCAGGGAGTAGAAAGGATGAAGGACAGCAGGCAAATAGCTCGATTTCGAAGACGAATGTGGAGTGGGCTGGGGTTGAGTTCGGTTGGGATGGGGTTGAGTTCGATTGGGTTGGGTAGAGTTGAGTTGGATTGAGGCAGGTCACCGGAGACAAAGTCGGACGGGAGAGAAGAATGCAACAAATGGGCAGCGAATATAATATTGTAGAATTTAGCACGAAAGATGGGAAGTATTGACGATGAAGTCAAGGAGAGAGAGACGTGGACTTTGGAAGGTGCAAAGAAAAGCTAACTGAAGGCCGATTACGCTGCGAACAACACGTGGGGTGAACTCGTAAACAAACTTGTTTTCCAAGATCGTAAGGGGGGAGCGAGAGGGAAGGATGAAATAACTTTGTGGCATTCGAAGAAATCGTCCGAGAGATAAACAATTGTTTTGCTAACGGCGATTCTTGGTTTATTTACAATTTCTGTTCATGTGAATCGTCTCGAATGACGACGAAACATCGAAGGGGGAGGAAATACAACTTTTACACAAACGACCTGAATGTTAATTATTTCATCTTTACAGCATACAACATATTTTTCCCTCTTTTTGTGCTTTTGAGACGAGATGATTTAAATGATACGAGATGATTTAAATTGATTACGAAGACGAGTCTTCAATTGGGAATTCATTGGATCGAGGTCTTCCTCGGTGCGTCGATTGAAGTCAATTGAAAGACCATTGACCGCGATGCATCCATCGACTGCGTGAGTGACCTGTGTGAGTGTGTGTGTATGCATATGGAAGTGTGAGTGTGTGTGAATAGTTATGAATGTGTGAAAATCAACAATGGACTTGCATCGAATAGGAAACATGTGAACGACATGAGCTCAAAACACGAGTATCAAAAGCAATAAAAGCAATTGTAATTAGAAATAACTACAACAACTAAATTAATCAATAATAACAATCAATGATGAACAAATATTATAGCAATAAATGATAAATAACAAACAAAAGGAAATCGACTAATTATTATATATATTATATTGAATTATAAATAAATGTATGTATATTAAATAAATGTATTAAAAGTTAATAATAACGAAATGAAAAGAAAAATAAGAATAATAATGAAAATAATATTTTAATAAATAAAAATAATAATATTTTACAAATCAACCTAATAAAACCTAAATTAGAATAATAATAATTTATTATAATAAATTATACAAATTAATTAAAGAACGTAATTAAAATATTCGATAACAAAATAATTCCAATATATAAAATAATATATATAAAAAAATTGCATATGAAAAAAATAATAAAACAATAAATGGAAAATTAATTAATATGTAAATTAAATTGTTGTCAAAAAACCAAAAATAATCTCTTGAGATTATTCGCAATATGTAGGAAGAGTTCAGGCCAGAGAGAAAGAGAATTTAGAATTGTATTCTTGTGACAATCGCTTGCAACAATTTAGATGGAAATTTGCATAATTTCCAATTCTCCTTCATTTCATTTCATTTCATTCACTCTTTTATTCCTTTGTCCATTCAGCCAGTGAACCAGAAGAAGAAAAAGCAGACGATTCAATCAGTGCAATCAATTCATGCGTTTATGTGTGTGCGAGTGAGAGTCTGTGTGTGTGTCTATGTGTCAGTGTGTCCGCCGGTCCGTGTGATTGTCTGTCTCTGTCTCACTCGTCTTTCGGTTCGATGCTTCCTTTGACGTCTCCTCCCTCTCTCTCTCTCTTCCTTCGTCTATGTAAAGTTTTCTCTCTTTTTCGAAAATATCTCTGATTTCCTAGATGACTTTACAACAAGAAGAACAACAAATACAACCTAGTGATAGAAGAAAAACAAAAACTTTCCAAAGATAAACAGCTTAAATTGAAGGCAATTGGAAAACATTGAAGAGGTGATTGAATGGGAGATGAAATGATTGACTAAATTCATATAAGTGTTTAAGGAAGAGGAGATCGAAAAGGACGAATTACGAAGGGCAGGAAGTGAAAGGAGTGAAAGAGAGAATTTAATGGAGGGAAAGAGAGGAAAAGAATGAAGTGAAGAACTTGGAAACTATTAATTATTGAACTATTGAAGGATTTAATGAAAGGATTTGCGAAAATGAGAAGTGGATGAACGATCAATTAAGCGAACTGATGAATGGAAAGAATGGGGGAAATGTGAACTGGAACAAATTAATTAGCGAATGAGTGGATTTCGTTGTCCTCGTTGTGTAAATCGTGTAAATAGTGTGAGAATACAACAAAAACAGCAAAAACAACAACAACAGAAATTACAACAACAACAGAAATTACCACAACCATGTCAATAACAAACTTAAAACAACAACGAAAACAATTTCAACTAATTCTCTACAGTAGTATTTTATAATCATAATAATGTTAATAATACGAGTAATGATAATAATAAGAGTAATGACAATAATAAGAGTAATGACAATAATAATGATATTATTTAATTTAGTTATTGCATTTTATTATTCTTAGTGTTATTGTTGTTGTTTTTACTATTTTTACACTTTTGGTGTTGATGTTGAAAATGCGGTTGCAATTATTGTTGTTGTAATTGTTGTTGTCATTGCCGTTGTTTTTATTGTTGTCATTGTCGTTGTTTTGTGGGAACTTCTATTCACCTCGACCTCGCAAACAACAGAGTGTTTGATGAGAGAGAGATACATGTATATAGAGTGAGGAGAGAGATGGAAGAGAAATCGAAAGATCGAATAGAATAGAGATGTGGAGAGAAATAGAGAGGGAGAGAAAATAACACAATCATGGAAGAGTATGCGAGATAGAAGAGAGAAAGAGAGGATTAATGAAGTTGAGTGGAAGTGAGAAGTGATCGAGAGAACAACGACAAACACATGTCAAAATAAATTCAAACGTTTTTTTTTCATCAGCAAACACAACAACAAATTCTACTATAACAATAATATCTATGCATATCTGCAAGATACAAGAGATTTGCTTGTTATTGTAGTATGTATCTTTCCACTGATGAGTTTATTCCATTGTAGTTGCTGTTTAGATATATGTTTATTATCTGTATTGTTATATTTGTTGTTGTCACTACCACATTGCGGATGTAGATGACCTAAGTATGTGTGTGAGAGTGAGAGAGAGAGAGTCATAGTGAGATAACTTCCTCCCTCCGCTAATTAAGGCAAATGTGCTAAAATAACTATTCCATTGATGTTTTAGTTTTCTACATGTTTTTCATTTTCACACATTTTTTATTTTTTTTTTAAACTTTCAGTATTTTGATTTAGTGTGCTTTTTTTCACTTTTAGTTTTTTTTTTCGTTGTATTTCTTTTTTATTTTCAAAACATATTTTCTCATTTCCCCACAGTTGTTTTTCTGTACTCAAAAGTATTGTTGTTGTTATTGTGTTGTAAACTACAATTTATTATTGTTTTTGTCCAATCTGGTGCAATTGGTTAAGAAACGAACAATAACAACAACAACATGATGAAGTCACTTTATTTATTAATGATTTTATTATTGTATCGATTCATCATTCGTTGTTATTTTTCAATTACTTCGTTTGATGTTGATGAAAACAATAACAACTGCAATAACAATAATAGCTGTTATTGTTTATGCGTAGTCATTAAGAATAAACAACAACAATAACAACCAGAACCACCACGTCAGATCCCACCGAAAGCGAAATGAATGAATCAACTCTATTTGCATCCCGGTGACTTCTCGACTTCTCTTCTCTTCCAGTGAATCTCATCGAATTCTCGCTCTCTCGCCTTGTTCTCGCGGAATCACCTTTTTCGCTCTCTCAGTTTTTCTTGAGAGTTTCTCGCTCTTTCCCTTATTTATCTGAGATAAGCGATATCTTTCGATCGGAGTAGATCTTCTACGTATTTGAAAATATTTTAATATCAACTCCTAGTACCGGAATACACCATGAGTTTGAACCTACTACGATTTTCCAGAACTATATTTTAGTAAAATGTTTTCTCTAATTTATATAAATTTTGTATTTTGTAAAATGTAAAATACTATAAAACAAAAGTGTTAATGAGATTTTTTATCACATAATTTTAGAAATTGTATTCGTATGTTATTGTCAAATAGTTTCTATTTTGAATTTCCGTTATTCTTTTATAATTAGTTTGTTGTTTTGTACGAATGCCATAATTCTTCTCATTCAACTTAGAGTTTATATACTAAAATATTCGATTCAATGGCCTGAAGAGAAGTCGTTTTCTCTATTGAAACGCCCCATTCTCTCTCTTGCTATGAACCAGATATTCTCTAAACAACTTTTCTCACCCTTTCTCACTCTCTCACTTCTCTCTTTCTCTCTCTCTCTCTCTCTCTCTGCCTGCTTCTCGATTCTCATCGGAGCCGTAATAAATTTTGTCAAGGAAGACCACAGAAGAGAAAAAAGCAATTAAGTTAAATAAAAAAAACAAAAATGCAGCGCATATAAAATAGAAGAAAAAGTCCCGAAAAATCCCAAAATAAATCCTCTCTTTAATGGCATGTCGAACAAATAGCGTGATGTCCGCAGTTCTATGAATAGAAATAAATTGCGTTTTTTATTGCACAAAACATCAACAACAACGAATTCCGCCGTGGAAGAGACAGAGAGAGAGAGGGAAACTGTGTCCAGGGTGGAGTCCTGGTTGACAGAGGAGGGGAGGGGCGGGGGGAGGGGAGAAAGGCCGAAGTCGACAGGGAAAATTGAAATATGGCCGACGAACAAAGTTCAATTTTTACATTGTTCGAAAATTTGGCTAGAGTTAGTCAAAAAAATAAAAGAAAAACAACAACAGCAAAAACAACAATGTCGCCGAAAATTGGAATAAAATACACAAACAAAATAGAATAAAATAAACTTTTTGAAAATATTTATTTCGTTGTCTTTTTCTTGTTTGATAAATTTGGCACATTTTCCGCAGCTTCCGCTAAAGTCAATTAAAAATGGCGCCGAATGCAATCCTGCCGTAGTGTTGCCAACTACGCTCGAACACCATGTGAACGACGTTTAAACGTTGAAATTCCAATCGATTAATTTCGGGGTCAATCAAGACTATTGCCTGATTTCCAGTATTCTAACTTTGAACATTCATCGATTCTGACGTAAATTCCTTCAACTAATTGATTATCTTAAATAAAATTCTGAACTTCTAATATTATATCTATCTAAATAACCAACAGGGTATGTATTTTGAATTTCCGGTTCCCCCCACTCCATCAAATTATCGACTGTTATGGCCTTCAACCTAAAGACCACAACCACCAAGTTCAAATTTAATCACGCCGAGTTTCCAAAGCAAAACAGAAATTCCCTCTCAGTAAATCAATCGATTCGGACACCATCGAACCCGAGACAGAGACGCCATCGATAGCACTTGAATGGCCATAAACTTGGCCATCAACCCTGGAGTACTCGGATATTCCCATAGTTGAAAATCCCTGTAATCAGATCCGAAATCCCACAAAAAAAAGAACTTCGCTAGTCGTAAATGAAATCCGACCACTTCCACCATCCCCGATATCGGGAGACAACGGCCGACAATCGGGCCAGATAATTCCGTAAATAACCGCCGTAAGCCGCGATCGGCCGAGGTCATAAAAACCCACACTATCGCCGTCGTCGCGATATTAACTGATAATCCAAGGGCGCAAGTGCTATAAGAAGAGAAGAAGAAGAATAAGCCATCGCTGGAGATCCACCTGAGCTCGTCGACTCGAAGACTATCGATATTATTTTTTGATTTATTTCTCTATTTTCTGTCTTTGCTAATTCAATTGCGACGCGAACATTTTACGACAATTATTTACGCGATTTGCGACTCCATGGAGGGCGTTTATGCCCACCAACAACAACAATAACAAGGGACAAACATCGACAGAAGGTGATCGAAGGAACTCCTGAAGGTAGACCTCATTGAGTTTATGAGCGATGGTTGACAGGACGATGAGGAGAAGACGGCCAAACTCAGTCGGCTGAGAGAAAACAAAGGTTTATCAGGGTCGCCGGGGACGAATTGGAGCAGGAGGAAATGCAGTCGAGTGGAAGGACGGAAGCCATGGGAGTCACCGGAAGTCACCGCATGTTGGGATGATGGGGGAAGATGAGAGGGAAGACAATGATCTTCTGTCTCTCGTCCGGCCAGGAGACAAAAGGAGCTCAAACGAAGCCAGGAAGGAAGATTAGAAGAAGGAATGAAATGAAGCCCACAAGAGACATAGAGAGAAAGAAAGAGAGACGGCAGTAGAGAGAGAAGTAAAGAGAGAGAGAAGTAGAGAAAGATAAGAGTGAGATGTACAGACTTGGGATGCCCGAAGATGAAGAAAAGTGACTGCTAAAATGAGGGAGGGAGTGCATAAAGGAGGTCGGGGGGAGGTGGCAACGCCGAGCGGAAAATTGCCAAAACTTTTACGAGCGAAGTCGCAAAATGTTCGGGGATTTAAAGGATCGCACCGAGGGAGGACGAGTTGATGGAGAACGAGGCGAAGATTATGAGATGAGAGCGAGAAGGAGGAGAGAAAGGAAGAGAGAATAGTGGTCTGAAGAGAGAGCGAGAGTTTAAGATAGAGAGAGAGAGAGCGAGGGTTTAAAATAAAGAGAGAGAAAGGGGAGACGAGGGAACCCTGCTGTGCTTTAATCAAGCGTTGCCGATGTCTCATAAAACTTTCGATGCTTCCCACTTTCGCTACGAAGCCAAACCGATGCGCTTAATTAGTTCGTCCGTCCCCGAGTTCTCTGGTCTCCTGGTTCTCTTCCCCTCAAGCGACGGGATAATATTTAAAGTCCTCTCGAATGCAAATGAGCAGCAGATGGAGACGAACGAAATGCAGTGGAATTAAGTAAAATTGGACAAAGTGAAATGGAACGATGTGGAAGAGAATGAAGTGAAAGAGAAGGAGAAGTGAAAGAGAATGAAATTAAATAGAAGGAAGTGAAAGAGAATGAAGTAAATAAAATAGTATGAAGTAAAAGAGAACGAAGTGAAAGAGAAGGAGAAGTGATAAAGAATGAAGTGAAAAGAAATCATCGTCAACCGCTGAACGGTTTGTAATGAAAAAATCTGAGTTGGTAGTGGACAAAAGAGCTCCGGGAAATCAGAGACAATGGGTCAATGCTGCCACCCTGACGGTCATGCTAAAGGACTCCCACTCATTGTAGTCATGGCGACAGGACGACGACAACAAACGGTGGCTGCACCGTAATCGCAACACGATATCATTATGATAACGATGGAATTCAAACGAACTTCGCAGTTAATTAATGAATCGCTGCGGGTCCGCGAGTTGATGAAAAGAGGTGGAGGGGCCACGCCCACCTGTCCATGGTACTGGGTCCAATTTCACCACATCCTTCACACTGTTCACATACCTGCAAGAAAGAGAGAAAGAAAGAAAAGTAAATAACTGTTTCATTTGTAGGTCTCGGAGAGAAATTTAGTACAATTTATTTTGGAGTTTACTCAAGAAACCCCAAGAACTTTAAATAGTTGCCCACCTCTGTCTGTAGCTCTCCGTCGAGGGTTGTTGTCCTCCGCCCTCCCACTGAGATAGTGGGCGTGGCCGGGGGTCGACCCCGATTCGAGGGCGCTCGTAAAATGGGCCAAGATAAATCAACATTTATTTGCCATAAATACGAGGGAACAAGTTACGGTCGGTACGTGCGCCACCCCCGCCCCCTTCAATGGGGCAGGGACGGAGTGGGAGGGGGATCCGGAAGGGGGGCTGATAGTTTAAGTGCGGCCGGGGCTAATTGCGCCGTCAGACGCGGACTCAATTTTTCGGAATTAATTTTTCAACTTTTATGAACGTCATAAAAGAGAGCTTTTCCCTTGATCCACCTCTCCCACACCCCCTCAGAGCCACGCCCCCCTTTGGAAAGGGGAGGGAATTCCGTCCTTGAAATTAGGTAAAAATGCCCTCGAATGAGAAGAGGTGGCAACATTGCACAAACACGAGGACGAGGACTCGCGCTGCTGCTGCTTCAAGTGTTGCCACAACGAGTGATACATGTGAGTGATGGGGCGAATGGGTTGAAGAGAGGGCGTGGAGAGGCGCATAAAAGGGGCGGAGAAGGCCGTAAAAGGGGCGGAAAGGAGGAGAAAAGGGGGCGTGGTTGGGAGGCGTTTCGAAGCCGCCGGGGTTTTTTCAAATTGAATTCATCCGCTCGAGGACACTTATTTATAATTTTCAAGGATTCTCGAGTCGTTGTTCTCGTCATCGCGCTCTCGTTCGCGCCATTCAATGGCGGTTAATAATTTCAACAACAACAACGGAGACAGCAACAACGACGACAGAGACAACAAGGACAAGAACAACAACAAAAACAGTAACCACTTCTCGCTGAGCCAAAAATCCTCTACTAATGACGTGCGTCATCCGGGATGCGAAGGCGAACCGGAAGGATGAAGAAGAACAAGACAAGGGACAAGGGGCGAGAGAGATAAAAAGTAAGAGAGAAAGAGAGTAAAAGGGAGTAAAAGGAAGAGTGATAAAAAGAGAGAGATTGATAAAAAGAGAGAGATTGATAAAAAGAAAGAGATAAAAAGAGAAAGAGAGAGAGACAACGATGGGACAGTCGCGTAAATTACTCAGAAACAGGCTTCGGCGAGGATCATGAAGAGCTTTCGTCGGCTCACAAAGGAGAATCGAGGAGTGGTGGTGAAGAGAGTGGAAAGAGGAAGAGCCAAGGTTGTTGTTTTTGTTGTTATTATGGTGGTTATTGTTTTTATTGTTGTTGCGGTTGTGGTCCTCGTTCGATACGCCGCATGACATGTCTCTCCATGCGCACATCCTTCATCCGCACACGTCCGTCCAAGCGTCTGTCCTTCTGTCTGTCCCTGTGTCCGTCCTTTTGTCCTTCCTTTTGTTCATCCTTCTCCCCGTCCTGCTCTCCATCCTTCTCCCCGTCCTTCTCTTCATCCTTCTGTCCCTTCTCTCCTCTGTCCCCACATTCACGCATCTCCTTCTCCAGGGACCACGAAGCAATATTTTTTTTTTGAGCTTCTGCACTTTTTCCGCTGACAAATTGTTTCGGCCCCACGACCTGCCACCGCGACACGCCCCCCTACCTCCGCCCACCCCGTGGCCGTAAATTTTAAAATATCCTCTTAGGGAATTTCGAGCGGCCGCCAGCGCAAGGATGCGACAGGACTCGCGACATCTGGATCCAGGGATGAGGACAGATACAGAGAGAACGAGGGACTTGGTCAGTGATGCTAAAGAAAGAGGGAGAGAGGGAATAATGAGCATGCAAATAAGTCCAGCGTTAATTGAGAGAGCGGAGAAAGGCGAAGAGATCTACCAAAGGGATTCCACGGGATTTCGACTGGTGGAGAATCCGGCGATATCGGGAATTATTTAATGGGCCTGAAGCGTGGAAATTCCCGGCCCATTCCAGCGAGTGAAACCGAGGACTCGAGTGCATTTAATTGTATTTTGTTGTTATTGTCGAGAACCCTCACGGGACAAAACGCGTGCGGAATTTTTGAATTACGACCGCAAGAGGGCGTCGCCGCAACATCCACGAGTGCTGCCAAATTTTCGCGCAATATTTAAAAACCTCGACATGGGGCGCGAATCAACGGAAGAGGGCGACTTGAACAATTCATGCGGCGTAAATAATGCTCCCATTGTCATCTTCCTCCTCTTCCTCTTCTTCCCGTTCATTCGTCTCCCACGATTGACCACGGGTGGCAACCCCATCAGTATCGTTCTCCTTCCCTCTCTCTCACTGTGTCCATCGTCTCGTTGTCGCCGAACTCGACTGAAGCACGTGACATCATTTGCAGTGTTGCGTGCGAATTGAAAACGGCGCAAAAGGAACGAGGGCGAAAAAGAGTGAAAAAGGGGGAGTGAAAGAGAGTGAAAAAGGAGGAGTGACAGAGAGATTGAAAAAGGGGGTGTGAAAGAGAGAGAAGAGAACAAGAGTGAAATGAACGAAATAAAAAGCCAAATTTATGCACAACTATTTTCAATTAAATGCAGAGGAAATGAAGCTGCTCCGCCCCTCACCCCTCGTGCCACGCCTCCTGTTCGCTGCACTGACAAAAGGACGTCGATTCGGACAGTTGAAGTGTGTCGAACGATCGGAATGAGGGATGAAAATCGATTCAAGTGCCTTTCGAAGTCAAGAGAGAGGCAACATTGGCCAGGAAGAAAGAGGGCAAAAACGATTCCGGAGATTTTCAATAAAATCACCGATGAAAACCCCGAATTAAAGGCTGCGATGAGTTGGTGAAAGGTCGAAGAACCGAAAATAGGAGAATGAAATTCTCTCAATATTCTTGGAATTAATTAAATTTATCGGACGACATGGGATCCAAAATCACCGGGGACACTTTTTGCCACTTTTTGCCCACGAAGCGAGACCGTAAACCGAAAAATCTGGCACCTCGACCCCGACGGGAGGCGGAAATCCGCACGCCGGACAAATTAGAGAAATCGTCTCGTGTCCAGAGGCGCAAAAAAGGTCGCCACGGGTCGGAAAAGGATAACGAGTGCGGTCGAAGGACCCGCTGAGCTCGGGCGAGGGTTCGACTTCGGGAGGTTCGGGTCGTCTGAGACACGACGACGATGACGACGCCGACAAACCCGATGGCATATGGAGGACATTTGCCTCATCGACCTCAGCTCAAGACCAACCTCAAGCGAAACCGCAGCCAAACGCAGGTCAAACAAATCCGCCGACTCCCTCTGACGACAATCGACGCATTGTCCTGGCAGTAAATAAATTTCCGCCTCCCTCGAGGACGAGACGCTGCTCCGCATGCAGGACACGCGTCCGCCATAAATCTACCTGCGTTGCCACATCGTCGTTGTCGTTGTCGTGGCGCACGTCGATTGTGGGACGGATGAACGCAAATTGATTCGTTTCGCATGGATCGAGACGAGGCGAAGCTTGAGTCGGCGGCTGGTTGAAGAGAGTCCTTGGGTCGGAGGCTGGTTGGAGAGAGTCCTGTGGCCGATGGCTGATTGGGGAGAGTTTTGGGTTTCGAGGCGATGGAGGTTGTGGGCGGAAATGAATGTCAGCGGGTGACGCTAATGGCTGTCATTGGTCCTCTGTTGCGGTGTCTCTCGATCCGTTCCGGACCCCGCCCTCCCCCTGCGGACCTTCCACAACGAGGCTTTTGTTGTTCGCCCTTCGTCGTTCTTTTATGATTCTCGCCCACACTCTCTGAAGCCTCTCGAGGACATTGGTTTCGACGGAAGTGGCTGCTGCGGATCCGATTTTGATTTCATCGTTCTCACTCGATTTCTCCCTCATTCATTCTCTCTATCTTCCTCTCTCTCTCTCTCACCCTCTCTCTCTCTCTCTTCCTCTCCTCCCCCCCTCACCATCCTCTCTCTCTCTCTCTCTCTGTCTCTACCTCCATCAAATTGGGAACATTTATGTGCCATGAAGATTGATCGATTGATTGATAACCCGCCGCAAATAATGATGACGACAATAAACAAAATGGCGTCGTGGTCGTGGTCGCCATTAAACGAGGTTATGTCTTCATTGCGACGCACACACACACATCGTCACAAGGCACACAAACACACACCAATACAAGGACACGATGATGAAGGAAGACGCAAATGGGGGATTTTTCACTGAGAACTTTTTTCGAGTGGAGTACATTTTAGAGTATTTATTCACAAGAAGGTCGCGTGCGACGGAGAAGGCGATTAATAAATACCTCTCGCTATCTCTCTCTCTGTCTGACCCCACCCAACACACACATTGACTTTATTGTGGGGAAATCTTCAGATCGGCCGAAGGACCCTTGGAATTTATGCACTCGTGGCCGGATGTCCTGGGACGTAGCTCGAAGGATGCTGCCTCAGCACTGGCATGGAGATAGTTTAATGGGTCACTAAACTACAGTCACGCCCCCCTGGCCCCCAAAGACTCCACCGCCCTGTGGCAACGCCCGCCAAAGGCTGGATTCGATTCCGTTCGCTTTGGTTCGGTTTGGTTCCGAGGGATCAACGAAACGATAACTCAAGGAGAGGACAAGGCGAGGACTCCTTGACCGCAACAACAAGAAGAATAACAACAAGAATAACAACAAAAAGAACAACAACAACAAGAAAAACAACAATAACAACAAGGTAATATTGTGTTTACAATAAAAATAAATTAAGCAGCGGCAACACCTACGGACAAGGAAATTTATTTAATTTCTTGCCGAATGCCGCAGGACGTCGACCATCGAAGCAGGACAAACGGACAGAGACAGCCGCACTCCGGGAAGTCCAATCGAAAATGGCCCCGAGCCCAATCCAACACACACGCACATACAAACACACAGACAATCCAACATGGTCGATACAAATAAAGTCAAAGCAAAAACGGAGCAGACGGCAGGACATCCCGGAAAAAGCGTCCCATGCGCTCCGACCTCGGGGCGATGTTCGAATATCCTTCTCGGATTCGGCTCCCCTGTGTCCGGATCCCCCTCTTCCCCCTCATCCCCCTTCCCCCAGGAAGTCAGTCGCTTTCCCTGCCTTCCCATGGAGCATGGGGCGCCTCCGAATAAATTTTGAACAGCAGCCAGGGACAAGTGATACGAAGGCAAAGAGAGGGTGAGCGACAAGAGGGAGACAACGAGAGAGGGGCGACGAGAGGGAGTCTGTTCAAGGGGGGGGCGGATGTTTCTGTTGGACATGTGGGAATCGGGATCGGCGGGGAATTTATTCAATGCCCGAGGGTCAAAAGTCAACTCGGCTGCGTTGTAAATTCAGCGGGTGAGCGTTCGCAATAAAAATGCCTATTTCTCTTCCGGGAAGGGCGTCAAGGGGAATGGAGAGGGGCGGCTGTGGCAAAGGGGCGTGGAAAGCGATTTTTTTGTGTGATGAAATCTACGATACTGAGACAGCAAAAACGACAACTACAACAAATACAACATCGAAAGCAAACACAAAACAACACAACAACATTAACCACAAACACAGCAACGACAACAACCGCATACACAAAGCATAGACAACAACCACACCATTGATACGAAGAACAACCTAAACAACAACAAAAACATTGGTTTCTTTCCCTCCCCCCCCCCTTTCAGTTGGCATCACCAACTAACTGACACACTCAGTTGGCAACACTTTGTTTTGTAAATTGCGGCTTCGGCTGCAGGACTTTTCCGGCCATAAGTATTTGGTTTTGTTGTTGTTGTCGTTGTTATTGTAATGGCTTTTTTATGCATGTCTCTTTCACGCATAGATTGCGTTCGACGATCGCCTGGGGACTGGGAGGGGGATGTCGAAGTCGTTGGGGAGGGGGAGGGGGAGGGGGGCGACGTAGGCGGAGGCGTTTAAGTGGCAAAAAGGAAAAGAAGAAGGAGGACTAGGAGAAGAAGGATGAGAAGAAGTACAAAGAGGAGGTGAAGAAGGATGAGAAGAAGTACAAAGAGGAGGTGAAGAAGGAAGATGAGAAGCATGAAGAGAAGATGGAGATGGAGAAGATGGAGAAGAAGATGGATATGGAGATGGATATGGAGATGAAGAAGAAGGAGTTGGAGGCCATTGAAGTCAGTGAGAGGAAGAAAAGTTTTCAACATTTCTGTTGACACTTTTCCATGCTTTTTTTTCTTTCTTTTTTTTTTCTTTTTTTCGTTTTATTTCACACACACATACATACACATGTTTTCAGCTCTGTTTGTGTTTGTTTTCGCCTCGAATTTCGTCACTTGAGAGCGGGTTGTTGTTTGTTGTTTTAATTTATGACTTGAGCCTCGATATCCCTATCTCTTTCGCACAGGCTTAATGGACCGACGCTGAAAGGAGTGGATGAGAGTGGAGAAGAGGAGGAAAAAGGAGAAGGAGTATAACAAAGTTGTGGAAAATCCCCCCGAGGAAGAGAAATCACTTCACACAGTTTAGAGGAAAATTCAGGCAACATTTGGAAAGAGACAATTTCTTAGTAAAAATAAATAATGGATAATTTCATTAGTGAGAAAAATGTGTCCGACAAAAGATTTTCTCCATAGAAATTCCCCAATTACCAGAGTGAAAAATTCTCTTAAAATCTCACGAGAGACAAGGAAATTTCCCTAAACAGATCCAAGTGATGTTTAAACCAAAATTATATTAAATTTTCCCTCGTCCACCTCGATAAAAAATTCACCCAAACTGGGATTGGAATGAAAAAAAAGACAAAACCTTCGCCCTGAGACAAGTCCAAATCCTTCTCGGAGTGTTTGTTGTTTATTCTTGTTGCTGTTGTTGTTGCTCTCACCACCCCACCTTTGCCGAATCCCCCCGCCTCGTTGGACAAAGACTTGCATTTGCAAGGTATGAAAAATGTTTGAGAAAAATCCAGGAGAAAAATTCAGGCGAAAAAGAAATCCACAAAAAAGAAATCCACGAAAAAGGAATCCACAAAAAAGGAATCAACGAAAAAGGAGTTGACGAAAAAAAAGCAGCAACAGGGCTTAAAAAGGGAGCAAGGGAGTTTTAAGCTCGAAATCATGGTGAAGCAGGTGCGGGAGAATTTTCCTGGACTCGAGGAATTTCACCCCCGCTTTTCCTCGATTTTCGTTTCTCCACATTTTTCGCCGTTTCTTCCTTTGTTCGCCGTAAATTGCGAGACATTTTCAACAGTTGTTACTGCCATTGTTGTTGTAGTTGTTATTGTTGTTGTTGTATTCCTATTGTTAACATTTCGCCGTTTTTATTTTTATTTCGCCTTTATTATTTTTTTTTCGCCTTTTTTATTTTTATTTCGCCTTTTTTATTTTCCGTATTTTATTTTTATTTCCGGTATTTTATGTTCTGCATTCGTTGTTGTTATTGTTGTTGTTGTTGCGAATGCAAGTGCGACAAAATATAAAAATGGAAAAAAATGCTTTGCAGACCCTTCAAAGGGATTTTCTCTCGCTACGGGATATTTTATGGAGCCTGGGGAATTTTTCATGGGATATTTATTTTCCACATTCGAAGAATAATTCATACAAATTAATTCAATTTGTAATATATCGATGTTATATTGAATAATTCAATTTGACTGGAAAAAATATTGGATTAAATTTTTGGAACAGAGAAATTGTACAAAAATTAAGGAGGTTATTATGAAAATATACATGTTTATAAAATAATTTGAAGTTTTTTTTTAAATTAATACCAATCACAAATTAAAAACCGAGGTTTTTTCATTCCCCCGATACAGATGCAATTATCCCAAAAATTCAGCTGAATATTCATTAAATGCATCAGAAGCAAAAAAAAAAAAGGTTGAAAGGAAGAGAAGCAGACGAAAACACAATCAAATCCAGAGGCTCGTCTGCTGTGTTGACCCTGAAATTCCGGTCGATGGCTAATTCGTCCCAAAATCGCCGCCTTCTCGTCATTAGTTCTCGTCTGCCGAATAAATAAACATCGACCGGCGATAAAAAGAAAATGAAAAGGAATCGACGAACGCTGTCGATTTCAAGCAGTTGAAAAAAAAAATCCTCCTCCGGTCGGCATTTGTTTCGACTGCCGAGTCATTGGCCAGACCGCGATTGCACTTGTGGCCGAAGCCCCACGTGGTCCGAATCACACGAATCAACGAAAACCGGCTCCGAAATCGCCGGATGCCGGTTCGCTTTTTGGCCAAAGCCAAATGAGAAGCGGGGCGGGTGGCGGAGGAGGGCGGAGAACCGGGAATTCAAGGCTGACAACGCCGACGCTGGGTCGAGTCATGACCCAGGGCTGAATCATCCCGATGACTAATCGGAGCAAGAGCCGGCAACCCGAGTGCCGAAGCTACAAAAAGTAGTGGGGAAAAAGGATGACAAAAAATAGTAGTAGAACCGGAAGAACTTGTAGTCATAATATTGATAATTAAGTAGTATTTTCTCATTAAGAGAATATAATTTTAAAAAAAAGGTAGAAGTGGAAGCGATAAAAATAGTAGTAAAACCAAGAGAAATACTTGGGAGCATCCATTTCGAAACAACCCAAAGTTTGAGATGAATTTAAAATCGTAGTAGTTTGGTCGAAACGAGCTCCTTTTACTGCTGCTACTAAAAGAGGCAGTTTTTGCTGCATTGTTCGGTGTCTGCTCCGCAAGTGATGCCTAATGAAATCGTTTATGCGCTGCACGTCGTCTTTACGAGCCGCGATAAGTCTTCGAAAAGGCCGAATAAGAAACGACGAAGAAGATGTCGAAGAAGAAGATGGAGGAGGCGAAATTGAAAAGAAGACGTCAACGGAGGAGAAGAAAAAGTCCAAATAGGAGATCGTAAACAATACACCATGAGACCGAGGCAAAAGTTTCGGTGCACTTCCGCCCCATCCTGGGTCGACACACGCCCACTTCCCCCCCGTCGACCACGCCCCCTTCCCCTCGTCGATCACGCCCCCTTCCGCCATCGACTCGTTGGTTTTATGCGCTTCCTTCCTTCGGCTCCCCACCGAATTTTATTGCATCGAAATCAATTATGAGGCTGCAGTAAAAAGGAAGAAAAAAGCGGCGAAATTTCGATTGTGGGTTTTCTTTACAGCGGTTTAAAATGCTCGTTTTGCGTGTTGCATTGTGGTTGTTTGTTTCTTTGTTGTTTTTGGTTTTTTGTTGTTTTTGATTTTCGGTTTTCCAGTAAATCGAATGAAAATGGACAGAGAGTACAACAACAACAAAAAGGATTGGGTTGAAAATATGAGACTAGAACGAATGAACGCCAGCCAGTGATGGTTGAGGTCAGTGTGAAATTGTTTTTGCAACTCGAAAAGGCCATCGAAAAACTATCTCAATTGTTGCGAAAACGCTCCAATTGAAATATATATGTAAAGTGATTGATATTTTGGGAACGTTTTACGAACGGAAAAAAAAGTAGTCAAAAATAGAAGGATCGCTTGTGGCGAAGTCCTTTGTCGGATTCTCCAACTAAGAGCGATTATTTTGGGGTCAAATCGAAATTCGGTTGCAGTTCATGCAGTTCAACCCGATCCCGCACATATTCTTCCCTTTTAGCTCAATTTTAATTGACTGTATCGGATGACGCGTGGCCCTCAGTTTCGACTTCCATTCATCTTCTCTTATCCCTCTGGACTCTTTCTCTTGCTCCTCTGACCTCCTTCTCTTTACCTCTAGCCTCTTTCTCTTCCATCCTCCCTCCCCGCCCTTCCTCCTCCTTCCCCAGGTCACGTAGTGAGCGAGTGATTCCTTCTTGGTCCAATGGGTCACTCGTTGTCCGGTAATCCTTCAGCTGTCACAATCGCATCCTGCATGGCAAATGTCCTGCCGTCGTCTCTGCATCGTCATTCCTGGAATGTGCAGCTCAATTAAGCGAAAACGAATCCTACGTGTGTCGCACACAACATCCGGGTTGTCCGACCATCTGCTTCTACAGCCGTCCTGTCCTGTCCCGTCCCCTCTCAGCCAACGTCACCCGGAAAAATCCAGTCCGGTCCAGTCAGCTGCGATTTAATCGCTTGTTTATCCGCCCTGATCCCATCAATATGCTCGGCTACATCCGTTGCTACTTCCCTCTCTCTCTTTCCACCACCCACTCACTCTTTCCACCTCCTTTCTTTCCACTCTTTCCCCTCCCACCTCCTTTCTTTCCACTCTCTACCCCCTCCCACCCACTTTCTTTTACGATCTCTTTCTCTCTGAGCCCTGCGACCCGTAGTTTTCCTCAGCTAATCCTGTATTTTGACACCCTGCAGCTCTATTTCCGTTTCCGTCGTTGTCGTTGTCGTCATCGTCGTCGAGTTATGATTGACTGATTAGTCGTCGCCCACACTCGCACATTGTTTGCTTTGTCCTGTTCCCTCGGTCCTTCATCCTTTCGTCCTTTTCCTCGTGGCCAACAGATGTGTCAACTTTTGTCGTTTTTGCACCTTTGGGTCGGCGATTCTCTCCATGAACCCCATCACGAGATGTCGTTTCCGCTGGTCCTCTGACATCGACTGGTCTTCTTTCGTCCCCTTGTATTCTCTTATTTCTCTGTTTTCCTCTTGTTTTCTTTGGTCTCCCCTTTCTTCCCCTGGTCTCCCCTTTCGACCCCTAGTATTCCTTCCTCATCCTGGTCCCTTACCTTTTTTTCTCTTCCCCTCATTGCTCGTTTCTCTCACGTCGTTGAGCATAATTGGACTGGACATCGCCAGCCTCAGCCTTCGCCCACCCCGACCTCGTCGGCTTTTTTTATGTCGATGCGATGATTACGATCTCTGCATTAGTCTCGGGTACAGGGTGTAGCAGGGTTCTAAGTGCCGAGCTTCTATCGAGGGTTGGGCTGGGGTTCATGATGGATTTGTTGACATCTTGACAAGTGTCTTAATTGGACTTGAGTGGCTTTGCTTTTCATCTCTATTGAAGCGAGGGGAGGTTGACATCGACGTCGTCGTTATACATTCATATTTCCAGGATCGGGGTGATGAGTTCTTTGGTATAATTTGACATAGTATAGATTACAAGGAATCATTTTCAACTGAATTAGAAGAAGGAATCAAGGAATCATTTTCAACAGTATTTGAAGGAATTATCTTCAACAGAATTTGAAGAAGGAATCAAAGAATCATTTTCAACTGAATTTGAAGGAATTATTTTCAACTGAATTTGAAGGGATTATTTTCAACTGAATTAGAGTCAAGGAATCATATTCAACTGAATTTGAAGGATGAATCATCGTTCATTATTATATCATCGTATCATTATAAGAATGAGGAATTCTTTGTCCTGACGATGATTGAATTTACTACATCTGGTTACCTTTACACAATTTGAATATACTCCATTGAACTCTCATCCCCCCGACCATCCCACCATGCAATCCCACTTCGAAGTCCTCGCATCGACCTCGGGAACTCGGCGAGGACTTGTGATGCCCAGGGCTGTTCCATCACTCCGTCAGCCCTGCACCAACTTTGGCTCTCTCTCTCTCTCCGGTAAGGCGTAAATCCTTCGCAGGAACTGCATCAACAACAATAGTTTAGAAACTATGAAATTGCATTTCACCAGAGGGGCGAAAGGACAAAGGATGAGATGTAACGAGGAGAGAATGAGGGAAACAAGAGGAGAGGGGGGGGGATGGAAACAAACTCGCCAACATGCAGGTGCTGATGTTTGAGAAGAACGAGCAAATGTCCCTGCAGGATATATTGTCAAGGAAGCGCACCGACAGCAGCAAGGCAGGCGAAGTAAAAGTTTTGTTTCAAGCGAAACAAGTGCGAATGCAAAGTGCGAGGAAACGAGACAACAGCCCGATGATGACGACAGAGGGTTGAAGAAGAAGAATGCGTGCGAGCAGGTGAAAGGGAGAAAAGGAGGAAAGAGGGAGTGCGAAAGAAAGATTGAAAAGAGGGTGAAAGAAAGGGCGAATAGATGGAGTGCGAAAGAGCAAGCGAGAGAGAGAAACTAGGGGAGATCTCAACAAAACCAAAAGAACACACTTGAGCTTTTAACGGTAAATTGAGTGTCGGTGAGGAAAGTTTGCAGTTTACTTTCTCCATTCTTTATTTCCATCGCTCTCGCGAATTCTGTCTGCCTCCCGCCCTCCCGCTGCCTCCCGCTCAACTAGTTAGGAACTAGTGTGCGACAACTTAAGAACAGAGTCGATGGAGGAAAAGAAGGAAGGAAAAGAAGGAAGGAAGAAAAGAAGGACGAAAGAAATCGAAAGAATGATGGAGTCGCCGAAGGAGGCGATGGAGGAGCAAAAGTCGAAGGGGGATGAAGCTCGCTGACGAGTTAAGGATAATGATGTGAGTTACGCGAACTGATCACTCGCTAAGGCCACGTGTTCGCCCCCGGGACAAAGTCAAAAGTAAACAACGAGAAAGGGAGGGAGAAATGGGGCAAGAGAGAGGTGGAGAAAGGAAACAATGGTTAAAAGGAAGAAGTGGTTAAAAGGAAGCAATGGGTAAAAGGAAGGAGTGGTTAAAAGGACAAGTAGAAAGAGAAAGAAGTAGTGGGAAGTCGATATGAAGGGAAGAAGAAATTGACGGAGTGCAAAAATCAGCAAAACGAAGAGAAGACTAGAAAAAGTCTCAAACGACGAACGATGATCTCTTGAAGCCGAGATATCGATGGCTTCTTGAGAACTTGGACCTGGTAACGGGTGAGAATTCCATGGTCCAGTAACCCAGATTCGAAGAGGATCCGACGCCCATCTTCGTTTCCTCGTGAAGTTTCGAAAGAAACAACGAGTTGTCGTCGTCTCCGTCGTCATCGTTAAAAATTAAGACTGTAGCAAACTTTTTAGCTACAACTTTCTGGCAATTTCATCGAAAATGAAGAAAAATTCACTCTGGTGTTGTTTGTTGTATTTGATGTTGTTGTTTTACTCGATGTTATTGTACTTGGTGTTCTTTTTGTTGTTTCTATAGTTGTTAGCATCGTTTTTCTTCATGTTTCTGAAAGCATTTGCCACGTTGTTGTGGCGTTTAAAAGTTTCGCAAGCAACGAAAGAGTGTTTTGCAAGAATCGTCTCATCCCACGTTCCACCCTTCGATGAAGTTATACAAATGCATCGCCCTCGAAGCTTCGATCGCGGTCTCGCATTTCAAACAAGTTTATGCAGATTCGATGCGAAGTTCGCGGCATCGGAAAGATACATCGCTGCATGGATTGTTGGAGGAGGGGAAGGGGGGCAGATGTTGGGTTTCGAGGGCTGTCACTTCAGATTCCCCTCAGCCTCAGATTCCACCACTTTCCCCTGAGCTCCCCACTGTCTTCACCCTAACGACAATCGGCTTAGATCGATTGCATTTCAAAGATACTCGATAAGCATCTCAGGAATACAATGAGGTATTACAACAACAAAAGGTATTGCAAATGAATTCAATGGTTTCCAATGGTGTAGACCACCCCATCGAGCGATAGGATCCGTTTCTAATTTTGCAAATCGAATTCGATTTCAATTAATTTGATATGTGTTTAGTAATTAGATGAAAATTGGTTTGTTCTTGTTTCGTATCGAGCAGAGTTTCGCGAGCAAATGCGAAGCGTGCAGAAAAAACTAATTAAATCTGACCTCTGACCTGCCTTTGACCAGAGGTTTCCGCACGGTCACCTTCGTCAATAGTTTGCAAGGTATTAACACAGTTTTCGGATTTAATTTTCGTTATGCAAACATATTCGATTTTCGTTTTTTTTTTTTGCATTGATTGCTTTTTTCGCACTCTCATTTTGTGGTTTTTGTGTTTTGTTTTAAAACATAAAAATGAACTTTTTTTGCGGTTTGCCATTGCTAAACTTTCTATTTTTTGTTTATTTTTTTTTTTGCTTTATTTTACTTATTTATTTATTTATTTATATTGATGAACGGATGATTGCGTTGCCGTAACCAAACTTTGGCAACGCTTGGTTTTTTTTTTTATTAATGATGGCATGTGTTGTTGTTATTTTAAATTAATCCATTAACTAATCGAAAACCAGTCAAAATTTTTCGAATTTTGAGGGAAAAAGAAACTATGAATATATCAAAAATTTGAAAACAGAGATTTCGAAAATATGATTAGGAAATAAATAAGAAATAAAATAAAAATAAATAAATTAAAATTAAATAAAATATAAATGAATAAAATAAAAATAAATAAATAAATTAAAATTAAATAAAAATAAAAATAAATATATAAAAAAATATAAAAAAAATAAATAAATAAAATAAAAAATAATGCTGAAAGCAAAGAAAAAACAATATAAACCCATTAAAACAAGGAAATAATATCGAGGACAATAACTACTAATAACATAATCGATGGACACGGGTTCTGGAAAGCAGCAAAAATGTGAAAAAAAAAAAACATCAGGAAGTGAATTTCCATTTGAAACGGAGTCCAGAATTAATTACACCTTGCACTTTTTTCCACGTCATTTCTTACACGATTTTACTATAACAAGGTTCACAAATAAAAACAAGCAAAATGTTTGTTCAATTCATTTTTTTACAATTTCACCAATCAATTTTTTACAATTTCTCCAATAAATTTTTTATAATATCCAAATTTGATTTTTATTTTTTTTGATTAATATTTTAATCCATTTTCATTTCAACTCGGTCACAGAATTTTTAGTTCATTAAATTTGATTTTATGTTGTGTTCGTATATTATTTTTCATAATTTATATGTTGAACTTAATAAATGTCAACATCGTCTGAAACTTAAATAAAATGAAATTTTTGATAAAATGTTAAAATGTCATCAACTCAAATCCCGTATGTTGAGAGCTAAAACAGGTAAAACCTTCTTCAATAAAAACTTCCTCAATTTCCCTCAACTGTTTTTGATTTATAATAACTATGGACTTTATTATTTAATATAATATTTAGAATATGTTCATCTTGTAAACTTAGGTTTAACTATTTTTAAGAAAGAGTTTAGTGTATTAATTTATTGTAGTTGATCACAATTAAAACGATAATCACGACGACAAAATTAATATAATATTTACCCGACACTTTGTTGAGAATCCGCGGCCGTCCCTCGACCGTCAGGATCGAAGAGCGCGATGCAAATAAAGACAATTGGACGAAGAATAGGCAGACAAAAACTCCGGCCCATAATCGCGAGCCGCCCCACATGCTTCCGTTTCCGTTCTGCTTCTATGGCGAATGCCTAATTTATTTCTACACACGCTAGATTTAGTAAACGACCGTTAGAATTAGAGCCAACCGCACCAAATGTAGACCAGATTCTACGGCTTTTGAGGTGATTGTGACGCATTTTGCTTGGATATATTTAATTGAATCGCGATGCATTTAAATCCTCACACACACACACACACACACAAACACATAGCCAAATGTCTGGACACGTATAGGAAAATGTCATGCGAACTTCATGAATTTCTGCGATAATTACAAGAAGCCGAGCCAAAGTCAAAAATTTGCAAATTCACCTGAATTGGGGGCTATTCGAAGGCAACATGAAACCATTGCAGACGACTCAATTAATTCCGAAATAAAAATGCAAAATTAGTCAACACAAACTAAAAGTCATTCCGGGGCAGCGGCGATTAGAATTTGTTAAAATCGATTTTGATTTGAAAATCGTCGTTCGACACAAATTAAATGGAGTTTTCCACAATCTACAAGGGTGCATTTGAATGGGCCCGATTTAATCTGATCTGGAAACTCTGAAGACCAATAGTTAAGAGATATTAAGGAATTGATCCGATTTATGCAGACCTTTCTCTCTCTTTGGACAAAATCGCCATCGTGTCTGGCGGCGCGCTTTTTGCCGCCCAGTCGTTCCCATTGAAAGTTCCAGCGAACACCATCTCCTTCAACACGAGAAGAACTTCTCGGAGGCGAAACAGTCGATGGCCTGACGCCTCCCTCCGCTTCCCTTCTTCTCAGACCGACGCGATCCGATCCGATCCGAGTGTCTCTTCAACCACTTCAGGCATCAAGTGGTGGAGCAGTGGAGAGAGAAGAGAGTCCACTCCGGGAGATGAACGACCCAGGCCAGACAGTGGAACGAATCGTGCGAGAGGAAGTTGGCAAAGAGTCGCATGCAGGGTTGCCATTTGAAACATTTGTGGCATACTGAGCAATGGCAACATTTCTATGAATGGTCTGTTATTGTCTACAGATTTTTGAGAGCAAAAT
Source organism: Coelopa frigida (assembly GCA_017309665.1). NCBI lineage: Eukaryota > Metazoa > Arthropoda > Insecta > Diptera > Coelopidae > Coelopa > Coelopa frigida. Next base: position 33,812,285 of record CM029561.1, on the reverse strand, counting down.
TCATCGTGGGATAGCTTAGTATTACGGTTGACTAAATAGAAGTACTTTCACCCATTTCACTGGTGTAATAATAATAATCACTTAAATCTAGAGATTTTTGTCTGGAGGAGAAATCGAAGTGTAACAAAGTAAAGTGAGTTTTTAAGATAAGGAATTTTGGTGCAAAAATATAGCTTTTGAATAAAGATAAATATTGAATTTTGTTGTTCCAAAATACAGCAAAAAATGGGAAACATAATTTTGATTTTCTCAAAATATTTTAATTTACCATCATAAAAAATGACTCAATTTTGAATTAAACTATTGGAATTCGTTTCTTCGTTTCTTCTATTAAGAAAATTATTTTTGGAAAAAAAAAATTTTTGCTAATTTTTAACCCACAACCTCCAACCTGCAATTAGTCCCACTGTCTCAATGTGGCAACCTGTTGTTTATGTAATTTATGTCAGTTTCTCTCTTTCAAAGGCAATCGCTTGCTCTCTCTCCCTCTCTCTCTCCACAATTTTTGGGATCTCTCTTTCAACACGGTCCATGCCGGCCGGTGCAGAAATAATTATACACGTCAGCAAAAAGTAAAAACCGCAAAAGTCATCTTCGAATGGAGTCAAGCCACGCCGAGAAGAATCAGCAAGAGAGGGCCCAAAGTGGAAGAGGCGATGACGAAAAACTCTCGAGACCGAGCCGAGACACGCCACGAGTGCCGACGAGGGGCGATCGGGGGGCCCTGGGGGAACGTCTGGAAGGGCAGAGGAATGCAGTCGATCGAGTGCTGGAGACGCGAATCGAGGAAGACGAAGAGATGAAGGTGAAGAAGAATTCGCCACGGCTGGCCGGATGTGGAGACGAGACGAAGGGCGCACAGTCAGACAGATGGAGAGAGAGGAAGAGAGAGCGAGAGAGTGAGAGCGAGAGAGAGCGAGAGAGAGAGAGAGAGCGTCATCGTGGAGTGAATCAGTCGGCGGGGAGGGCGGGAAGGAGGCAGGTGGGCGTGGAATGCACGCGACGTTGCTGCCGGTTCTCTATTGCGGACTATTTTTAGATCGCCACCAGCCTAAAATAGAAATGAATTAGCGGCGCGGGGCGTCGATCGCAGCGAGTGGGGAGGGGATGGGGGCGTTCGCGTGGGCGGGGGGGTGGTTGAATGGAGCGGGCCCCCCATTTCTCAATCCAAGCGAAATTGATTTATGGGCAATTGCGATCAGAGTCGCCACTCACCTATGCCCAGCGGCGTGCCGATCTTGCCGGAGACATTCAGGAACTTGAACTCCATGTTGATGAGGCCTTTGCCGCCGAAGAAGGAGCCGGCGCCAGGGCTGCCCAAGCCGTGGACGCTATTGGCCGCCGCCGCCGCCAATGAGGCAGCCTTGGAGACGGACTTGTCGGCAGTCGGCGGCCCCAGCGTCGTGGCCCGAAACGCGTGCAACTTCTCGAGCAGCGCCGAGCCGCTGATGTTCGGCATCAGGAAGCCGCCGGTCGCCGCCGGTGCCGGTGGGGCGTTGGCCGCCTGGGCGGGATCGGCCGCTGCCGTCGTGCAGAGTTTACTGATGCTCAGGATGCATGTGATGAAGATGAAGTTCGACGAGGTGAAGCTAAAGCTGATCAGCTGCTGGACCTTGCTCTGGTAGTTGTTGCTGCTGCTGAAGAATTTGCTGACTTTCGGCGGTTCGCTGCTGCTGCTGCTGCTGCTGCTCGAGTTGACGGCGTTGACGCTGGCGTTGTAGGAGGAGGGCGAGGGCGAGGAGAGTGTTGCCATCGTATGCTGGTGTCCAATGTATTCAGATTTTTTTCCTTTTTGACACTGTTTCACTGATTTCAAATCTAATACGATTTTCAAATCTAATTCAATTTTCACTTGCGTAGTTTATGAAAATCTTGTGACGTTGGGTTGGTTTCGCCTCACTAATTTTAATTTATTTTCTTGATTTCTGAAAGATTTCGAGATTCACGTTGATTTTGAGATTCGACGCCAAGGCTGAGCGAAATCTCTTCACACACGTTTGCATTCACTTCCGTTTTTCTCGTTATTTCGGGCAATAATTAGACGATAATATTTTGGGAAATAATTAGACTATTTTCGTATGTTTAAAATAGGTCCACGTGTTGCGGCCCAAGGTTACCACGCCCCTCGGTTCCCTTCCCGCCCCCTCGTTTCCGACCGCCCAATTCACGAACAGTGCTGCCAAACGAAGGATGGATTGGGTTTCATGACATATTGCAAATACTTCTTCAGAGGAATTAGCAAAAAGATTAGAACATTTTCGAATATTAGAAAATTTTCGAATTTTTCCAAAGAGAAATAAGACGAATGCGATGAAATGTGGAATCGCAGAAAAAAAGTGTTGCCAAGGTAAACAATCGGAAATCGCTGATGTCGAGGGGAAATCGTTGAAGCCGAGGGGAAATCGATGCACTGAGCAGTGAAAAAGTGGTTTTCGATAATTATTATTTAATACCCACTAATGCCGAGTCAGCTGACGGCTTATTATGCAAAATATGTGTGTGTGTGAAGTGGTCACAAACAACAACAACAACGGAAAAATATGTATGAATGTGAAGATGAAAAAAAAAAAGCAGGTGAGTGCTGCCAAATTTCGCCGGCGCAACGGGCGTAAATCGCGCATTGTAGCGAGAATTTTCCAAAAAAAAAAAACTTTTCTTTTTAGCTTTTCATTTTTGGTGTCGCACGGCAAAACGTCGAAAAAGAAGAAGGCCACGGGTATTCGGCCAAAAAAAACAAAATATGGGAATGGGCTGAAAAATAAACCAGAAACCGAGCAAACATAGAAGACGACGACACCAACAACAACAGTTGGGGGGGGGGGGGGTCGTCAACAGCACGCACGAATTTTGAAACGACGACGACGAGCGAAACGCGCGATGACGTCGAGCGGTGGCAACCGGCTAAAACAACAACAAACCGACGAACCGACCACAATCGCCAACGAAAAACAGCAAGAACAACAACAACAACAATAACAATAACAACAACAACAACGACGAAAACTGAAAACTACAACAGCCGAAACACGGTTAAACGGCTTTTGCCCATTACAGTTGTAGTTGTTGTTGTTTCGGCTGTGGCTGTTGTGACTAACACGATTATAGTGGTAAGAAGTAGTTGTTGTTGTTGTTGTGAGCGAGCGAGCATTTTTGTGCACTTTTTGCATTTGGCTCTTTTTTTGGATCTGGCAACGCGGCGCGCAGATGACTGCGAGAAAACATACGATAAAACGCAGCCAATCACAGGTCGCAGGTCGGGCACGTGTTCACGAGACGCCGAAAAGCGCCGAAAGCCCCCGAAGGTTTTCCTTGGTCCACGTCGTCGTCGTCGTCGTTTTCGTCTTCGTCGCCAGGCCGATCGGTGAATTTCTCCCGCCGCACCCCACTATTGCGAATTTTCCCCACGATCCACATGCAACAGCACATGTCGGTTTTTTATTTTAAATTTAAATTTTTTCGCCACTCGTTGCTTCTCATTTCAATTCACACTTTTTTGTCTCCGCCCGTCCGTCCGTCCGACCGTGTGTTTGCGAATCAAGAATAAGAACACAAGAACAACAACAACAAGAACCGCATCGATATCGAGACCAATACTAACAACAATAACAACAACAACGATGAGTTCGAGTGCCAACGAACGAACGAATGAAGGAACGAACGAACGTCTGAGAAATTCGCGATCGTGTTTCGAGCTTCGAAGACTTCACGTACGCAACGCAAACGTAACGACTTCGGCACGGAACGCACGGCAATCGACTGACTGACGTCTCGACTCGACGGCATCGACGACGGCAACGACGACGTTGACTCGGGGCAACTCGTCCGAGGTTTCGCACCTTTCCGCTGCCCGCGTTCTCTCCGCTCAGCGCCGACCGTCGACCGAGCTGTGGAGCCACAACCGCTGTCTTGTCTGGGGTTTCGTCGTCGTCGTCTCCTCCTCCTCTTCCTCCTTCTGCTGCTTGCTACGGTTCCACGATATTCTTTCTGGCTGGCTGAGAGCGATCGAGCGCGCGCCGCTCTTTTGGGCAAAACACGTTAAGTGCGGATCTCGGCGAGAACAAACTAACTCTTTTTTGGCCCGGCGTGTGACGACTGCGGCCAGATAACACGGACAGGCAGACAGACAGCCAGATAGAGAGACAGACAGACAAACAGAGAGATAGACAGACAGACGGAGAGATAGACAGAAAGACAGAGAGACAGAGAGACGGCGGACGAATCGATCGATCTGGAGACGTCACCTTCTCTTCGCACAATCGGCCGAAGAGTGGCGAGATAGCCGGTTGTTGTTGTTGCTGTCGGTGGTATCCAAAAGTATCCAAAGAGAGAGAGAGAGAAGCGCTCTCTTCCGCATGAAGTTTTTTCTCTCTCTCTCTCTCCGATTTATCCGAATGATAAGAGGAATTTCCGAACCACTTGTGCGAGGCTCCTTCGGCAATCGATCGAGCGCTTTGGGGCCGGACGGTGGGGCAATTAACGGGTGGCCAGATCGAAACCAGGGCGAGAAGAAGACATTTGCATATCGAAGTGATGTTTATCGAAGCAGACCGAAGAAGGGTCTCTCGGGGTCGAATCGAGTCGAATTCAATTGGAATTCTATATGGGAAAATTAAGTAAAAGGGCCGACGTTGGCGGTCTCTAAATTGGTATTCGAGGTGATCGAGAGGTGGCCCTTGATCTCGAAATTGGGGATATCACTGTCGATCTGTTCGATTTTTAATAATTTCAACGTTAGCACCGTTTTTGAATAATTTTTGACCCTTTCTCAATTCATCGCTTTTCAATTCATCGTTTTTCAATTCATCGTTTTACAATTCATCGTTTTTCCACTCCTAATTTTGCAATTCATCGTTTTAATCGTTCTGATATTCACTACCACCGAGAAGATCGCGACCGAAGGATCCTCGCGGATCAGGAAACAAATCGTTTCGTCAATTGATGGGGGAAGAAGGAGACAAACCGGAAACCACACACAAACACACACTCAGAGACACACTTCCGTTAACAAGCGAGCGCGACAAACACCGTGCGAAAAAGGAAAACACCGTCGTCTTGAACACCGCACTGGAAAAGAGGAGCCAACGATTCCCGGCCAAAGTTCGTTCGATTCTGAAGCGAAGCGAGCGACGGCAGCGACCAAGAACCGCGAACGAATCGAATCGAAGGGAAGGGCGGACAGACGGACGGACAGACAGACAGACGGACAGACAGACGGACAGACAGACAGACAATCAGTTAGAATGCCAATGAATTCTCCATATGCGCGGGGTCGCGGCGAAGTTTGGAAATCGGAAATATCACACGGCCAGAGATAACGACAATAACAACAACAACAAGAACAAGAACAACAGCAATGACGGCCGAAAATAGTTCGCGAAGGGAATCCCGAAATCAACACCTTTATTGTTCAATTAGTCCGCGGATTTGAACCATTTCCACCTTCCCACCTCCCCCCTTCGCCCCCTTCATCGGGGAAGCCACAGAACCCTCGCTATCGCGGCAGGTGTCATGGCCGAAAGGATGAGGGGCGGTGCGGGGCGTGTTTGTGGTCAGAACGATCGCGTGCGTCTGAACTTGCGTAATACACAGGGCAACAACAACAACAATTGACAGTGTGGCGCATCAATCGAGGGGGGAGGAGGAGGCGAGGCGGGGGACAGAAAACACAGGTGTCGAGTTCAAGTCGATGACAATGGCATTTCGACAGCTCGTCCGACGCACTCGAGGACGCGGCGGGGGGCAGCGTGAGGTCGTAAGGGTGGAGGGGCGTGGAAGGTCGTGTGGGCGTGAGGTCGCGACCCTCGTTATGAGTCGATCTGGCAGCACTTTGAGTGACGGCGCTTCGCAGGCCACCGACGTAATAATTCAAACGCACATCATTTTGTTCGTCGTTTGGTTGTCCGTCTGTCTGTCTGTCCACCCGTCTGTGTCTGCGGACGACAGCTGCAAGTGTCACTTAATGAGGGACAACAACTCGTCACCGAGGGAGCCACCAACAACAACAATAACTAACCGAACTGAATGCGATTCGCGGGACGATTAACGTTTGACGACGACGACAACAATTTGTCGTTGCGGAAAATCGCGTTTTGCACCGACGTCTATCGCCGGAAAAACTAAACAAATGAAAGCGCCAGGGAAATCAAAAGGCCGTCGAAAGGAAAGAAAAACCACACGAACTCATGTCTCTCTCTCTCGTGCTCTTGTTCTCTTCGCAGAGAGCGCCAAATGAGAGGCGGAATTCGCGCTCTCTCTGTCCAACCGTCTCCATCTCGCTACACCCCACAACAAGCCTCTTGAATGAGAAACATCTCGCGAATTAAGAAATTGCGACACGCGATCTCTCAATGGGCGAAGGAGACGGCGAAAAAAGAGCAGCGCCAGAGAGATTCGCGAGTCTCGCCAGAGTGGCCTAACGAGAGGTGGATGGGGGGGCGGGTGTCCAGAGGGAGGGAATCACTTCAAGTGCGACGATTGAGGCGATCGCTCATCGTTCGACGTCGTCGTCGTCGTTTTTAATCGCCGTTTCATGCGAGGAAGCGTCCGAGTCGAAGGCGTGGAGGGGGCGTGGCCGTCCTTGACCAAGGTATGCGAATGCATCTAATTGTTTTTTTTTCCCGTAATCGACAGTAGTAAAAACTTGTGGATTTGTTTTTCCGATATAACTGTTTGCGATATGACTTTTAATTTATTTATGATTGTTTTTTTTTGTTGTTAATTTTTTGCGTGTTTTGTGCGGTTTAATTTGTGTGTTTTAACTTGTGTGGTTTAAATTGTGTGTGTTAATTTGTGTGGTTTAATTTGTTTATATTAATTGCGTAATTCGCTAATTTTCTTTATGCAAAAATGGGTTCGGTCCACGATGATCGGATGATCTTTCAATAGTTCCTTTTTTTATTTATTTTCCTTTCTTCGCTTTTTGTCGTTTTTTTTTCTTTCTTCTCTTCTAAATCTAAACACGAGTAACCGATCGTTACAGCCGATCACTGGGCACGAAGTAATCACTCGGAGTCGTTCCGGCGATCGCGCTCCACTCGGGGCACCCACCAGAGCCGAAGACGAAGTGAAGACACGAGTGACAAGAGACAACAACACCAACTAGACGTGGACGACGATGCGTTCGTTCTTCGCGACGTTAATTCACACACGAAACATAACCCGGCAATGAACGGCCGAAGGAGCCGTGCTTCGCCTCCAACATCGTCCTTGGTGGCTGCGACTGCTGCGGCGTCGACGTCGCTCTCGCTGCCACCGTCGAAGCCAACGGCGTCGTCGTTGAGGTCGGTGGCGTCCAGCGAACCGTTCATTTTCGTTTGTTCAAACGGGAGAAAAGAAAGAAGAGCAAAATCGCAATAATAATAACAACAACAACAGCGATTACTTCTGCCACAATAACAATAATAATAACAACAACGACAAGAATCGGAGCAGATATTGCGGCATCGCCAACAGTTTCTTTTGTGTCGTCACAGTTGCTCACTTTGTTTTCTGTGACGTCGTCATCGCCGTCGCCGTTATCCTCATCATCGCATCGTCAACCACGACATCGTCGTTGTCCTCGTCGTCGTCGTCGTCGTCGTCCTCACTCAACGTCGTCGTCCTCGCTTCAACGTCGACGTCGTCCACATGGTCGCCATCGTCGTCGTCGTCGTTGTTGTCGTCGCTGTCGCCTTTGTCGCTGCTGCATTCACTCGTCTGTGAACGCATAAAATCGCCGTCGACTCAATTTCCCTCCTCGTTGTTGTTGTTGTTTGTCCTTCTGCTGCTGCTGCTGCTTCTGCCATTGTCGACGACGCCGACGCAGATGCTCTGCCATCATTTTGGGTTCGGGTTTTTCATACACGCGAATATCTCGGCGAATCTCTCTGTGAGCAAAAGGAAAAATATATATAAAAGTGAATCTAATGTGCAACCAAACAACCACCATCTACTAATTCCAGACTGTGACCCGCGCTGCTCTTGTCGCTGTCGGCAAAGTGGTTGTTATTGTTATTGATGTTGTTTTTGTTGTTGCTGTTGCTGCCACTGTTCTTGCTGCTGGTATTTCCGCTGGTTGGCATCTATCTGCTGGTGGATTTTTGGCCAACTCATGTGCAAGAAGCTCTCTATCAGCCCAACACAGGGCGGAGCAGCCTTTGGCTAAGGATGAGTGGAGAAATTGTTATGTGATTGGCTTAGAGACTGATGTGGTCAAGGATCAGGCGATTAATCCCACCCATTATCCTATCAAAATCAATCTTTTGATTCCTCATCAGAAGATCAACGATCGTCTCTTTTGACAAGAGATCAACTTCTTTGAAATAACTGATCCCTCGATCGTCTCCCCGCCCAGTGTCGACTTCATTTAGCTGTTCCACCCTGTGTCTTCGGACTTCACGACACGTAACAACCTGCGTCACGTCACAATACGGCAACTGTTTACGTCGCTGTCCCACGCGAGAGAGACGAGATCGAGAGAGGACGAGGTGGAAACCGCTGCGATTACACGAGCCACATGAAACGTTTGGACCCGCTGGCGAATGTCATCGCGTCTCCTCAAATGTCCTTCTATCGGTCTGACTCTAGGTCTGTCTTTCTGTGGGAGTCTATCCGTCTGTATGTATGTCTCCCTGTCTGTCTATCCCTGTGTCTCCCTGTCTATCTGTATGTCTCCTCTGTCTCTCCATCTGTCTGTTCGTTCCGCCCAGTCTGTCCCCCTCTGTCCGGCGGTCCATCTGCATTCGTGCTTTGTTCGCCTGTCGTCGTGGGTCCTCCGTGTGTTTGGACAGGGCTTTTGTGGGCTATTTCACTTCGGTCACCGAGGATGGGGCGGGGGTTTGGGGGTTTGGGGAGTGCTGAGTGTCCTTTTCTGCTCCTGAATTCACTCTCGGCTACACTTCATCATTGCAAACGCTATCGCCGCCCATCATCATCATCATCGCTAGCGGACCGACTCCCGAAGCGCCACCAAAATATCCCGGGAGCCACTGAGCCGTCAACGCACGAGGTCCTTCACGGCTTGTGTTCTCTCTCACTCGCTCACTCGCCCATTCATTCATCAGGTCTATCTCTGTCTCTCTCTCTGTCTCTCTCTGTCGCTGCCCGTTTGTGGCCATGTGTGCGCGCGCTAATGCTGGCTGCGATTGCGGTCTCTTTGGCTGCGATTCCGGCGGCGCTGCGGTTCCAAAATTTTCTGAAATGCCCGCTGATGACGGCTCGTTCGCTGTTCGCCGTCCGTCGACCAGGACATCGTTGTTGTTGTTATTGTTTATGATGCGACAACAACGAGCGAACGAACGAACGTCGAAAGAGCGGGCGCAAAAAAAATCTGGCCATCATTGAGGCGGCCCAGAGGCAGAGCGAGCGAGACAATAAACACCCGAAGAGGAGGAGGAGGAGGGTGCTGTGATGAAGAAGAGGGGGGAGAGCGGGAAGTGAAGGGGGAGAGGAGGCAATGTGGGAGGAGGCGGTCCCACCGAGCGTTGGTTGGAGCTCCACCGAACTCCATCCAAGGACTCGGATGAACTCCAATGGAAGGAACGTTCGGCATCGATGATAATCTATAAGTTGGAAGCGCCAACAGGAGGCTGAAGGCGATGAGCTGGGGGGCGAGGGGAGGCAATGGATTCCGGGGTTCGGGGAGACGATGGATTCCGGGGTTCGCGGGGATAAGGGGATAAGGGCCCAAGTGCGCGAGAAGAAAGCCCAAAGGATAAGCAAACACCGTGACGAGTGCAATAAGCGACCTCGCCTTCCCCCCTTCCCCCCTTCCCCTGCCCCGGTCCTTGGCCCGAGGGCGACGTCGCCTCCCTGCGCCCGGCCACCTGAAGCCGCCTCAGGACAATCGTGAACCGGGGACCACCATCGAAGGAAGGAGGGCCCGGGACGAAGGAAGCTCCGGAGCCAACTCTTTGCATCCCCCCCCCACGAAATCGTCAATGGATGAGGGGGCGGAGGGAAGGCAGAGGCAGGACTCCAATGTCGCTGTCGACGTCTCTCTATTTGCGATTCTCTTTATGAATTCGATATTTTCTATATTTCGCCAAAAGAGCCAAATCATAACAATAACAACAACATCAACATAGCGATGACAACAACAACGCCATGTGAGAGAAGAGAAGGTGGGGGGACGAGAGAGTGACAAAAAAGGGGAACGAGAGGGACAAAAAAAAGGGAAGTACAAAAAAAACAAACGAACACATAAACATTCGACAGGATGTCGTCCTTGGAAGTGTTTTTCACATGCTATGATATTATGTATTATATTTCAGTCGGCATATATACATATACATATATTATTGTGATGCAATGTTGTTGTTGTTGTTGTTTTCATTGTTGTTGTAATGTTGTTGTTCAACTGCTTAGCCATTTCGACAGTGCAAACATCAATAAGGACGAAACGAAACAGTGCCGTGGCAAAAAGCGAAGCATCCTTTCGGGATTTCCACGTCCTCGTTCCTTATCCTTGTTCTCGTCCTCGTTCCTTATCTACGTTCTCGTCCTTGTCGTCTCCCGGATGAAGGCAGAACCCGATCCCACCGAGGGCACAAAAAGAGTCCTCACAACTACTGGACAATCATCTGGTCGCATGACCATCGCCATCCTTGCCAGAGCTCTCGAGCTCTCCGTGGCCAGGAGCAAGACAAAGGATGTCGAATCAATTGACGCCCACACACACAGAGCCAATGGATCGCTTCACAAGGAAGGAGGGTGAGAGAGAGAGCTCAAGGCAGCTCTTAGCTGTAATAACAAGCTCCCCAGTCCCTGCTCCAGGGCGACCAGGACGAGGTTGGGACGATGACAGGACGAGGCCGAGACGAGGTTGGGACGTGGCGGAAGCCGATGAAACTGTCAAAAAGCATAAAAATTGCGATGCAATAATAATGAAGCCACTGACGCCCGCACCCAAGGGTTGCTTGCAGTTGACGTCGACGTCCGGCGTCAGCGTCGGGAGAATCGTCAAACATGACAATCACAGCATCGACCGAGGCGCTGACAACGACGACGACGACGTCTGCGGCAACGACCGACGACGACCGACGGCTGCCGATAGAAATAACGGCGAGACGCGACGCGATTGGCGGAATTTCGTGTGGACGACGGCGAGGCTGCGACGCGATGGCCAGGGTCAGGGTCGGAGCTGGATCGTGACAGGAGGAAGTGGAAGCGAGGAAGGAGGAAGCGAGGATGAGGACGCGGAAGCCGTGGGCAGTGGACACCAGCACCAGCTGTTGGCACCGCACCATTTAACCAGCGGGCGACCTCTTCCTCTCTCTCTCCCTCCCTCCCACTTCATTCGTCAGCCCGTGTAAATATGCCGTGGGAGCGCCCGAGGAGGACACGAGCGCATCCGTTATAAATCGACGAAGTGTGATTAATTGACGTTCGACACCCCAATCGGTTCAGCTCGGCTCAGCTCGATTCAGTTCGGCTCAGCTCGTTTCGGTTTTATCGACTTCGGCGATCTGTCGTCGTCGTTGGTCGCGTGTTTTCTTGCATTTGTTATTGTTTGACAATTATGTTGTTTTTGCCATGATGTTTGTTTGCAAAACAGAACACGAGAGTCCGCTCTCGGCTATTGGTCTTCGGGGAATTATCCCGACGATGTTAGTGTTATTGTTGTTGATGATGTTGTTGTTGATGTCATCGCCCACAAGGCCCACCGCGAAATCACCACACGCCCGAATCTAAACCATCTCCATCCCTCTCTCTTTTGTCTGTTGGTCTGCTCGTCTCTCTCTCAACCTACCTACCTACCTCCCTCCCTCCCTCTCTCAAGCACGGTGTTTTATGGCCTCTCAGCGACGATTCGGCTTCGGTGCTCAAAGGTTTGTCTCTGACATTCGCCGTCATTAATTATGTTCCAGCACTTTGTCATTTTTAAGTGAATGTCATTGATGGGACGGGGGGCGTGACAAAGGACACGACAACAGGACCAACCGACAGGAACAACCCGACGTGGGTGGGACAGACGACGAAACGAGACAGAGAGAAAGAGATGGGGAATATTAACGCCCAAAACTAATATTGTTCGACTATTTCTATTTCAGCCGATGATGCTTTTCGTTTGTTGTCAGCGAAATGTGTGCGAAGTCAAGCGGTTGACATTTTGACAACAGCAACACCGTTTTTCTCACCCCCTCCCCCTGGCGCGTCGCTCGTCAACCAGTCATCATCAGCATCATCAACATCCAGTGGCTCCGTGTCCTCGATCAACCCAGAGCTCAATGTGTTCGTTCCTTCTTCCACCACCACCACCACCACCATCAACACCAAAACACATGCTGATTAATCGTTCCAGCTCACCGGCATGTCATCCCTCTCTATTCATTCACCTACATATCTCTCGCCATCTCACTCATTGTCGTCCATCCCTCTCTCTCTCGCGGCTTATTGTGCCTTTCGCCCTCGTTGTCATTAATTTATTTCGTCCGTCACTCGCGTTTATGATGTTGGAATTCTCGTTGGTGATTCCCGTTTAATTGAGGTTTATTGTGTCAATCAGTGCGACGTCTCGAGACGTTGATTTGCCCCTCTCCTCTCTTCTCTCTCTCTCTCTCTCTCTCTCTCTCCTCTCCTATGAAGGAAGGCAATCGTCATAAATTATGGGCCGGCTCTTGCTAAGATATGCCTAAGTTAAATCCTCTATAATGTTCTTCCTTCTCGCCTTCGCAGCCCATCAATTCATCCGTTGATCTGGCGCTTATTGAATGGCAATTAGGCGAAGAGAAAAGTATCAGAATCGTCCTTGTCGACAATCGCAGGCAGATGTTCCCATGTCGCAGAGACATTTATTCGCATTCGCTCGAATGGCGCTTAAGATTACGAAATCACGATTTTATTTAACTCGCTATTTCGTAATTTAAATCGCAAAACGGTCATCGGCCATCCTTCCGTCGAGACCACGGAATTTCACGACGGAGTCGAAACGTGAAAACCGAGGCCAACGATCGAGAGGTGAGGATACCAGGGCAGGAGGAGGTCCCTTATCAACCACTGGATCGAACCAATGGCGAGGAATTAAATTCCGGGATTAGTTTTATGAGGTGTTAATCTAAACGGCCCTGCGGTTAAATGAGACAACATCGCAATTTACGTTTATGGGTCAAGCGGCGGCAGGGGTCGTCGGGGTCGGGGTCGGTGTCGGGCTAATTACTCTGGGAATATGTCGCGTGTGCGGCGTTTTCTATTCACCCACCCCACCCCAATCGCAATACCGCTGTCTCCTATCGCGATCTCTGGAAATCTCTGCCGGCGGCCGATCCAATTGGGAAATGGAAGCAACATTCGAAATCGAAGAGAACGATGAATGTGTGCAGCGAGGCGGCAAAAATGAGTTGCGGCGGAACCGGAAACACCGATAAATGGCGGCAGGCGGCAAACAGACGGAGGTCGAAGTCGTCCATTGTTCGCGAGCGAGCGAACGGTCGAAGGGCGATTGAGGTCGTCATGAAGCCGAGGATGAATTCCGAGGCCACCGTGGTTTTCCTAATAGGTCTCTAATATCTTAGAAAAATCTTCTCCTTTTATTTTTTTCTCTGTTTTAGAAAAATCTTCTCTTTGAATTCACGACATGTTTTTAATGATTACACATGGTTTTTTCTCGCGGTTCCATTTTCACTACCACAGAAACTTTTTCAATTTTCCAGCGCGATTCATTTGCAAATCCGTTAACAAATGCTCCCAAAGCCCCCGAGTCCAAAGTAAATTCACTGGAAATTATTATTATTATTATTCGATGGAATTTCCGCTTCCTTTTCGTGTTCACCGCGTCTTAAAATCTGTTCCAAGGGTGATTTCGCAACACTTTCGCTCCAGTCGATCTCGGATTTGTTCAAAAACTCTTTCAACTCTTCTGCATTTGGTCGTTTTCAGAAAGAACTTCTCTTTATTTTCATTCCGTCAATTTGAGCGATTTCTCCCTTCGAAGACTTTTCAATGCACACACAGTCAGCCCTCACTCACACACACACACAGTCATCATAGCGATATAATAATAATCTCTTTCAAGCCCTAATGGGGCGTTTTTCGCGCTCAAGCGACTGCAAATAATAAACCACCAACAACAACAACACATTTCTTGGGGTTTCGTTCGTTTCTCTGTTGGGGGGCGTTTGGCGCGGAAAGGATTTGTTTATCATGGGGGGTGGGGGTGAGGTTTTGGAATCCTCTGCCGCCCATTGATGTGAGCAGACGATTACAAAGTTATTATAGATTATTAACGAAGCGAATGCCGATGAAATAATGCGATTGCGATCGTTTCACCATGCAATTGATAGGATGGCAACAAAGTTCCCTGTGGACACAGAAGAAATTCCAGGAACATGAATAAGAAACAATAAGGATTGCGAAATGTTGCTTCTGAGTTGGTTTACAAAACATTAATTTGGTAACAATATGGAATATGGAACGGTACATATACCAATATCTATATCTATTAAAAATACTTCAACTTTTTTTCCCCATCAAAACAACGGTTGGTTGATTTGAATCTTTTGTGTCCTTTCTATTTCCGCAATCTCGGAGAAAAAACGGAGATTTTCCGTTTTCCATCATGCTCTCATGGAACAGTTTGAGATTCACTGCATCACCACAGTTGAAAAGTTCCTTTTCTTCTGCCGACGCAAACAATTCACAATAGAATCATTTCAGTCTCTCTGAAAGTGTTGTGTGCATTATCCACACCAGGGATGCCGCCCTAAATTTTTGAGAAAAGTGAAAAAGTGTTGTGAAATTATTTGATAAACTTTGGTCCAAGAAACCATAACCAGCCCAATAATATTTTTAGCGAGCAAAAACATTTTTTTCACACTGTCATTTCATAAAAAAAAACATTTTCGAATATATGTATAAGTAGTTATAAAAAACGGGCGTTTTTAAATTTCTGAATCGCCCCTTTAAATTCGTCTGCGTACAGCTGTCACCACAGTTTTGACAGCCAGCAACGTTTCTCGCGCAGTTTTAAAAAGCACCGAACAAAAAAATTATTAGTTAAACAAATTTATAGTGCAAAGAATCCGTATAAATAGACGATCAAAATGTCTGGTTTCTCGTTTGGTGCTCCCGCAGCACAGGCTGCCGCTCCAGCTCCCACCGGTGGATTCTCGTTCGGGGCGCCAAAAACCACCGCCGCTCCGAGCACTTTCGGCGCGCCCGCTCCGGCTGCGTCTGGGGCGATTTCCTTCGGAGCCCCCGCCAGTGCGGCTCCCACGCTCGGCGGAACCTCTTTCAGTTTCGGTGCGGCGCCAGCGACGACCTCCGCCCCACCGAGTTTCGGATTTGGCGCCACAGCGGCGGCAGCACCTACAGCAACATCTGCTGCACCAGCTGCAGCTCCTTCGTTTAATTTCGGAGCACCAGCGACCACTTCGGCTGCTCCTACATCGGGGGTCCCCACATTGGGACTCGGCCTGGGGACCGCTGCTGCGCCTGCCGCATCATCGGCCGCCCCAACACTTGGTCTGGGCGGTGGAACATTCGCCTTTGCAAAGCCAGCCACAACAACGTCGGCGAGTTTAAATTTTGGCACAACGACTTCATCGGCTCCCACATTTGCGGCTGGTGGTGGCGGCTTGTTTGGCAAACAAGCGACGTCAACTGCGCCCGCTACGGCTCCCACGCCCTTCGTTGGCCTCGGGGGTGTAGACGTGAGCTCCACTCAACCGAAGGCTGGTGATTCGAAACAGGATAATATCAAGGTAAATTATAACCAATTAATTGGTGTTTTACTTATAAGTTTGGTTTATATATTGTAGGTCAAGGAAACCCAAGTCCCCGATGAAATTGCCAAGACCGTGGATGCGCTTAAAACATATATAAAAGCACAGAAAACTCTCTCCTCCGATATTGGCCGCACGTCGACGAGCAAATTGACAAATGTATCTAGCGAAATCATGAACCTGCAGTGGTCGCTGCAGGAAATCTCCAATTCGGTGGAAGCCAACTATAATCAAATTAAATTGCTGCGCAAAGAAACATCGAAAACCATTCAGTCTGTCGAGATGGCTCAACGCACACAAGATACCCCAGCGGGTCTGCAATTCGAGAATTCGGTTCCATTTCAGTACTTCCAGAATTTGGTGCTGAAATACGAACAAGACCTCATCAACTTCCGACAGCAAATCGCACTCACAGAAAAGCATATGCGCTCGCTAACGAACCCGCAAAATATTTCGCCTGAAGATTTGAAGCGCGGCTTTCAGCAAATTAACGAGAGCTTCATATCGTTGGCGGGACGATTGCATGAAATCCATCAGAAAGTTGAGTCCCAGAAGGAGCAGTTCCTCAACTTACGCAAATACCGTTTACGCGATGCAACCAACGTGTTCGCCAAACTCGATAACCCCGAAACAAAGGTGGACACCACAAAGATCACGTCGGGTCCCACACCATTCTCAAACATTTCCGCAATGAGTAACTTTGGCAAATCATTTGCGAGCACAGGAGCTCCCGGCTCCAACACGTCGAACCAGACAGCAAAGTAGTTAAATGGTAATTTTTATTATGGAAAATATTTTTTAATATTAACATAAATCAATGAAGTGTTTATTTTTGGTAAACGAATGTGTTTTAATTTTCACTATTTGAATTTTAGGAAACAAACTCATTAAATATCAAGCAGAGTTTAGATTTTGTATTTTTTTTTTTTTTTTTTTCGTTTTAAAGCTTATAATTTTATAAAAAAGAAAATATATATATAAAACGCAAAACGACGTAATAGCAGTATTTAACTTCATTTTAATTTCCAACCCGATTCATTACATGAACTGTTTATCATTTCTTAACAATTTGAATAACGTCCTCATCAGCCATTACATGTCCGATTCCAACACGTTGGGGCGAATATTTCGTTGAGGTACCCCAGACTAAGGCATATTTAAACTGCGCTGCCAAAGTGCGATGAATCGCGTGACAGACGTATTCAACACTGACGCCCTGGAAATAAAGATAGATATTAATATAGTTATGCACTTGAATAAGTTATGAATAACATACCTTTCTCAAAATGAGACCATCATCGAAATCTGGGGGTGCGCCAGGCTTCTTTGTGTAGACACGAATCAGTTGTAGAGCATCCCACAGGGCCTCCAGTAAGTAATCTAAATTCAACTTCATGTTACAACTGACCACAATCGAATTGGGCTGGCGAGCCAGACGATCGACTTCTTCAATCGAAATCTGATCGATTTTGTTGTAGACATAAAGACACGGCAGATAGACACGATTCGCTGTCACCACGTCGATGAACTCATCCTCGGTGCAGTCTTCACGGAACAGCACTTCCGCATTGAATATCTTGAAGGAGTGCAGAATAGTCTGCACCATCTTCTCGTTACAGCGCGACAGAGAGCAAGTGGCATTAAAGCTCAAACCACCTCCCTTCTTCTGCTTGAAGTATATATTCGGCTTCCGCTTGTTCAACCGGATCCCGACCGACTCCAACTCGCGCTCGAGCAGATCGCGATGCACATTTGGTTTAGTGGCGTCCAGCATCATGACAACCAAATCTGCGGTACGTGCAACAGCAATGACCTGCCGACCGCGACCTTTTCCCTAGGGAGCAGAGAGACGATCAGTTGGAATTTACATCGAGAACTCTCTCATGTTCGTGACTAACCTGAGCGGCTCCTTCAATGATACCCGGCAAATCAAGCAATTGGATGTTGGCACCTTTGTACTCAATCACACCCGGGATGCAGGTGAGAGTTGTGAATTCATAATTGGCCGCTTCGGACTCGGTTTTCGTGAGAGTGGACAACAGGGTTGATTTACCGACGGAAGGGAAACCGATCAACGCCACGCGTGCATCGCCACTCTTGAGCACATCGAAGCCATCGCCTTTCTCACCCTTCTTCGATGGCTCCAGCAATTGCGATCGATACTTGGCTAACTTCGCCTTCAGGAGGCCCAAATGGTATTCAGTGGCTGCAAATATGGTTGATATTAATAATCGGTTCCGTGGTCTAACTATTTAAAGGTTAAGACAGAAGAACTTACCTTTGTTTTTCTGTGTTCGGGCGATTTCCTTTTCGATTTCGGAAATTTTTTCCAGAATGCCCATCTTGCAATTTTCTTATAGCGACTTCTTAACGTACTGAAAACATCTACCAAAAATGCCTGAGAAATCTGTAAAGAAATTAATTCCACTTTACCCAGCGGAATTTTCTTTTTTTCGATTCTCCGCAAAACGCCGTGTTGTGTTTTTGACAGTTGGCACAAATTTGCGATTGTGTCCTCGACAGGGTTGCCGAAGTCACATCAATCGAAGTGTTTTGATCAAAACACTCCAACACTCCATTTTATTAAAAAAACACTTCAATTTTCGCAGCAGACTCCTCTCAAATCAAAGTAAAATCTATATTTTTTACATTGTATATATATTTTAGATCACATAAAATGTTGTTGGGCTGGTTATGGGTTCTTGGACCTGAGGTTTATCAAATTTTATAACTTCCCAACACTTCACTTTTCCCTACGCTCAAAAGTTTCGTCGCACCATCCTGGTCCTCGACGAAATGTCAAATTTTCTGACATGCCGACCGATTCACAATAGTTACTAAGGTAAATATTTATTTAAACCCATAATGTGGCCAGACCTCTACAATAATTTTTTTAATATTAATAAAAAAATCATATGAATAAAAAGATATTTAACATAATCTTATATATAAAAATGAATGTTTGTACGTTCGAATACAATAGACTCACGCATCGTTCATTTGGAGAGTTGTTGACGGTACACCCGTGATGGTTTCAGTTAACAAAATTATGAAACATTTTGTTTGCGGTACTCGGTTTCAAATCGGACGAGATCTTTAGCCGCAGTAAGCCAGCGAAATTGGCATAGAAAAAATTAAAATTTCAAAATTAAATTTGTTTTTGAGTGATTCGAGAATATTGTCGGATTTTCGATTAGAGGCCCCGATTAGACTACAGAGGCTTTTAAAGTTTAGTGGAGAAAATTTCACATAACATCCGTCTCAGTGAAGGTAGAGATCAGTCCAGATCTTTAGCCGCAGTAAGCCAGCGAAATTGGCATGGAAAAAATTTAAATTTCAAAATTTAATTTTTTTCGAGTGATTCGAGAATATGGTCGGATTTTCGTTTAGAGGACCCGTTTAGGCTACAGAGGCTTTTAAAGTTTTGTGGAGAAAACTTTACATTAGATCGAATAAAATAAATAAATTATCGACAATATTTTTACAGGTGTGTGGATCTTAAATTAACCACAAACACCGACAAACGATAATGAGTATAAATACGGGAACATTTTGGTTGGAAGATCATAATTTGAATTGTACTGCAATAGAAATCACCATGAGCTTCACTAAAATCTTTGGTTGTGCTGTCATCGCCATGAGTGCCTTCTTTTCTGGAACCGAAGCCATCAATCCGGCTGTGTTGGCATCCCTCGGCAAGAAATAAATTCATCACCTGATTGAATCCTGAATAAAGATGATTTTGACAACTGATTAATTGAATTGTGCATTGTTTTATTTGTAACTTTTTAAATATTATTTACAGAAATGAAAATAGCGTTTTTAAGAAATTTTGTAAGAACCGTGACGTCATCCATCAATTGCCGATTCTTTTCTTCCTCTAATAAGGCTGGTTTCTGTATCAAATATTGACACCAGACCAAAGAGAACTTGTTTGAATATTAAAATAAAGTAGCGTCTAAATTTTTTCTGGTGTTAAAGTAAATCACTAAAATTTTAAATCTCCAAACTGCTTATCAGGCGCTTACCTGGTTTCCACATAGCAACAGATCCGCCTCTAGCTCAAACAATCGTGAACACTTATTGGAGAGTGAAACACTTTGCGATAATTCGAATAATTTATTACACGGAGCGGGGATATTGAAATTTGGAGTTCCCATGCCCGGGCCGCCATTCGCTGGGACTCTGCGGTTGGCGGTTCTCCTGAACTCCTCGACGACCACGACGAGGCTGATGCGGACCTGGACATGGACGATGCCGATGACGACTCCCCATAGTATTTCATTAGCGCGCACATAACATTGGTAATGCTTATTCAGCTGTTTTGTAATAACATGGAAAAAAATAAAATTTCAAAATTTAATTTTTTCGAGTGATTCGAGAATATGGTCGGATTTTCGTTTAGAGGACCCGTTTAGGCTGCAGAGGCTTTTAAAGATTAGCGAAGAAAATTTGCCATAACATCCGTCTCAGTGAAGGTCCAGGGCACAAATGAAAGAAGATCTCCTCATCTTTCATTTGCGGTATTGGGTGTCCAAATCGGTCCAGATCTTGGAACATGGAAAAAATTAAAATATCATAATTTCCATGTTCCATGTGAAAATATCCGGACAAAACCTTGAAGTACAATATTAAGATGTCGTACAAAAACATATAAATTGAAAACCAAAACAAACAAAAAATATTCAAACTATTTTCAATATTGTATCTAACCGATATTACCGATATATAACAGAGGCTTAAGTAAACATCAGACATTACGAATGAAACGTTAAGGGTATCCACCGACAACGACCAGTAAAGAGGGGGAGGTGGTAGCGAGCGAACCGGGCCGGGCCGGGCCGGGGTTGCGAAGCGGATCCGCTGTGCTAGTGATAACTAAAAATTTAAAATAAAAAATTATTTTAAAATAGACCTGAATTGGTGATAATATTTTTAATATATAAATCATTAAACATAATTATTAAAGGAGTTAGTCAAACTCTAATTGTACTGAATCACTTTAATATTTTTGTCCAATAAATTCATTTTATTTACAATATACTCTCCAAAGGAGGAATCGGAGGAATCTTCAAAATATAATCCTGGATGTTAAAAATGTAGTTTCTCAACTCAATTTTAAACAGTTAAGTTCTGGAAAGTCATAATGATTATAAAAAGGCGTTATTATAAAAATATTAGTATAAAGTCTAGAGCCTAAACAATTAAGAATACGTTCTGCAAAATTAGTGTAAGTTAAAGTCCTGCTTATACAACATATGGTAGGTTGAGCTTAAGTTTGGCAAACAGTTAAAGATGAAGTCGTAAAACTACGAAATTATTAAGATAGTGAAGTCATGCGTTGTGCACCGGATCCCTTCTCAGGGGAGAAACAATCGCCTCCTGTTTCGACCACTCAGTTCTCGTAGACTCCGTTGCCGTTGTTGCCCATGAACTCGGTCCAGCGCTGCGTCTGGATGTCGTCCAGCTCGGAGCAGACCTCGCCCGACTGCAGCGACCGGCAGGTGCACGAGATGCCGATGCGCGTGACCACCAATTGTGACTCGTACCTCGGCACCGCCGGCGACACGTTCTCCAGCCGCGCACTGAGGCACTGCTTCAGGAACTGTTTCCGGAGCACGCGCAGGTTGTCCACCGTGTAGGCTGCGATATTCCAGAGATAGTAATTAGAACTATGTTTCGCAGATCACCGATTTCCGCGATCACTTACTCTTGTAGGCGCTGATCTTCTCCTCGACGCAGTTCAGATCCTGGGCCAGGAAGAGCGGCGGATACGTTTCGGACTCGCGGATGTTCAGCACGAAGGCGAAGTCCAGCGAGCTTCGCGTGTTGTTCAGCGACTTGAGCAGCACGCCCGTCGAGGAGATGGACGCCAGGAACCAGTCGTTGTCCGGCTCACCGTCCGCCTCCGCTTCCGGAGCCTCACTTCCGGCGCTGCCATCGCGACGTCCGCGACGTTTCCGGCGCTCGTTGTCGCCGCCTCCGTCGGCGGAGGAGGAGGAGGAGGAGTAGTCGAACTTGTGCGACTCCTTGATGGCGTCGCGCTCCTCCTTCTCCATCTCCAGGTCCCACAGACTCAGCGGCTCCTGCTTGTCGAGACTGTTCTGCGGCACGCCACCGGTGGGCAGACTCTGGGTCTCGTTGGCCTCGTCCTCGAAGGAGGTCACATCGCTGCGCACGTCCCGATTTCCAGGGTACTTGGCCCGCATCCGGATGGGTCGCTCGTTCTCGACAGCCGCCGCCGCCGCCTCGGGCACCTCGTTGTCGCCGTACAGGACCTCGTTGTAGTCCTCGGGAAGGCGCTGCCCACCAACCGGATCGGGCTCGTAGTCCTTCTGCTCAAAACAAAAAGAATAATTCTTAGATTCTGACCTAGAACAGTGAGACCACTCGACTTACGAAGTCCCGCAGCTGCTGGTTGCCCACGCCGTAGGCCCCGGCCAAATAGGGATAGGGCTGCTGCTTGGGCACCTCGTAGGCGGGCGCCAAAGGAACCTCGTTGTTCGACAGCCCCTCGGGCAGGGCGTCCACCACCTCGTCCACAGCCTGGGTGCGCAGGGGGTTCGCCTTGAAGCGGCGCGGGGTGTGCGACTTGTGCGTCTTCTTCACGCTCTTGTCCAGACCGCCCTCAGCCTCATTCGGGATCTGCTCCCGGTTGGCCAGGAGCTTCTTCAGCATCTTCGGGTGCTTCAGCGGCGACTTGGAGTTCTGCTTGGTGAACTGGCGCTGGGTGCGATTGAGGTGAACCTCGAGGTCGTCTGCGGAGGAGAACAAACATAACGGAGTTGGAGCCAAATGCTGACCCCCCTTACGAACCTGTGCTGAAGATCACGGCTCCTGGCGGCTCGATGTGGCGTGCGATGGCGTAGAGCTTGAGCACCGTCGAGCTGTTGTAGCGCAGGCGGCAGGTGTCCGCTCGGGCCTGGAGGATGATGTCGCTGTCCGGGACGAACTCGTACGCGTCCTTGGCGTCGTAGCGACCGCGGCACTGCATCTGCCAGTGCAGGAAGAAGTCGCCGCCGAAGGTCTGCGACACGGAGACGCCGCCCAGCAGGCTGCTCGCCCCGCCCGAGTCCGTCATCATGGCGTCCAGGAGCGGGCGGCCCGTCGCCCCATCCAGGATCGTCGTCTGCGAGTAGTAGTAGACGGGGAAGCCGGGTCCCGTGTTGTACTTGACCATGAAGTCGGTGACGTTGTCGTGGCTGAAGTGGCCCGGCACGATGGCGCTCACGCTCTCGCTGGCCGGGATCGTGTAGTTCCACAGCTGGCCAAAGGTGCGCCCATCGAACGCGAGCACGGTCGAGTTGAACGAGGCCACGACGATGTCGTCGACGCCGTCGCCCGTGACGTCCGCCAGCACCGCCGGCGCCATCAGCCCCGAACCCTGGCTGCGGAACAACGGCGTGAACTCCTTCTCGCTGGTGAACTGCATCAGCGAGAGCAGCCGGATCGAGTAGACGCCGCCCGGCGTGTTCTGGCCCCCGGTCACGATCAGCAGCAACTCGGTGCCGTCCGCCCGCGTCACCAGCTGCACGGGCACGAAGACCTCCTCGCGGAAGGGCGTCGGTATCGTGCGGATGGTCTTCCCAGTCCGGCCGGCGATCAGCTTGATGTGGCCCGCCTTCGACTCCTCGCGCTCCTCGAGGTGCACGGCCAACACCTCGGGCACCTCGTCGCCGTCCAGGTCGCGCACCACGTTGATCGTATACAAGTCCATCACGATGGGCGAATTAGTCTCCACCTCGAGCTCGCGGAAGTCCCAGATGCTGTGACCGTTGCGCCCGTTGATGGCGAAGATCATCTGCGAACGAGAAACATGAGGTTAAACAAAGTCACCTAGAAGGATGAGCTGAACCCACCCCCAGGCGTCCAGCCGCGATGCAGTCCGGATGGCCGTCGCGGTCGATGTCCACCGAGCAGAGCAGCGAGAACACATTGGCCACACTCCAGGCCTGCCAGAGGAGGGCGCCTGTGGCTCCATTCAAGGCGATGACCCCGCCCTCGCAGGGCACCTCATCGCCCTGTTGAGCGGCCTTGCAGCGGGGCAGCGGGTACCCCTCGAACTGGATGTTGTCATCTGGAAAAAGAAGGTCAATAACCGGAAAAAGGGAAAAGGTAGGAGAACCGCTGGACTCACCCACGCCGAAGCCGAAGATGATGTCGAGCACGTCGTCGCCGTTGAGGTCGGCCTTGCGCACCGGACTCTCGCTGTTCATGCGCGGGAAGGTGCGCGTCCAGACCTTCTGCACGCTGATCTGGGTGCAGGGCACGAACTCCGTGCCCAGGCTGTCGCCGTAGAGTGGCCGCGGCCCGGTCAGAGCGAGGCTTGAGCTCGGCGCTCCGTCCGGCCGGAACCAGACCTTGATGCGCTGCAGCGGGATGGGGAACATGGTGAGGATGAGGGCGGCCAGGCTGACCAGCGCCGTCAGGACGGTGAGGGTGGCCAGGCCGTAGCAGAAGGGCTCGCACCAGCGCCAGCAGCGACGGTGCTTCTTCATGATCGGCGCCGACACCTGCGACTTGCCGTTCTTGCGGCGCGGCGCCATCAGCGGCCGCTTCAGGCCCTTCTCCTCGCTGAGCTGCACGGGAACAAGGAGCGGGAAGAAGGTGATTCGTATCAAAAGTATATCAAAAAGTTGGGGCGAACCTTGGCGGAGCGGGCGTCCTTGATGAAGACGTCGTCGTCGACGTCGTCGCTGACCTCCTCGTCGATGGAGTCGCGCACCGCGATCCGATTCGAGGGCACATATGGTCGCATCTTGATCATGGTCTCCTCCTCGTGGTCTCCTGCTCTCGGTTCCTGTGCACTCGCTTGAGGGAATCGGTGTGAATTCGTTTGAAATAAGGTCTAGAGGCTGGCTTCCGCAATGACCATTGCAAGGTGAATTCGGAGTTAAGTGCGATTTCGGGTGTTTTTCCTGCAACGTCTGCTTTTAGGCTCGCTCTTGCTTCCACATTCTGTCAATACTTTTCGCACTTTGACAAACGAACGCTGGTTGTCACTGCGCCACACAGCCACAGCAAAATAATCAATATTTTCGCTGTCTGGCCCTCGGAATGGTCGCCTGGTTCTCGCTGCCAGAGTGACAGCTGCATTTGGGGATGGTGATGGTGGTGGTGATGGTGATGGTCGTGATGGGGTGGATGTGGTGGTAGTCGGCGTCGGCGCATGCCCATTGGCGAGGCGAGGAGGCAAGAACCAGTGTCTGCCCGCACGTGTTGCTCGCCCGGCCCTGGGCTGGGGTCGGTGGTGGATGCCTCCGACTCTCTCTCCTTCCGCCCCATGCGCATTGTTTACTAACAAAGTTGGCTCTCTCTCTGTCGCTCCCCCTGGGACAGCGACCGCTCAACTGTTGCTCGCTTCCCAGAACCCACGTCAATCTTCGTCACACGGATCCCTCAATCATATGATTCGCTTCCGTGTCCCGAAATTTGTCGGTCCTTCCCTTCCTTGATTTGCGACGAACTCCTTAAGGTTCAATGGCCAAGGAGGTTTCGTTTTATGAATGAACGGCGGCAGGAGGGAGTTTCCTTGAATGAATCGCACATTCACATATACAATGGTCACATATGTATGTATGTGTGGGTGGTAGAATTTCTTATGGTTTGTGGTTCAAATCTGTGAAGCATGAAATTAGCAAGAAATTACTACGAGGTTGTTAGGTTAATCTATATTTACTCATTTTTTACGTATATATTTCAAGCTCTGTTTTTACTTCAGTCTAATTTCAACCTCTGACCTTTTCTCTTTTAATTTCATAGTCAACTCGCGAATTATGAACTCTGAAGTGGAAAAGTTCCCTTTAAATAATTGACCTCAATGGAAATTCTTCACAGTGGATGGCACCAACTTGCCTACAAAGCAAAAGCTTCCAACGCTGTCTTCGCGTCCTCGCCAAAACCAACCCACAGCATCAACGCCCCCTCAGCCCCCCCATCGCATCCAGTTAACGGTAGGGATTAGATTATCTGTGTGGCGATAATATCGCACTTCCGACCGCGCCAAGGAAACACATCTATTCATAGATTCTTCCTCCTCGCCCTCTCTAAGCATCTTCAACTTTGCTAAGAGTTGAGTTCGTTGCATTTAGAGCGAAGGCAACAAAAAAAAACTACGTGGAAATCTATTCAAATGCATTTAAGCGAAAGTAATAAAAATATGAAATAAAACCCAACACGAATATTCTCAGTCGCATTTGGAAGAGAGAAGAAATGGGTGGAGGGGAGGGGCCTTAAGTGGATCCTCAATTCAGAAATTGAAAGACGAGCGGTTGAGAGCGGCTCCTCCATGTTGCGGAAGCGAGGCCGCGATGGCGTGATTATCTCCGACCCAACGCCAGGACACGAGACCGAGGACAGACACGTGCTTTTAAGAACTTCTGAAAGGCGTTCTTCGAAATAAAACGCCTTCGGAGCACCTTCCAATGGAAGCTGTTCGATGGAGGTCGCTTCGCAGGTGGGCGGCTGCAACGGGTGCAAGGAGCAAACGTCGCTTCAGCCAAAAGAGAAATCTCTCTTCGTCTCATTCAAAGTCAGAAGAAAAACTACGTTCGAATAGTCCATAATTAAATGTAAGTCTTGGAAAACATCTGTGAAGGCCAGGGCGAGCAAACAGCAGGCAAAAACAAGTCCGCCGGAGTCGGAGGAAGGCCGCCAGCACTTAACCTACAAATGCATTCGGGATTAAGATGCGCCCCCTTCAGACGCCAGTTGAGCAGTGGAAATGACGTCAATGTCCCGTTTCAGCGAGCTAATTTTAATTCATCGCAATCGGTCGCCAAGTTAATCATCTTAAATTCTCCCAGATGCCGTTGTCGTCGGCATCTGACCCGCCTCCCCCGACCTCCCCTCCCCACCCCACACTGCGCTGGCTCTCAAGGGGCGCCAATGGCCCTCAAATCAAGTCAAGCAAGAACAAAACTATCGGAAAATTTTTAAACTTTTCCAACGATGACATCGACATACGATTGTGTGTGTGTGTGTGCGAACAGATGTCTGCATGTGGTCGTGTTCGTGTTCGCTGCATTGGATACTGTGGCAAAATCTCTTGAGTCCCGGCTGAATACTTTCCCACTCAACGCTAACGAACAAATTGATTGCAAATTATGATCCTTGAGCCTTCCGTCCCCCGCCCCCTCCTCGACGGCCGAACTTGGCTGCATTGCAGCTCGAGGCTCAAGAGGGCCGGACAGATTTAACGAGTAAATCGGAGGATGTGAGGAAAAATCGAATGCATCCTCCTTCGAGCGGCGAGAGTATTAAAATTATCGAATTCGATTTGCGCCAAAATGATTTTCGAGTTTAGGGACATTAGGTCGGTAATTGCAGTGATTCTGTCGTCGGATACAGGGGCGTCTGAAACTCACGATCTCGAAATGGGATCCCACCGAGAGCTCAGTGTGGCTTCGACATATCAATAGAGGGTTTACAACCATTTTTTTGTGGCCATATCGTTCGATAGATTATTCTTCGTCGTGTAAGAACTTGACTGAACAGCTGCGAATTCTCTGCGCTGCCGGAGCCCCTTCAGCATCATCACAAAGCGGACCGCTCATCGAAGTCGAATCGATAGTTTTTTGCCGCACACTCCTTCAGCGGAAGCGCATTGGCCACACGCGCCACGCTCCACCCATCGCCAGATGAACCAATGTCAGAGCACTCGGGAGAACTAATGCTAATGCGTCACACACACACACACATAACCACTTATGCCCTCACATATACATATATCAGTACACAATGCACAACTATTAATATCGCCCCAGCATTCAGGCTGCGATTCTCCCCACAGGGGTCCTGGTTGATCGAGAGCCCGACGGCTCCACTGCGCATGGTCCAATTGAGTTGCTGAGACAAAGGACAAACGCTGGCTTAGCGCAGTACTTTCGCTTTCAGGGCGACGAAAGCTTTCGTCGTCGTCGTGAAAGGAAACTGCAAGGATAACAACAACAACCACAACAACGATGACAACGACTGCCACAAGCGAACACAACGACGAAGACAAGAAATCCCAAATAAGGTTGGTTTAAATTCAAACCTCTCGCGGAACGATGTCAGTTACGAGCGGAAATTCCTTGCATTAGGACGTGGCTAAGATCGGAGAAAATTCGTACAAACAGGCTGAGGCATGAAATACATATATTGCCTGAATGTTAAAAGAATTTCTTTGTAAAATAAAAATAATCCTGAAGCAAGGCCAATAGTAAAGAATCGAAACTAATGGCTAGATTTGTTCGGTTTATTTGAACGGAAGTCGAACGGGTTTTTACTATAGGTTACATAACTCGCGGATACCATGAAAACCCGTTACGTAACGTAGTGCAGTGAGAGGTTTTTAAAAGGTGAATTTAATCCGCGCGAATCGAGATATGCTGCGATAACCACATCAAGGATAATTCATCCAATTTCACGGGATTAATGGTGATAACTCTGGAGTTTTTGTAGGTTGTACTCGTCGGACTAGTTAATGAAATCGGTGAGTCGATCTGAAGTGGTCTAAGAAAGACATTTGAAACAATTCTGCAACATTTGAGTACATGTACTACTGTACAACTAATGTCTATTTTATACAAAAAACATAACATAATTTTCTCTCGTACAACATTAAGGGAAAGTACAAACCCTCTAATCAACAATACAACAGCCTACAAAACAAATCAACATAAATATATTATTTACTATTTACTATACTATTTCCTCTTCTAATAACCAATTTTTATACCCTACACTCTGTGATTAAGGATATTAATTTTTCCTTTCCGTTTGTAACACCTTGAAGAAGAGGCCGTATATATGGATAATACATATATTCTTGATCAGCATAACATAACAGTCGATTTATCGATCACATCTGTCTGTCCGTCTGTGTTTCTGTATGTTCGAAGCAACTTCTATGTAAAAATAGTCGATCAAGAGTTCAATATGGGATATCTGCTGAAATGTTGTATGTTGTCTTCAACCAAAATGAAGTATGTATGTTGTCTTTAACCAACCAACTATGAGCCCACGCTCATAGAACTTGTAGTGCGTATGGGATTCTGCAGTTTGTTCTATATATTGGGGTAATCTTTTGGAATTTGGTTTTATCAATAGCATACTTCATTCCACAAAATCATTCCTTTGGTTTCTAAACATGCCCCTTCACACACAACCATGTACAATATACCCCCAAGGTCTACTCTTTCATATACAATGCCTAAAGTGATCGAAATGTTTAATTGGTGATAATGTAGGTTGTTTAAACTTCGTTTAAGATGAAGATAACACTTTTACTTGTTTTAGAAAGTTTTATAATTAATTTGTACCCATTTACATCTACATGTATCTATTTATAATTTAAAATATTGCAGCTGGTCCTCACGAATCGAGCATGAGATTGCCTCAATTTGAGATTTCCTTGGCGGACGGAACGACATCATTGTCTCCGTCCACACTTTCGTACGCTCCTGTATGTCCTTTCCGCTCTGCCATTATCTCGTTGTTGTTTCTAGGACGCGCGGCATGTCCTTGCCTGACGACCTGTCATATGCCTCAATGGGACACATTTTGCGGCATTCCGCAAAAGTGCATTCGGCACTCGAGACGAGTGGCTTCGTTGCGAATTAAGACTCTATTGTGGCTGCGCATGGAGGTCTAGTGCATGCGCCATTTCATCCGAGCATTTTCGTGCATTCTGCTTTAAATTTCCATCGCTCCGAGCAGCTGTATAATACATATATTTATAGGCAGCTTCGAAGCACCAGAGTAAATACATAAGTGACCATGAAGGTAATCATTCGAACAGGTTAACAATCATTGCCGACCTCGCTTCTGTGGTCCTCGTGCTCGATCTGGCCCAAGGATTTCATTTCAGTGGGATTTCACTATCGAGAATATGTCCTTGCTACACTTCGAAACAAGTGGGTTTATTGGCGAGAGAAGCACACAAAATTTCACTTCAGTCTCTTGTAAATATTCATGTTTGTTTGTTTGTTTGTATCTATTTATAATAAAAAAAGAGTGATTAATCCCTAAATTACTACATAACTATGGACACTATTTACAAGAACACATTGTTGCTAGTCTTGTTTAATTTTATTGATATGTGAATTAGAGCCAGAGGCACGTGTTTCTGTTTCAGAGATGGATCCTCAACGCTTACTCCTAGCATTATTCACCGTGTGCTTGGGAAAATTTGCAGCCGCGGAATTTCAGTAAGTCGCAGTCAAATTAATTCCCGACACAGACCCCTAACGGCGGATTTCTCCCAAAGACAGAGCCTGGCTATAACGGACATCCTGCCGGAGGACATCAAGCGCTACGACAAGATGCGTCCGCCCAAGAAGGAGGGCCAGCCGACGATTGTCTACTTCCACGTGACGGTGATGGGCCTCGACTCGATCGACGAGAACTCCATGACCTACGTGGCCGACGTGTTCTTCGCCCAGACGTGGAAGGACCATCGACTGCGGCTGCCGGAGAACATGACGCAGGAGTATCGGCTGCTCGAGGTCGATTGGCTGAAGAATATGTGGCGGCCAGATTCATTTTTCAAAAACGCCAAGTCGGTCACCTTCCAGACCATGACCATTCCCAACCACTACATGTGGCTGTACAAGGACAAGACGATCCTGTACATGGTGAAGCTGACGCTGAAGTTGTCGTGCATCATGAACTTCGCCATCTACCCGCACGACACGCAGGAGTGCAAGCTGCAGATGGAGAGCCGTAAGTATTGCGATTGCGCCTGTGACTCGGGCGGAGCATGGGACCCTTTGCGACTATGAATTTGGCTGCATCACATAACTTCTTTCAATGCACTCCGCTCGGAGACGAATGTTTATTGAAATGTTGCTTGTTCTGTTGATATTTTGTAAACATTTGCATGGTAACTACACAACCGACCCCCTTTAGACCGCCCCACTTTGAGCTGCCTCCCCTCTTTTGCCACTAACCCCCCATTCGTCCGATCTTTCCGCCCTAGTCTCGCACACCACGGACGACATGATCTTCCAGTGGGACCCGACCACGCCGCTGGTGGTCGACGAGAACATCGAGCTGCCGCAGGTCGCTCTGATCCGCAACGAGACCGCCGACTGCACCCAGGTCTACTCGACCGGCAACTTCACCTGCCTGGAGGTGATCTTCACGCTGAAGCGGCGCCTCGTCTACTACGTCTTCAACACGTACATCCCCACGTGCATGATCGTCATCATGTCGTGGGTCTCCTTCTGGATCAAGCCCGAGGCGGCCCCCGCCCGCGTCACCCTGGGCGTGACCTCGCTGCTGACCCTCTCCACGCAGCACGCCAAGTCGCAGTCGTCGCTGCCGCCCGTCTCCTACCTGAAGGCGGTGGACGCCTTCATGTCCGTCTGCACGGTGTTCGTGTTCATGGCCCTGATGGAGTATTGCCTCATCAACATCGTGCTCAGCGACACGCCCATCCCCAAGCCGATCGCCTACCCGCCCAAGCCGGTTCCGGAGCCGGCGAAGAAGGAGCCCGATCCCGCGCCTCCGCCCGCCGTGCAGCGAGCCGTCGTTCCCGACGACAAGATCGAGAAAATCGAGAAGATCTTCGATGAAATGACAAAGTCGCGAAGGGTAAGTGTCGACGTCGCCTCAGGGCGGTTGTTCCCCGTTGTTAAGAGGTCCGTCTCTCCCTGGCCAGGTCGTGCACAGCACAAGGCGCGTGGTGCGGCCCCCCCTGGACGCCGACGGCCCGTGGATACCGCGCCAAGAGAGCCACATCATGCTGACGCCGACAATCGCGCCGCCTCCGCCGCCGGAACCGGAACCGGAACCCCCGAAGCCCAAGCTGACCCCGCAGCAGGAGCGGCTGAAGCGCGCCATCTACATCGATCGCACATCGCGAGTCCTCTTCCCGGCCCTCTTCGCCAGCCTCAACGGCATCTACTGGATAGTGTTCTACGAGTATCTATAGGTGCTCCCAGATCGAGACGACTCTTTCCAACTGCGGGCGAATGAAATTCCAACAGTTCCCACTTTTAAACAGAAGCCGAATCGTACAAACCAGAAGTCATTCATCTGAAATTTTAACTAAATCGGATAGCACACATATGCGTAAATATATTAATAGGAGATAATTGCTGCTGTACCATCATGATCATCAAACTTTTTAGTCGCCCCTAAGCTCAATTGGTTCCCTGCAGGTCCCTGGGAAATGACATCGATTGTACATAAATATGTTCAATTGGTTTATTGTGATATTTAGGAAAACTACGTTGCATTTGCCTTCCACAAAAATTATCTTATTCCCCACGCATAGAGTATATTTTCATACAACCGTTTTAATCTGTAGAGTTCAAAAGTTTCACATGATTGTTGTCAAATGTAGAATGAGTTGACCGAAGATCGTAAATATAATAATGATGTTAAAATTACTATACTATTACTATGCATACTATTAATAGTTTATTAAGTAAAAATAAAAAAAAATACGTTTAAAAAAATTGATTTTAATAGAAGGAATATAATAGAATGTTTCTCTTTTTTTTTGAAGTTTAAAAAGTTATAAAGGAATTTTGGTACATACATTTTGACACTTTTTTATCCTTTTCATTAAGAGTTTACTTTCCAAAAATCCGTTCTTAGTGAAATGTTGGACTTTGGTGAAAATGTGAATTTTGGTAATAATGTTGAATTGTAATGAATATGTTGAATTTTGGTGAACATTTTCAATATTGGTGAAAATGTTAAATTTTTATAATAATTTTGAATTTGGTAAACAATTATGAATTGTGGTGAAATGTTAATTTTGTTGAAATGTTGAATTTTGGTAAAAATGTTTAATTTTGTTGAATTTATTGAAAATGTTTATTTTGTTGAACATGTTTTGGTAAAAATTTTGAATTTTGGTAAAAATTTTGAATTTTGTTAAAAAATTTGATTTTTGTTAAAAAATTTGATTTTTGTTAAAAAAAACTTAATTTTGGTAAAAAAGTTTAATTTTGGTAAAAATGTTGAATTTTGGTACACATATTGAATTTTGGTGAAAAAGTTTGAGTTTTGGTGAATTTATTTAAAATGTAGACCACATGACCACACGACGACAACATGTGGTCGGAGTGAACTTTCGTCGATTAGTTTAGTAATCACCTTAATAAAAAAATTAACTATGTATATAACAAAACACAAATATAAAACTTATAAAAGTCAAAATTCTCACATATAAAACATAGTTTGAGAGAAAAGAGAGTATTTTAACAAACTAACACCTGTCGTCGTCTCTCAAATTAGAAATACATCTAAATTGACGTTGCGACTTGCGACGGTTTTCAGCTTGTCGCCATGTTGCTTTCAAAATAATCGTTTCCATAATAACTAATGGAAACATATTATGACGTTTGACGCCATGTCGTTGTCGCGTCGAATGTGTTTCACACATCGCAACTCTGCGTCTCCGAAAACCAAAAAATGTCGATGTGGCAACTCTTAAATTCAGAAAATACAACGAGTGTGTTCACTTGTATTTTCCAATCTTTAATTTACGAATTTATATAGCCCAAAACACGAACCAAGACTTATTCGATAGATTTAATTAGACAAATGTTCCCTCAAAATGTTATATTTTGCATGAAACATTAATTTCTGACTGTTTTTTTCATTAATTAATGAATTGGAAACCACAATTTTATGTTGCATGATTTTAGGGGAGATTTCCGAATATTTCCGAATTCAAGATGGCAGCTCAGTATATTTCAATGACAACTTCGTAGTGACAACAGCGCCACGAGGTGTAAGAATCTGGCAACGCTGCGTCATAACCTTCCTTTTTACCATAATTTCTGTGCGGTGTACACGTGTTTTTAAAGATGGCACCCGTCGAAAAAGCTAAAAAAGCCGTGAAAGCGGGCAAAAAAGTTAACAAACATCCACTCAATTCATACTTGAATGGTGGGATTTTGCGTTACTCGAAGAGCCAGGTAAAAATTGCAAAAATCTACCATGGAAATATGCTTTTGGACCTAAATGAATACCACCTACATTCCCTCAATGTGATCAGCGATGAAAAATCAATGACTATTTTTTATTTAAATCTGTGAACTACGATCGTTTTATGTGTTGATAAATGTTTAATCAGTGATTTTAAAGTGTAAACCTTTGTTTTCGTGAAGGACCAATTGCATTATTTCTTTAACTAATTTCACCAATTTAGCTCCATTATTAAATATTTATTTATTTTTATTTAGATGTACAAACGTCGTGCTCAGTATCGCCTGAAGAACACCAAGCGTCCAGTTGTCAAGAAAGAGAAAACCCCCATCTCGAAAGTTAAGAAGATCGGAGGACCCAAGAATGGAGGTGAACGTACTGTTTACATGAAGAAGCCAAAGGCCAACTACCCCACCAAGACCTTCGTCAAGAAGCGTCCAGCCAAGGGTACCTTCAGCCGCCATGTCCGCAATGTCCGCCCCAACATGAAGCCCGGCCGTGTGCTCATTATGCTGGCTGGCCGTCATCAAGGCAAGCGCGTCATCTTGCTTAAGGCTCTTGACTCTGGACTCCTGTTGGTCACTGGTCCATTCGCCCTGAACTCGTGCCCATTGCGTCGCGTCTCGCAGCGTTATGTTATCGCTTGCTCCACCCGTGTGGATTTGGGAGACTTCAAGGTGCCCGAACACATCAACGACTCCTACTTCCGTCGCATGAAGGTTAAGACCGAGAAGAAATCTGGAGAAGGTGATATCTTCGCTGCCAAGAAGGAACGTTATGTGCCCACTGAACAGCGCAAGAAGGACCAGAAGGAGGTTGATTCCGCCATTCTGAAGTCGATCAAGGCTAACCCAGAGGGTAAATTCATCAAGAAGTACTTGCAGAACATGTTTGCCCTTAGCTCGTCGCAGTACCCACATCGCATGAAGTTCTAAACTGGAACGTTCAACAAGGGGGGAGGTTGAGTTTTTATTAACTCGATTTCTGTTGCTTTTTTATTTTATAATTAAAACACAACAAAAATAAAACAAATTTGAAAAATAGATTTGTAAAATAAAGTTTACAAAAAAAAAACAAACCTCTTTCAATGCTGTCTATTGCGGGCATCTGTAGAAGACTACACTTTTTCCAGATTTGTTTTTGGAAAATATACCAAGTATTTTAAAATATTGTACTCCAATTATTGCGAGATTCTTGGGAAATTTTTTCTGGTTATATTTTCTGAAATTGAAACCATGTGGAAGGAATTAAAATTACAGCAATTCATGGATTTTAAGCAATACCTTTATTAATACCAATTATGGAATATTAAAGTTCACTTCACTAAAGGAGTATTCATGATAAAGAACACATACAAAATGAGAAATATACAAAAATATCAAGTTTTTAAATTTGACTAACCAATTAACTTGAATAAACAAAAGTATTTTCAATTCACAATATATAGTTCTGATCATACGAATAGAATTATTCGAGTAAGTAAATTCGTATTAAGCACAGATAAATGTTATTACAGAAAAGGTCATTAGAACATATAAAATACATACAATACAAAACATATACAAAAACTTATACTAAATAGGATAAATAGCTTCTTTAGATTCCATGTTTAAACGTAGCAGTAAGTATTGCCGATTCCTTTAGTCCAAACCCATGGAGTATCTGAACTTCCTGCGACCTTGCAGATACCACATTGTTTCGTGATATGTCCGTGGTAAAACTTCGGGTACCTTCTCTGGCAATACAAACGTATAGTAGAAGACATTCGAAGTAAGTTGAGTTCCTGTGTTCGGATCTAAGATATCAGCAACAGTCATCACTTCTAAGTAATTCAGTTCCGTGTACACAACATATGCAGTCATCTTGATAAAGGATGACACGCTAACTGGCTTCTCAAAGGAAATATCGCAGATGTGCTTCAGTCTGGGGCGAGCCTTGCAGTACAAATATGCACAAGTCCAACTGGTTTCGAGGGCATTCCTCATTAGAAATCCACCGAAGACCTTGTTGTGAGCATTGCGATTCTCCGGAAATGAAGAAAACGTATTCGTTACAAAGCTATCGGTCATCCAAAATGAATTCGGCGGCAGTATCCGACGGTTCAGCTCCATAACATCGAGGCTGGTGGTTCTCTGGAAGAGTTCGTACATAAGTGTCTGTTCGAAATCATTTGGCTCCACCTTGAACACGGACGATGCTTGAAAAACTTTACGAGACTTTTTGCGTTCTTCACCTCCGGCTAATATCTTTTTTTCTTCCTCGGTCACAGGAACTATTGGATTAACGGGAGCGGAGCCACTGTTTGTAGCATTTCTTGCAGCCATTAGAAACAGAGCACGAGTAATTTTTCTATAAGTCCCATTTTCGAGTTGTTCCAGCCAAACAACAATCTCCATCGATGTCCGGCCTACCCATGATACATGCCCAGATAGACGAATATCTTCCGTGGCTTTGGGGCGAAAACTCGTAAAGTTGACTTTATCGACCAGCACAGTGACAAAAGTGTATGGCAGATGGACATCATCGGGTAGAGTTGGCACCACGATATGTTTATGGCATATCCAGACAGCAAACAAATCCATGTCCTCCATCAGTCTTCCCAAACGGACGTTTCCAAGGAAATTGACGTACTTATCTTGCAATGCCTTATCCGAACTCAATGGTATAATGGCCGAAGTAAATGAGTCTTGCATCGAACGAGGAGGAAGATCTTCCAGCTTCGGTTCATATTGACTGAGATTTTCACGACTCTTCGGAATTGGCACATAGCCAGCTTCCAAGCCAAGACGTTCCATCATTTTATTCTTCACTACAAAAAGCCACAAAATAATCGTGTAATTTATAAATCTGTTAACATGTTACCATCGGTCATATTTCCTGCGAAATCGGGATTTTCCGAATTTTCTAATCCTATGTGGCGAATCCATCTATGAAAATTGATATAAGATCAATGAATTCTTATTGGAAAATAACATTAGGAATGGAATAACTTACACCGAAGTAGGGTTTACTTTTCTAATACTAAACGACGTCTTCAACAATTTGTTGTTGTTTCCAATTCTCAAGAATGACCTCAACATTCTGATTATTTATATCCCAAAAATGAGTTCGATTGTATTTCCTGTTTGCAAAATTATTTAGTATTATTATTTATTTATGTTTTTCTTTCCGAATAGTTTAATAATGACGCAATACGTATTTTACGACAAATAACAACAAATCGAAACACAAAATATTACTTTTTTTTATTGTTTTTATCCCAAATTTTTTGTTTGGCAGTTGTAACCAGAATATGAGCATGAGTTGCCAATCACATCGAAAAGAAATGTATTTGATTTTTATTTATAATAAGATAGAAACTTTAAATTTGATCATATGAGCGGAGGAAAATATATAGACAGACTTTTTAGAATAAGGATAGATCTTTTGCATTGAGATGATTATTGTTTACAAAAACCAAATTTTAAATTAAGTTATTTCGCGACCACTTTGCATCCCTGTTAGATCTCTTACATCTACTACAATTTACAATTCGAAAATATTACAGTGGTACCGTTTTTTCGCGCTCAATTTCGTTAAAAAGAAGTTAAAATTGGTTTAAAAACAACAATTTTGGTTGTATAAATACATGAATTAAAATCTATAAAAAAAATAATTTTTAATTTCCGCGGTTTTAGGTTTGTTTACATTTTTTAAATTTTCCGCGGTTTCAGGATTGTTTACATTTTTAAAAATCTTCCCTGTTTCACTGTTTGCCGCCCTGTTTACTTTGAATTTTTCGGTTGTTGAAGAATTTCAATTTTTATGTGCAAAAAAAGAAAAATAAAAACGATAATCCTTCGTATTTGTAATTATTCAACTATTTAACTAACTTCTAGAGAACTCCACACTAAATACTAAATTATGTGGAACAATTTCGAACAATCGCCATTGGAAGATGAGACCATAAGCAATGAATTTTCTTCGCGTGGAATCTTTAGGATTTGGGGTGACGATGAGGTAAACAATTTATATCCATCTTACATAGTAAATGTTTTATCATCTGAATAGAAGAAGTTCTCAGAACTGCCTCCGATATAAATTTCATATAAATTTAAATTATATTTACAGGTTTACAGTTACCCCAGAGTCCAGGCTTCAGCCCAGAATCAGAAACTCGTTATAGCCATTGATAAAAGCCTTGTTCTGTTGGAAAATGAGATGATAGCCAAATGTAGTTTTCTTAATTTCAACGCTATTATCGATGTAATGGCTATTTCTCATTCTGGCAATCTAATTGTATGTGGATTGAATGATGGTGAGATTCATGGCATATACATCAAGGGAATTCCGTTGTTCAACATGTATGTATTCAACAAGTTGTTAAATAGACCAATTAATAAATAGC
This sequence comes from Coelopa frigida, assembly GCA_017309665.1. Taxonomy (NCBI): domain Eukaryota; kingdom Metazoa; phylum Arthropoda; class Insecta; order Diptera; family Coelopidae; genus Coelopa; species Coelopa frigida. The sequence continues at coordinate 33,774,269 of CM029561.1, read as the reverse complement.
CCAAATACAGCTGCATTAAGGTGGATGATGTACAATTGAAGAGCAAAACATTTGCCGGTATACAACAGATCGATAACCGATTCTATATAACATGCACAAATGGAAGCGTCTACAAGTAAAGTTCCTTTCATATATCCATTTCTCAGTTTCTTAATCGCTCATTCTTTTAAAATAGGCTTAGTGAAATCGATGAAACTCCGCTGACTGCAAATTTAAACATCTCAATTAGTGATAACGAAACTATGGCTTTTGACGAAAGCATTATAGATAGTGTGTCTATTTCCAACTATATGAGTTCGAAACGCAGCTTTAACGAAGCAACTTCGACACTCTTGATGTTTCAGGCTCCTCGCATCGCCAGCGGAACCGATGATGATGGCGCCAATGTATCTATAATATGTGGTACTCAAAATGGGCTCTATTTCAGAAATAACGATGAACCCACTGTAAACATCGATGTACTTGAAACCTTTCGTGGAGTAAAACATATTTTTAATTTGGAAAATATAATGTAAGTAATAGTCCGGTATTTGTGCATGTAAATTTTGATCTTTTCTTAATTTAGTCTCGTTTTAACGGATTCCGGACACCTTCTGGAAGTATGTCCTTTGACAAAAATGCTTATAAACTCTGAAGTGAATGATGAGTTACTCATAGATGAAATGATTATAATGGAATGTAGTAACGACAACATTGAGTTTTTGGTCTTAACAAAAGCCTCAGAAAATGGGCAAAGATTAATGAAAATGATATCATATCCTTGTAAGTGCATATTTAACATTTTTTATGTGAAACAGATCTAACTCGTTAAACATTATTGAATAGCCTTTCAGTGTCAAAGTGAATTTGAATTAAATGATCATTCGTGGTTAGTTCAACAACCAAAGTGTTCGGTTAATCTATATTTCTTGGGCGGGGAAAATCTGAATAGTGAAAATATTCCAAGAATGATAGAAATGAAATTAGTCTCAGAAACACATCCCAGTGAACGTTTCAAGAAACTCATTGCTAAAGGACATTTGGAAGAAGCCGAGGTTACAAGGATACATCTATTTAATAGAATTATATCTTTTATATACTTATTATCTCTTCCAGGCTTTCGGAACTCAATTTGAAATTAGCTTACAGCCAATATTTGAGGCAAAGGCTAGGCGCATTATAAAGGAATTGTGTTCCCTTAACGAAGTAATTTTTTATATTTTCGATCTGTACATAATGTTAACTTCTAATTTTATTTTTTGTAGAATAATATAGATCATTTGAATGAACGCTTCGAAAGTCTTGTGACTCAACTTAACCAAATAGAAAATTCTGATTTTTTCAAGAATAATCGAATGATTTCATTACCTTCGAGAGCTGTACTAAAAAAGTTTTTGAATGTTATTTTGCAGCATTTAAATGAAGAGGTTTGCAAACATAATATATAAGGACTAATAGTAAGATTGAAGTGATATATTTTAGACAGACGAATATGATATCTTGGAAGTAATAGAGCAACTTCATCGCTTGGAGACGCTGTATATAATAGATCCCTATGAATGCAATTTGAATTGGCAAAAATTCGTATACAATCCAAATTTAGTGAAAATGATCACCTCACTATACAAGACTGACATGTCGACGGCTTCATTGATTTGGAAACGCCATTCGTCGTCTATGATGCCGCAATTGAATGAACAAGAGCTGCGAAAACTTTTAAATTTAATACCGAGTAAAACGGACGCTTTCGGCATCATTCAGTGGTTGCGACAATTCGTGCCCACTGTTGGAAATACACATCCTAACTTAATGCCTTTTATTGCGGAATGGAGTATTCAAAAGACCAGATCATTACAACATTCTGACCACTGGCCAGAAATAGGATTGGAATTTTCAACGAAAGTTGCAGAAATCTTTGAGGAGATACAATTTTTACATTCGTATGTATTTCACTTTAAACAATACAAGTTTAGTTTAATAAGTCTTTAATATTCTCTACAATAGAGATGTACGCCGCCAGCATGAAAGAAATATTTTAAAGCTACAAGATATTGTAAATGCTTTACAAGATCTTGTTGTATTAAAAACTAGCTACAATCTGATATCTACGTTGGACAATTATTTGCAGGTGTGCACTAAAGCTTACTATTTCTTATTGTATTCATATTCATTATTATATATATTATTTGAAGGATTCCATAGATGAAACTGCTTTACATATTCTCCAACGAGTGCATTTAGACAATTTAAAGAGCCTTGTAAATGACTTTATTTATCCAATATTTCAAGAAAAATGCAAATCTCCGGAAATCGTAATAAGGCAATATATATCTCTCTTAGTGGCGAGTCGAAACTCGTTTAGTTCGTGGTTGGCAAGAGCTGTGGCTTGCATACAGCTTTTACACAACGAGGACGATCGAATGGAATCCGCTTTATTGGTGCTTCAGGTAGGTCCAAATGACAATATAAAGGATAAATAACTAAAACTGTTGGATTTAATTAGTCAACACCTGTTCCGTGGCCAGAGACTGTTGCTCCTCTCATTAAACTACGTTATTCTACACATCCTTGTGCATTAAAAATAAATACTGAGTATGAACTCCAGGTTATTAAGATTATGAAAGTAAAGTATGGATGGCCTGCTGAAAGTACATCCAATAAGAATTTAAACTTATTCATGTTTCGAGTGGTGAAAATGAATTTCCCGGACATGTTGGAGGATATTCGAGTGCTTACGAAGGCGGCTCCTGAAATTGCAGCAAGTGCAAATTTCAATTGCTGTTATCAACTTGTACGCAGCGGCAAACCGGAAGTTGCCTATGAATTTTGGAAACAACTGCAGTGTGAAAAAAATTCAACTTCTTCAATTGAAATCGCGAACTTTTTTGCTGTATGTTATTTTGAAACATATATTCTTATTTTCTCCATATTATATAATTTTTATCTATTAAATAGGATATGTTAGAGAACTCTCCTCTAATAAATGATGAAAAAAAGATGGAAGAGCAGAAGCAACTAATCGATTTCTACCAACTCATTACTACACACACAGCGGATAAAAATACGAAAAAACGATTAACTGCTATTCAGAATCGATTTATTCTACGACTTAAGTTTGGTTTAACCATGGATACTATCAATGATCAAGCCTATGAACATCGAATGAAACTCTTGGACATGGGGATTGATAATGTTATTGAACGTTGTCGAGGGGTTGTCAACATAACAAACTTCATAATGAGTCAAATTTGTGAACTTAGTATGGCGCTGAATATTAAAAAAATGATCGGTGTTAAACGTATATGCGAGCGAATTCGTTTTTTGCCACTGACCTGTGCATTAGCCTATGATACACTAGAGGTGGTCGATTGCACGTTGGAAAATGCGGAGGATTTCATTGGTTTGGCTTTAGAGATAATAGCACAGCAAGTAATGTTGGCAAAGGGAAATAATTGTGAGTTTTTTTATTATTAATAATTATTATAAAAATTACTTTTTGGTATTTTGTAGTATCAGTAATTTCTCAAATGATTGGCAATGACAATGATCATTTAGCATTTCCTCTGGCATATGAATTATTAGTACGTGCGTGTGCATTTGAACAAAAGCTACCAGAAGAAATTTTGGATCTGGTTAAATTTGTGCATATCGTAGTAAATGCATATCCAATGGATGCATTAAAAAGTCATTACAACAGAAATGAGAAAGAAATTGATGAATGCATTGTAAAAGCCATGAGTGAATTGAAAACGCCTAAGGGCGATGCATCTTTTAATTCATCTGTTTCTGCTGTTGCTGCTGCTGACGATTTTAATCCAGATATCTCAAAACTTCAATCTATCTCAGTTTTTGATGAAATTAGCGTCCAACCACAACATACAAAGAAAAAGGTTTCCTCATATTGAATTCTGTTTTTATAAATATTTATTTTTTTCTTTTTCCCAGACCAGCATAGATCAAATGTCCATTGTAAAGTTTGTTTCACGTACACTGCTATTAATTTTAATCGAGACTGAATCTTCGAACTCGTTAATAAAGAGATTAAATCATTGTATACCCGATGACATTAAAAGTGATATTGATGGAGCACGTGAAGACTTTTTTGTTTCCTTGGAACTTCTGGTTAAAGCGAAAATGCATGATGTTTGGTATACCATGGCGCAATACTTATTACATTTGCAAAAACAAACGAAATGCAGAATTATCAACGCCGATTTTGTCTCGCATCAGTTGCGTCGAGTATTTCGTAATGTTTTAATAAAAAAAGATGTTAACTTTATTGGTAAGAACGATATATAGAAACGATCTCTTATACTAACAAACTATTTATCAGATCTTTTCGTAATGCTTATTGGCGATAATCATTCTACAACATTATTGGAAAATTTGAACTTTGATTTAAAAACGGATCAACAGAAAGTTAACTATCTTACCTTATCGGAAATGTACTATGTATACTATAAAGAGAAAGATCAGATTCGATCCATACGAACCAAGTAAGCGAGTATAATAATAATTCATCCACTTAAATATAATGGCTCTTTTCAGTCGAATCAAGCATTTCTACTATATGGAGTTCTGTAAACAAGATCCGTCGATCCGGGGTAAATTTAATGCTGAAATCGATAACATTGAACAACTGCTGAAAGAGTTTCACATTAAGAAACCAGATGTACAGCTCCTCGAAAGAATGAGTCGAGATTTCGGTTTGGAATATCAACAAATACTTCTTACTCAGGTTGGATCACAACAATAGAATACAATAGTGTACTTTATACCGATGTTTCACCTTACAGGTTTTCAGTATTTTACGAGTACAGGAACTTCAATATGAAATTAAAACTGATGCATTCGGTGATGAAGAACTTGTAATGATAAGCACCGTTGAAAATATTCGTAATCTGTGCCAACCATATGTAAATGAAATAGTGAATACCGAATTGTTAGCGTCAAAACTCAAACAATTCATATCTGAGGTAATTTTATGTTTTAATATCTGTGGACTTTTGACAAAACAACTTAAGTCGAGATAAGATAATTTACAAAATTTTGTTTATCATATTAATTTATATTATAAAAATTTAATATATAACAATATTTGGAAAAAATCAAAATAAGCGACACATTTTTACTATAATACTATATTTTTACTTGTATTTCAATAAAAAAATTAGTGTACACTTTATTTTTTATTATTCGCTCTCCTCAAGAATTTTAATATCCGACATAAGTTGTTTTTTCAAAAGTCCACAGATATATTTCAATAAAATCCAAATGATTATTTTCCAATCGGTTACAGATCAACATATACTTCTATGAGTTGTACCTTTGTGTCATAGAAATTCTTTCGTTTATAAAAGCCGTTCCCTCAGAAATGTTAGTGTGGTCAAATATATTACACTTTCTAAAGCACAAAATGATACATCGTCGAGAAAGTCGACCTGGCCAATTGGAGACCGATATATGGCAAAAGGCACAATCCGATATTGGTGTGTTGCCGAAGATAGCTCGCTACAGATTGCCATTCACTGCTATAATTGAACACCCCTTGAAGGATATTTTAGGTATTTAAAATAATAATACGATTTCAGGAGAAGGCATGCTATACATAACTTTCGATTTCAGACAATGAAATAAGCGTTGACAATTGTGAGAGTTGGTTTCCACTTATACAAATGCACACTGTTCTCAAGGGTTCGACGGAGAGTGAGAAAATGTGCGACTACTTCTGTATGTCGGCGGTTCGCAATTCTATTTCAGAATACAAGTCAAAAACCAACGCAGAAGAATGGAATATCCATCCAATAAATAATGCTTTCTTAAAATCGGTACGTTAAACAGGGATATACAAATATATAGATAGTTAAATAATAAATTTATTTATTTTGGATCTTGTAGGTATCGCGTTTGGTACATCATGTGCACAGCATTGGTAAAGCTTTTATGATTCTATATTTTGTTTCGAATTACGCACCGGAGGGTGCAGATCAAGTGGAGGCAACATATGAATGCTACAAATACGCTATTGAACACGAGTCGCAACTATCTGATTCAAAATTGCAAGATCAATTGTCCAAAATCAAACGCAAATATCCTATACTTAAGACTCAACATTTATTATATGTTCATGGTTTAGTTGAGGATAAGCTAATGGCTTTAGTTGAAAATCCAACAGAGCTAATTTTCAGAATGTATCATCATGAAATAATTTTGAAATCGAATAAACTTGATATAAATACATTGGTAAAAGAAATTGCGCAATTGCATAACATAGACATCGATGTTATACAATTTCAATTGTTACAAAAATGGTTATCATTCAGCATGGAATCCGTTGATGGAACGGTTATGGAAGAAACGTTCGCTGAAGATCTCAATGTGACCGAAGGCAATGGAATGGGAGATATGGAAAACTCTGCAGAAAATGTGATAAGGTAAATCTGAGTTTATACTTCTATAAGATAATTTTTCATATTAATACTTTTCAGAGCAAACTATATTTTGAATAGTTGGCCGAAGGAGAGGGCCATAAGATTCTTAGTCGCTCATATATTTCCATCGGATGGGTAATCACAATTTATTTTATTTTCTTGATTGAATATATAACATCGTCTTTGCAGCTCTGTGAACACAAGCAAACAACTCCAAATGTATGAATGTTTCTCTAAGCTTAACGATGGGAGCGAGTCATTTAGTAATGTTCTCAGTCAACAACAATATATTACGATAAAATGTGTGCATGAGTTGAAGAAGCTGGGTTATAACTCAAGTTTAGAAAAGTTTGCCGACACCAATAAGATATCTATTCTCAAAACCATATGGCAGCGAAACGCTGACAACCCACATGCTTTGGAAATCCTTGCAAATATTTGTTTGGGCTTTAACATTTATCTATCGAAAATTTGGAATGGTATCTTAAAGCGAATGGTTATGTTTAACATGGAGCATCAATTGAATGCTCTAGTTGATGTTCTCTCCTGTAAGCCTCAACTGCTGCACACCGAAGGATTGACGGTAGCGTGGGAATATGTTTTGAAGAGTCCATTTAAAAATGCGAATCAAACACGTTCTATTGAACAGGAGGAGCTATTGAATAAATCCCTGTTTCGCATACAGGTAATAAATACCAAATTTTTATTTAGAATGTTCATCTAAACAATTATTCTAATTCAAGAGCTGTCCTGTCTTGCACAAACTCAATTTGTTTGATTTTGCTGAACAGTGCATTCGTTTGGATCGTCCTCACATGGCTGCAATAATAGGTGCATTGTGTCGTAACAACGTCGAAAAAAATAACATCAAGAAGGTACATTTGTTCAAACTTAAACTTTCTCTGGCCTTAATTTAATTGCTAGTTATCTTGTAGTTAATTGGGAATCGACGAAGCGATAAAATGCGGAAGGATATTTCAGACTTAGAAGATGCTGGTATACTGCCGATCATAATCAACGTCGCACTCAAAGAGTTTGATCTGTAGATATTGTTATCGAATTTCAATTTTATTAAATTTGTATATAGCGTTTCATATTATCTGAATTATAAAACAAAAACATCATAAATTTGCATTTTTTTTTTGTTTTAATTAACTATATTATGTAAATTTACAGAATAAATGATTTGTTTAGGCTGGCATTAAAAACCATGAACTTTTGTAAGTTAAATTATTGTTTTTGTTTTTATGTTATATGATGGTAATTTAGTACCGAAGCTGGTAATTTTTATCATTTTAAATTTTTTTGGTCGCTTGGTAATTTTTTTTTAAGTTTTGATAACTTTTTATGAATCTGAATTTTTTGAACATTTTTTCAAATTTTAATATTTTAAAAATATTTTTCATCAAATTCAACGAAATATATAACAAAAAAAAGTCTTTGAAGAAATTTGGTAACTTTTCGTAATTTTTCATAATCTGAAATGGTTGCAACCCTGACTGTAATAATGCAGAAATCAGCTGATGCACTCACAGTTTGTTTTTGTTTTTATTCACAACACAAAGTTTTGTTTGGATATATCGGAAAGAAAATGTTTTAAATTTAAACAAACGCTGGATTCGTCATTCACTAAATAAATGGTCAATACGTTGGAACGCTGTCCTGGCTTGTATTGTGGCCGTAATCTGTATGAGAATGGCTCTTGGAGTGATTGTGGAGCGTGTCCGCGCGGCACCAGAGTCAACGAGAGCTTCGCTTGTGCCACTTGCATGGACGAGCTGAGCACCTACTCATGGCTATATTTGGGATTTATGGCTATGCTTCCCTTAATGTTGCATTGGTTTTTCATTGATTTGGATGCCAAAGATCGCAAGTAAATCATTTACATTATTATTTATAAATTGCAATTGTTTATTGTATACATATCGATAGATTCTCTAAGAAACAACTAACTCTCAATGGGTGCGCTTTTATTGAAGTGGCTTTATCGGCAACTCTCTCCATTCTGTTGATGGAGCCCATTTGGGAGTTTCGACTGCAGGCATGCGATGTTCGCAAATTCACCGATTGGTATACGCTTTTCTACAATCCAGCTCCGAACTATGAGACCCGTTTGCATTGTACACAAGAAGCTGTCTATCCATTGTTAGTAAAGTTCATCACTTCAGACTTTCATTCATATCTTTCGTTCAAAGGTTGAAACTTTAATTAAACCTTAATTCATATGTTTTATTTTTACAGACAAACCATAGTACTGGTGTTCTATTTTCTCTGTCTGATTGCAATGTTCATATTGCGTCCAATAGTTAGCTCATTTATGGATATACGTGGAAAATCTCCGATTTACTCGGCTCTGTACTTTTTGCCTCTTCTAACATTTGTCCATGCCCTAGCATGCGGATTAATATGTAAATTTCCTGTGTTTACACATAAACTCTTTTAAGTTTTAACTTAATTTTCCTTGATTTTCATTCAGATTATTCGTTTCCTTATCTGAGTGTGGCGATTTCTATGATTACGAATGCTATTCACTACTCTCTCAAGCTGGACCAATCGATAAAAGCTCTCATTCAATCCTCATTTATGGAAACCAAGAACCTAGTGATCATTGGTGAGTATATTTTATCAAACTTATTGACAGTATTTAATCGTTATTTTTACATCTTAGCACTTCATTGGCTATTCCTAGCGTATGGAATCGTATCCTTGGGTCATCATTATGCCCTCTTGGCATTTGTTCCGTTCCCTTCGATTTTTTATATATTAACTGTACGATTTACAGATCCCTCGGAGTTTCGTGATAGGGAAGTACGTGCGAATTGAATGTTCAACCCTCCCAATTTTTAATTTTAGTCATGAATACGTTAAAATGTCGAAGCGCATTACCTTTTTATTTTACTATAGAAATTAATATATATATTGAACCATATTCGTAAAAAAGAGAGGTAGATTATTTCTAATAGACAAGATTTTAATCCAGACCACCATGAGGAAGAAAACTAAATTCCTTGTCTACTCATCTCGAGACTAGCAATTTTATTGATTTGCTTTCATTTTTTCAAATCGTTCAATTTCCTTCAAGTCGTCATTGCAAATTTCCCACAATTCGGGATTTTCATTTTTGAAGGTTTCATACCATTTTTTTACCAACGGAAAAGGTGTCATGTCGAAATCTATAGCTTCCAAGCATAGTGTAGCTCCGATCAAGGCAAAGTCAGCTATAGTTAAGCTATCAGAAGCCGCGTACTTGGTCCCAATGCGTTCCAAATATGTTTCAAATACTGATAGTGCATTGTTGAGTTTTTTAAGAGTTGTTTCATTGCGAGAATAATGATTAAAGAATAACGGTAACACAACATGTGCACAAATATGAGCGTAATAAAATCCCATATTAAAGCATAGACGATGGTTAACAAGAGCACGTTTGGCAGCATCCTTTGGGTACAGTGAACTCTCGGGGGCGTATTTGTCACAAAGGTATTGGCTAATAGCAATGCTTTCGGAAATATAGAAACCATCGTCATCAAGAACTGGAATTTCTTTCTGCGGATTCATCTACGAAGAAAATATAATAATTTGACACGCAATTTTAGCATCAATTGAATTTAATAGACCAATTAAATTCAATATACTTACTTCGGCGTATTTTTCAGTTGTATGCTCCCCAGCACAATAGTCGATGTTAATTAATTCATATGGTATTTTAAGGGCCTTTAGCGTTAACTTCACTGCCAAAGACGGTGGTCCACCCAGCACAGTATAGAGCTTCATGCCTGCTGATCTCTAATATATTTAAATATCCAAAAGTTCCTCAAATAAATTTATAAAAACAAACTAAACGGCTTAAACACTGATCGTGTACTGGACACACATTGGTTTTTATTTATGGTCTCTCTCTACCTTTTCACGATCTATTCGAAACTTCCGAGAGTAAAACTTTAACTAGAAAAAAGCTCTTACTAGGCCAACCCAAAAAAAGTTCAAATAACGCTCTCATCCGGTTTGGTGGGTGGCAGACCAGTGAATTCTGAAAATATTGGGTCACTTGGCAACTCTGTTCCTTTGCGGTGTTTGAGTTTGACAGAGTAAAATAATTGACAATTCCGCAAAAAAGCTTTCTCGCTCCGACTTTGGTTTTTGTTTTGATGTGTTTGTTGTAAAACAAATGCCGCCATAATGTTTGTTTTTGTTGTATTTATTTTGACACAATCCGACACGGCGAACTGAATTTCTCGCTGTTTACCATTTTTTAACAACAATAAAAACACCAACTCTTAGTTGTGACAATTATTTAGCACAGATAAGTCGTTGTTATTAACTATGAAGTGGTACATTGGTAATATATGGAATTGGGAGAGGAAAGGTTTGCGCAAGGAAGTATTGGATATCGCATTCCAACAATTGGTCAAACCTTCAGAAGCATCCACAGTGTTCATTACCATCGAGAATGTCCAAAATCTCAATGACCGCTCCAGCACTTATCTGATATCGGACAAGTGTGGACAGAGACAACAGCTGAAAATGGGAACAGCACTGACTCCAATCGACTACTATGTAGAACTGATTGTGCGACAGATGATATTGGGCGAGAAGTCACGATGCTTTATCAAGACGAAATCCGGCGAAGAAATCAGTTTCGTTGCAACGTTGGACGAGATTTCGGAATCCCGTGATATGTTCACATTGAAGGTGACTGAGATTTTCGAGAAAGCCCAGCAATATAAGGAAAACGGGGTGGCAATGTTTAAGGACTATCCACGGTTCGCCCATGAATATTTCGCTCGTGCAGCCAAACTTCTCATATCATACAAACCGTTCGATAATCTCACCACCAAGAATGATGGTGTCGAGGGCAAAGATTTGGAGGCACTATTCATTAATTTACAGACTAACCTGGCTGCATGTCTATTGCACCAGAAACGATTTGAGGATGTTGTCTACCAAACACAGTTCGTCGAAACTAAAAATGATCCGACTGAGAAAAGCGTGTATCGACGAGCGGTGGCCTACTACAATATCAACGAATTCGAATCGGCTATAAAAACTATGGAAAAAATTCCAAACTATCAGGAAAAAAAGGACTTTGCAAAATTACATTCAAAGATAATGGAAAGTTGGAAAATAAGCAACAATCAGTATAAAAATGTTGTGCAACGCATGTTTAGTTAGATTAATATAAAATAGATTAAATAAAATGTTACAGAATATCAAAACTTCGTGTTCTATATTTAAAATATAATTTTTGCATTATTTGTTTATGCAATATTGTTATTACAAATTTACATTTTACTTAAAATGAATATAGTTTAGATCTTGGGACTTTTATGATGAATGTGGTTTCTTGGTATTCTTCTTCTGGTATGGTTTTCCCTTTTCATTGTCCTTTTTTAACTTCTTATTTTTATATTTGAGACTATGCGGCAAACTCGGTCGTTTCCTCGATGTATTCTCATTCTTTTTAAACAATTCTAAACATCACAGAAATTTAATTAAAAATGACCGTCTATCACTAAATGCAAAATTTACCTTCGTCTGGTTCTTCTCCCACTTCCTCTTTGTAATATTCTGCATCATCTTCTGGGTCACTTGCGTTTCCGTCTTGGTCCGCTCTTCTTTTCTTCTTGTCAGCATCCTTTTTCTCCTTAAGATTTCTTGCCCGATTCTCCGCTTGTATCTTCTTCCGTTGTTCCTTCAATTTCTGTTTCTTCTCAATCATTTTACGTAGCGCTTCCTTTTCTTCTTCCGATTTGACGATGTGGTCGTGATACAGAACTTCACCCGTGAGCAGCCCATCCTCGATTTTCATTAGTTGCATGGTGAGTCGGGGACCGATTTCATGCAACTGAACCGCGGACTTATTGTTCTCCAAATTACCCTTCCGTTTGATTGTTTGAGGCAAAACGATTTGTGAATTTTCATCGTCTTCAGCCTCCGACTCAGAAGCTGCACCATCTCTATTAAAATAAGAATAAGATCAGATTGTGGACTGTTTGTGAATGAATTTTCCTACGTACTGCATAATAAAATCAGCAATGTCCTCGCATTTGGCCAAGTTCGGAATTTTTCCCATGACTATCTTCTTGACACCTCTGGACAAGCCAACAGGTACCACTTGTATCGCATAGTGCCTCATTTCCACCAGATTCGTCTGCGGACTGTAGGAGAAAAGAATGCACCTTCGAATAGTTCCAATATTGACCTAAAATGGATATTATTATGAGTACTGGGATAACATTTCCAAAATGTTTTGTTACTTACTTGTGCTAAATTAATTGCCGGAAACATATTTTGAAATGTTGACGCCATCAACTTCATATGTTTGCCATCGCCAGTAAAATTGTTCATTACAACCAGAGGCGAATGCTTGAAGATTTCATCGTCGACAAACTGTCGTTTGCTGGCTGACAAAATATCACGGGCGAGTGTAAACTGATGGACTTTAAAGGTTAATGTGGGTCCTCGCGGCATACGCAAAATCTTGAAGGACAACTGTGTGGACGCCTTATTGAAAATGCCCATGTGTGAGACATGGAAGAAACCGCTCATGCTGACGAAATCCTTGATTCGATTCATCTTCTTCTCTTTTAGATTTACAGCGGTAAAGGGTTCCATAATCCTCCGGAAATCCAATGTAAGGTCTGTGATATACGGACAAGAGAGACCACGGTGGATGATGAAGGAATGCGGCGCCTCCACCAGCTCTGATGGTTCTTTTTCCTTAAAGGCGCTGGTGCGCTTCTTCGGATGAGCCTTCTTCTTAGCTTTTCCCATATTTCTACTGTTTTTATTCTATGTTTTAAATTATTATGTTTTAACTAATGAAAGAATCACAGCTTCCTAAACCTCGTGTTACAATGGAAGAGACAACAAAACAAAAAAGCTAAATGTCAGAGAATGTCGAATTTCGCAGAGGTATGTTCAATACAGGGGGATGGTGGTGTTCACTGAAGATATACCAAGTATAAAATCGAGACATTGCATTCCTATACAAAGTGCCGAAATATACTACTCTTCAATACTATACTACTAATATACTACTATTCAGTAAAAAATTCGTATTTTCTCGTTATTTTACGTTAGTTAGTGAAACTAATTTATGATAAAGATATAAACAAAAATCATTCTATTATAATAGTTTCTTTTATTCAGATACACTTAATATAGTAAATAGCAAAAAACAATTTAATTGTTATAATTTCTTTTAATACACAACTGGCGCTGGTTTGTTGATTTCTATTTTATTTTGATTTGCTTTTGTTCTCCTTTCTTCCACACATGGATTTAGTGCTAGTTTTTATTTATATTCATTACATGTTTATAAAACTACGTGTTTTCGCTGGAGTAATTAATGCAAAATTTGTTTCCACATTTTCATTCATTCGTTATTTTGCAGTAAATTTAAATATCTCGAATCAAAATATAAAACTTCCTTTTTAAAAAGCTGAAAATTTCAAATATTTGTGTTTTTTTTTATTATTTTTGCTTCTAAAACATATACAATAAAATTTTAATTTAATTCTTTTGTTTCTTGTATTTGCTTTTAGTTTCTCATATATATTTTAATTTATAAATTTAATTGTAAAAATATTTATAAATTGATAATTAATTTAAAAAAAATGAAAGCCTTTCATATAAATCTTTTTAATTAAATGAAACACTTTGAAGTTAATTAATTAATTTTTTGGGAATAAAGAATAAACAGAAGGAAACAAAATATATATAGTTTTGTGAAACTAAAGAATGTAGTTTGTGTTTTTGCAGAAACCCACTGTTCCAAATTGAAAAAAGAAATTATGAAAAAAGTTGTTGTTCTTAACTTGCATTTTCATCTGAAACAACTATTTCTTTTAATATGTATGCTTTATGGAGAGATGAATTAAAAAATAACGGGCTTGGGGCGGTCACTGACAGCATTGCTTACGCACATCGGCCGTGACAGTCGGCTTCACATCGATCGGCTCAACGTTCGAAGGACGAATCACGTCACCTTCCGGCGGATCTCTGATTTGTTTCTGCGATACAATACGGTAAATCTCTGCAAGATTCAAAATAAACATCATTAGTTCAAACAAACACCACAAACAGAAGTCAGAAGCGTCAACCCACCTGTGAGTATGTTTTGGAATGCAGTTTCAACGTTCGTAGAATCCAATGCAGACGTTTCAATAAAACTTAAACCGTTCCTTTCGGCGAACAGCTTCGCTTCATCCGTCGGCACCGAACGTAAATGTCTCAAATCGGATTTGTTACCAACCAACATGATCACGATATTCTGATCGGCATGATCGCGCAACTCTCTCAGCCATCGCTCGACATTCTCATAGGTCAAGTGTTTAGCGATGTCGTAAACTAAAAGCGCACCAACAGCGCCCCGATAATAGGCGGAAGTAATGGCGCGATAACGTTCCTGGCCGGCAGTGTCCCAAATTTGGGCTTTAATTGTTTTCCCGTCAACCTGAGAGAAATAACATAAATAATTAATTTTCCCCATTGAGATTGAGAGAACAAATCAAAGAGAAGCATCTGTTGTGTTGTGTTATTTCGTATTCGTTGGAATTCGCGACCGTGACCTCTCCAACACCAACAAAAGTGCAGGATGGTGGATGGGGGTAAAAATCGATAAATGACTTAATATTTGACATATATTTTTTTTCCAAAACATACCTCTATACTGCGAGTAGCGAATTCTACACCAATTGTAGATTTGGACTCTAAATTGAATTCATTTCTGGTGAAACGAGATAGCAAGTTACTTTTTCCGACACCAGAGTCGCCAATAAGAACAACTAGAATAAGAAATGAAATATATTTAAATACAAGAAAATACCGAAATATTATATTTTAAACTAAGCTCTTTTTTTAACAAGTGCAGTGATGAATTGAAAAAAAAAATCTGTTTTTCTTGAGTACATAGTAACACATAGCAAGAGAATATAGCTTGAATTGTTAAATTTTTTACTTTAACGTCCTCCACTTGATGCGTCCGATGTCAGAAAAATTTAAATCATTTTTTTTCCAGCTCGAAGTATTGTTTGTATTAAATGCTTAATTACAGACACAATCATTACTCCAGCTTATCGCAGCGTTTTTAACACTTGGATAGTGTCGTTTCTCCTTCATAAACCCCACACATATTTCATATTTACGTTACTTTAATCTCTGGTATAATTTAAAAATGTAGGTGACTCATATTCGTCAACAGAGACTCAAATTGATCATGACTTTTATTTTAATGAATCATTAGCCAAAGATATGAATAGTTCGTGGTGAACTATTTGGAATGTGGTATTCGACAAGTGGCGATTGCCAATAGAAGAAAGTTATTGAGAGAATAATTGTCACAAAACCATGATAATATACAGTTTATAGGATTTTTGCAAGCCAATGCCGATATATGAACACCATATGTTCTTTCATTTATATATAAAAACACAGAATCTGTTGCTGTATAATTCGAAATACGCATAAACATATGATAAACAGTAATGAGATAAGTAATGGAAGCGCGTGAAGTGAGAAGAGTCCACAAAAGCAAAGATAAATTAACAATTAAAACCATTCGGCGGGCAGATGACCCACAAAAGAGAAGATCAGAATATATAAGGGTACATAAGGGAATATAAAAGCACAAAAAAGAAAACTTGTTTATTTAAAAAAAACAAGAATATGGTGGAAAGAAGTATAAAAGTGAAAAACTCCACTGTTTCTGATGATGCCACCTCCTAATTTGGCATCTATCTCTGTGAGTTTGGTGGGTGAAAAAAGCATAACATTTTGTAATTCATCGGATGGCAACACTAACCAAAAGCAACAGAGGAGCATTCATTGTGTATTTTCCAAGATATTTTGAATATGTGGGAAAAATAAATATTTAAATAAGAAATCATGGAGAGAGAAATCTGAACCCAATGGCCAATGGAGCCCTGAGATAAGAATGAACCAATCACTTTTTGCACAAAACAACAGAAAACAAAAAGAATAATGCATAAATTTAACCTATACCGAGCAATACTTTTGTATATTACTCCCTAATCTCCAAAACGAATGAATAACCAAATTTCTGCGCTTTTATCTCAAAATAATTTCATGCAACGTGTCAATACAACAACGACCTGTGATCACTTACGAGCGAATAACACGAGAGTAGGAGGCGCAGTGTTAAAGGGGGAAAATGAATAGTTATTCATTCGTTTTGATCGAAGCTAATAAATAATTTCGTCCATTAAAACTGCATGAAGTAGCATAAAACTTGATGATGGTTTTATCGATTAGGCACAAAGTAAGTAATTGTCCCACGAGAACCGTTATTCAGCCTTAGCCAAAGCGACGAACATCGCTGACCTCAGAGCTGCTACCGATTTCATTTACATTTGTTTCTTCACTTTTCCCCAATTGACATTTTTACAAATTATTTTTTACCTTTGAACAAGTAGTCGTATTCGTCTTCCCTTGTACCCATCTTTGCCACTGGTTTTTAGTTTCTTAGATGCTTATCGTGCGTTTTGCTCCTTCTTCTTCTACTTCTTTATTTTCCAATAATCCTGATTTTTTTCTTCTTTCCACACTTGTTCTGCTATTGAAAAAGACTTTCTTCTTCTTCTTGTTCTTCCTTCCTCAAGTTCTATAAAGAAAAATGTGAAAACACACACACACGCACACAAGTGCAGCGCAGAACAAGAGAAATAAAAAAAAAGTAAAATTAGAAAAATGACGGGCGGTGACTTCTTCTTTCTTTTGTTCGTTTAAAATTTTGCAAATATTCTGTTATTGCAAAAAGCTTGAACACTTTTTTATTTACCCACTTCAGGCAATTGTTATAGATTTTTCAATAAGTTAAATGTTTATTTTTTGTTATAAAATAAGTTTATTGTAAATTATAAATATTTTTCTTTGCAAAATTATTGGAAATCGGAATTAATCACCTTCTACGACTTTACGTACGAGACGACCAGTGTTGTCGAATCACGACACAAGAAAATTTCAATATGGCGAGCATTGAAATTTCGTCGAACACAGAAATAGAGATGCCAGATTTTAATGCATTCCCAAATTCTATGCCTTTTGTGATTGTTCATAAATCAAAAAATTTCAAAGAGTATTAGATTTTCCTTCCTTTAATAATAACGAATATCGCTAAATATCTTACTATATATTATATAATGTAGTCTTTTAATTGACGTATCCCAAATCGATCGTCAGGTGTTTTTAGCAGGTGGCAACAAACAATAATTTTTGGTCGATTTATGAAAATGTCATCAATTGAAGTCAGGGATGCCGCGGTCAGATTGGATTGGATTAACTTTTGTAACAAGTTCCAAAAAACATGTTGATGGGCAAAAACATTTTCTCGTTTTCCATAAATTTTCATAAAATTTGCGCATTAATTGTCAAAAATCGACTTCTCGGACAGTGAAGTGTTTTCGGAACAAGCGAATATAATGACGTAGTGTTCGGGTCAAAAGTGAAGTGAAGCACTTCTATTGAAGTGCATTCGACAACCCTGGTTGAAGTATTGCCAAATCCATATGAAGTCGGCAGAAGCTATGTTTAATTTGTAAAAGAGTTTCATATATTTGAATTAAAAGTATAAACAGTTGTTTATAGAATTTAAAATTACAGAAATTTTGCAAGAAAAATAAATTTTTTTAAATTAATTATTAAATGTTATGAATATATTTTAAAAACAGAAAAACATTGCTCATGGTATTTATTATAAATATATTTTATAAAATGTATATCCAATGGATTATAAAAATACTAATAGTCGTTGCTTATACACAAAAACTTATTCGAAATTGATATATATATAATACATTGAATAAATGTTTACAATCATAAACGATTGTTTGCATTGTTTGCGAAAATTTTCAATTTTCATTAAATGCTAAATATAACTAATAAATAAAACTTAATAGAAAATATTTAGATATTCGATCGTTGCAAAGCAAAGGCGGGATACATCAGCAAGAGGCCACCGATAATATACGTAAGCTTCGACCCAATGCACCAAAAAGCTGCACGAAATAAATTCAACTTAGTTTATAGAATTCAGTTCAATGCTTTATCACCAACTCACCAACAGATCCTACAACGGGTCCAAGTGCTCTAGCCAGAGCGCCAAGTGAACGGAATATTCCTAATACTGAACCTTTTTGATCAACGTTGCCATACTTCGAGACCAACGTGGTCAGACAAGTCACGGCAAAAGCAGTTGCTGCAGAAACATTCCGGAATTAAAATGATCTAGATAGAGGATTCGAATAAAAAACTCACAAATAGCAAATAGCACCATTCCGAAGTACAACATTCCATTACTTTCGGCCAAGCCGACGCACACGAATGCCGGCACGATGAGATATAAGCTGATGATGGCATATCGTTTAATTGCTGCTTCGGGAAGTCGCCGAACCACAGACCCTTGCAGGATCGTCATAATAACACCTAAGCATGTGAAGATTGAGAGTTATTAACATGAAATTAACATGACTTCGAGTGATCGATCAGTACCGGTTGTTAAGAACATTTTGGCCTGGTCCATAGATGTGTAGCCGAATTTATGATACATTAAAAATGTCACAGTAAACTCAAGTCCCGAATACAGGAACAAATATAGGAAATAAATCAGTCCGATTGTTTGCAAAGATTGGATTTCTTTCTTAGGCACATTTTTTATGGCGGAGAATCTAAAAAAAAAAGTATTTAATTATATAGAACAATTCATTATTGAGTGATAAATTTTAATTAATTAATTTTATCTTCACATATAAAATCGTTTAAAATTTTAAATATTAAAATCAATCAAACTTTCGTAATTTGTTTTTTTTTTTCAAAATCACTCTTTCGGGATTTCTGTAACTGATAAAAGCCCAACAACAACAAAACGTTGAAATGCCTAATTAAAAAGGTACTAAATTTACCGCGATAAGAAATACCTGATGAAGCACTTGTTTCATGCATTCAAATAGTAAATTACCAACAACAAAAGCAACAACCAAACTGAGGGAACAACGAACTGATTGACGGCGAAATAAAAGCATTTTGTGGAGAGAAGTTGAAAAGAGAGATGTGGCATAGATAGAGAAATTAGTAAACTAATCAAGAGAAGAGAAGTCATTAGCGCGGTACGCTAATTGGATTTTTAATAAGAACTTCATCACGACAATTGAATACTTACTTGAATATCAAAGACACATTCAAAAGCTGCAGCGCATATGACATGGCCGATGAGATTTCTTTAACTCGTTTTTCCTGAAATTTGAGAATTTCAATAACATTTTGCTTATATCCGAAGAAAATAAATAAACTTACCTTTGGCAGAGTTTCCTTTAGTAAAAATGACACAACAATCAGATCACCAATTGCCAAAGCAAACGCCAGCAACGAGGGAAGAACAAACCACGGACCCGCCGACTTATTCGCAAATATCGCAAAGAGTGCTCCGATCATGGGGCCGATAATGAAGCCCAGTGAGAAGGCCACGCCCACCAGCGCCATTCCACGGCCGCGTGTCTTTTCGGTGGAAACATCCGTGATGACGGACATGCAAAGCGAGATGTTGCCCTTGCTGAGGCCGCCTACAAAGCGAGCCAACACGAAGAGAGCAAAATTCCTGGACAAGGCCCACAGCAGATAGGAGAGGGCGATACCAGCCTGTAGAGAAGGAAACCTGTATAGTATTTGAAACGGCTGCGCAGTCGCACTTTGTGTTTTGGGGTTTAGGCTTACCGCACAAATCACCATCACCGGCTTCCGGCCATAATAATCTGAGAGACCGCCAACAATGGGGCTGGCCACGAATTGCAAGAAACTGAACATGGAGCCCAGGAAGCCGCCAAATAACACCGAGGTGAAGCGTTCCGGCGCCCCAACGAGGTCCTGGAACCAGCGAATTCTCTGCGTCAGCATGTTGTACAGTCCGGAAGTGTCATTGTTGCGATAGTACTCCAAAAGTGATGGCAACAGCGGAAGAATAATGGTGAATGCCAGCAAATCAAAGAGCAGCGAAATGAAGACGACATAAATCATGGGATTGGTGACTTTTTTGTCGTCTTCTTGCACTTTTTTGCTGGCCCCATTCGGCGGCTCTTTGACTACATTGTTATTAGTGGTTTTCAAATGTCGCAATTCAGACATATTCTCAAGTTGGACTTGTGGGCTTATGAGGGCCACCGATTGAAATTTGGAAAACTGAAGTGTTTCACATTCACTTTATATTACAACGGCAACAACGCAAAGAGAAAGTTTCGGCTTCCCTCTCAACACCGTTCGTTCGCACGCACGCAGCAACCGAACAGGAACAAGATTCAACACCAACAGTGACCAACGACGCCGAAATCGCGAAGACAGACCCGAAGACACACCGACAGCAGCTACACCTGCAGAGCAATTGGAATCGAATGAGACATCGACTGGTTTGTTTGGTTTTCCTATTCAACAAAAATATAAACAACGAAGTGCGATGCCAACTACTTTTACGGTTTTAATAGATAATTCTAATGGGAAATGAAATCAAATAACAAATTGAATAAGACAGAGTGGCTAAAATATAACTATGAAGAATTATCAATAAAAATTTATTGATCTGCGGAATTTCATGGGGGGATGTAATATTAAAGATTTTTAATAAAATTGACCGAGTCTACAAAAATATGCTTGCACCCTGTCTCGCACCTAGTTTAATCTAGTTGGCATCTCTTCGGTTAGGTAAACGTCATTCAAACAGCTGATTTAATTGTTTGAGACACAGCAAAATATTAATCATTTGTGAACATTTTATAAAAATAACTGAATATACACCAATGAAAAAATGTCCAAAGTTACTGTGCAGGACATAGAAGCCGTGGACGACTACTGGGGTCCAACGTTCCGTTCGATATTAGAAGGTATGGCCGATGATATATTTAATAAAGTATGTTCTTGCAAATTGCTTACGCCCTTATTTTGTGTTTAGGAAATAATGCCGAAGTATTGTCCGAACAGTTGGAGCAACGAGTGCGGAGCCATGACAAGGACATTGAACGCATATGCAATCTCTACTACCAGGGATTCATCGATTCCATCCAAGAATTGCTTCAGGTCCGCACGCAAGCCCAACAGTTGAACAATGAAGTGCACACATTGGATAGTTCGCTTCAGCAGATCAGCAGCTCGATTTTGCAACAAGGCAACGACTTATTGCGAGCACGGCAAATTGAATCTAATCTCGCCTGTGCTATCGAGAATCTGCAGGCGTGCTTGCCTGTTCTGGAATGTTATATTAAGTTCACACAGCAGGCGGGAAACAAACAATATTATCAGTCTCTGAAGACTCTCGAAACCCTGGAGACGCAGCATTTGTCAAAGATACAAAACTATCGCTTTGTAACGCAAATTCGCCAGGCGATTCCAACGATCAAGGAAAAT
The DNA here is from genome assembly GCA_017309665.1 of Coelopa frigida. Lineage (NCBI taxonomy): Eukaryota > Metazoa > Arthropoda > Insecta > Diptera > Coelopidae > Coelopa > Coelopa frigida. The sequence goes on along the minus strand of CM029561.1, from coordinate 33,752,457 downwards.
ATTCGCAAGTCTGCCGAAGCAGGCTTTCGAGAGTTCTTGGAGAACATTCGCAAGTTTTCGCCAAAAATTGGCGAAGTTGCTATAACGCACACGAAGAAGCTGCAGAAACGTGATATTAACTTGATTATAAGTGAACACAAGGCAAACAAAGCCTCTAGCGGCGATGATGATAATCTCAGTGCACAGGACTTGATTGATTTTTCACCCATTTATCGTTGCCTGCACATTTACATCGTGCTGGGGCAGAAGGAATATTTCGAAAAAGATTATCGCCAACAACGCAGGGATCAGTCGAAGTTGGTGTTGCAACCTCCGCCGGGAATGCATGACAATTTGGAGGCTTACAAAACATACATTTGCGCCATTGTGGGCTTCTTCGTTGTTGAGGATCATGTGAAAAACACGGCAGGGGATGTCGTCACGTCATCTTACCTGGAGGAGTTGTGGTCGTCATCGCTCACGAAGTTTGTCAACGAAATAAGCATGAGCTCTTCCTCGTGCACCGATCCAAATATATTGCTAAGAATTAAAAATCTTATAATGTTATCGATTAATACATTTAAATGCTATGGATATTCGGTGAATATGTTGTGGGAGCTTCTGCATAACATGCGCGATCATTACAACGAGGTAACATACAATTTTCATATTCTATTATATTTACTGAATTATATTTCTTCTAGGTGCTATTACAACGATGGGTTCATGTGTTCCGCGATATTCTTGATAAGGAACAATTTTTACCTATGGTTGTAGAAAATCAGGAAGAATATGAAAACATAATCGAGCGTTTTCCTTTCCATTCGGAGCAATTGGAAAACGAACCATTCCCCAAGAAATTCCCTTTTTCACGCATGGTACCCGAAGTTTACCATCAGGCCAAAGAATTTATGTACGCGTGCATGAAGTTCGCAGAAGAACTAACATTGTCGCCGAACGAAGTAGCTGCTATGGTCCGAAAGGCGGCAAATCTGCTCCTAACACGAAGTTTCAGCGGATGTCTCTCCGTTGTTTTTCGTAATCCAAGCGTTGCTTTAACGCAGTTAATTCAAGTAATTATTGATACTCAATATTTAGAGAAAGCTGGGCCCTTTCTGGACGAATTTGTTTGTCACATGACTAATACCGAGAGTAATATTTCGCAAACACCATCGGCCATGTTTCACGTGGCTCGTCAGGATGCGGAGAAACAAGTGGGCGTGAGGATTTGTTCGAAAATCGATGAGTTCTTTGAGCTGTCGGAATACGATTGGCTATTGGTGGAGCCGCCGGGCATCGCCTCGGCTTTCATAACTGACATGATATCTTATTTGAAAAGCACGTTCGACAACTTTGCCTTCAAACTACCGACCATTGCACAAGCCGCTTGTCGTCGGACCTTCGAGCATATTGCCGATAAAATTTATTCAATTCTCTTCGATGAAGATGTAAAGCAGATATCCACCGGAGCACTGCAACAAATCAATTTGGATCTAATGCAGTGCGAATTCTTTGCTGCATCTGAACCAGTGCACGGTCTACGCGAAGGCGAGCTTTCCAAATACTTTCTTAAAAACCGTCAGTTACTGGATTTGCTCATTATGGAGGAGTGGAGCACGTATTTGCATGACTACGGCAAGCAAGACAATCGCTACCATCTCGTGCATCCACAGACGATTATCATAATTTTAGAGAAAATTCGTGAAGCTGATAAAAAGACTATGTTCTCAGTACTACGTAAAAATGAACGCGACAAAAAGAAACTGTTGGAAACCGTTTTGAAACAGCTGAAGCATCTGGCAGAGAGACAGAGTTGAATGTACATATACAATTTTGAAAATTATTTTAACATTGCTTTATAAATATTTTGTTTCCAAAAGACAATCTATTAAATATGAATAAGTTAAATAGTCATTGGAAATGCGATAAGATTACAGTGTTCAGCAGATATTTGCTCTCATTTACGGTCAAAATATAAACATTCTATTGAACTAAGAGTTATATTTTATTTACTATTCGTCATTGTTTTAGCTTGAAGATTATTAGGTTTCACAATACTTGCAAATCAAATAGAACTTATAGAAATATATTATCTCGCACATAATTCCATAGATTAATCATACCTTAACTTATGTTTCAAAATTTAAAATTCTAATATATTTTTTAGGATATTTTATTAATATTATTTGCAATATATAAAAGACATGTAACTTTTTGGATAATAATAAATGTTGTTATCAATTAACTTTCAATTCTTCATTCTTCGTCTCCTTTAAAGGAGACAATTTAATTGTTTTGAATATATTATATACAAGATCAATATTTTTATGCAATTACGATAAACATTCGTTAGGATTTGGATAATTGGAAATATTTTCTTGGTAACATTTAACGCACACATCTATGAAACATATATGTATTGCCGTCAACTTTTCCCCTCCAAATGTTTCGGTGCATCGGCATAAGTGAATTTCAAACGAAACGCCTCAGCTACTAAAACATTAATTTGACGATCAGACCAATTGTGAGTGGGTAAATTTTGCAAAAGAAGCATGAGACACTGAAAAATTAAAACAAAAATAGGTTGATAAATTCTAGGCAAGAAAAAAATATATATTTTCCTTTACCTGAAAATCGTTTTTCTGCATCAATTGTTCCTTCCAATGCAGCAAAAACGCGGCGCATACATATAGATGGAAAACGGCAAAACCATCGGATTCAGCAAGATATGTGTCCCACAATCGTATGGTACAATGCAGAGGAAGTTCTCTTGTTAGTAGATTATTCATCCAACGGAAGGAGAATTGCAAATAGTCCACGCCGTGTGTCTGCAGATGTCTGTGCAGGTTTCCTAAAGATGTAAATGTAATTCAATCGATTTCAAAATACAATTCGCTTCCACTGAGTTTACCATCTATTCTTTGTATTAGATCTTTCAACTGATTGACCTTCTCCTGGATTCCTAGTTGTGCAAAAATGTAATTGTCTTGTATACAATCCAAGAACTTTGATAGACACCAAAAGGAATCAGCTTCAATGGCATTACGTGTCTCAACTGAGAGCGTTGATATATCGAACTTTTCTAAATCAGTACCTTTAGATAAAACAAAACAAAGTATTAGAACTTTCGGTTGAAGTAAATTGTATTAGATTACCTGGCTCAAGCACATCTTGCAAGAATACAATAAAGAATGGCGTCACTAAATCATTAATTCCTTGCACATATCCCGAAGCTGGATGCCGTATGGCCCATATGAATAGAATCCGTTCAAACATCTCTTGCACCAGCTTCTGCTGGAACAATGAGATTTGTGGATTCATGCGTGGCACATCAATGTGAATCTTCAATTAATAAACAACATAATTAGATATATTTATACGAAGTTCTACCTCAATTCCACTCACTTGACGATAAGTGTCCTGTTGTGATTCATCTTGACTATCGACCTTGAAGTAATTATGTCTCAAGTCTTGATATCCCTGGCGTTTACTCTCAAGCACTCCATTGCGACGTTCGCCGGAGGGGGGCAAATATTTCGAAAGCAAACGCCAGCTCACCGCGCGCATCTAAAACATAGTTGTAAATCAGTCATGGGTTTTGAATCTTTATGGTTTTATTAGATATATACCTTTCTTGGCACACCGGACCAACTTAACTTCTTGAGCGCCGCTAAATCCAGTAGCGGCGATTCTAAGAGCGCAACAAATTTGTCAATTTTCGTATCATATTCCGAATCTTGTAAAGTTGAGCTGAACTTTTGTAACTGTGGGCGCCCAGGATACGCGAAGGACCGAGTTCTCGACCTATAATTTATTCAATATATAATTAAAGAATCTGGAACAACTGGGCTTAGTTGGCAGTATTGACCTATTATCCATTTGTTCTGTTTTCTCGGCATTGCGTTGATTTTCATCCGTTTCTTCGTTTTGATGATTATTTGCGTTATTTGTCGTTGTTGTTGCGGCGGATGAAGATGATGTCGTGCTGCGGTGTGTTTCTATGACATTCAAAGCTGCTGTCTGGGAGACTCTTTTCGAAATACGAGCATCTGAAATTATACATGAGCCCGATTACCTCTGTAAAATGTAACGAAGACCAAGTTCTCGAAATAAAAATGTTCAGTTCAACATCAGATCATAGTTCAACCTAAGATCCATAGTTCAACAACATTTGGCTACAATTTAAACTTAAAAGGTCAATCTTGATCGTATTATTATACTGACCCGCATTGGATATGGGAGCTGTTTCCCCCGATATTTTGCAGATATCATCATCGCCCGTGTCCCAGGCGTCGCTCACCGACTGCTGGTAATCGCGAAATGTGGACACCATTGGTTTGCCGTGGCCACCGATGCTGATGCTGCTCTTTATTTGATCTCCTCTCTTTGGACTGGGTCGACCGGGAACCGCTCGTCCGCTGTTCTTCCAAAATGAATTCGAGTTGGAGTAAATTTGACTTTTTAAGTTATTGCTAGTAGCTGCTGATGTTTTTGTTTTTGTTGTTGTTGTGATGTTGCTGCTGCTCCCATCTACATTGCTGTCCATAGTATTGAGAAAGCTATGCAAGCAATTTGATAAATCTTTTCTAGCGCTTTACTTTATTCCAGAATTCTTTCTCATTTACTTTTTACACAATTATTCGCACATTCTTTTCACATTCTTCTTCTTCTTCATTAACAGAGCAATTTTATGTGTTTCTTTTTTCCGTAGCCAAAATATATAAATAATAAAAGAATTTTTGTAAGAAAATACGTGTTCAGCGAACTACATTTCTCCCCGAAGGCTGTGTTCAAACATTCGAGTTCTCTCCCCGAAGGCTGTGTTCAAGCATTCGAGTTCTCTCCCTGAAGGTCGTCACACAGGAGGTGAAAATAGTAATGTCATAATGGCTGTGTTCAAGCATTTACAAGTTCTATATTTACTTACAGCATTATATCGAACTTAATTATTCGAATAATAAATTGTGTGGGGACGTGAACTCTTCTTGGAATGTATTTAGAATATTTAATTTACCAAATACATATATTCGATTGTATATAATTAATTCGTCTTCTGATTACTTCGATTGAACACACCTTGTGGTCAGAACTGATAAAATTTTTCAGCTGGTCAACCGTGTTTTGGTTATTTATTTATTATTTTTACAATAAATATATAATTCTAATATGATTTACTTGTTGGTACTTTGAATAGAATAGAACAGAACACAAACATGGATTCCCACAATGCTGAAATTGTTGAGAAGCTCAAGCTTATATTTGAAAGTTTCCTGCAGGAGAATTTCGCCATAACGAACAGTGTTTACTTTGAGAAGCTCATATCGCATATTTCAGCCAAAGGTACCATTCCAACAATATTTACCTTGTTACTAAATTCCTACTCAAGCTCAACATTCTTTCCACAAACAGAAAATGCGTATGTCCTGCAGGAGCCTTTCGCTCTGGAATGGATCGAGAAATGCATCAACATCATTAGCGAGGACTTCAACAAGTTGAATCCCAAAGTCGTTTCATTTATGTTCCACTTCTGCAGCCTAATGACCCGCAACGAATGGATCATTATCGAGATAAGGGATCGTCGGATTATGGATAGGTTCATTACAGAAACTCTTCAATATATAAACCATCTATAATATAGATATATCATTATTTCAGAATACTCACAATACTGAAGCGAGATGTCCACCAATTCACTCCTTCGATGAAATTGGGGATCATACGACTACTCTCGGCTGTTTCGAGTTTCAGCTTTGGAATGGCCTATATTCGGACCACGAAAGCGTGGAGTTTCCTCATCGACTATTGCAATAAGGACCACACGTTGTACGTTGTGCGGGAGGCTCGACAACTCCTCTATGAGTTGCTTTACAAGTTCTCCGTAAAGATAAACAGTGAAGAACTGGTTCTCGAGATGCTCGATGCGATTCTGAAGCCGCTGCATGATAACGCATTCAAGGAACACACCGACAATATGATGGTCAATGTGGACGATTCGGAGTTGCAGCAAAAGCTTTCGCCCACCTTAGATTTGATATCGTTTATATTTCAGAAAACTCTTGAATCCGAGGAGAAGACGAACATCGCACACCTCTGTGAGGTGCATCATAATCTGCAGGTCACGATTTGGAAACATGTCGAAATGACACAGAATCAGTTCTTCCTCGAAAAGATATTGGCCACGTTGTCGAGTTTCAATTTTGCCAAATTAGTCTATGAGAAGTGGAAGTCGGGCCAAATAGCTGCAGAGAATTTCAATGAGTTCGGCGTCAATTTCTTTAACATGATGAAATTTTGCGTCACTCGGCGGGAATGTGTGAATTTCTTGAAACTAGCCGAACTCAATCATGTGCTGTGGAAGAAGTTGGGGCAGCGAGCACCCAAGGAGATTCAAATCGAAAACTACCGCGTGCAGTTTGAGAACCAGTTGATCACGTTCCACTTGCTGCCGGTGCTATTCATACTCAAATCGAAGGAGCACCACAAAGAGGAGATTTTCGACAACTACATTATGAAACTGTTTGAAATATCTTGTGAGCATACGCTGCGCATCTGCTATGCCTATCGGGAAATTCAATTCAGTGCCCAAGAGTCCGCTGTGCAATTGGCCGCCGACCTGGCGTACAAATCGATTCATGGCATTCTGTCGATGGAGACGATTTTGGATCGTGATCAAGCGGTTCTGGTGTTCCAGGCCATGATATATGCATTGAAGGAGTTCACATTGGAGTCGAGAGCCCAGGCAAGTGTTGGCTACAATGGAAATGAGGCCTCCAACAATACGAACAACAAACAATCGGCCAACATCGATCTGATCGTTGAGATACCCAATGTCCTGTATGCAGCATTCGTGGGCCTGCAAACGCTCATTGACCGATACAAAATCACATGGAAGGAATCGATTGAGACTATCTGTATTGTGAGCTTCGTGTCCGAGCTGCTGGAGAACCCCAACATGTCATCTAGAGTGATTATAGATAATTTCCCATAGTATGTGCAAATCACTATATTTTTTACATTTCAGTTGGTGGTGCAAGCATTGAAGTTAGTTCAAATATCGATTGAGCATTTCCTTTCGCCCAACATGGCCCTTTTAGTGGACAATTTACAGGGGTCTTCTCTGCTCCGTTTGGGCCCAATTATTATAAAGCGCTTCCACGACACTGCTTGGGAAGTGCGCGATAGTGCCTTGGAGCTGGTAAACTCGATTACAGAAATATCCCGCAGAAGTTCGTAACAATCCAACCTCAAGTATTTCTTACATTATTGCTTTCTTGGTTTTCTTTACAGAGTTCACTGCCTTTCAACAAATTATTATGGGCCACAATTTCTGGCCCATTGTATATCAAATGGCCAAGAATGACAGTGAGCCGTATGTTCGTGCCACAGCTTTGAAGTGCATATCACAAATGATACCGATCAACGTTATATGGGAGAGTGTATCGAACAAAGAGGATCTAATCGTAAGGCTCACCTTTGGCAGGTGTAGAAAACTGTAATTATACATTTTAAATATATTTCAGGAACATCTATTTTTCGTTTTGTATAACGAGAGTGAAGGCATCGTGCGCAATGAAGCTGTGAATGCGCTGAAAAACATCTACGATTACCGAAAAATACCGAGCAACTACACGGATACTCTTTATTCCACGCTCTGCTATTGCGTCGTTGCTGACCTGCATTGGGAAGTGAAGGTGACCGGATTGAAGTTTTGGGAACTGGAAATTGAGAAGCAACTCACCAATCAAGGCATGATCGACGGCACCTTTCCGACCGTGACCTTTTCGAAGGAGAACAAGAAGATCGTCACCTTAACGGAGAAGGAGATCAAAATACGTATTAAGAAAGTTTTCAACGAGCTTTCCCGACGCGGTTGCCTCGGTGTGATACTCAAGTGCCTGAGCGATGAATGTGATTTGCAAGTGGTGAAGATGAGCGTTTGCATTATAAAACGACTTACAGATAAATTGAACAAATACGATTACGAATCCGTCATAGACGACATGGAAAACAATGGACACAGTGATGTTCCTCTTGATGCCAGCATGTGCAACAACTCAAACAATCAAACATTCCCCGAGTCTCAGTCCATCGCCACAGATACTCAGCATGCCGATGAGGTGATCGATGGAATTCTTGCGTCTCAGGACATCAATCTGCTAATATCGGCCTACGAAAAGCAGATGCAGGTCTGCGAGGATGATGAGGCAGGGAAATCCATCGAGACAGATTACTACAAGACCTTTGCAAAGGTCAGCGCAAAGGAATTCGTGGGCGCAATCAGGCGCATCGACTTGGAGGAATTGCTGCAAAACCACAATAAATGGCTCATGTGTGTGGACAGTTTTTCTTCGCTGCTCGATGATTTGTTGTCTGCAATCCAACCGCAGGACATATTTACATCGGATTGTTATTAACTTAAGATTAACGTTAGGCATATAAAAAAATGATAAGTCCTATTTTTCTACAGCACATGGAATGTATGCATGAGATTACGAATATTGTGAAATAAATGGGTCTTTTAAAAATATATATTGGTTCACTAAAAAGGTGAAGTGTTTTAGGAAAAAGAGTGAATTTAGTCTTTTTGGAAGGTTTGTGGCTTTACTACAAATTGTTCTCCTCTATTTTTTCTCGCCCAACACTGGGGTTCAGTTGAAAAGAGACAGCTAATCTGAGAAAGAGAAGGAAGGAAAAAACAGAAAAAATCAAAAAATCCTGACATAAAACCTCTAGCTTTTTTTTTTTTTTTTGTACTTTAAAGTTAAATTGGCCAGTCAGCTGACTATAACGCCATCACCAATTATCGCCAGAAATGGCTGTAATGAATAATAATAAACCTCTAGCTTTGTTTTCTACAAATCTCAAAAATGTGGCATCACTTTCAAGCACATTGGTGCAACAAGCTTGCTTGCACTGAACGCCCTGCACGAAAATTGCGCACGATTTGCCGTAACCGACCGAAAGAAAACGCCGACAAACATATGCGCTCTCTCTCGCTCACTTCCACTCTTGCTCGTTGGACAATTGAAAATGTTTTTTGCTCTTGCCGTCGTTTTATTTATGTGCGTGCGAGCGGAGTGTTGACGACGACGACGGCGGCGAACGGATCGCGAAATTTTGTATTTTTATTTCATTTTAATTGTTGAAGAAAGAAAGAATTGCTTAATTTGTGGATATATTGTGCAAAACGAATGGAAGAAGAATATGTTGCAATTGCAATCGAGACAATTTTGAAAGGAAAACTTAGTGAGAAAGTGGCGAGAAAGAAGTTTGAAGTTGCATTTCTATTGGAAAATCAAGAAAATGAGTTCTAGCTGTGAAAGGTGTGTTAAACGTTGAACAGTGGGAGAAACTGAATAAATTGTTTGTGAATTGGAAAGAAAGCACTTCGAAAGAAGGCCTAAATAATGATTTAATTTTTTGCCACAATTGGAAACGCTCTGAAAATGTTCGAACTTGAGAGTTTCCAGTGAAAATCAATGCTTGCAAATGAAGTTGGTGAATTTCTGGTGGGGTTCGGTTCGGTTCGTCGCCGAAGGAGGGTGGAAAAGTGCAAAACAGTGAATTTTTACGCAGTGCAGTCAGTCGTCGTCGCTGCGAGCCCCTCCCTCCTAACGTCCTTTGTTACTTCTCTCTCCCCTCGCTCCAAGGAGCCACCAGCCTTCTTCCATGCTTCGCCGAGCCGTGCCGTACCGTGTTCCATGCCAAGACAGACGTCGGTTGCGCTGTCAAAATCGATTTTCTTGCAGGCGCGGAGAGAGCGAGCGCACCGAGAGAGAACTGTAGCTGAGACGCAGAGACTCTGTGATGGAAATGATGACAATGTGGTGGGGAAGATGCGGAAGTCGGAAAATGTGTTCGGCCCGAGTGTGTGTGTTTGTGTATGAGTGTGGCAATGCAAAATGCAGAAGAGAGAAACAAACGATGAATGAAAACGAAACCAGTGCTGCCTGCTTGCTGGCTGATGAAAATTTCCTCCATTTTCACCCGATTTTCATTCTTATGTAGGGCGTAGTTGTGGACTCTCGTCCCCCCTGCCTCTCGGCCCTCTCCGAACCAACTCCCACCCATTCACACATTGTTGTTTGTGTTCTATTTTTCCTTAACAATTCTTCCTTCTTTCCCGGATCGCGCGATCTCCGTGTGCGCTTATATTTATACTTTTTAATTGGAAGAATTCTCTCTCTCCATTTTTCTCACCTTCTGCCATCATCTCTCTTTCTTAATATAGAATAGAATGGGTGGAAATAATCGAGCCACGGACAAAGGAGCACATGTACGCGAACCTGACCACCGGCGAGTGTGTTTGGGATCCTCCAGAAGTAAGTTCAGTTCCCATGTATGCTTTGATGACCGCCGCCCACCCATCCATCCATCTATCCATTCATCCATCCATCCATTCATAAATCCACCCATCCATCCATCTCTCCTGTCCCTTACCACACCTCTCAGTAGTTATTGGACTAGAACAGACACGATGGGATAGTAAAACCATTTGCTCCATAATGACGAGACTTAAGATCTTTGGTGACAAACCTCGCCGAACTCGAACTCGTTCGCCCAAAAAAGCAGCTGTGAGCAGGTTCCGATTTCACGATCTCCTCTCTGCCGCCGTCCTGAGGGAGGGAGAGCAAGCAAGCAACATCTGGTATCTGTTCTAGGAGTCGAAGAAGAAGAGGAGAAACCCCTGCGCCCTGAGCACACCACATGCGCTTGTGACACACATGTCTCCATGTCCGAGTATGGAGAAAAAGGTCGCCCATCGTCGATGTAGATTGGGATATATTTGAGGGTTTTTATCGTATCATTAAATCGTTACAACGGCAACAACAATACTCTATACAACAATCTACACAACAACAACAATCTACACAATAACAACAAACACTCTACACTGCAACCAACAATAACAATAACTATGAAAACAGACTTGAGCCACGAAGAAGTTATTTAGAAACACGTACGTGATTTGAAATTGCTCACATATTAATTTTACTGTTCATTCCTACGTTCATATGTTCGTTCGTTCGTTCGTTCGTTGCGCCGTCCGTTGGTTGCTTCCTCTCTCTGCTCTTCCGCTATTTATTGCTAAACAACGTCTTTGGCTGAGTTTGAAGAAGCTTCCGGTAGTAACCAGGCAGTAGACGCCGTCGTCGTCGTGGCTTCGTGGTTAATTCGATGATTCGATGATGACGAGAGGGAAATTCAATCCACGAATTCCTGCTTGTCCCTTCCCCCTCTCTCTCCCTCTCTTCTCCTCGTTCTCCTTCGAACACTCTATTCTATTCGTCCAAACTACAACAACTATTCTGAGTGTTGTAACTGTTGGTGGTTTTGAGTTCCGGCCCTCTTTCCTTATCTCTTCTGGTCGACGCTTGCGATGAAGTAAATATTTAGAAAAAACCTTGAGTCTAATAAGACTTGTGCAATTTTTACCCAATGTTCTTCTCTTCTACTTCTTCTTCTTCTTCGACTTTGTTTACATTATTTTGTTTTTTCCATACTGCGAAACAGAATGTATTCAAATTTCAGATCGCTGTCATCAACGTTGTTGCTATTGTTATTGTTGTTGTTATTATTATAGTAATAGTTGTTGTTGTTGTTGTTTTGGTGGTTTTCGCTCGTCGATGTTGATGACCTAATTTTGTTATTTTCATTCACTCGACTTCCTCGGCTGACCTCCTCCGTTGAGAGATCCACCCGACTGATTAGCCCAGCCATCTACAGATGTTTGAACGATGAATGGTTTCCATGAAATGTTTTCTGTTTCTGGCTTTTTTTCTTTTTTGGTGGAAATTGTAACAAGTCTCTTGTCAAGTCGTCTGTGTACAAGTTTGATCATTTGTTTCGTACTTGAAACTCCACTATTTCGTAATTACAGTAAAAACAACGAAACAAAACAAATGAGAACACGCGGTGTAATCGGTCATGACCGACCATGTGACAGACATTAGCTTCAATATCCGTAACCGACATTCATCCTCATTTGAATTATGTTATTGAATAAGTTCCCCTTCTCCTATTCCAATCTTATTCCAATATTGCAATAAAATTTCTTGAAACGAAAATATTTGGCATATTGCAGCAGATCATGAAATCATTGCTATGCAAAAAACACGGGCTTGAGAAAGCATCAGTTTGCTCTGAATTTTGGTCAAGGCCTGGCAAAATGTTGCATCTGTGGGAATCAGACCAACAACAGTCGACCGAAGAGACGAACGAACCAAACGAACGAAACGAACGGCGCCCGACCGCCCACTGCGACTGGCGAAATCTGCATTTGCTGGGCCCGAAAGTCGTTGGGTCGGGTCGGACCGGGTTGAGCCTCGGGTGCCTAAAAACAAACGAACGAACGAACAGACGAACACACAGAAAAAAGTTCAAGGTCGCGAGCTGATGACGAACCGAGCTGACTTACATAATGATGTTTAATTCAAGCGCTTGAAGTATTATTTCTCTTAGTTTCTCTTATCTCTTGATGGAACGACGATGGGGCGACGAAAGAAATCATGCTAAACAATGAACGAAACTAGATCCCAGTTCTTGTTAATTGCCCACGAGGCGAGTTTTCGTTTGACGACTCCTCCTTCTCAAATTACAAAAACACCCCAACCGCAAATCCTTCCCCCCTTTCCCCCATCCTACCCCCACATCCCCAGCGGATCATCTCATCTCTCATATCATATTATCGCGAAACTTAAGCGAGCGAGCGAATATTTTCAAATTGGAATTTCCATCGTCAGGATGTACCAATTAAGCGCACCGACTCATCGCAGTGGTGGGAGCTCTTCGATGCGAATACCCAGCGGTTCTACTACTACAATGCGGCCACGCAGAAGACCGTCTGGCATCGGCCGAGCAAGTGTGACATCATCCCGCTGGCCAAGCTGCAGACGCTCAAGCAGAACACCGATCCGACCGATCGACGCGACGGCTGCACGCAGACCCAACACCCGGATCCCCCGCACACGAAGCCCCGAAGCTCGCACCATCGCTCGTCGGGCGGCGGCGGCGCAGAGGTGGGACGTGGCAGCGGCCTGAGCAGTGGGAGTGGGAGTGGCGGAGGCGGAGGCGTAGGCAGCGGCAGTGGAAGCACGAGCAAGCGAAGCAGCGGAGGCGCCGACGCACACTTCAAGAGCTCGATGCCCGTGCACGCCAGCTCCGAGGAGAAAATATCCTCGGAGATGCTTTCCAGTCCACGTGGGCGGCAGGGTTTTCGGTGAGTTGAACGAACCGACCCAGGTCGAGGGCGGTGTCGTTTATCAATTGTTCAATTGACAAACACATTCCTCTCTCTCTTTGCAGAGTGGGAACTGGCGACTCGACGCGTTCCATGGACGTCCAGCAGTTCACGTCGCGACGATCACAAGGTAAAGTAGTTCGGAATCCAGTCGACTTCATTCACTAATCAACAATCTCTCGTTTCTTCTATAGATTCCTGCAATCACTTCAAGGAGTCGGGGAAGTCGAGCGACTCCAGCCTGTCCAGTGTCCACGGCTATCGGCGGTTCAACGAGGGCGGCGGCAATGAGAATCTGCGTCTGGGTTCGCTGCAGAAGCATCGCAGTCGGAAGGAGGGCGGGTAGGACGAACAGATCACTCTTATTGCTAGATTGGATTAGTTAGTTCTAAGGACTAGGTGTACTTTTAGTTATAGACGCTTGTACTTCCCCCCTCCCCTCTCCCCTTTCCCAATCATTTGTTGTTGTCTCTCCCCATCTCCCACGTGTTAGTGTTCTGTTTAAGTTCTGTAGTTGCTATTGTTTTATCATGTTGTGTTTTGTACTCAATCGCTTCACCTCTTCCACTCTCTTTCTCTCTCTCTCTCTTTCTCACTCTCTCCTCAGCTATGATATGCTTCAAGAGAGCGCAAGTTCGCATAATTTACCTCATGCTACTTCATTTGGTGGGAGCGGTGGGGTTGACAAATATTTCGATCATCAGCTTCTTCCATCTCACTTGCAAGGATGCTACTCCAAATCCTCGGACGTGTCGTCATCGTCGGCGGCCGGTTCTGTCGTGTCGCCCACACATTCGATAAATACTCCACAGCCAAAGAAAAAGATCTCGCCGGATGGCAGCAAATCGGTGCAGCAGCAGCAGCAACAACAATACCAACAACAGCAACAGCGCAGCATGGGTGGCGGCAAATCGATAGTTTCGCAATCATCCCATCATGGCATAGAGTTCGCAGGTGGTAGTAGTTCCATTGTCCAATTGTATTTCCTATCGTGAACGCACACATTTATTCCTAGTGCCCCAAACAACGCTCGCCTTCTTGTATTTCTCTTTCTAATCCCCCCTCCCCCATGTATTATAGAACGAGAACGGGATTACAACGTGGCCCTGGCTCGATCTGGCAGCTTCATGTCCTCCTCGACCAATGCCGCCCCGCATCACGCCAAGGTGCATCGGAAGTCGAGTGTCGAGGCGAACGGCGGCGCCGCCAGCGATGATTCCATGCACGAGAAGTACTTCAAGTCCGTGGAGAATACGCCGATTTCGAGGCGTCGCCACACGGCGGCGGCAGCCAAAACAGCGACCGGTGGAAGTGGTGGAAGCGCTGGTGCCGCGGGAGGTGGCAAGAAAAACTCCAGCGATTCAAGTCCTCAAAGTCCCATCAGCCCACAGGTGAGTGAAAGATTATTCTTCAATCAATCAATTGTCCTTCAATAAGAAACTCCTCGTCATTCCAGATAAAAACCAAACCATCGAAATCATCGACAAACTCATTGGTCCCGCTCCCCTCGCCCGGGCACCCGCCCTTCGCTCCTAGTCACACTCCATCCTATTACAAGCAGCAAGACTCGTGTAATTTGGAGTTATTAAATTTGGATAAGATCAAGCTGAATAAACCGACGTCGCCCAGTTTGAGCGATGCGGCAGCGGCATCGGCCTCCTTGGCGGGGCCCATTAAGAACTTCCCCTCGTCGGATAACATTGGCATGCTGACGCATTCGTCGCGGAGTAGCAACGATTCGAGGAAACCAAAGGCCAAATCGCAACATAGTCAGGACAATCGTTCGATTGGATCACTGCGACACAACGCTTCCAGTCTGGTGGGTTTCTTTGTGCTTTCATTATAAATTATTGTAACTAATGTCTGTTCGATAGGATAAAAAGTCGCAGAACTCGAATGAACGTTACTACGATCATAAGCGGGATAAGGGATCATCGACCAGGCGGTCGTCGTCGAAGCATCACCAGCAGAGCCATCACCTGACTGCGGACAACAGTGATGTGGAATACGACAATGGGAACACTTCGCCGCTGTACAGCAATTGGGATCAAGTGAGTGATCGATTTCGATTTCCCACCCAAAGTCTCTTGGAATTTTCAATGAATCTCTTACTTTAATGTGTGCGCAGGAAATGCAAGAACACCTGCTACCACTCAAGCACTACATCATCGAGCAGGCGAAGCTATCGGGTCGCTACATGTATGGCGACCCCATCGATTCCGACTCGTATCATTCGGACAGCCAGTCGGAGCACTCGCTCTCGGGCCACGAGCCGGACAACGAGGACTCCGATCACTCGGAGCACGGCGGATACTTGGAGCACAATTATGGCATGATCGATGACTACGCCAATATGGGCGATAGTGTTTCCTACTATGCATATCAGTATCCACCATATGATCCGAGTGGCCGCGAAGATATGTAAGACATGATTCTTCCCTCTTTCTGTAGAAATATTTAACGCGTGTTTTCTATTCCCTGTCAGTTCCGATAATGTCGAAGCTGTCCTCGAAGGCATTGGCGGAGACACCAGCATCAAGCCAAAACCACCACGTTATCAACTATCCTACTACGATACCACCAACAACTCGACCCAGTCGCATCCCCAACAATACCATCATCAACAGCAGCAACAGCAGCAGCAACAACAACAGCAGCAACACCAAAACCAACAGCTTTACAGCAACCAACCACCGTTGCCGTTGCATCAGCATCTTCCACTCGACACGGATAACAAGCAGAAGCAGTCGCAAACGTTGCCCTCGCCCAATCGACAAATCTCTCGCATCGCCCAATCGGTTATCGATGGCGGCCGCCTGAATCTTCCCCACTATCCCAAGGACGACAGTGCAGCTGTCACCATGAACCGGAAGCTTCCGCCGCCCTCATTGAAGCCCACCATCCAACAGATATTTCCACCAACCGAACGAGCTCCACAAGGTCTGGGCGGCATCCCGACGTTGGCCTGCATGAAGGAATGTGATATTGAGAAGTTTGCCGCCGACAATTTGAATCTACACTCGAAGGGAATTTTCCGAAAGAAGGTCAGTTGTTTAGTTTTCTTGATTTATTTGTCAAAATCTAGAAATTGTAAATACGGGGACAATTGTCCCATGTGTAAATTATAAGTGTAAAACTCAAAAAGAGTTGCAACAACGATGATATGAACATTGAGATTTTGAAATTGAAATTAATCTCGTATTCTTTTAGTCTTCCGTACGCGATATGCTTAGTTGGACAGCTGAAGCAATAAGTCGTCCCATGTTGGCGTTGTCCCGTGATAAAACGGAAAAGAAAATCGCCATTGAGCTCTTCAAGTTCGTGCAAATCTACATGGGAGATCGCAAGGCACGCGCCGGCATGAGTCTCAACTCGGTGGCCATCGACATAATTGCATCGGCCTTGCCGCAACAGCAGTGAGTTAACACCAAATAGAAGAAAGAATCCATCGCCGAACCGCAATTGTAATTATTCTTTCAGATTGTGCGATGAATTGTATATTCAACTGTGTCGTCAGACCACGGAGAATCCCAAGCGAGAGTCGCTCATTCGCGGCTGGGAGCTGATGGCCATTTGTTTGTCCTTTGTGCCACCGTCGCCGACGTTCCAGCCTACGTTGCTCAAGTAATTCTAATTGAATCTAAACCAACAAACATTTGTTTTAACTTGCAATCGAATTCTAGTTATGTTAATCGACATCGGGACTCGTCGTTCGCCATTTCGTTTCCGGAGGTCGGCAAGTGGCCGATACACGTGCAAATCTCACACTACGCGACTGTCTGTTGTCGTCGTCTGGAGCGCATCGGCAGCCATGGGCGCAAGCAAGGGAAGAAACCTACCGAGGACGAAGTGGAGCAGGCCAGAGTGAGTATCCATGGTTAGTTGGTGAAATCATAATATTAATTTTTGGCACAACTCATTTCAGAATCAAATTGTTCGCAATAGTATGTTCGGCAACACTTTGTCCGAGGTGATGGAGCTGCAGAAGGATAAATTCCCGTTCAGGAAGTTGCCATGGATTCAGACTACGTTGTCAGAGCATGTACGTTCTCCACAATAACTTCTCCTTTTCCTTGTCTAATAGTGAATTTGATTTTCTAAAGGTTTTACTTTTGAATGGCAAGCAAACGGAGGGAATATTCCGAGTCTCGGCTGACGTGGACGAGGTGAACTGCTTGAAGAATCGTTTAGATCGGTGGGATGTTCCTGACTATAAGAACACTATGGGTACGATATTCGTCTTCGGCTTGTCATAATTGTCAAATTCGTCATAATTGAGTTGTTGTCTTCTTATAGTAGATGCACATGCGCCTGCGAGTTTGCTGAAGCTCTGGTATCGGGAACTCTACGATCCACTGATACCGGATGAACTCTACGAGGAATGCGTCAACACCGAGGATCCGGATAAGGCTAAGGAGATTGTCGACAAACTGCCGGACCTTAACAAATTGGTATGCTTTCATATAGTCATTCATCTGTGATCCATTTGACCTCTTCTCTCTCTGTATTCCAGGTGCTGACGTATCTGATACACTTCTTGCAACAGTTTTCCATTCCCGATGTGGTGAGTTGCACCAAAATGGACTCCTCGAATTTAGCCATGGTCTTCGCACCGAATTGCTTGCGCTGCATGTCCGATGACCCGAAGGTGATCCTGGAGAACGCTCGCAAGGAGATGTCCTTCATGCGAACCCTGATTCAGCACATGGATACGTCGAATGTTGCGAATCTTGTTTAGGGGCAATCAAACAACCTTCTATATATAAATATATTTGCGTAGATATACATATATATAGATATATATATATAGATACAGTTAAATAATGTTTAAATAAAACCACAATAATTGCTTTTAATTATTACCTATATATACTCGAATTATCTAAATTATCTTTACTTCTACTTTACTTTACCGACTCATTTCAACTCAATTTAGTCATAAGCAATATAATAATGAGAAGCAAATACCCAAATGATGTCAATAATTTATAAGATTGCGAATAACAAGAAAACATTGTTCAATTAATGAGTTGTTTTTGCCGCCTACGAATAACGAGCAATTGTGAAATTAGTTGTGTAGAACTGAATGCTTATATTAATTACATAAATAATAACAATACAGCAAGAAAACAATACAAGTAACTATTTAATAATAATAATATTAACAATTAAAATATTCATAAAACCTAAGTTATGTGAAAATATATTGAGATTATGTTTCTGCGAAAGAAGTTAAAAGAATTCGGCATTTTTATTGATCCTCATTATTAGCCAAGACCAGAGATGGCTGCAATTGTTGCATATTCAGGCGTAGTTTCCAATTAAAATGGGTTCTCTTTGGAATCACGAATAACAATGATAAGTTGGATTGAAGTCTTTATTGTATGTGGAGCTTATCTTAAAACTAGTTAATAGTAAAACCTATGTCTAGACCTACAACTAAGTAATATTAACGGATGCTATTTACAAGGGCTGATGAGGAGGAGGAGGACGGCGACTACTGGGCCTCGATGTCGCTGCCGTCGTCGTCCTCGTCATCGGACACGAGGTCCTCGCGCTCGTCGCCCACGTCGACCTCTTCAACCAGCCGGAGGACTCCGCTGCTGCCGCTCTCGCTGCCTCCGATGGTCGTGGGCGTGACCGAGGACCGTTTCGACTGGTTGGCGCGACGCCACTTGGCCCGTCGATTCTGGAACCAGGTCTTCACCTGTCGATCGGTCAGCTTCAGCTGCAGCGCCAGGTGGCGGCGCTCCTCGGGCGACAGGTATTTGGAGCTGGCGAAACGGTTCTCGAGGTTCTTCGTCTGCTGCGACGTGAAACGGATCTGGCCGCCCTTGCGTTTCACCCCGAAGTTGGACATGTAGAAGCCGGGGTAGCCGTTGCAGTAGAGCGCCGCAGCGGTGGCGTTGTTGGGGAAACCTGCAAGTGTGGTAAGCACGAAAGGTTTACGATAATTATAAGAGGTAAGCAATAAGGTTTACGATGATTGACGCGATCAAATAATAAACACAATTAAATGATAAATTATTATTAACAAGAATCTCCCAAAATTAAATAGATTTCTATTACAACTACATATCTCGACTCTCACACACATACACATTCACACACACACCTTCTGCCCGCAGTGGAATCCGGAACCTCGACCCCAACACATTCCCACATTCGCCTTCGCTTCGTGTGAGCAGCGACTCATCGTCGTCATCATCATCATCATCATCGTCGCTGCTTCCTATCTCTGCGAGCATTTGATTGGCGTAATCGACACTCGTGCCGTCTCGCTCTCGCCGCCTGCTGCGCCGCTTGGCCGCGCAGTTCCACCCACTTGTAAAATCGTTGCCGTCGTCTTTGTCGTCGCCATCGAGCCGACGTCTCCGCCTCGGCCGTCGTCGAATGGAAGTGAGGCAATAAAAGTCCGATTGCTCGAATTGTTATCACTCGAGGAGTCGATGATAATGGAGGAAGATGACGAGCTCCAATCGAACACACGGCCATCTGTGTGAGTGGTGGGCGAGTGTGTGTGTGTGTGCGAGTGTTGTGTGTGGCGAAAGTTTGGCGCGTGATTGTGTTTAAAACACGATGAAGTGTCGTAATTCAAAAACAGTTCATAATTCAATTTAAATCCGAGGGAACAACATTCATTAGCTTCAAATCGCAATTGCAATTAAAATTGTTCACCAATAAATAAATAAATATCTTCTCCTTTCCACCCGCGCACTCTCTCGAACCCCATGATGATTATGATGATAATCTTGGCCACAACAACAACCAACGCACGTCATAATTTTTAATGTAACAAATAACATATTAAAACAAATATTTTTGAGTGCATGATAATTTCGAACGAACGGTGAAACAATTTGTCATGAGATTACTTGCCGGTGAGCTTATCGCGTTGATAGACAGCGCCTATTAGTCGTTCTAATAGATTTCCCCGTCCCAGCATTTCCCCAAACTCCTCGCTCCCCCCCTCCCGATAAGCCTCCGACAGTTGGTGTTCGTTCTTTCGCTCGTTCCCCGCCGTAGCGCGAGGTGCTGTGGCGATAAAACCCGAAAAAACCAGAGAACAGCAAATAGAACCCGAACCCGAATTTTCGTGTGTGTTTGTCCATCGGTTAAAGGTATGATCAAGGGATGTCGGGCGGTTGGAGGGGTCGAGGGAGGGGTCCGAGGGCTCTTCGTGCAACTGCATTCGAGTGGCATTGGCGCCAACACTTGACGCCAACGGTTTGATAAACAAGGAGCATTTATCAATTACAACTGTTGTAAACACCAACGATTAGGCCCACTGTGACTCCCCCCCCTCCCCGTCCGGCGGGGACAAAGAGAGAGAGGGACCCATCCCGATCCCGATCCAACTAAAAAAAGGGTTTAACGGCCTACTTTCGTGGGTCAGACTTCCGACTTTGTTCGATTCTGTCCGTCCTCAAATCTCTCGGTCTGTCCGTCTTGATAGTTTTTTTTATGAGGGGGAGTCATATGAAACCCAAGAGAGGAAGACGGCGCCAAGCTGAGACTCCATCCCGGACAAGAGTCTCCATTGATCTGGATGCACCCGCCTTCGCACCAACCAACTTGATGTTCAAACCCTCATCGAGGTTCCCACCGAACCGTTGAGCTCGGGGGTCCTCGAAACCCGGTTGAAACCAGTCTCGGTTTTTTTGTATACGCGCGCGGAATGCGAAGGCATTTTTCAAATATCTGCTGCGGTGTTTTCGAAGGTGTCACGATAAATGTCTCTGCAGAAGTACATTTCCATTGATAAGCTCCAGTCGTGAACGATAGAAGTTTGTTCATAAATTAGGCTATCAATTACCGTTTCGCTGTTCCGTTATTATTTCGGTACATTTATGTCGATATGTGCGGCCGTCCATCTGTCTGTCTGTCCGTGTGTGTGTGTGCATTCCGTCCAAAGGTTGTCCAGAAATCAATCCATCCAACTGTCCTAATGCCATTATCGAAGGAGGGAGGGGCTCTCGATAAAGTTCATTGTTTTTTTTGTCATATCTGGAGTAATTATGAACATCGATTCAATGCAAAATATTCGCAATGAGAAAATCGTGTTCGTGTCTATGTACTAACTTCATGCATCGCAATTTCTATCTACCCATAGAAAGAAGTCCGTGATGAGGTCAGAAAAAGTTCTCCGGCGAATGATTTTCTTCTCGAGGTTGTGAAAGACCTAAACGTATGAGATAGTTGACTCAATTCTAGGAATTGTATGAAGGTAATAAATATACTCTGATTCGATCAGAAAGTTTTTTTAAAGAAAATAAATCTTATTCCCATGGAATTTTTAAATCATGTAATTTACTAAATCAAATTATAACGAATGTGATAATTGTCAATAGATAATTATTTCAAGAAAATCAAGATAATTGAGTTATGTTGCTATTTTTGTCTTCTCTAGGACGCAATTTCTACAACCCGGAAATCTTTTTACTAATAGTTTAAATGCTTTTGATTAACTTTGTATTAAATATTAACATAAGTTGAAAAATATGGAGTTGAAAAATAATGTTATAGCTTTTGTCTATGTTTTGGGAAACATGAAATTGAGTATAAGAACTGAAGTCGACATAAGGATCGTCAAAATAAATCTTTTGATATTAACTTAGGGAACAGCAATTGTCTTTACCATTTCAACTAAAACGTTTGAGTTGCCAAATCCCAATTAATTTATAATTAAATATATAATTTATTTATGTTGAATTATTACCACATCATATTTGTATTTAATAATGAACCCAAATTAATAACAAACGGGTTTAAAAACCTAATGATAGGATTTTATGTAAAACTGCAATTTTCTCAAAACTATGTTTTGTACATTACGTTGGTACAGATTTAATACAAATACAAATTATTGCCCTTTACAGCCCTATGAGGGCCTTTGACCGAGCTCCTCGCAATCATTGGTGTTGTGCGTTTGTAATGTTTTTACACCATTGAAAGAGGCCTACAGTTTAATGCCGAATCCGAACGTCTGGGTTGAGAGCTTTTTCATGGCAAATAATACTCTCGGAAGTTTACCATTGCTCGCCGAGAGGAGGAGGCCGTAAAGAAAAAATGTATGTTGGCGAAGCCTCGGCCTTAAACAGATCTAATAGAGGACTAAATTAAATACTTCATCAAGAGGTGCTACCAAAAGTACCCAAAGTACAAGTGGTATTGCTACAAAACTACAGTGATACCTGGGAGTGATACCCTTCAATACTCTTCAATGAATGCGCTTTCGGTTTATAATTCGTAGAAGAGACCTGTCCAAGGACCTTGTCCTGGAAGGAGCAGAAGTGACACCAAGTTCTTCTGTCGATTGGCGGGGTTCCTTCCATATCTTAGTAAAATATTCCCAATTCCCTCACTACTGCTTGAGGTATAATCATGCAACCTCTCTCAGAACCCAGAGAGCCTGATAACCTAACCTGGTCAGTGTCCACTCACCTTCGCAGTCCAGGAACGGATTGTACTGCTCGCAGTAGGCCGCCGACGGCGTCGCCACCAGTGTGGCCGCCGCCTGGAAGTGCGGCATGAAGAGGGCCGGGTTCTTCTGGAGGCTGAGCACTTGCTGGTAGAAGAGGGCGGCGGGATCGTAGACGGGATCGAAGCGCAGCGAGGGGTTGACGCCGACGCTGGCCAGCAGATTCTTGGCGGGATCGGGGCTGAGCGAGGCGAGGTTCTGGAAGGCGAACTGCGCCCCCGGCGAGAGGGGGAAGCAGAGGTCGCCGCTCGGTGGGTGGGCCGAAACCGATTCGCGGAGTTTGGCCAAGTCGGGGTGGGCCAAGTCGACGGTGGCATCGATGGCGCCCGAATCGATGGGTTGGCCCGACTTTTGCTCCAAAATATTGGCGATGGAGAAGAGGGATTTCGATGCCTGTGGCTTGATCGTGCTGTTGATGCTGCTGCTGTTGCTGCCGACTGAAGTCGTTGTTGTTGTTGTTGTGGTGGCGGTCTCCATCATCGAGGGATCGTTCGTTCACCAAGCGTCGCACACACGCAATTTATTGTCGAAAAAAATCACCAAAAGTCGTCAACGAGAACGAAAATCAACCAAACGAAATCAAACGAAATCGAAACGAAACGAAACGAAACGAAAAGAGAAGTAAAAGGAAAAAATTCCTAGCCTACGATCGATCGATCCGCGCACGCTAAGACCGACTAATTGTCCGGAGCTAATAAATCGAACTAAATCAGATTCGACGAAATAATTCAATAATGTACAGGTAATAGATATCTCCTTTAATAAGTATATTCACAGTTCCCAAATTAGTGATAATGTTCCCGTGCTACCCCGTGGCTGATACCGTGGGCTGCCTATTGTTGTTCTTGTCCTTTCACTCTCCACTCCACACCGATAACAACGGCCACTGTTCCAGCCCTGACAGCCGATGGAGGGCGGGGAGCGGTGGGGGGCGTGCGCCGCCTCCTCAACCGAGTGCGTGGCTTCGCGGTCCTTTTGATCGAGTAATTGTTAATCACCGCTTATCAGCTCGTAGTGCTGCTGTTAAGTTATTTTGTTTATTACCATCGTCGACACCCGAATGCCACTGACGGAGGTGTGCAAAAGAGACGCCCGAGAGCGAGAGAGAGAGAGGGAGAGGGAGACAACGGCTTCGGAAGACACACACAAACAGTAGCTTCGGGGGCAATTGGGAAACACGAACGACGATTCAATTCGGGACTCTTTATTGCCCCTATTTCGGCAGTTGTCTCTCTCTCTATTGGTATTGGTAAAGGTGTTGTTGTTGTTTGGGTCTACGACTTGTTGTTGTTGCTACTGCCAGAGCAAAACCCACTTGATGGATTACTTTCAATTGTCATTGCGATAAAACGGAGCAGAGTGAAGAGAAATAAACCCTGGAGATAAAGGTATAAATGCATAAAATATATTGGATATAGAGGGCGAAGCATGTTCCCAGACCGAAGACCAGAACTGTTAGTGAATGGTATATTAGGAAATCGACACATAAAACACCTTCTTCACGATATTCAATACAAACTATCTAGCAAGAGATGAACAACTAATTGAGGAACCGAAGAAGACACAAATGTGACGAAAGAGACAATGAAGAACCAGAAGGAAGCGGAAAAATCACCACCTCTATCAAATTGGGGGATTTACTCGAATTTTCAGGTGACTATTTCCGATTGTTGCTCATCATTTAGTATTCAAACACCACCAACCCCATGTTAAAAGGAATCCTATCGAACCTAAATGAAATCCATACAAGCCTAGTTGATGTCATCTACCCCAGTGAAGAAAAGTCGGAAGAAAAGAAAACTCCGCCGCGATTTTCTCCACCACACATTTATTTCGAACTCTTTCAACAATCGCTTCACATCGATTCCTTCTCCTCTCCTCCTCCTCTCCTCCTCCTCTCTCTCTCCTCATCACCCTCTTAGTTGAACTGGAAGCTCTGCATGCAGGCGCAATTGGGCAGCGTGCAGCGCGGCGCCAGATTCGAGAGATGGCCCATGGTGACGGGGAACGAGAGCGGCACAATCCACTTGGGGTAAGCACAAATGGGCGGCGCCATCGGCTGGGTCTGGACCTGGGCCTGGGGCGAAACATACGAGTTCTTGTGATCGAATGCGTTCTTGTGATCGAAGGTCTTCGGGAACTGTCGAGAAAAGGATGTTGGGGTGAATCGATCTATGGACATGAGAAGAAACCCTTACCTTATCCACAGCCACGGGACGGAAGGCGCTTCGCAACTCCTGCCCATGTCCATGAGTCGGCGACGGCTGCTGTCCGTGCACCGGAGTCGATGGCGAAATATTCTCAATGGCTCGGATCAGATCCAGATCGCAACGTTTCAGCACCAACTCGAGCACGGAGCGTTTGCGATTCGGGAAGAGCTGGGCCAACATATCGATGGCGGCCTGGGAGACGGCGCCGGGCCCTGGGTGGAACTGGTTCTGGTTCTGGTTCTGACTGTGGCTTTGGCTTTGGCTGCGGGTGGAACCTGGAAAGAACACTTGGTTTCTATCCTCACCATGAAGTCGAAATTGAAGTCATCCGCTCACCTGTTGCCAATGGGTAGGGCGGATCCGCATTCGTCTCCGAGTTCTGGCGACCCGGGGCCGATGTGCTCAGGTCCTCGGCCACGGCTCTCTCCGACGGCGACGCATCCTGAGGCGGAGGGGGCGGCGGTGACGTCGACGACGACGACGACTCGGGCTGCGGCGACCGGCGGCTGTGGACGGGCTCCGTGACGGTGAGGCCGAAGATGCTGCCCGGCGGCAGGGCGTCCATTTGTTGGCCCGTCTTGGTGGCCACCAGGCGGAGAGCGATCGCATCCTCCACGGCCTGCTGCCGTTTGAGAGCAACCTGTGGGCGAGGAGGAGGAGGAGGAGGAGGTGGTGGTGAGAGAGAGAAGGAGAATAAAGGGAGAGGGATTAGAGTAAAGGGAGAGAAAGAGAGAGGGGGAGCTGAGTAAATGCATCGCAAACATGGGGCGACATCGACCAAATTGAAATTAATATGCTGCGAGTGAGATTCACTCGCTTCCCCCTCAGTTTGTCTTTCTGTCCATCTCTCTGTCTGTCTTTCTGTCTGTCCTTCTGTCTGTCTGTCTGTCCTTCTGTCTGTCTGTCTGTCCATATGTCGCCGTCGTCTCCATCGTTCAATCTGGCTGCCGGTGGCTTGTTTGCTCGACTCAAGTTTCATGGGCGCCCAAAGCTTCCGTCGCTGACTTTCGGCCTGCGCAAACAGCGCGTAATTTTATCCAGGGAATTCGTCTATCCGCTTCGCCCCCCTCCCCCACCACCGACTGGCAGGAAACACTTGTGCAAACAGACAGACAGACAGTTAGATAGATAGATAGACGGCGATGCATGACAACTTTTCGTCACGATTTGATTTGGTTTGCTCCAGGATATTGCCTTAAATAATTATCCCTGGACTGGACGTGAACGTGGACAGGGTGTGAGCGGAGGGAGGGGGTGAGTTTCCTTATGAAAACACCACGCGGCTTCCGGAGAACAAAAATACGGCGAATTCCCAAAGGAGAGGAATTTTGCTCTTTTCGTGCTCTTCGAATTTCACTGCGGGGAGGTTCTGAGGAGAACCCGAAAATGACGATTGATTCTTAATTCGAATCAGATTCGAATCAATTGAAGTAAAACCTTGAGATTTAAGGTCAATTGAAGTAAATCCATCCAGATTGAAGGTCTTTAACTGGGATTCGCGAATTCCCGCAGGCTCCTGGAGATTCCACACGAATTCCAGCAGGCTCCTGGAGATTCTACACGAATTCCTGGAGTCTCCTGGCGCGATCCTTAAGACGCTACCCACCTGTGCTGCCATGATGCGCTGCCGCTCGAAGATCAGAACGCACTTGGGGCACTTGCAGCTCTTGTAGGTGCAGAGCTTCTTGTGGCCCCGCAGCTCCGAGATGATGCCGTGATTGCGACAGCGAGCGCACTTCGGCACCCGATTCGAGGCGGCGTTTTTCTGGCTCGTCTCGCTGGATTTGGCCAACTTGCCACTCGGATTGACCAACTTGCCACTCGGACTGGTTCGCGGCTTCTTCGGTGTTTTCGACTTGTCATCCTCGCCGGCCGATCAGCGGTGATTCCTCCTCGTACTTGGTGTCCATGGTGATGTTGGTGCAGCGATTCCTCGCTTCCGGTTCCGGTTCGGGCTGAGCTGAGCTGGGAAACAATCAGTGGAGTCCAGCACTGGGCGAAACACAAAGCGAAACTAAGGCCGCGATTGTAACGAGACGAGAATGTTGCAAAGGACAGCGCTGCTGCTAACGAGCCACGGGCCGATGGACAAGGACAAGTGGAAGAAGCACGCGCAAACTCGCCACATCCTTGGATTTCACGACGATGGCTACATGCGGGAAAGAAGGATATGTCTGAGTGAAAGTTGACTCCGCCCTTTCCGGCTCCACATAGCCGTGGCTTGCATTGCTATTGGTGGAAAAGGCCAAATTGGTATAACGAAATAATTCATGTTCTCTCTCGTTCCAGGACGATTGTATCAAGCATTTACCCATAGACATACCTCGTTATAGTTGGAGAATTACAATGGACTATTTGTGAATACAAGTTTGTGTATAAGAAACAGAAGTCTTTCTTTATTTTTGTACAAAACCTTTTAGTTTCGTTGCATAAATATTTGTTAAGTTCTTCCAATTACTCGTATTATTCCTATTGTACGTAGATTCATTATTCCCAACCCAACTGGTATTGTATACACTTGCGATGGATACTCAAGCAAAGTGCATTCGAAATTCCCCCTCAGGCGTTCATGCTTCTGATTGGTTGATTCCGAAACCACGCCCACTACGATACAGTGTAATCTCGTATTTAAAGGTCGTACGGTATTAACTTGGTGATTTCAGATGCAATTTATATTATTACTTGTTTTCATAATTAATTATTTTATGAAAATCAAGTAAAAAAAAATCATCATTTGGTGTTTTAAAGTTTTATTTCTGTCGTGTATAATTTTTCCACCTGAAAGTAAAATGTTTTATTTTAGTTCTGTATAATTTCTTATTTAATTATCAAAACTATATACATACTTAAATATCTATATATAATATGAATTTAAGGGAACTGACTTTTAATGACTTCAGCACGATAAATTAAAATATGGTATATAATTATGGGATAGTTATCTGGAGACAATTTTTCTATGTTTATAATACTGTATTACATATAATTAAAAGTAATTAAGTATAATTTTAGATATATCATAATCTACTTAAATAATAACTTATTTTTAATTACTATGATTAATATTTTTTTTTTTTTGGTTCGTCCAATATGAAAATATTGGAGTCGTGTTTAATAGTCAGCACCAGCTGTGTTTGGCTAGAACGCAATAAAGAGATCGATTCATTAAACATACTTCGAAAGTAGAAACGAAAGAAGGAAATCGAAAAAAAGTGATGCAATGTCAAAATTATATCAATTTAAGGGTAAATTTTCGTCAGCATATTTTGGGAGTTTACATATACGAAAAAATAAAACAATGGAAACAAAAATTTTTTTTTACTGTCTTCAAATCATCCATAAATACAGTAGAAACCATTGTAGACAAAATATAGACCCCCATATAAATCCCAAAAATATCCCCTTGGGCTTTTGAAGAAGCAACACTAATCGCACAACGCCATTTCTCCGCAACCAGCGAACACGACAGGGATGCTGCTCCGAAATGTTTGAGCGTAGTGTAAAAGTGGAAAATGTGGAGTGTTGTGAAGTAATAAAATTTGATAAACTTTTCCTGTTTAACCTTTGCATTTTTTGTTCGAATTAACATAAACTATAAGTAAATAAAATATAACACAATAACCAAAATAAAACAGTGATTTGCGAATGGAGTCTGCTGCGGAAAATTAAGTGTTTTTCAAAAAAGTGAAGTGTTGGAGTGTCTTGATCATAAGTGGAGTGAAACACTTCGATTGTAGTGACTTCGGCAACCCTCGACCACAACGAGCGACCACGAACGTGAGCTGCGAGTTGTTCGGGATGTCTGTCAGTCGGAATTTCATCATCGATAGGTTTGCGTGGAAAATGGAGCGGTAGCTAAAACAACAACATACGCAAAGAACGGCCTTTGTCCGCTATTTTAGCGAATTTTTTTTGTTAAAAATAACAACGACGACGACGACAACAACATCAACCAAACAATAACTATTACACAACAACAACAGCAGCAAATACAATATTCACAGCTATTTCAGCAAACGGAGGAGCAGGAAGAAAAATATTTGTGATGATAATACTAAAGGAAAAAAACCAACAACCACAACTACAATAGTTACAAAAATTCAGTTCAGTACACGGAGAAATTACAATAAAATCAACTGGCGCGTCTGACCCCAAAGCTAAAAATTTTGAGGAAAGATATACCACACACACACATCCACAACCAACAACAATTACCAGCAGCAGCAGCGCCGTCGACGACAGCTGCGACGCATGAATTGCTATTATTCATCTCTCTTATGGAAATTTGCTAATTTCGCTGAAGTTTGCGCTTGGAAATGAATCGCAAATGTTGAATTTCGAATAAGCTACAAATTTCATGAAGAAAAAACAGGCCGAAATTAGCTTCGCCCCCTATAAGAATTGAATCTAATGCTGCGCAATAATTGCTCTAATTGTTGAACGCAATAGAAAAAACCAAAATCAAGCTATAGAAAATTGAATGAAATCAAAGCAGAACCTTCAGGAGAAATTGATCGTCTGGCAGGAGGATTTTTTCTTTTCAACAAATTTCGAGGCTTTCACATAATTGGGAAGTAGCTGAAAGAAAGAAAGGCAGGCAGCAGCAGCTTACAGAAAAACCTACGTGTATTTTTGTACGTGCATCCATCGCCTCCATTTTGAAAGAGAAGCGAAGAGCTGAGCCGCAGAGGAAAGGCAAGAGAAAGAGCAGAAAAAAAAACTGACACTCTCGACAGAGCGGAGCGCGAGCAGAGGCAGAGCCGAAACGCCGCAGTCAGCAGAGTTGCCAGCTGCTAGAAAAAACCGATTCTTCTAAGGACTCTTTTTGATAATTAGACGGACGCACGCTTCTGTGTTCTGATATTTTTGGATTTGTTTTGAAAAAAAGAAATTTTAAATTTCTTCCACCACAAACTCTGATGCTGAAAACCAACGCCAAACACCTGCAACCCAACCACCGCAGCGGCAACAGTGATAATCACCGCCAACATCTGCAGCCGAGAGTCTTCTACCACAATAGCCACAGCCACTTTATCTGCAATAGTAGCAACTACTACTACATAAAACAAAATCAAATTTTCCGTGCTGTTTAGCCAGGAAATCGCCGCACGGATTTTTCCCAAAATCCCCTCCGAAACCTCCCGCACACACCTTTCCACCTCGCCAGCGAACGCTGATCAAATCAACCGCACTCACGATCGTCCTTCTGTCCACCACCGCCGGAATCGCTCTCAACAATTGCCGCAATGGTTGAGCGCATTTTGGAGGAGAGTTCAGCGGCTGCCACCGACACCGACAACAGCTGCAGCAAGTCCGGTGAGTAAATGAATGCTGTTGCCTACTACTACTTCGGTTTGATGAATTTGTTATTTTTGTCATCAACCTATTTAAATAATTGCCACCTCCTCTCGATTCAACTCTGTTGCTTCGCTCGTTCGTTCGTTCTTTGGCTCGGTCTCGCTCAATAATTCGTCGCTTGTTCTTCGTTCGTCCAATAAAATATTCATTAAAACGAAAAACCGTCACGAAATTCTCGCAGCAAATTAAAATAAACTATTCTCTCATGTTTTACTTATTGTTGGTTGAGGTTTTTTCTTATTTGTGCCTTTTTCCTATAACATGCCATGACTTTTAAGCATTGTTTTGTTTTTTACTTTGTTTTTTACATTGTTTTTTGTTTCATTTCTTTTGTTTAAATGAATTCATCGATGCAATTGTTTTTGTAGAACTTTGTAGAAAGAACCAAGAGATAGAATTGTCCGACATCAAGTTGTTGTTTTTGTTAAATGGTTTGTTTTTTAGTGCTGCGATTGTGTTGTAATTTCTATTCCTATCGCCATACACAATTGTAAAGTTGTACTTTGCGGCGTTGCCACAGTTCCGACAACACATTCCCACTGGTCGTTGATCCCTTGACTATGCCATGCTGCATACAGGAGTTATTCGAACAGCTTCATTTGAACTTTTCTTTTTTCTAATTCCTCCGTTGTTATCATCTACACCATCCACTAGTTTCTGTAACAAATAAATATGCTAACCCCAACGACTAAACGAAAGTCAAATTTCCCCACGTGGAACGATGTACTAAAAAAAAAATCCCATTTTTCGCGTTGTGAGTAAACATTTTGTGTAGATATTAGTTATGTTCCACTTGGCTAGTTGGCGGTTCCACACCCATGGAGGAAACATTACGATCAACCTTACGATTTTTATCTCGTTTTTAATTTCGGCTCAAATTATGCAGCAATTAACGAAAAGAAACGCATATTTGAAATAATCACGCTCCTCTCTCTTGGCTCCTAAATTATTCCGCACAGATGATTGTTGGTGGAAATGTTTATCGCGATCATTTTAATCCCTGGTTTCGTAATTGCCAGAATTCTATCAATGTAATATGAAAAACCCTCGGGTTCCTGAACCTTGACTATTTTTCGATGTTTGTTGTGATCGTGATAGGAAAGTTACAGAGAATGAAAATGAAATCAATAACACTCGTGTCTCTAATGACACAATCGTATTAAATGACTGCGTTTAATTGTTTCCACTAACGATATATGTTTCGGAATCTTCAGATCGAGACACGAATTTGAGATTCTTAGTAAAAGTTGTGGAAAGCATTCTTCTCTCTTTCGAGTTGAAAATTTCATTCGATTTCGTAATCCATTAGAGTATTACAGTAGGCCAATGATAAGAACATGACGAAATCAAAACCAGCTGCTCCATCATCTGGTGTAAGTTTTGCCTTCTTCCTTCATTCGTGTAGTGGGGTGTATGTGTCTGTGTTTGTTTGTTTTTGTGTGTGTGGGGTCGGGATGCAGGCCAGCAACTGACATTAACTGATGCTCGCTGCAATGTGTCATTCGCTCCAACACAGTGGCCATGACGTTCGCAATGACGTAGATAGCGAAACGAGCCCCTCCACCTCTTGCTCCGACAACCCCTCCCCCTTCTCTGCCTGGGAAATGTTGGGCTGCGATATCGATTCGGTGTAGAAAATATTACATGAAATAGAATTCCGCTTCAAGTGCTGAGAATTCTCCTACATTCTCCTGGGGAGATTTTCCTTCCACTCGCTCGAATTGTTTTTCTGCCCATTGGCAACATTGGTATTTGTTTAAACTAATAGAGAGAAGAGAGAAACAAACAAAGACAGAAAGAAAAAAAAAATCAAATACTTGGTGTTTTTGTTTAGTTTTGAAGTCGGCTGTTGTCGTCTTTTATTTTGTTTTCGTTGTTTTTACTCTTTCGCCGTTTGCTTTAACTCTTCTTCTTCTTCCACACTTTTGCCTACGTGATGTTCTCATCAGCCGCTGCCGCTGTCGCTGGCGTTGTCTGATGTTGCTTCACAACATGCCGGCTTAGCACCGGTGCCCCCCTTTAGTCCCCGACCGCCCCCCTTCATTCGTTGCTCATTGCGTATGAGCGACAAAGCGACAGCGAACAGCAACAAAGTGCGGAAGCGAAACCAAGGATGACGGGGAAAAAGCAACAACAACGGTGTTTGACGTTTCTAATTCAACACTAACAATAACAACAAGTTGGAGAACTACAACCAACACCGACGTGATTTTTGACAACTCTTCACTGAGTTCGTTCGGTCGCCGCAGTGAAGCCCGACCAAGAAGAGCTTTGCCGAAACTGCGCCGAATGAACAAAACAACAACAATAACACGCGTGTCGCTGCTGCTTGCCCTGCTCTGCTCATAGGTTAGGCCACACCACGCCATGTCCCACTTCCCTCGGTCCCCACCGCCATCGCTGCCACCCACCGTCGTGTAGCGGAGCGAGAGAACGAGGAAGGCGACAGTCGGAGAGAGAGAGCACGGCCGGCGCTGGTGTGGGACCGAAACGAAGCGATTCGAATCGCGCGAGCAAATGTGGTCTCTCTCTCTGAGAGGAGCAGCAAAGCAAAAGCAGTGCCGCAGAGCAGCAGCGTTTGTTTCTTTCTTTCTGTCAATTCGTGGACGGACTGCATGGCTGCCATGCTGTGTGGCGATTTCTTTTGCGTATTAACTTTAAAATTAGTCAAAATTAGGTTAAAACTATTTTATTTTGATTCGAATAGTACAACGTCGTCAGGAGCAAAATGATTGGTAAATATTTGAACTATAATTAACGTTAACGTTGAACATTCGTCGAAAACGCAGGGTGCTCTTCGATAAAAAGCCCCCACCACCTTGTGTCGGCTGACAATAATTTGTTGCGGCATGCCGCCCCTCTTGTATCACTGCCACTCCCACTCCTCCCGTGTGTCCATTAAGATGTTTTGTCAGGTGAAGCATCGAAACAACAAAAACCATGTGTTGATAACTGACCAAAAATAAAAACCAAAATAAAACAGATGGGCAGAAAGAAGTACTTCGAATTGAAAGCCACTGCGAGTCTTTCCAGAACACATGGAAAAAGTATTCGAAAACAAGTTAATTATATTCATTTAACGAGAGTGAAGAACCAAGTATTCGCCCGGCAACGTGTACGACGTGCGACTCCCCGCTTCAGTCATCGCACCACACCACACAGCGTCGCATTCGACCTTGATGTAAGTGTGAGAGCAACCGTCCGTCCCTCCGCGGGAGGTGGGGAGTGTGGTGCCGAGACCGACAGACGGTCGGGTGGTTGGTGGTTGGTCAACAGCCCTCTTCTCACGGGTCGAGCGCTTACATCAAAATTCTCGGTGCTGTGCAGAAATTTCATCATTTTGCCTTAATTCAATTAGATTTCCGTTAGGTGCCTCATCCTCCACTCATCATCCTGATGTGTGGCGTGGCTCCTATCGCCACATTTCTTATTGTTTATTTACTTCTTGTTTCCTTCTTGGCCACAATGACGAAATATCTTCACCGTGTGTGTTTTGGTTTTGTTTTATTTATAAACATATTATTTTTGTTTTCGATATTAAAGTTAATGTTATTGTGTGCTCGCTCAATCAACTTGTTGTCGTCTTTACCCACCATCTTGGTCCGTTCGTCCGTCCGCCCCTCTGTTTGCGGTTATAAAGTGCCATGCCATTTATTTACGTTCGATTCATTATTTGTTTCTGAAATCAGATAAGGAAACTAATTCTGTGTGGAAACGACCAGTCGTTGTCCTTCTTAAGCGAGAGGTTCGTAATAACTTGGCCAGAGAAACAAATATCCAATACATCGGACACCATATTTGCAGGATTTCGGGGTTTATTAATAATTAATTTCACTTTCTTCGACGTACGTCTTCGTGTATAATATTTATTTGTTATATAGAGAGAACTTCCGAACAGAGATTTGCCTTCTTTTAATAAAATATTCCGCTAATGTTTCTTAGCAAGGCAGAAGATAACAATCATTAACAACTTTTACTTATTTGTCTAAAGTCTCCATAAATAGACATCCATATCAATTTGAAACTCGCAATCTATTTGCGATTCTACGACAACAACGTTATTGTTGTTATTGCAGCCTTTACATTATCTCGTTTATCACGTTTTTTTTTTATATTTTCGTGTTGTTATTTTTTGGTTTAAGAACGTCTTTTGTGTTTGTGTAAATATTTACACAAGTTTTTTGTACTTAACTTTTTTACGAATTAAAATTCAATACAAATGTTAATACGATATTATATTTCAAGAACGCAATAGGAATACAAAAGTAAAAGCAAAATAATATATAATCGAAGAAAAGCACGATATTCCTATATACATATATTTACTTTATTTATTTAAATCGGTTCTTTAGTCGTTTTATGTTGACATTCGAGTCTTGTCTTGATATGAATATGATGCAGAATAAATTTTTGATATTTTTGAAATGAACCGGTTTTTAATATTCCTCCTTATTCCTTTTGCGAAGTTTCCAACATATACACATGTGTAATATCATTTTTTAAAAAAACGATCGTTTGAACGACACTCGACAAATCGGCTGCGCGTGGCACCAAAATGCATAATATATATTTATATTGAATACATTACAAAGCGGAAGCGGTGAGAGTTCTAGTGGAACTTCACTGCTTCATTGAATGGGGGGAACCTTTCAATAAAAATGCGGAATGCGGAAAGTACTGCACAATATATGATTATTCAGTGAGGAAACATCATCATTATTTTCGATTCTCACCTCACTGAACGAAAGTTTTCCTACTGATTTGATTTACATGAATCCTCCTTACTGCGTACTTCATACGATGTTTGTTGAGAACGCAGTTTTTATCACAAATAACAACTATTTTTAGCATGAATTTCTTTTAAATAGTCTTGTGTCTTGTATCTTGGATTTGCGCATTGTTGTTTCTCTTTCTGTTGCCGTTTAATTCTTCCTGCTTCAATTGTTTTGACTGGTGGTCGTCAGTCACATAATTGTGCGTGTCTTGGTCGACTTTCATTCGATTTCATTTGTGATGAAGACATCATCCGCCATGAAATCATAACATGTGTTCTTTTCTCCGGTAGTAGTTGGTGGTAGTTAAGTGGCCTTGAGTACCGCGCTATCGAATCTGAGTACTTCGAGTATCAACCTTGCCATTTATTTTCTTTAGCAGTTGTTTCCATTATTTTATGTTTTTGCTGTTAACTCGACTCGACTTTGTTATCGCATAAATAACAAAGTTTCAAAAAAAAAAACTGTCTGTATACTTTCCATTATCTAACACGTTAATTTTGCCCTATTTAGCTTTTGTTATCATAGCGAACCGTTGGAACGTAGAATAACGTAAATAAAAGTATTTTCTCAAATTCGCTCTTTTTCGGAGAGATTGTTGATTGTTTTGTTTTCCCCATATGCATGGAATACAGACAAAATAGTATATATTTTCAATTTGCAAATTCTTTTGTTTGTGCGTAAAAAAGCCGCCCCTTTGTTCCCAATTAATCTACAACTGCCGCCTTGTGGCATTCACACCATCATGTATAAATAAATAAAATATTTTTACTTGCTATAATTTATTTTATTTTTAATTTCACATCACTTATGACCATTGGTTTAAATATTGCATTAAAATAAATATTAATAATAACATTACCTTTTCCGCTTTTTGCAGGAGGACACAATGAAATCACTCGTTACAGCAGCGAGGATGTCTCGGGCAATGAATCGAGTGAGGCTCCAAAGATGACCGAGACGGAACGTCAGGCTGACTTCAATCGTCACAAGGAGGAAATGCAAAAGAAACGACGTAAGAAGAAGCGTACTAGTTCCTCCTTGCATTCTTCAACATTTCAAGGTAATGTATACATATTTGTGTTGTTGTTATTGTTGTTGTCCGTCCTCCCCTGACATTTCTTCGTCATAAATTATTTCGATTTTATATTTTAAATTAATCGTTTGCGTCTGCTGCTCGCTCGTTGGGTGATGATAAGGTTAATAGCAACAAGTGATGCTGATGATGATGCTTGTGTTAAATACGCCGTAGTAATTAAATTGTTAAAAACCCAAAACAAAAAAACTTGCATACATATAGGATATACATATAGGATATATTAGAACACCAATTTATATTAAATGGACGATTGGTCTGTTTCAGAATTGTACAAACTAACTGGAGAAATCCTTGGTGAAGGAGCCTACGCTTCTGTGCAAACATGCGTCAACATCTACACCGACTTGGAGTATGCCGTCAAGGTGATCGATAAAATCCCCGGCCACGCTCGGGCACGTGTGTTTCGTGAGGTGGAAACTTTTCATCATTGCCAAGGACATCCAGGCATTTTGCAGTTAATTGAATTTTTTGAAGATGATGAGAAATTCTTTTTGGTTTTCGAAAAGGTAACTATTGTGTTTTATTATTTGGTCTCTAAATAGAAATTCACGTTCGTTGTCCTTGTTTCAGATCAATGGTGGTCCTTTATTAACGCGCATCCAGGAGCACATTTGTTTCTCTGAGCACGAAGCTGCTCAAATAATTAAAGAAATCGCATCCGGTTTGGATTTTTTGCACAAGAAAGGTATCGCTCATCGTGATTTGAAGCCGGAGAATATTCTGTGTGTTCATCCGGACAAGTTGTGTCCGATTAAAATTTGTGATTTTGATTTGGGTTCTGGTATTAAATTCACCACTGATATTTCATCGCCCGCGGCTACACCACAATTGCTAACACCGGTGGGCAGCGCTGAGTTCATGGCACCCGAGGTGGTTGATCTATTTGTGGGCGAAGCCAATTACTACGATAAACGTTGTGACCTCTGGTCGTTGGGTGTGATTGCGTATATTTTACTCTGTGGCTATCCGCCATTTTCGGGAAACTGTGAGGAGGATTGCGGCTGGAATCGCGGTGAGAACTGTCGCAATTGTCAGGAGTTACTCTTTGAGTCCATTCAAGAAGGTAAAGTTTCACACACAGCTAGCTTATAACACAGCTTACAGTCTAGTCTAATCGGTTTATTCATTTGTGTCTGTAGGACGTTTCTGTTTTCCCGAAGCCGAATGGACAGATGTGAGCGAGGACGCCAAAGATCTGATTCGTGGCCTACTCGTTAAGGAGGCGCCGAAACGCTTGAGTGCGGAAGAAGTCCTACACCATCCATGGATTAAGGTCTCGGAAGAAGAGCCAACCAATAGTAAGAAAATGGAAAATCGTCGTAAGGCTCTCAGGACTCCTGGCAATATTAGACGGTGAGTAACATAAGCAAGTTTTTCTTTGTTAAATATATTTTCATATGTATTATTTATTAATCTACAGAAATCAATCTGCTCGTGAAATTTCGCAATTTGCCGAATCGGCGATGGCCGTAAAGCGAGTGATTTTGCAGCACTTCTCCATGCGGTATGACTATATGAAAGAACGCCCGAACATCTATCAACCATCGCAACAATACTTGGATGCTTATAGTGGTTGTTCGGATGCGAATGGTGTAAAAAGCTCGTCCGCACAGGCGCTGCAAACCAAGAGTCGTTCGATGAACAATCGATCATTTACGCCACACCAATATTCGCAGCGTCAATCGATCAATAAATATGGCTCATATTCGCGACCAAGTATCAATGCTGCCTCCCGCAATGCATCCACCATACTTAATCCATCCTCGTACAAGCCATTGAATGTGTACGAGGAGAACGATGATGATGATTTGGAGCAGTTCGGAAAGTTGGATGAAGACGACGAAGCCTTTGTGAATACTACTAGATACAAGTACAACGACAAGTATAACGACGAAGGTGAAGCGAGAGAGGAGAACTATCAGAGTTATCAGCATTATTGGAGGGAACTGGATGAGGATACCGACGAAGATAACGAGAACGAATATTTTGCAAATGGTGATGATAATGAAGAACGCTTTGGCAATAATGCTGATTACGATGAAGACGATGAAAGCTATGTAGAAAGTTCCTTACATGCAACTGAGCAAAAGGATTTAATCAATAATGAATCATGTGATGAACAGTCCAAAGAATTTACAAATTATTCAATAAATGCACAGAATAATGTTGATGAACATGATGAAATTGTTGAACATTTCGAAAATGCTACAGTTGATGTTGTTGAAGATGAAGATGAAACTAAAGATGATGATGAAGAGCTGAAGAAGCAGCAAAACGAGTGTGAAATGAATGAGTCCATGAATAAAAGTGCTTTTATTAAAAATGCCAATATTAGTGATAATATTATAAAAAATGTTAAACAAAACGAAGCATTTAATTGCTGCGATATTGATAACGATAACAACGTTGATGAAAATGTTTTTAATCAGGAAATCAAGAATGATGATACGATTGATGAACAGTTT
Source organism: Coelopa frigida (assembly GCA_017309665.1). Lineage (NCBI taxonomy): Eukaryota > Metazoa > Arthropoda > Insecta > Diptera > Coelopidae > Coelopa > Coelopa frigida. The sequence goes on along the minus strand of CM029561.1, from coordinate 33,713,853 downwards.
AAGGTAGCTATTAATAAAAAAGAATTAGTAGATGCAGATGAAACTGAAATCGATGCAGGAAAAGATGTTTGTTATGAAAATTTTGAAAAGCAAAATCAATTTGCTAAACCATCATGTTACAACAATGAGAAAATGTTGTCTCTTCCATTACGTGATATTATTGATACAGAAGGCACCAATATGCATACCACCACCAATACCACCAACAACATAGAAACAACTGAAATTGTTGAGAATGATAACAATCAGAACAACAAAGAAGAAACATCCACTGAACCACTGGATAGTATTAGTGAACTAAAAGAAAAGCTACCTGAAATTAATGAGACTGTACGAATTGTTGTTCGACCAGCCACCGACGCAGCCGGAGCACCATCAACCACAGAACAGGAGATTACCGACCACCACCACCAACAAGAACATCGTCAGCCGCAACAACAACTGCAGCAGGCCGTCGATGTCAACTCAACTAAAACTGTAGTTGAAAATGAAAAAGCCTATCAAGAAGCTGGTCCTACAACAATTCAAGCGACAGTTGGTGAATTGAGCATTAATAAAAGCAATCAAACAACAACAACAGCAGCAAACATCAACAAGAGCAATGGTAGCAGCAGCGCCAACCAGCAAGTAGTGATCACGGTGAATGGCAAAATATCGCCCAGGACGGCGGCCAAGAATGGTAAAAATGTCTACTTTGCCAAACAGCAGCACTTCCGCCACAACAGTGACGACTTCGAAGATGAGGAGGACGAAGATGAATCATATCAAAACTATGATGCCGAAGTAGAGGAAGATGACCGTGACGACGATAGCGATGAGCAGCAGAAGCATATCTTCAAGAAGCCCTCAACGAATGGCGTTTATTCGAAGCGCCCAGGCAACGGGCCAGTTAATTCCAAGCGCTACATTGTGCCACAGAATAAGCCCCAGAAGCCGCATAATAACCAGCATCAGCACCAGTCGTCGCGCAGCGTTAACTCCAGCCCGCCTGCAATGGAGAATTGGCGTTATCGCAGTCAGAACGCGCCAATGGACAATCAACAGAATGTCAATGGCGGCTACCGCAAGTATCGGCCCAACGGCGCCGGATACGGAAATCAGCAGCGCAACTACTTGGGCAGCTTCTCGCACAGCGGCTCACAACAGCAGCCCCAGTCGCGCCCGTACGTTCTGCCCAATTACTACCATCAGCAACGCAGTTGCAACGCGGCCGGTCCTGTTGGTGGCGGCGAGGAGAATTGCCCCACAAGCCACTCCAATGAAATTCGCAACTGGCGCAACGATTGCATCTATTCGTCCATGCGCAATTGCGGTCTGAACTCGGCCAGAGAGGAGCTTCAGTTTAATCGGCGCAACTATCAGCCGCAACAGCATCGTTATGACGGCGACATGTCCAATGGCGAATATGATTACACTTACAATTACAACAACTATTCGAATAATCATCGTCCAACAAGTGCAATTAATCCGCATCAACAGCAACAACAACAGCGCATTGGCTCGGGCCGATTCCCCAATTCGGCGGCCGCCTTCGTCAGCGCCAACGAAGGGTGCAACTTCGGCATTGGGCTCTCGCCGCCCAGCGAGAGTCTGTTGATGCAGCGACGCATGCGGATGTCGGCCCATCGCAACGGTGACTTGGGCGACTATTGCCAGCCGGCAACAGCAAGTGGCTAAGAGGACTCGCAGCTGTTTACTTTCATTCGTCGTTGGTTGCTGGGAGACAGAAGAGAAGGTAGAGAAGGTGGAAGGATGGCCGGAGGAGGAGAGGGAGAGAAAAAGAGGGTGACCAAAAATGTTTGTACAAAGAAATGTTTGAGAGAGAAGAGCGGGTAAGCACATTATTGATGAGGGGAGGCGGCAACGAGAGGTTTTAGTTTGTGCAAAATGTTCATTTCCTTTTGCTCAGTAAATGATTACGTTCCAGAAAAATAGGTTCTTGTTTACAATTCAATGCCATCAAACAAGAAGTTGAGCAATTTTTAAGCATAAAAATTGAGTGCAAACTTTTTGTGCTTCTTACCAAACGACGACCTCCTCTCTCAACGCCAACTCTAATAATTTAAAATCATTTTGAACTCTCAAAGAGTTTATTATTCCTATGGGAACTACTTGGAATTGAGTATAATTCCAAATATAATTTAAAACAAAAAAGTGCAACGAAGACTATTCCATGGCGGGAAAGAAACCATGAAGTTTTGGGCACGTTTGTCCATAGTTCTCTTAAATTTAAATTCAATTTTCTGAACTTGAAATGCTTTTCTGTTGAATTGATTCACACATTTGTAATTTCCGTATAGTTTTCCATAATAGTTTGGATGAGTTTTTATGCGGCTCCGCGACTCGCTCTGCTCTCAATAATTTCTAAGCCCCTTGGGGCATTTTTTAATATATGAAGATATGCTATTCTTGGTTTTGTTGACTGGCACTCTTTGCTCTATGTTGAAAAAAAAGAAGAAGAAATATATACACAAAATTTGTTTGACTGTTTTTATAAATGAAATAAAATGCAAACAACCAACAGTCGTTCTCTTAAAAATACAAAAAAATAAGAAAAACACAAAAAACAATACATTTTAATTATGAATTATCATACATTTTTTCTTAATGATAAGTTTTGATATATTTATGGTTAAAACTTCTTTGTCGATACAAACAAAAAAGCAAAAGTTTAGGTTTGAAAATCACACGGCGGACTATAAAAACATAAACAAACAAAAGAATATGTTGATCATGAATGAAAAATTTGTTAAATTGTCTTCGTGCGAAATTCATTGAATAACTTCTAATCGCACCTATTAATTGAAATCACTCACTATTGGTAAAATACAAAACAACTGCAATTATACAAAAAAAAAAAATAGTAGAATCATATTTCAATCCTCGGTTGGAATATCACCAAATTTGAACATTTGAAATCTGAGAAAATCTCAATATACGAAATTGAAATATATCGTAAAGCCACTGAAATTTACCCCACTATCCACTAACACTAACAACAATATATTTAAACCAAATCAAACGCCAAAACATTTTGGTTGAAAGCGCAGAAAACTGAAAACTTGAAAAATGAACGAACATTTGATAAGAGAGTGCAAGAATGTTAATACGTTTGTCTTATTCCAGAAGCATATCCTGATCCAATACGTCTTTGTTCAGTGTTGACGGAGCCGAGAGCTCCAGCAACACCTATCGAAGACGTATTGTCGTCCCTAGTTGTTGTATTTAGTCGAGCGTGTCCAACACGCCTCGAAGACAAGAAGGTTGTATCAGGAAGGTAGGAAGCTGAAAGACTTCTTAGTTTTCTGAAAGACAAATAGACCTCGTTTTATTTTTCATGAAACATAATGCTATATTTTTGTACTTGAACTATGAATTATGCTATATTATATACTATATATTTATTTTGTCTTTGGCGAGAGTGTAATTGAAGCCGCAAGTAATATATATATATATATATATATATGTATGTATATATAGTATATAGTGAGAAAGAACTGTAAAAATGTTTTATTTGATTAAATTATATAAATTCCACATTATTATTGAAAAGAGATAAAGACAGAAACCAGGAAAGATCAAGAAAATTCAAACTGCTTACTACACATGGCAGAGAGGAACAATTGTCAAAGTTCGGTATTAAATTCCTAATGGACGGTTACTTTCCTGCAAAACATCCCAGCCAGGCACAAATCAAAGGAAATCGGCACATGGACCACCTCGAGTGTTGCCCCAACTGTGTGTGATAATGAAAATTTTAATTATAAAGAACAACATAAAATGCTTAATTACAAGACTAAGAAAAGAACTAAGAAACTTAATCAACTCTTAAACTCGTGCCATCAAATTTTCCTCCTATGCTTAAAAAGATGTGCAACATGCCATGAGCCGACATGAGTCGATTTCCTTCCCCTTGTAGCTGGGATTTGTTGTGGTAAAGTAACCGCTTGACAATGGACCAACCGACCGATTGAGCGACTGATGACTCGGTTTGATTTTAATTTCTTTTCGTTGTTCACCAAATTATTGTTTGTATTTCGTTCGTTTCGTTCGTGTTTTGAATTGAAAGACATTTGTAAGAAAGCTTGTTTATTTCGAAACGAGCTCTCAACTCATCTCATACCTCAAATCAAACCCAACCTCCCAAACCCAACAACAATTCCCAAACCCCGATTTATGTTTGTGGGGGAAACAAAATCCCACGAATTTTAAGAAATTTGTATACATTGTATGAAAAAAACAAAACTACTTTTCCATTTTTACTTCAAAATTAAAATTACTTTCGTTTATACTTTTCCAACAAAACAATTGATTGAACTAATTTTTGTAATATTTGTATATTATTTTAAGCCTTGTATTCTTTCTTCTACGTTCTACGTTTGGAATACATCGACCTTTGGTTCGAATTCGATGATTTTGTTAGAAAATTCTCAGAAATCGATTTCCTTCCGTCAACTTAGTTTTAGTAAACACATATTTTCTTGTGAAGAAAAAACAAAAAAAATGCGGCTAAGCGAAACAATCAAGTCTTAAGTGTACTTGGAGAAAAAGTAAAAAATGAAAATCTTTATAAACGATCGAGCTAAAGAATGTTAAGAGAAAAAATCTGTAAGAAACATTGTTTTATTTACAAACAAAAAAAGATCTTATAAAATATTGTTTTATACATAAATAAATAACAAAAAAAAAAAGAGTCAATAAACTGCAAAAGTATAAAAAAACGTTAAATATGCCTTTTATTTCGCCTTTCCTATGGTTTATATGCTCCCCAGTTGATAGTTTTTTTCCTGAATCGGACTGAAATACTCTATGAAGACCCAAATATTTATTCGACCTTATTTAATTAAACACCAATGGTTAACTGTATTTATTTATTTTATTTGTATATACAAATCGTTGTTGTATTTTCTTGAACTACTTCACAATGAACCAGATCAACGCTGTTTAATAACATTCACAAACTTACAAGTATAAATAAATTTACAAACTTAATAATAATAGTTGTATACGTACGATTTAATATACTAATAATTTATTTATGTATTCAATTAAATTTATATTCCTTAAGTGACTAAATTTCATTACGATTACGATTCTTTCATTGTTTATCAAATAATTTATGCTAAAACGGTTAATTTAAATCTTTTCTGCTTTCACTAGACGGTATGATTTGTTGTGGTTGTTGTGATTGTGATTGTTGTTATTGCGGTTGCGGTTGCGATTGCGCTTGTGGCTGTTGCAATTTCTCTTGCGACTTCATGTTCTCCATTTCGATGTCGGAGCAATTGTCGGAGTTCGACAGCGCCGAGTCCATCGAGGTCACGGTCATGTTGACCTCCTTGTCGCTCTGCTGCAGCAGCGGTTTCTCCTGAGCCGGTTTCTCCTCGGCCTCGTCCTTCTCCAGACTTTGTACTACGAAACTATTGCTGTTGATGTCTTCGATGGCCTTCCGCAGCTGCAAATACACACGAGGAAACCAATGTCGTTGTCGGCATGAACAACAAAATCCTCCCACTCACCTCCTTGAGGCCCACGACTCCGACCAGGCGACCGATCTTGGTGACGTAGGCGTGGTTGATGCCCACCATCGAGAACAGCGAGTGCACCTTGAGAATGGATGTGCGTTCGACGAGCTGGAAGGGCGACGGGTCGATGTTGACGTTGGCTTGCTCCAGATCGATCGGCTTCTGCATCTCCTCCATTTCCCATTTCTTCTGATCCTCCGGCGACATGTCGATCACACGTTCCCGTGGCTACAAACACAGAAAAGAACACCATAGAGACTGAGTGGAAAACCCCAAATGCAGAGGCTGACGGTGGGTGGTGGGGCTCGACGAATGGGGGGGGGGAGGGGACTGAGGGGTGTCTGAGATGCTGCAATTTGAGAAAAACACATACCAGTTGGACTGACTTCGTCTTTTTTAGGCTTGTCGACTGTTTTGTTGGCAATCAGTGAGTGATCGTTGCGGAGAAAATAGAGAGAGAGATAGAGACAGAAATAAACGAATGAATTCAGGTCGATTTCCGATTTTCCGACTCTTACACAACAATCATGGATTAGTTCGAACAACAAAAACACAAACAGAACACAAACAAAGAGAGAAACAGAGCAGAAATTGGGCCACCTACCGTGTTGACGCCGTCGACCAATTGGTCTGGAGCTGCGTCTCCGGGCGCCTCCTGGCACAGGGAAAGCATGAAAGAACAAAGGGGGTTTCTCTTAACTCACAGGCTCGGACGAACCGTGGTCTGTCACAGAAATACCTACCGTGCTCTTGGAGCCCGCGCTCTCCGGCGTGTTGGGCGGCACTTGCTTGCGAGGGAAGAGAGAAGAACTTATAGTCTAGCGAGATCACGAGGGAAGCCAAGATGAGTCTGAGATGGAGATGTGAACCCCGGAAGTATGGAGTGATCTTCCCCCTCATAGGATTCTCTATGAGATGCATGGTGGGGTGATGGGTGGAATGCGTTACAAACGATCATATTTACCACTGGCGGCTGTTCCTCGCCGGAGCTCTCGGCCGAACTTTGTGCTGGCTTTTGATCAAGAGAAGAATAAGCGTTGATTGCGATTTCGCAGACAAGGGCACAGAAACAAAGGTGTTCGAAGAGGGGGCGAACGAGAACAACGACAACAATAACAACAAAAACAATAGACACAGTCACAGCCGCAAGGGTGAACAAAAAGCGAGCCAACACGAAGAAGCAACAAGAAGCGAGAGAAAGGGCTGAAGTTCTAAACCTACCAGTTGGACTTTCTTGGAGATGCCCGGCGTGCTGGGAGCCCGCTGAACTTCGCCGGCGCTGGGCGCGGGCGAGATGGAGCCCGTCTCCGGATCGGGCTGAACGTCCTGCAGCGTGGTGGACTTCTTGAAGATCGCCTCGAAGGCGGAGCGGATGCGATACTCGGTCCCCGTGATCGTGGTGTACGGCGTGATCGTCGGGCTGTGCAGGGCGGGGGCGAAAGCCTTCAGATTGAACGAGTTCGTCTTCTTCAGGATGGACTTGCGGGGCGCGAGGCTGTTGTTGAACGACTCCTGGCGCTTCTTCGGCGGCAGCATCTCGTCGTTGGCGATCTGGCGCAGGCTGAGGATGTCGGGCGCGGGCAGGACCTCGAAGCGGGAGGGGCGACGCAGGCGTTGCTCGGCCTCCAGCTTCTTCTTCTCCTCCTCGCGAGCCCTGGGAGCGAGGGAGAGAGAGAAAAAAATGGTTATCATTCTTCGACAAGGACTTATCACTCGGCAACAAGGACCCGAACTCACCTCTCCTCGGCCTCCTTCTGCCACTTCTGGGCCACCTCCATGCGTTTCTCGCGTCCGATGTGCTTCTCGATCATCTTGATCAGCTCGTAGCGCTGCACGGAACCCAACAGGATCATGTTCTCGGGCGTGTCGACGAGCGGCAGGCTGCGCAGCGTCTTGTTGGCCTTGAGCACCTCCTTCAGCCGCTGGTAGGAGATGCCGTGCCAAATGTACTTCACGTCGCGCACCATGAAGTCCTCCACATAGATGCTGTACATGCCCGAGCTGGAGGGCAACAGGTCGGGGAGGTAGGGCAGCTTCTTGATCAGGATGATGCTGTCGTACATCGAGGGCTGGAGCAGGGCAGCGATCGCGTTCGCAATCAGGACGGCGATCATCACGGGAACGACGTGCGTGATCTGGCCGGTCATCTCGAAGATGATCACGGCCACGGAGACGGTGTGCGTGACGGCGCCGGAGAAGGCGGCCGCGCCCACCACGGCATAGCCGCCGGGCAGGATGGGCGACAATCGGCCGCCGTAGCGCACGCCGCTCGGGAACCACAGATGCATGCTCTCGCCGATCAGTCGACCGAGGCCGGCGCCGATCTTGAACACGGGGATGAAGATGCCCGAGGGCACGGGGATCGTCGAAGCGATGATCGAGAAGAAGAACTAGGGGTGGGGAGAGAAGGAGTTACAACGTAATCACAGGGGAAGAGGGAGAGGATGACTTGGACTCACGGTGAAGAGAATGTAGCAGGTCAGGTTGATAAAAACATTGGTGTAGCTGGTGATCCAGTGCGTGACGATGGCCGCCTGCTCGACGGTGAGATCCTCGCGCGACCACGTGAAGTTGCTGAACAACTGCGTCACCTGCTCGTGCGTGCTCAGCTCGCCGGCGATGAATTGACCGGTGCCCAGCGGGAATGAGATGGTCGAGACGAGCAGCGCCAAGAAGCCCGGGTACAGGAAGCGACTGTGGGGATCATCACAAAAAAGAAACAATACTCAGATGGACACTCATAAAAAAACTAGGGAATACTCACTTCTTCTGGAGGAACTTGTTCATCTTCTTGTTGGAACGCATGAAGAGCACATAACGGCGGTGAACCCAAACGTAGGAGGCGCCGCCGAGTCCACAGACGACTCTGTAACGAGAAGAGGGACACATAGAGAAACGAACAAGGGAGGTCTGGAAAAAAAGTACTCACCCCATGAGGGCGAAGACGAACAGCTCCTGCGGATCGAAGGGGAACTCCGTGGTGAAGTTGGTGAGGAAGAAGGCGCGCACGGTGTCCGCATTCTGGAACCAAACGGCCAGAAGCCGAAAGACGGTGGCGCCGCAGACGGCAGCGAAGAAACCGCGCCAATAGTTGCGGACAGCGAAGTAGGTCGTCGTGACCTCGATGCTGAAGAGCACACCTGGGAGCGAGAGGGGCTTCATTAGTGGATGTCAGGGGGGAGTTGGGGTCGATACTTACCGCCGACTGGGGCCGCGAAACAGGCGCCCACGCCCACCGCACAGGCGGCCGCGAGCATCTCCGAGTTTCTCGACTCATTCTCATAGATGCCTTGGAATGATGTGACAAGTTTACTTAATAATTGTGCTACAATACTTGCTATATGAACGAAAGGACCCTATATTAGATAGATGAGTGAGATCTAAGTTTAAACTCTGCATACAGTTTTTACACATATATTGTTCATATTGGGTCGGATCGGATTTTCCACCATTAATTCGAATACTTACTTCCTTTCCTAATGGCATACCACTACCGAGGGTCGCCGTCAGGCCAACCACCTTCGCTACCAGTGTCTTGAATGTGAGATATTCTTTGAGCGCTACTCCACGGAGTATAGTCTTCATTTCAGGTATGCCGGAACCTATTTTGGGGGAAGTCATGCATTAGAAGTTGGACCACAGAAAGAACCAACGGAAACGGGTTCCGTGGACGGCTTAAAGGATCTTATGGAATTCAACATAACCTGATGTCTGGATATAAAAACAATAATCACATATCAGACATTTAATATTGAGCTCCAAACATCAAAGCTCTTGACGATCTCTAGACAATCTGAGTATTTGCACGATCGGCGGATTAGCACTTGTAAATATTTAAATTACGGCTTTCCAAGCCCAGTGCAAACTCATATTTGCATATTTACACCCAATGTGGTTTTTGCGCCGAATCAAATCAATTGATTCCCAGTAGTTTTATTGAATGCTCTGAACCATTGAAGTAAAGTAAGTAAGTACAAAAATTAATTCAGTCCTTATGGAAAATCCAAAATACATACTTCATCGTCGTCGTCGTCTCTGTTGAGGCGAAGAATAAATCAAACTACATGGAAAACTACGTTTACTTCAATGGTTCGTGGCAATAAATCTACATGTGTCGCTGATACCAGACGATATGAACGATAGGACGCTAGCTAGGAGTCGAGGTCCGCCACTTACCTATGCTCTGGGGAGCGATCAGATGCACGAATCCGGCCGAGAAGAGGATGAGGCACACGGGCAGGGAGACCCATGCGAAGTACTGGGTGATTGGCTGCGAGGTCAAGTCCCGGTAGAGCCAGACGCGTGCTGAAATGGAACGCAATCAGTTGGGGAAAAAAAACACAAAGAGTGTGCGGGTTCTTCATACCATTCGTGCAGACCGATATGCCCTTGTCCATGATGTACGACAGGAAGGCCATGATGACACCGAGCAGGGCCAGGAAGACCCAGTCCTCGCCGAGGCGCGCCAACGTGTGCTTCCATATCCATGAGGAGACCTTCAGGACCCGCGACGAGCGTTTGCCTAAGAGTTCCTGCAAGTAATTCCCACCACTGCTATTTTATAATCAACTTGTCAAATTAGGCGCATCAAAGGGACGTATGTATTTACGGCCTAGTGCCGCCATTAATTTACGACTCTCTCAACTCAACAATTTACTCAACTTGAGGCGGTACTTGAGGAAATACGGCGCCTAATGCCGGATGATGAGTACCGACACTCTACACTACATACATACAATCTCCAACTATCTAAAGCTACAGCACTTTAATACAATGATGAGATAAACCCTACTGATAACAACGGTAGTGGAATATTTCGAACTCTAAAACGACGTTTGACGTTTTCGAGGGAAGTCAAGTGTGTGTGTTTACCTTAAAATATTTCCACATTTCGCATTAATAAAAGACGTCGTATTTTAGGAACCGCATGTGAAAGAGTGAGTGAATTCAGATATCTACTTAAGTTTCCTTACCTTGTTCCTTTGCTTGTCCTCCTGTTTTCTCCGCTTCTCGAGGAGTTTGAGTTTTCTGGCTTCATCTTTTGCGAATTCTCCTAAATCTTTGGTATAACGTCCATACATCTGCATAAAAAAAGGAAATCATTATTAGAACTTTATTGTTAATGATTAGTAATTAATGATTATATCAATATTATTGTTTATATTTTGCTTCGAAAGATAAATATACCTGATCGCCTTCTGGACATCGGTATATTTGAATAATACCAAATAAAACTAATGATGTTGGTATGCAATTTTTAATTAAAAAGATTATTATATTCCTACAAATATTTATCTCCCCTTTAGACTCCAGATTATGAACCAACTGACCATTGTCATGATTCATTTTGGGTATCACAAACCCTGCAGAACTTCATATAGCCTCAAATAAACCCTAAACATATTCTATATATAACTGCATCCCAAAGCTCATTAAACTCGACATTTGTGTAGTTTATGCCATATCCTACAGTGCGCATTATTCAATTTCTTTTATGATATATCAGGGGGAAAATCTAAGTAAATGTTTTCTTTGAATTTGTCATGGCATACAATAAATAAACACCCGGGCAACCGAACGAAACAGTTTGATCTCAATGCAGAATGCAGTTATTCATACGCCCCGAATCCCAAAGGAACAAATGAAATATTGAAAAGACGTTGCAATAGCAAATGGCATCGAGCAGAATCCGAATTAGTCGAATCATTGATAAGAGTTTAAAAATACAAAGGAACGAATGAAGAATGCATGCATGCAGTATTCATTATACCCTGAATAATTAATTGGAATATGATGAAGAAGCGAAGAACTCGCCCTTGACCAGGCCCGATGCAAGGCCGTGTGAGGGGGTGGGGGGGAATACAATGGAAGGCAAAGGCCGAGGAACACATTTGTTTGCAAGCGAAGCATAATGAGCGATAAATAGAAATCGATGTGGAAGACAACAGCCCACGTGCGGGCCGAAAGATCCATAAGGAAAATAATAGGCAGGTCGGAGCTGGGAGAGATGAAAAAACGATGGCTAGGCAGAAAGAGTGAAATAATTGAGCTGAACTGATTGCACTTAAGAAGAAATGAGTTCATTCGATTTCCACTCAAGAAGAAATGAGTTCTTTCGATTTCCACTCTAGAAGAAATGAGTTCTTTCGATTTACACTCAAGAAGAAATGAATTCTTTCAATTTCCACTCAGGAAGAAATGAGTTCTTTCGATTTCCACTCAGGAAGAAATGAGTTCTTTCAATTTCCACTCAAGAAGAAATGAGTTCTTTTGATTTCCACTCAAGAAGAAATGAGTTCTTTCGATTTACACTCAAGAAGAAATGAGTTCTTTCGATTCCCGCTCAAGAAGAATTGAGTTCTTTCGATTCCCACTCGAAAACAAAGTGTCTGGTGGAAAACTAATTCGAGTAATAATGTGGTTGTTTGATAAATAAATAAATATTAAGTGTACATCAATTTGCCTCGATGTCAACCGCCCGCCCCCTCGCGCTCTTTGGCGGAAACCTCGGCGCTCCCGATCGTCATTTCGTGTCGTGGTATTTTCGAATGCAGCCAAATCTATTTTCGAGAAACCGTCTGCGGCCGACGGCGCTGTGACTGACGGTCGTGGGGAAATTGTCAGACAGACACTTGGACATTTGGCAATAATAATAGTACTTTTCTGTTTCCTTACAATGTTTTTTGTTTTTGTCTTGTCTTGGTATGTTTTCTTCTTTTTCTTGGTGTGTTTTTTTTCTGTTTGTCTTGGTGTGTTTTTGTTTTGTTGTCGTGTGTTGTAATTTAGCATTTGATTTGCTCTTCATATCGGTTTTTCATGTTTTGTCAGCTGTGATTAAAAAAAAACGGAGCTTTCCCTTCCTTTATGTCTGCGATTAATATTATTCGTAGATGCTAAATATTGGACAGATTGCAATTTCAAAAGCAGACTCGACGACTGGGTTCAGATGAGCAGAGAAGAGATAGTGACCAAGGGACAAGGGAAGGGAGAGGGGCCAAGGGACAAGAAATGGGAGAGGAAGAGACCACGTCAAGGTTGAATTGGGACGACCATCGATCAAGCGAGGGAGAGAAGCCGAAGAAGTCTCCTGCTTGTGGAGACATTTCTCAATCGCAAGACAAAGCCATGGGAATGGAGGACGGAACGGGGACGGTGAAAGGGGGGAGGGTTCGACTGTGTGCTGTGATCACGGCCGGCGGTGGCTCTTGGGAGGATTTGTGTCACTGCCGTGCACTTGCCACTGGCCTCACTCACATTCGCGCCGTGACGCGTTGGCGCGCATTCAACAACATATTACAAGACCAAACAACGATCACAACACACGAGATCCGCAGACGGGAAGAGCACCGAGGAACAGGGCGGGGGCCGGGAGGGGAACCAGGGCTGCCAACAAGTGCCGCAAACTGCGTAGAAGGGGGGATGGATTGGCGAAGGCAGAGACAGAGGCGGAAAGTCTCCTCCTTCCCACTTACATAGTAGAAAGCCTCGATCTCGATTTCCACCTGATTCTTGTTCTCATTGTAGAGGTCGACGCTGGGCTTGCGATGGCTCCGATAGTGCGGATCGTCCTCCTTCAGTTGGAGCAGCTCCTCCCTGGTGATCAGCAGCTCCGGCTCGAAGGCGTACTCGCGTATGTATTCGTCCTCCTCATCCTGCTCCCCCTTGAACATGGAGCGCGAGCAGGCGACGCCGCGAGTCGTCGAGACTTCGGAGGAAGCGTTTGCACGACGACAATCAATCAATCGATCGATCGACCGACCAATGTATTTGAACCACAGATTTATCTTCCTTTATTTGTGGTTTTTCTATACGGATGAAACTTTACATCTCACTGAGTTCTTCCTGTGGCACACACAATTACACTTCCGGATGCTCACTCACACACGCAACGACGGCGATCGGATGTCATTGCGAGGCCCGCCGAAGGATCCGAATTCGATGAAGAAAAAGAAGAACACCGCAGACAAGAACAAAACCTGCGAGCGGTCGATCCGAGTGATATTAATTATTATTATTGTTATTATTCTGCGACTGGCCCGGTTCGAGCGAATCCGTGAATTTATTTTTAACAAAAGATTTGCACTTGGATTTCACAGCTCACAGCTCGCTAGATTTGCTCCTCAAACTTTTTTCTCATTTCTAACTTTCTTCTACTTTCAACGGAGATTCGACGGTATCGCAAGAGTAATTTGTCCCCGAAACTGAACTCAGCTGGATCGATTTGAACTCGGCCTGGGACTTCGAGTCTTCACTTCCGCCGCTCTCGGCGAATCGGGAAACTCAAGCGTTCCAACGAGTGCGAAAACTTTTTTGAAACTGAACGCAATCGTTTTGCAGAAATGAAAAATATATATTTTTGTGTTTGTTGTCTTTCTTGTTGGCCCGTTTCTCGGCGAATTTTGCCTATTTATCCGAGGTGGCCAAGGGTAAGAGCCGAGAATACATTGACGAATTTCTGACAACTCCCGGCGCTCGCACGATTCGACGACATTCGTCGCCTGTGAAATGCGAATCAATTGCGAATCGTTTTCTGTCTTCGACCGTTTCCGCCATCGACTCGTCTTACGACAAATTCCTGCGTTTGGGATACATTTTTGAAATATTTGCTGATATTCATCTTCAATCAATAGAACGTTTAGGAAGATCGGAATGCGTTTTGTGTTTACCAATCCAAAGGAAATTATGTTGATAACGAATTCAAAAACACAGAATCTCCATTATGCTTGCTTAAAAAGGAATTTTGATCAATTGCTAAACTATACATCTGGTCAGCTCGCCAATGCCCTTTACCTTAGAAAACATTGTTTTTCTATGTAAATATGTTGAAAAGCAGAGAATTCTTAGTCATGAGAATAATCCGATTATTTCAAGCAGTCAAATAGAATTTTCCTTAGTTCTCTCTCTCGGCATTCTTTAAATATCAATATTTGTACTTTATGAATAGACATTGAGAAGATATAATAAGTAAACGAGAAAAAATGGGTAAATAAATAAATGCTAAAGCATACTCAAGTCTCCGTACTGAGAATCGAAATTTCAACGCTAGAGAATTTCCACATCTGCTTCGGTTGTTCCAACGATCAGTTAATGCCAAGAGCTCTCTCGCTCTTTGATTCGGATAATGGATGGATTGACGAGATTTGTGGATTTTTAATTAGTTTTCTCAATAAAACGGCCGCATTCCATTTTATTGCTTCTTAAATATGGCTATTAAATTGATCTTAAATATGGCAATTGAATTGATTTTGAAGTAAACACAAAGAGGAAAGTTCTGCGATTGAGAAGGGATGTTTTCCAATGTTTTATTTTCGAGCAAACCCAAATGGATGAGAAAAAAATCATTGTTCTTTTAGTTGGCGTTAACAAGGAAGCATATTTTAAAAATGTTTCATTTTCAAATTTTCATAGAAATTTCGAATTTTCATAGGAATTTCAAATTTTCATAGGAATTTCAAATTTTCATAGAAATTTCAAATTTTCATAGAAATTTCAAATTTTCATAGAAATTTCAAATTTTCATAGAAATTTCAAATTTTCATAGAAATTTAAAATTTTAAAATTTTCATAGAAATTTCAAATTTTCATAGAAACTTCAAATTTTTATAGAAATTTCAAATTTTCATAGAAATTTCAAAATTTCAAATTTTCATAGAAATTTCAAATTTTCATAGAAATTTCAAATTTTCATAGAAATTTCAAATTTTCATAGAAATTTCAAATTTTCATAGAAATTTAAAATTTTAAAATTTTCATAGAAATTTCAAATTTTCATAGAAACTTCAAATTTTTATAGAAATTTCAAATTTTCATAGAAATTTCAAAATTTCAAATTTTCATAGAAATTTCAAATTTTCATAGAAATTTCAAATTTTCATAGAAATTTCAAATTTTCATAGAAATTTCAAATTTTCATAGAAATTTCAAATTTTCATAGAAATTTCAAATTTTCATAGAAATTTCAAATTTTCATAGAAATTTCAAATTTTCATAGAAATTTCAAATTTTCATAGAAATTTCAAATTTTCATAGAAATTTCAAAATTTTAAATTTTCATAAAAAAAACATGGTAAAATCAAAATTTGATAATTTTAATTGAAAATTCAAAATATGATCACTTCAAAAAAAATTAAAAATTCATTCGTATAAAATTCATTTCGTAGAAAATTCAGAAGTTGATCATTTTCATTTCAAGTTCATAAATTGATAATTTTCATGAAAATTCTAAAATTTATAATTTTCATAGAAAATTCAAAATTTGATCATTTTAATTCAAAAATGGATCAAAATGGATATTTTTATATGTTGTTGAATGATCTTTAAAGTCTGAGTGTTAATGAGAACGATATAGCATTAATATACCAAGACTGCCTTTAAAATTGTACAAATCAGGGGTTTTTATTGGTTGTCATCGGGATGCTTACAAGAGTGTCGATGTACCCGAACGGATCCTCGTCGTCCGAGGAGGAGTCGGAGTCGCGGCTGTGCTCCGTGGGCGGCGGACATGGGTAGAAGGCTTGCGACTTGATCTTCGGCTGCCGCTGGGGCCGACGCAGCTCCTCCTCCATGGAGGTGGTGCTGAGCCGTCGTTGCCGGAACGCGCTGATGAACTTCTCGAAGTCGGC
The DNA here is from genome assembly GCA_017309665.1 of Coelopa frigida. Lineage (NCBI taxonomy): Eukaryota > Metazoa > Arthropoda > Insecta > Diptera > Coelopidae > Coelopa > Coelopa frigida. The sequence continues at coordinate 33,697,706 of CM029561.1, read as the reverse complement.
CCACTCCGAGTCGACCAGTTCGACGTTCTCCTCGCCGAACTCCTCGTCGTGCATGACGCGCTCCACATGACGGCGCTCTTTGTCGCGATCGCGGTCGCGCGAACGATCCGTCGACACCATCGAGAGAGTTTGCAACGAATTAAAACACGAATTTCAACGCGAAAACACAAAAACCACAGCGATTTCAATGTCGCGTCAATCAAGCAATTGGACGATCGATCGTCTTTAAATGATCGTTTCGAAGGGAGAGCAGAATTTTTGTTTTCTTCGCGAATTTCTGAAATTTTACGTCATTGCCACCAAAGTACGAGGTTCCACGAGACGCTCGTCGTGGCGTCGTCAATTAATGCTTTAATTAGGATCGTCCGCAGCACGACTTCGACGGCGATCACTCACACGTCCGCGCTCGCACACACTGTTTGTTGCCCACACGTCGGGAATTTTCCACAATCTCCGGAATCGATCTCGAGCCAAGTCAAGTGAAATATGTACGTAACTTGCTCCCACTAGATCTCAGATCTCACGATCGTGTGGCATCCTTCTGAAGAATGAAGAAATCGATCTCCGGGCGATCGTAAATCTGTTCATATCGCTCAATGAACGCTTCCGGCCATTTCTTTGTTTTAATCTAATCAAATCTCTGCCTCTCCCTCTTCTCGCGGTCACTTCGTTGAGGAAATTTCACTTGGCGATCACTTTATATCGCGGATCGCGTCAACGGCCGATCTCTCTGGATCTCGATATTCTCGGCGCAACGTTTTCCGCTCAACTGAAACTGTGGACGAAACTTTTTCGTGACTTGGACTTGGATCAATTCCTCCCGTCCATCTCTGCGACTGTATGAAGATCAAGCCGAGTTTGTTGCATGTGTGTGCGTAGTGCCATCCGCGGCCCCTCCGCCCCGGCCCCAGGCACCTCCCACAAATTAAAGTCGCCACTCGGTACACAGTGGTCGACATTCCTATAGCATCCCATTATGATGGATGCTCGGCGAATCGAAGTGAAGCGTTTAAATGTTTACTTCGTGTTTTTAGTCAATAAAAGGTGTTAATTTTATCTGTATAAATGCGTCGATCGATGGATCGATGCCATGCAAGTGTGTGTACGTGTGAGTAGATCTCCTCTGAAATATATTTATCTATATACTTTTTGAACTTTGTCAATGAATTATTTCTCCGAAGCAATTGATATAACTTTAATAGAAGGTATACATAGTAATCATTGTATCTGCAAATGATCTGATAGTAAGTGGAATCACTCTAGCGAGGTAGGAGTCTAGTCGAAACCTATTAGCATCCTGTTTAAAAACCATCGGAGTACATCGGTTCCTTCCATGGTGCCCGGTCTCTGATTCCCAGGAAGTTTCCACTCTAAAACTACAAACATTCCCTGCACTGTGCAATTGAGAATTGAAAGCTCCATAATTCCCGGGCTTCTTGCCTTCCACCGCGACAATGCAATTTAGTCCTTCCCCATACATACATATGTATATCTTTGTCTGGCGAGAACATCTCTCATCATATCCGACAGACGGCCGCTCTTTACAACTGCCTTCTGTCTGTCTGTCTATCTGTTGAGAAGTTCGTGTCAGTGTGTGCTGGAATCCAACCCCATCAAGCTATCACTTGAGATCTCCCACCGTCTGTCCGTTCGCCTATCTATCTGTCTGTTTGTCTGTCTGTCGGAATGTTGGTGGGGATAGATGTCCGTCGCAATCTTCGCATATATCATTCACATGCTAGTAAATGGCGTTGAGTTAAGTTTGTTTATTGAATTGATTAATTTAAACTTTTAACGCCTGCAGCAAATCAAAAAGCTGAAAATTACGAGGAGGAGGAAGAAGAAGAAGACGGCAAATATATATTTCAATATAAACTCAAGCAATCGCACATGGAAGCAACAACAACAACAACAACAGAAAACATACAGTGTGAAATTGGTTGAGAGCTGCTTTAAAACGATATACTATACTTTTAATAGGAATCATTTAAATAGGTGCTAATTTCCTTGTTCTCTCCCTTTGCCACCTCTTCCGCTCAATATTATGGTCGTGATTGTAGTTGTTATTCTTATACATATGTATGTATGTGTGTCTATATATCACACATATTTGAATATCTTCTGAGATATTTATTAATGTCGTAAATCTCTTTACTGAGAATGTGGAGCGATCACCAGAGACTAGTAGTGGAGTCAAGGGAATGGTAGATTATCGCTTCTGAGTGATTCATTATGTACTTAAGATCAGTAATAAGTACAAGCACCTCTCTCTCTCTCTCTGTCTCGGTCTCACTCTCTTTCTCTTTTCGTAGTTATATTGAAAGAGAATTTCTATGAAATAAACACACAAGAAACTGATCTCTTGGAAAATCTAACTAGAAACAAATACTGAACCTGATCTCTTGGAAAATCTAACTAGAAACAATTACTGAACCGTTACGAGAGATCTGTGACTAAATTTCCGATAATCTTGTACAACTTCCTGAGTATCGATACCGAATTGAATATAGTTAAAAGTACACGAAAATTCACTGGAAGGACTTTTACACAAACCTTTCAATTCCAGGTAGATCGAATCAAATGAGAAATCAATATCAAATCCTTTGGTATATCTTTCCACTAGCGATATTCCCGATATTCCACTCTGGATGCGTGCTGGATTCTTTGTAAACGGCGGGCGTTTTCGGTTCCCTCTCAATGGCCATTTCGATGGCTTTTGTCTTCGGTTTTAGATAAAAACCCGAGAAATTTAATTAAAAATCCAAGCAATTTTTTGTGTAAATATTGGCAAAACAGACGATGGTGCGGGATCGCGCGGAAATAAACGTGCAAAGCCAATGCAAATACAAGATTTGGCGTCATCGCTGATAAAGAATTCAAACAAATAACGATTCCTCCTCCACTTTGGGGATATCGCAAGAGTCTGCGGTGATACTCAAAAGTCCCTCCCCCTTGAACGCCGCGCCCCCCCTGCGAGACAAGGACTTGAACAAGGCCTCTTCATCCTCCAACAAGCCCTTAATTGCGCGATCGATTCTTCGATTCGATCGAATCGCCCATTGACAATCATTGAAAATCCGAAATCTTTTTTTTAAACTCAAAACAAACACAAGCACTGCAGAACAAACAACTGAGCAACAATCAGAACAATTTGATCGATCGATCGATCACAGGCGTTAAGTGGTCGCCGATATCGAGAGTTGTGCTGTATTACCGAAGAGCGGCCGGGAGGGAGGGGAGGACGGTTGGTTGTTCGGGGGTTGCGGCGTGACCCTGTCAGCGCCATAAACCGCGATTAGATTACACGCTCCAAAGTCAATTAGCCGAGCGGGTCGTCGACGAAGTGGACGCGAAAATCAATGTTTACGATGCGATAGAAGAAGCGGGGCGGCGGGGGTCCCAGAATCCCCGGTAGTCGATAGACGGAGCGGGTTTTATGATCTCGCTAATTACACACGGACGCCGACAAGTGTTTTATTTGCATCGAGCGGCGTCGTATTCCCATCGTATGCGTTATGTACACGCAGCGCTTCCGAAACCTATTTATTGGCCGTGTTTGGGAGATTTTCGAAATTATGGTCGTAAATGATCGGATTAATAATTGCGTAAATAAAACCATCTGATGCAAATAAGAGCGAGAGCAAAGGATTTTCCATCGCTTTTTTTAAATAATGTGTACCACTGGTATGTGGAATCATATTTACTGGTATGCCAAACCTCGCCCAACTCTCGTTATACGCGGTAGATACCTTCCTAGGAAAATTGTGCATAAAAAAACCGTGTAAAAAAACATATGGCATATGGTAAATTTTGGAATATAACACAAATTTATAAAATCGTATATTATGAAAATATTCCAAATTTTGGAAATTCCTGCATATTGTGGCTGAACGCATCGAGCAAAAGTAATTTCCATTTTAAACTTTTCTTTCCATATAGGGATGGAAAACCATACGGGATTTTTCGCTGATAGCGCCTTAAGTAATTCTTGTTACTATGTAAGGGGAAATCCCTATTGTAACAGCAAAAAGCTGTACAAATTTTGATTGAAACTACTTTTTTTGTTCTCAATAAAATTGGAGTTTGTATTTGTGAACAGTGTTATTTAAAAAAAAACTCGTGTAAAAACGTGTTTGTTTGTTTGTGCAAATAAAAAGTTAAATTTACAAAATACATACTTCCATATTTTACTTCTTCTTAATTTTAATTTATTTAATTCTTAATTCTGCTCTGAATACAACGATTTTACATCATGCTCTCGATTTCAGTTTTCCCCAGTTCGTTGCCGTGGAGCTCGCACACAGACGCAGTTGTGAGTCATGTTTACGAAGAAGATCCCACCTCTATCTATCTCTCCGTCCCTCTCCCTTCATCATCCTCCTCTGGATCGATGAAGTGAAAAGTTAACGAGGCGGTTTTAGAATCAATCGATAATTACTTTTGACAATTGAGCCGCGTGTGTCGCGCTCGTGTGTCACGTGACGCTAGTGGCGATTGATTGTCGTCGATCGTCGATGAATTTGGCAAACATGCCGACGGAAGAAAGCGGCTGGCAATGTGATAACTTAATTCGACGCAAGAAATCAGCGAATGGATAGTGATTAGAGGGAGAGTGAGAGAGAGAGAGGCGGCTGTTAAGCATTTGCTGAGGCGACGGTCCCGCAGGTGCTAAAAAGTGGAAATCCAATCCAATATTGTATAGTGAAGATAATGATCGCCAAGCTGGTCAAAGTCTTAAACCAAACGTAGGAGAAGAACTCCCCGGAGGTCACTCGCACCACAAACCTCCAGACCCCACTTACTTAAATTTGTGCACCGTGACGAAATTTATATCTCCTGTCATTATCCAGTCTTTTCCGGAACCGTTCCACCCAAACCGCACGCCGGAGCAAGTTAAACTCGTTGTGTGATTCACAACTCCACCGGACGAATAAATCCGTCGATGAGACTAATTAATTAATCGATATCCCCTCTTCCGTTTTACGGATCCTGAAACCTTCGCAATAATCAATAATTGCGATAATCACTAATTGGATCCTTTTCCACAGTCATACAGGGTCCAAAATAATGATTATTTTGACATTCATGAATTAAAAGACACACCTTAAATATTGTCTATTTTTAACAAAATAAGAATGAAAAATTGATCGATATATTTGATCTAAAAAATTACAATCAAAAATTTAACGATACACTTGATTGAAAAAATATTGATCATTATTTTACTAATATTTCTGATCGAAAAAATAACGAATAAAATTTTATCGATATTTTAGATCGAAAAAAATAACGATCAGAAAATAATTATTATTAAGTGATTTTTTATTTTATTTTATATTATTATTTATAAAATCCATAATTGATTGAATCGTAAGAAGTTACGAATAAAATTTGATCGGAAAAATAACGATCAACTAAAATATTGATCATTACTTGATTGATATTTTTGATCAGAAAAAATAACGAATAACATTTTAATCATATTTGGGATCGAAAAAATAGCGATTAGAAAATAAATTATTGAATTCCTGCTGACATCTCTCCTGATCCTGCTTCCGTTCCATGATTTGTGACATTGGCGAAATCCATCCCCCCTCCTTTCTCCACAACCCCACATAGATCCCGGATTATCGTCATGACTTTTCTTTCCTCTCCCACAAATCTAATCCAATCCCTCGAATGGTCGTAAATCAGGGCGAAGTTTTATGACTTCGAACGCTTATCGGAATCGCACGAAAAAAATCCCAATTTCTGATAAAAACAAAGCAAAAAATAATAAAATCCAGAAATTGAATTTAAAACCTTTCTTTTTTTGTATAGAAATCGCAACACATGATTCTGTCTGAGTGCAATGCTAGGAAATGATCAATCACAGAACTGTGAAATTCCATCAACCGAAGTCATCAATCTTGAAAATGATGTCACACCCATGTTTAGGGACTTTTTGGCCCCTGTTTTAGGCACAGGTGGAGAGAACTTCTCCAGTGGACAAAGTGGATTTTTCAGTTTCATTTCTAGCAAGAAGAACAAGGAGCCCCTCGGCAGCCACAAAAACTCCAGAGGTCAACCAACTCCGACGCTTAAAAATATTCAAATAAAACCCCCAGACGCCGGCGGCAGCGAACACAACCAACGAACAAAAACAACGAACAAAAACAACGATGCCAGCAGCCATGACGTAGAATTAAATCACAATACCACAAAAAACCGCCGCCGCCACCGACGACAACAACAAAAAGCGATCTTCCGCTCTATTGTGAAGTATTTATAACAAAAAAAGAAAAAGAAAGCCGAAAATTGGGATTCCCCCTACGTAACCAACGAGAGGGACAGAGAATCCGACAGACAAGAAAGGAAACGGCGACAAGAAACCTTTCTTCAGCAAAAAAAAAGTGGAAAAATACAACAATTCGGTACTCGGGTCTGTGTATTTGTTGTTCGTATATGGACACACACTAACACACCACTCAATCTCCCTGTTAAACACGTTGCTGATGAAGCAAAAGTTGTAGAGAGACAAAAAAAAATTAAATCACGAAACGAAAAACGATTCGCATTAACAGAAATACAAAAAATTCATAAGCTGTCTTTATCGGTCATGTGAAGAAACATTTGTTAGTTGGGGTTCTGGGGAACTGCATCATTAACTGACTTCCCCGCAATCACCTGAGGCCTTTTTTTAACCCAGGTTAACTCGATGTTAACCCCAACTAATTAATAACAGGGGTGTTTCGTTTAACTACTTATAATGATATTCCAATATTCCCGTCGCTATCTTTCATCGCTTCATTGGCCCAGTACCGTGTTATTAATCGCGGCCCAACCCACGTTTGGGGTGGGCTCGGTCGACCTGAGGCGTTTCTTCTCCGCCTGATCGGCCGCCTAGAATTTTCCATTCCGTTTCGTCGTAATCTGTCCCAAAGCGATCGTGCCCCAGAAGATATTCCCCACCGACCACCGCCGGAACCGCATTGAAGCGGTGCGATTATCGCTCGCTGATTTCTGCATTAGCCCCAAATGTGTCAATATGACTGAGAATATGTCTGAGACTTACCAATGTGTGCGTGTATCCGAGGCCCTCCTCCTCGTCGATGTCGTCCAGGGCTGGGGAGGTGGGCGCGAGGAATCGGCTGTTGCTGCTCAGGCTGGACGTCGTCGAATTCGTTCGCATCGGGACGATCTTCGGGGAGGGGACGGTGAGGAGAGATTCCATGGCGGAGCCGTTCTGGAGTTTCATCGTTGCTTCTACTTTGTTCACTTGATCACGGTTCACGATCACAGCACTATCGTTACTTGTTGTTAATTAGTATTCCACTTAGTTTGTCAAATGGGGCTTTTTCTGGTGTTATTATTAATTTAGATGTTTCACTTGTGATTTTTTGTTTTTGGTAATTTCGGGAATTGATTTGAATCGGATCGGATCGAGTTGGATTGGATCGGGCCCGATCAGCGCGATCAGCGTTTGTTGCCGGCCGCAAGGGAGCGTCGATTGTGCGATCGGTGGAGTGATGGAGCAGCTGCTGGCGGAGCAACCGAGCGACGGGCGATAAGTGGCTTCCTCCAGTGGCGTTCGCAGTGTTTCTGTTATTATCGCTGAGGCAGCGCGAAAGCACTACACCGAATCCACCACCACCACCATCAGCAACAACAACGACGGTAATAATAACAACAACAATCGCGAGACAGAAATTAAAAACACAAAGGAAATAAAATCATATAAAATACAAAATCACAAACTTAAACACTCGAAATTCTTGAGCTGAAGGAGGAACGTCGTCGCGTTTGTCGTCGACGGCGACGGCGACGGCGACGACGATGTTGACGACGACTTTTACGACAAGTTATCAAGTGAAGTAGACGTCTGTATCTGGCGGATAAGTATCTATCTATCTATATCTATCAGTCGGAAATGTTGTGTTCACGTTGAGTTTTCTTTCGCTCAGCCAGATCACATCTGATCAGATCAAATCAAATCAGATCGGCTCGGTTTCACAGCTCTGGCAGAGGTCATCGGTTGATCTCGGGGCTTTCTCTGGAGGTAGTCGGCGGTAGTCGATATCTGCAATTGGCATAAAAACACTATATTGGTAATTGATCCAAAGGATTTTCACTACGACGAAATTAGCACAGTTTTAACACTGCTCTCATAATGACTATTGTTGCACTTCAAGGGAGCCGAGGCGAAGTAATTAACAATGGAACAATGGAAGCTTATCTAATTATAATTAGCACACGAACACACACACTCAAACACTCTCACACACGAACACACACATATACACCGACACGCGTTGTGTTGACGGGGTCGTTGCGAAGATTGAAAGGGATCAGGAAATTCTCGAAGACGAACAGAGAGAGGAAATTCTCGAAGACGAACAGAGAGATGTTTTGTTAAAAAAACAACAACAACAACACTAACATAACAACCAGAAGAAGAACAAGAACGATAATGAAACCAGTGCTGTCACCGTTGTTGTGACAGATAACTCCGTCTGTTATCTGTCTGGTATCTCGTCGATGTGCTCCCTGGAACCGGAGGAGGCAAGGCCGTCGACACGAGCGCCGACTCCTGCAAACAACACTCGGTACACAACAGTTTTGATCTTCTCGTCGTTAGGTCTATTGATAGTTCCGCAGCTTCCGCTCGGGACCGCAAACTATAGCATCACATGTGTGAATTCACCTTTTGATTTCTTCTCTCGATTGTTTTTTCTTTTAATTTTCTCCACTTTAACTTTTTTTAACAACATTCACTTGGGATTTTTTTGGATTCGTTTAATCGCGGAGAAATAATGAATTAATGAATTATTTATTCTTTACTTTGGCACTCTGACGTTCGGTGCTGCTGTCGTCTGTCGTCCGTCGTCGTCGCGCCGCTGTTTCCAAGTCCGAACGAAACCTCGGTGTTTTGTGAAACGAGCGGAGTCGAATCGAGTCCGATCGAGTCGAGTCGAAACGAGTGGAGTTGAGTCGTTGCTGTCGAGTGGTTTTGTTGTTGTGCCGTCGAGTGGTTTTGTTGTTGTGCCGTCGAGTTGTCTCCGATTCTGTCTGTCGCTTGTCACTTGATCTCCGTCCGCGTTGTCCGCACCCGGCGATAATTACTGTGAGCAAACGTATGGAATTCCGATGTGCTCGTCTGGATGGAGCGAGCGAGCTCACTGCATGGCATTGTATTTGTGATTCTGATTAATCGTTTCGCGCCACTCAGTTACCGAGTATTGTTGAGTTGAGTGCTTCTGTTATCATTTAGAACACCGCGTTTCGTTTGAATAAAAATATATCTCGACCTTTTCAAAAATATGTCAATTTCCCTTCAATGTCCAGCTCGTCCAATCGATTATTAATTCACATTTTCGATATCTTGAAATTTGTATGACCAAAAAACAGTTGGAGCTCATTTTTTGCTCATCGATCAAACGGTCAATTTCTACACATTTCAAACTTTTCTCGCTATCATCGTTTTTTAAGTCAATCAAAACATTGGAAACGCTAATCGCTATCTGCCCCGAGCCGAGAGAGAGAGAGAGAGCTCCGAATACCAAATATTCAGTTCACAGGCTCCGTCATGAGTTCGATGATAAAAGCGTAATCTTTGTACCTCCTTCCTTGTGTGTTTATCATAGCCATTGATTGTTGTTTGGGTTTGATTTCCAAGTACGAAGAGTACTGAGAACATTCGAAAGTAATGCGGAAGAGCGATAAATGAATGAGAGAATCTCTCGAACCGCAACCACGACGGCGGAATCGGAATGATCTCAACCTCAACGAAAAAAAAAGTAGTCACTTGAAAACTATTCGGCAGCCCGGAATCGATCGTCACTGGCGCCAAGCTGTTGATTTTTTATTAGCAACGGAAGCGAAAATAAACAAAAAGCCGCGGAGCTCATGCAAGAAGGGAAATGTTTGTGTTCCACATGTATGTCTACGTGCTTATTGTGTCTTACTTTAATAACCGTTGACACCTGCTGCTCTCGATCGGAATATTTTGGCACTGGCACGCGAAATCTTTCTTTGTGGATGGATCGCGTTCCAAACAAAGGCGTTCCGTTCTCAACCCGTTCTCTTGCGGAGTGATTGATTTTTGTGTTGTTGTGATAATTAGTGTATTGGTATTAATCTGGACGAGCGTGTGCTCGGCGGACGAACGCGAAGTGCGATCGCCACCATCGCGACGACCTCGACGATGCCACCACCGACGTCGACAATGACGACGACGACGACTGTTGCCGCCGGCGCTTATCGGGCCCAGTCAACAACAACAACAGTCCCACCTCCAGTCAACAGGCACCTCGCTCACTCACACCAAAAAAGCTTCCACGCCACGATCAGCTGGTCCGCGAATATCTCTTTCCTCCTCCTCCTCCTTCTCCCTCCCTCTTCGTTATTTGTTATTGTTTTTTTAGTGTTTTTTCTTTTTCAACACTTTGTTAAAAATAGGAATCGCGTTGTTCTGCACAAAACGTCGCCTTGGACTCGTCTGGTCTGTCGTCGTTTTGACTTGACAATGTGTCCATGTGTGTGAGAGTTGACCGGGAAACTCACCTGTTTCGATGGTCCGCGATTCACCAATCGTCCACCAGAATCATCGAAATATATATCAACATATGTAAGTGTCAATCGAGGTGCTTCGATCAGATATGAGAGAAGAAAGAGAAAGGAGAAAAAGTTATTAACAAGAAAAGATATTAAAAAAGAGCTGTCCAAACAATCAAAATTATTAGCAATAAATTAGCTGCGATTTTTGCGAAGAATGTTAGAAGAAGAAAGAATATAATTCCCTCCATAGGTCATTCGATACAATACGATACCACTATCGTGTCGAGCCTTGTTGATCGGAAATTTGATCCTTCGGATTCTCAGAATGTCCACGTTTCGAATGTGTCGCCGAAGAAGAACCACGAATAATGGAACTGAGCGAAAGCTCTGCGTGTTATTCGAGGCTCCTCTAGTATGCGTCTATATTTAGCTGAATTATAATGCGTTTCATTCGCACGATTACTTTGAGAAAACATGCGAAAAACTGCGTTGATTCCACGAAAAGGAGTCTGGTTTTAGATTATCGATCCTGAAACCCTTCAAGGACTTGGGATCAGGATCCAAAAACTACTGTCGACCCAATAAAAATTCCTCAACTCACGTTTGAATTGTTATATAGGAAGTTATGATCGCGTGTCCTGTCGCAGGATCCTCGAGATGGATCCGGAAGAATCTTCGCCTCTTGGGTGTCGGAGAGTAACTGATCGAGTGATCGTCCGTTAAATTGGACCCCGTGGACAAATTTCGGAGGTCGATTAAAGTTGGCTGCTCTTATGGAGATGACAAAGACTAAATAGACTAAACAATTCAATATTTACCCAATTGGGCATTCATTTGTTCGGCACACAATTTATGTTAATGCAGAAACAACGAGTGTAATTTAACAATTCACCCTGCATAAGAGAACACGGCCGAGAATGGTCAATCTCGTTATGGCCAATATAATTGGTACATTCAATACTGGTGTCATGCGACTCGAATCTCTGAATTAATAGGAGGACTCAGTCGCGTTGCGGATTTGTCAATTCAATTATTGTATTCGGTTAATCGGAGCAAAGTGTTTCGCAAACAATCGCTTGCGAGCTGGAGCTCGTGCCGTGTCGTCTCGATCAACAATCGATCGATCGATTGTGCGATCATTGTTCGTTCCTATTTTTGCTGTCGTTGTCGTTCTGCTGTCGATGGAAATGCGATGACAATTATAGCAATTGTTGCTATCATCACCAAATCGTTGTACTTTAAATTCCGTCAACCGAGACGAAAGCCCAGCAAGCGAAAACAAGGGAGTACCCTACAGATAATTTTCAGAGTCCAGATTTCCATAAACAACGATCAATCAATGAGATGAGGACAATATAAAGTCTCATCACATATGAGACCACTGGGAAATAAACGGTGAATATTCGTGTTTGCTTCTCCGTGTAAATAAATGTTTACTTTGTAATGCATGTTGATTATTTGCTCAATCCCACCTGATTTTTTTTTTGTGTCATTAAGGGGAGCCTTACCTAAGTGTCAACGATCACAATAAGCCCCAATTAGTAGTGATAAAACGAACAATTAAAATAATTCAATGCAGAACTACAATTGATTTCAATATAAAACTGAACAAGAAGGAGTTCGTCTGAAGGCGGATCGGAGGTGTGAGGATCGATCTGGAAATTCCTTCATGGGAGCCGGAGGTTTTCCTGGAATGGACAGTAAAGTAATACTGAGTAAATACCTTGGAATTCCTTGGAAATGACGAACAACACATGATCGACGAAGAAGCCACTTCAGTTACTTGAAGTGTTTCCTCTGAAGGCGATCGCTGACGATCGATAAAAATCGAAAAAATCCTGCACGACGACAGAATACGAAAATGAGCGTCGCTCACTTGCCAAGGCAACAAAATTCTGTGAATGGCCGTCGATGCGAAAGCGACTAGAAACTCAATTGGCCCCAAAAAAACGGCGAACATTTAATTTTTGCCACTCGACAGACAGAACAACAGCAACAACAACAGCGAACAACAACGTTTCCAGGTATCAATTTGCAAAATTTGGAACCGCAGCCCAGCGTGCAACGTGATCGGATTTTTCGTCACAATTTCAACTTGGCTTTGATTTTTTAAGGTTTTCGCTGAGCAGCCAATTAATTTCCAATGGAACAACGTGTTGCGAAATATCTGTCTGTCTGAGTGTGTGATTTTATAACTCGTCGTGTGTGGACAAAAATAATTTATTCGAACGACGGCGAAAATATCCCCTTGGGGTCTTTACAGCGAAATTAACTAACTAATTAACTAAGTTCGCCCTCTCGGGGGGCGGCCAGATAAATTTTGCAAACTGGTTTCTGGTTTCAACGAATTTTTCATTTAATTATCAGCGAATCAACCAGCACAATCCCACAACAACAACAATAACAACAACGACTTCGAGACTTCTACCAAATTGCAAAACAATTGCATTCACGATCACTGTTTTTGTTGTTGACCTGTTGACTGTTTTTGTTGACCGTTTCACTGCTAAACTTTTCGCGTATTTCTCTCTCCTCATTTCCACCCTTCAATACACTCACTCAACTCAAACACAAAACGATCCATACTCACACATGCGTCCGTTGCACCTGTCCGCACTTTAGTCAGCATTTTACTTCGGCCGCCCTTGTGACGAGTGTAAAATCCGAAAGTGCTCCACTGGCAAATCCTCTTCGCTCTCTCACTCTCTCTCTCTTCCTCTCTCAGAACCAGCAGCAATAACAAAATGGAACCGGTGCTGATCTTCGATTCTGGTTTTCGTTCTATGCTCTAGATTTAGCTTTGTGCTGAGACAAAGCTGGTCAGAGCGACTCCTTTCGACGTTTGGCGTTTTTGTTTTGACCAGATTAGTAATAACTAGATTCGAATGCGATCGCGAATTTTCTCTTGTCCCGATTCTCCCGATGCCGATCGCGTAACTCGCGTAACTCGCCCTTCCATGAGTCCCCTCAGCTGACAACTGACAGTCGGTCGAAAGGTGGCCGCCTAGAACTCGTCCGTCTGTCGTCCCGCTCACGCTGCCTTCCAACACACACATGCTGCACACAACTCGCTTCTTCTTCTTCTTCACTCACTCCGCATTGCACCTCGCTCCGAGAAAAAAAAAAGGTCTCATTAGCTTCCATTCAGCTCCAACGATCGACACATGACGCTGACGGACCGACCGACCGACCGACGATCGATGATCGCTACCTGCCTTCGCTCTGGCGTCGTTTTTCGCCGGTTGTTGGTGCTTTGTTTTTGTGTCTTAATTTTATGACACGAGTCCCTCGAATACGACAGTGATTATACTACATTTTAATACGGCTGTCTAGTGGGAGATTAGCCGCACGATTTGTTATTTTTCGTAATTTCGCCCAACTGCGACTTCGTTCAACAAGCTCAATACGATGATGAACTTCATTCCGTTCTCGATAATCAAATGTAACTTCTATTAGGAAGTTGGGTCATTTTCATTGTCAATTCATTGTGATAATTGACGCTGTCCAATTATCTATAATATATGGTATAGTATTCAATTATTCTCCTATAAGTTCAAGCAATGCTTCAATTCCATTTCTCACCTTGAGTGCTTGCGAATAATTTATTAAACTGGAGCAAAATGTCTGTCACCTTATCTCGAAGGAAACGAACTGCAGCAATATATACCCCAGTGGATTGTAGATTTTTATTAATTATCACAAACACGTCAATATTCCCTCACAATTTATTTTATGTTATAGCATTTCACGTCATTTAACTTCCCTTATCGAAGTGTCATTGGCAACATTTATCATGTCTTCGAGGTAGTCACTGATAAAAATTGAACGATATAAAAGTACTTCGTATTTAAAGTCAATCGAAAAAATCACGAGCTGACGTTCCTGATTCAAACATTTGCCAACAAACGCAACCTTTCACAAATTGATAATCAATTAGAGATTTATACACACCTGCAAAATTAATGGATAATTAAAATTTAAGCACGAATTAGTTGTTTAGCTTACCAATTTCTTTATTGAGTAGTTTAAAATTGAGAACATGCAATCTGAATTAGAAATCAGTTTGGTTTATTTTGAGGATTACAATTTTATGGAACTTAAACCTGTTCATTGGATACGTTAATGCTAATTGTGACGTACAAATGTACTTGGAAAATATTCTTGCATTGACCCCCGCCCCCCATTTAAACGACTTAAGTAATTTTTCCAACTAATCTATTCTTTAAATTATTAATGATAAACTTAAATTTAGATCGGTTCTTGTCTAGATATTGTTTGTTTGTATATGGTTGAAATTGGGACTGAATAAGTTACATCTAATTGCATTCAAATTGAGTTGCTTCACAATATGTATCTATGTATGTGTGTATACTGGATAATATACTTAATAGTTATACATATGAAATGTAATTGGTAATTATAATCGTATTGTAGAATTTCTTAAAAAAAAGTCTCTAAAATTAAATGCGACGAGAGAAATTATTTAGCATGTTGTTGCCATTGCCATTGCCATTGCCGTTGCCACCATTGTTGTTGCCACCTTTGATTTTACCATCGAAGAATAGCTCAATGTATCGATTTCCCATTTGTTCCTTGTGCCGCTTCATAGCCAACTGTGCATCCTCATACGTATCAAAGTAAACATCAGCTGTGCCACTGTGTAGTCCTTTCTTATTAAAATTAATGCGAACGTTAGCTGGACGAATCGGATCGAAGAACTGCAAATTAAATAAAAACAAAACCAATCAATCGATTTGAACATTCATCAAATCTCAGTCAATCTCACCTTAAAGACATCATTTTCAAACGAGGAATAAGGTAAGCCACGCATGTGTACTGAAAAGTATTCCATGTCATTTCGTCCACCGCCAATAGGCCCGAAATTGCCTCCGCCGTTACCGCCGCCAACATTGTTGGCTACCATGTTGCTCATATTGCCATTGAACCCGGAACTCATGTTTCCTCCTCCGGCAGCGCTATTGCCGAAGTTACCGAAATTTCCGAGGTTACCGAAAGTGCCGCCACCTGAACCAAAATTGGAACCATTGTTACCGCGTGCACCAAAGTTGTTATCATCGGAAAAGTCGTTCGAATTACTGTTGTTGAAGTTGCTATTATTGCGATTATTGCCGAAGTTGCCAAAGTCGCCGAAATCGCTGGAGAAATTATTTCCACCATTGTTTGGGCCATTGAAGCGACTGTTGTTGCCCCCGCCGAAACCACCGCCATTGTTACCGCCGTTATTGCCGAAATTATTGTTGCCGAAGTTACCATTATTTCCGAAACCATTGCCAAAGTTACCAGAATTATTGTAATTGCTCAACGAGTTGAAACCCAGGGAATTATTACTGTTCCCACCAAAGTTTCCACTGTTCCAATCTGAAAGATGGACCAACAAAAATGATCAATGACAAACTCTTAATGAATAAGATGAATGTTTGAAAGTACCATTTCCACCACGCATGTTGTTATTGCGGCCACTACCAAAGTCTCCGCGATTGCTGCCACGATCTTTCAAATCATATGGACCCGGACGTCCATTTCCGTTGGCAGCACGCCTCAGCTCAGCCAAAGAGCTGCGGAATATTTCAATATATCTGCAGGGGAAGAAATGGAATATTGAACATTAATATTGTATAATGATGTCTTATTAAATTGTTTTTAAATTAAATTCTAAATGCACTTGAATTGTAGCCCAGTGATTCTGGTTAAAGTTGATTTAGTAGTAGTGGTCGCAGGTAACTACAATAATGTTTATTTCTCTGTGCCATACAAAGCTGTGTGAATTATATAGATTCAATTAAGTTAATTAATCTTCACTGGGAAACTTTTTGATCGCTTTACAAATTAAGTATTTATATCATTTATTGTATTAAGTTAAATGTTGAATTTAAATTTAAAGCAGATGTAAATGTATGAGAGTATATTTTTTAAAACAATTGTAAAGCTTTACTTGAAACCATTTTTAATGCGGGAGATAATCCGAGTTCAAAAATATTATTATATTTTATTTCTCATTTAAAAGTGTTAGTAATGCAGTTTTGAATGTGATCAAAAAGTTGTAAAATTATTTTTATTCTCAAATTGTGTAATATATTGGTGGTTACAACCCAACCATGAACCATGGCCCAGAATAACTAATTTGGGAATGAACATGCTATAGTGAAAAGCATTTCCCATTTTAGATTATATTAAGTGTTGGTTGTTTCATTAAAATTCCTGTAAAAGAGAATTCAATCTAGAAAAAATTGTAAATCTAAACAATTTTTGTTTTAACCAAATATATAAGATAGATATATTCAAATATATGACAACCCACCTGTGCCCAATTTTTTCCCGATTACGTCCCAGTGCCTGTTCAGTGTCTTCCTGGCTTTCGAACTGAACATATGCCTCCCCAGTTGCACGACCCCTTCTGTCCATAACAAAAAGAATTCCCTCCCGATCCGGTTTGATTTCCAACCCTGCCCAATGACGATAGATACCAAAGTAACATAGTAATGGTTTTTACCAAAAAAGCAAATTAATTTCATTGAAGTGTAACTTAAATTTCTTAGAATAATATTAAATATTAACTATAGTTATGAAATAGAATATTACGAAAATCAAAATAGTAGATTAAAGGTTTTTGATCTAATTAAAAAAATTTGTTATAAAAAACTGATGATCAAAATAAAATATATTTAGAAAAATTGAGATTTACGTTTAAATAATGAATTGCTTTAGCCCATGGTCTTTGCTGTGAACGCAAAATATGAAATTTTGCTAGACGACGGGTTCAGCTCAAAAATTTTTAATTCTCAAAAAAGTATTTCAGTAAATTTTCTACGAAATTTATATTAAAATTTCATTCAATAAATTATTTAATTCTTTTAATAATGTAAAAAAGTTCTTCAAGCAAATAAAAATCTACAAATGTTAATCTTACCATTGAAAAACTCTTCAACTTGCTGTTCTGTGACAGAGTAAGGCAAACCACGCAATTTGACCACATACGAGGTTCCGGGGCCGCCGGTTTTCTTCATAGCCAGCTGAGCTTCTTTAGCGTTCGCATTGAAAACTACAAATTTCGGCGATAAATAGGTAAGATTAAATAAAAATGTGAAACAAGATTTAGTAGTGACGAACCCTCAATGTAACGATGGCCCATGAGACCCTTGTTCAGCTTGTGAGCCTCATCGACGTCCGCTTGACTTTGGACCTCCACAAAAGCCTCGCCAGTGTTTTTTCCATCATAGCGGCTGGTCACGAGATGAATACCCTTGGAGCCATTAATGACGTTCACGTTTTTGAGGAAATCTAAGATTTCTTGGTGAGTGGCTGACCAGGGCAAACCTCTCAGCCTAATATACTTTGGGCATTCGACATTGCCGTCGCCGCCCTGCTGCTGATTGTTTTGATCCTGACCATCGTAGTCGTCTTGGTTGTAATTGTTTTGGTTATCGTATTGTTGGCTTTGATCTTGGTCTTGATCATCGTATTGCTGGCTAGACGATTCATCTTGCTCATAGTCTTGGTTGTAGTTGTCGTTTTGTTGTTGCAAATCGGTAGACATGATGGCTACGAAAGAAAGTTTAAATAGAGAAAAATGTGTATAATGCACAAAATATCCAATCAATTTAAAATAATCAGTGAATGCAAGTATTTTAAACCCTAGTTGAAGAAAAAACCCTAGTTTATGTATTCCTAATTAGAAAAAAACACAATGTGGCAACGCTTTTGAAGCCTTGAATACACGCTTCTTCTTCTTAATGTTGGAGCTGCGAAAACATATCGTACGGAAAATTAAATTTCTCCAAATCTAGAAAACAGTATTTATATGGAAACCGTATCCAAGATCAAGAGTTCAATTACAAAAAGTTGCAAATCAATTCGTAATACTTTCACAAATATATCTATGCAAACACTGTATATGTACAGAAATACATATATTGCCAAAAACAAAAAACGTACACGCATGTCCGCCATTTTGATTTTGCTGGGCAAAGCGTTTTCGGAACAGCGTTTTTTCCCAATGAAATTCACCAAAAACAATCGTTTTTATTCTCTGTTCTAATTGTTTTAATAATAATAATTGTAAACATACTTTTTAACTTACCTCTTAAAATATTTATCAAACGAATTTAAATATAAAAAATTTTATATTGCGCTTTAAAATTGTAAAAAACTTTTATTTTGCACTAGCAATTCTTGCCGACGTCCTCTTCGTTCCTTAACCCGGTGACGAATGAATTGAATGAACGGACGAATGAACAAAGTAGCGAAAAAATGTTTGATTTATTAAAAAACGTAGCAAATTTGATACAATTGTATCAACCCTGATAGATTCAAAAGTTGAACAACGAAACGAAGAAGGAAATTGTGAAAACAGGGAAGATTCAAAAAAGGCAAACAACCCCAAAAACAACAGTTTTTTGACGTTGGAAAACCGAAAAAAATAAATATTAGGGGTATTCAGACTCAGTCCCGTAGGCTCGTACGCGTAAGTCGCGTACTCTCGACATGTCTGAACACCTGATCAGACGGCATAAAGTGATTTGGAGAGGTTTTGCATATTTTTGAAATGATTGCCCATATTTAAGAAATATTAAAAATTTTTTTGATTTTTCATACATAAATGTATGAAAAAAAATATTATTAGTATAATTATTAAATTATAATTAAAACGTGTGAATCTCGAACAAAAATTGTGTCATTTTATATAAAAGTTGGTCCAACTATAGTTGGAAAATCCCTTTCATTCGAAAGAAAATGTATTGTTATATATTGACATCATTGTTTAATCGTTTTATTAGTTGCTCATATTTCTTTTTTTCGCACGATATAACATAAATATATAGACCATAAATAGTTGTATTTTACAAAATGCATGATGTTTTATGTGAATATGAATGAATTTATTAAATTTTCAGATTCAAGAAATTATAATTGAATGACGAATTGAAGAATGTTGCCACTGAATTGTTTTTTCACAGATGAATCGAAATTTTGCGGCCCAAAATAGTAAAAGCGGACAATTTTTTTCACAGAAATTCGAAATTTTTAATGGAATTGTATATTATAATACTTTAAAATATTTTAATGTGCTATTGTTAGTTGTTTTATTCACAATTATTTCGCCTTTTTGCAAAAATATTTATCTTTTGTTTTCACTGCAAAGGTTGGCAACATTTACAAAATTGATTCTACGCAATCTACGAGAGGTACAACTCGCGTACGAGCGTGGAATCGTAGATTACAAATACAAATTTGCAAATATAGGGGTATAATTAATAAAATTATAAATATTAAATGAAGATGAACAATATGAATGAAATGATGGAAAATGAATTAAATATTAATATAATAATAATATAAATATTAAATATTCAATGAAAATTAATAATATGAATGAAATAATGGAAAATGAATTAAATATTAATTAGAAAAAATAGCAACTGAAGGTGCCTCTTCAAACATGCAGGAACCAGTAACTTGCCTCAAGTATCGCATTGCTTTTTCGGCCCTAAAATTCAAAAATATAATAACAATAAAATAAATTATTATAAGAGATTGATTGACAGGCGTAGGAGTCAAGGCCGAGGCAGGCGTCGTTGGAAGGGACGAGGCAGGAGGCGTGGCAACGGATGAGGCAGGAGGCGTTGCGAGCTGCCACTGCTCGAAACTCTAGGAGCTCGGAGTTCTCTTCTCTGAGGCGGCGGTTCTCCTCCAGCACTTCGCGAATTCCCTCGTAACAGCTCTCGCACACAGATTAAAAAAATTCTAACCATTTTTTATAATTTATCACAAACAACAAAAACCCAATTAATTGGAATACCCATAAAAATCCACAAATCAAATCCAATTGGAACGTTAACATTTACAAAATATCCAATTGGAAAAGATTTGAAATGTTGGCGGGCTTTTTTTTAACGGTCAGGGACGGGATGATATCCGGAATTCCTTTCTTTTTTTCCTTCTTCATTCCTGGATCTACTCGTTATTTCAGCCCAATATTTTGAATGAAACGAGATTATTCAATTGTAGCCAACTTCAATATAGCGAGCGAAAGCTTCGTGGCAGGGATGCCGAGCTGACATTTTTGAGTGAAGTGAAAAAGTGAAATTATAAATTGTTGGTTCAAGAACTCATTGAACACCATTGAATTTGATTAAATTACTTAATAATATTATTTATTAATAATTGTTAACAAAAAATATATAAAATTTTTATTCAATAATTTCTTTCATAAAAATTTATATTATAAAGTTGGTTATCTACATACTTGGTTTTTGATTTCAGAAGGCGGGTCGTAAGTAAATTGCATTTAAGCCGAAATTATATTATATTAAATTTTTATATAAACATTTTGTATTAAATTTGTATGTATTGTGGGTGGTGTGAAACGGAAAAGATTTTTAAAAAAATGGAGTGACGGAGTGTTTTGATCAAAAGTGTAGTGACTGGAAAAAGTGTAGTGATTGAAGTGACATCTGCGGGTTTACTTCCTACCGGCAGCCGAGTGAGTATTCATTTTCCAATTCGCAACGGCAGTGAAAAGTAGCAAAAAGAAGACATCGCCCTAAAAATGTCGAAGATCGGAATTAACGGATTTGGACGCATTGGACGCCTGGTGCTCCGTGCCGCCATCGCCAAGGGAGCCTCCGTGGTCGCCGTCAACGATCCCTTCATCGATGTCAACTACATGGTGTACCTGTTCAAGTTCGATTCGACTCACGGTCGTTTCAAGGGCACCGTCACTGCAGAGGACGGCTTCTTGGTTGTCGACGGCCAGAAGATCAAAGTCTTCTGCGAACGTGACCCGGCCAACATCAAGTGGTCAGAAGCTGGAGCCGAGTACATTGTGGAGTCCACCGGTGTCTTCACCACCACCGAGAAGGCTTCCGCCCATTTCAATGGCGGCGCCAAGAAGGTCGTCATCTCGGCCCCCTCTGCCGACGCACCGATGTTCGTGTGCGGCGTGAATCTCGAGGCCTACAACCCAGAGATGAAGGTCGTTTCGAACGCCTCGTGCACCACCAACTGCTTGGCTCCCCTGGCCAAGGTCATCAACGACAACTTCGAGATCGTCGAGGGCCTCATGACCACCGTGCACGCCACCACCGCCACCCAGAAGACCGTCGATGGACCATCGGGCAAATTGTGGCGTGATGGACGTGGTGCTGCCCAAAACATCATTCCAGCCTCGACTGGTGCTGCCAAGGCCGTTGGCAAGGTCATCCCAGCACTGAACGGCAAACTCACCGGCATGGCTTTCCGCGTCCCAACTGCCAATGTGTCTGTTGTCGACTTGACCGTTCGCTTGGGCAAGCCAGCTTCGTATGAGGCCATCAAGCAGAAGGTCAAGGAAGCCGCTGAAGGCCCACTGAAGGGAATCCTGGACTACACCGAAGAAGAGGTTGTATCGTCCGATTTCATCAGTGACTGCCACTCGTCGATCTTCGACGCCAAGGCTGGTATTCCACTGAACGAGAGCTTTGTCAAGCTCATCTCCTGGTACGACAACGAATACGGTTACTCCAACCGTGTCATCGACCTGATCAAGTACATGCAGAGCAAGGACTAAATGGGTCTCATGGTATTATAATTGTTTGCGAGCTAGCATTTACACGTAACTTCAATGTTGTCCCAGTTGAGAAAGATATTAAAATATCCATAGAATATGTTGTACCACAATTTAACACACTTCTTTAGATTGTACGCTTTGTTGCATTCAAGTTGCGTAATTAGTTGTGCGCTTCAAATAACTACGTTCAGTATATATATTATTGGAAAATAAAGCATTTATTCGCAATAAAAAAAAACATATATATTTTGTCTTATTCTTTCATCAATATGATCAAATAACCGGCAAAACTTGGTTGACCTACATAGAGGTCATTTTTCCAAATTTTGTGTATCAGTCGGCGAAATGTATCCACATTTCAATTATTGATTTTCCCTTCTCTCACTCTCTCGCCCACGACAAGTCGTCATATCGGTAGTGAAGAGAAGGGCAAAGGGCATGGGAGTTATGTTATCAAAAAGCGTATAAAAAATATCGACAAAAACACATAATATTCCTTTAGTTCATAAATATTATAGGAGAAGAACTATTTTTGGAATGCTGTTATGTCGCAGTCGTAGAGCTCATTTTGATATACAGAATTATATTTAGATCAAAATATTCCGTGGTCCCCGAAACTAGCTGAAATTTGGTAGCATGTGCCAGTCATTAAATACATACATTTATTTGTTGACATCTTGAAATATAAATTAATTTCCATATAGCATTTTCAGACCATCGGCGTGTAATTGATTTTCAATTAAATCAATCTTGCATAATAAATTCATGTGAGACTGAGTTAAACTGTTATGTTATTATTATTATAAATATACATTTATGTATATGTATAGAGTAAAAGGCCCCATACCGCGTCAGTTGGTGTCCGGTTATGGGAGCATATACATATATACATGGGTCAGTGCGTTGCTTACGGCTTGAGAAGAGAACATTCATTTCGAGAGTGAAACTTTCCCTTGAAGAAAAATTCTCACCCCCGGCGTTCAGATTCCGCATACAACTTTAGGTATCTAACTGGTGTAAAACAAGACCAAAAGAAGGCTGTATCGCCAACAATACGTATTTTTACAAGTACGAAGATGCCTCTAGTTCAAACACATATTTCCAAGTACTCTAATATAGAGGTGTCATATTTATTAGTATTAAAAAATCTATTTACATAATTTGTTTATTATTTGATATAAAATTTTTATAAAGACATATAATTAAAATCTAACTATTTTGCTTCGCCATTTGAGTCAAATCGTATTCTTTTATTCTTGGGAGTATTCTCAGCTTCTGCATCGTCATCGGCTTGATCACGTTTTATATGAAGCCCATGCTTGATGAAACGTCCCGCTGCCCCCTTGTCAAGAACCGGTCGAATCGTGTTCCTTTCGTAGATTTGTTTGTCGCGTAAAATAGTTTGGCGAACGCGAGATAATTCGTTTTTAATTCCGTGCTGTGAACAAAAATAAAATATTTATATTATTCTTGAAATATTTGGTATTTGTCCCATTGTTCCCATTTCCGAGAACCAAATTGAAACGAAACATTGATAGTAACAATTGTGTTCCGCAATTGTTTACCACAATTTAGTTTAGTAATAAAATACAATTTATTATTTACCTCATTTGGATCTAATCCCTGTAGCTTTACGTACATCCAATAAAGTGAATTAATCGAATATGCCAAATAATTGTCCAACTTCACTTTCTCTTGCGTCGAGAGCTCATCGAAGTCTTTGAACTCGACTGCAGTTGTCAGTGACTTTTCAATTTTGTCTAAACTATTCTCGAATTTCTTTACGGTCTGAATCAAATTGGTATCATTTTTTAATTCACAAAATTCAATTGAGGGCGGCATTTTTATTTATTTGTGTAAAAAGCAGCGACAAACAAAATAAATTATTTATTTCTTGTCTCTGGCACGAGGGAACTGTCAAACTGAAGTGGAACTAGTGGAAATGGAAGAGCAAGAGAATGCTAGGAATTGGGCTGAACATCTGTGAATATGAAGCAGGGATGCCGCGACGAAACTGTTGAGCGAAGTGTAAAAGTGGGGTAAAGTGAAAATTTGTGATGTGATAAAATTTGATAAAATTCAGGCCCAAATGCATATTTAAGAATTTGGTGCTGACAAGCTAGTAGAAAATATTACTGACGAAGAGAGAATATGAGAAAATTAAGTGTTTTTCAAAAAGTGGTTGATAAAAAGTGTTTTGACAAAAAGTGGAGTGTTCTAGTGTTTTGATAACAAGTGGAGTGACTTCGATTGAAGTGACTTCGCCAACCCTGATCGGAAGCAAGATTTTTTTTCGTAATTATTTACAAAAATCCAAAATTTAAAAAATCAAAACACAAATTAAAAATATAATTATTTACAAAACACCAATGTTTAAAGATTCGTTTAAATTCTACAAGGCCAAGTGGCCCGTTCCGGACTTGAGCGACGTGATTGACTTCGACGAGCCTGCGAAACGGACTGTGAGTTTGAATAATCATATTAATTTCCCACAGTAGTGTGTAAAGAAAGTCATTCTTGAGGAATATCAACTTGCAGGGGGTTCGCGAAGTGTCCCTCAGCGACGACTGCTTTGCGAATGGCCTTCCAGAGGGTCTGCTGCCGCCACACAAATGGAGATGCTTCGCCCTGGATGCACACGCCGGCCTCATTGTGATACGGAACCCCTTCACCACACAGGGCCAACGATACTGGATAGCCCGATGTCTGCGCGATTATCCAAAGAGCCCAAATGTGGTGAATCTAAATGCCAAACTCTTTACACAATCAGTCATTGCCGACTGGTGGCATGAGTTTCAACGATGCAACGATAAGGATGAAGCGCGTCGCATGAAAATCGCAATGCGCTGGACCACTTTGGGCTATCATCATGATTGGGATTCCAAAGTGTACAGCGAAGAGATGCGAACACAGTTTCCAGAAGATCTAGCGAAACTGAGCAGTTATTTCGCCAATGTTCTTGGTTTCGAGCACTTTTCTGCTGAGGCCGCTATTGTAAATTATTATCCTATTGGCACGACATTAGCTGGACACACCGATCATTCTGAAGTGAATTTGGATGCTCCGCTCTTCTCTTTTAGGTAGGCATAAATTTGCATTTTAGTATAAAACTTATATTTCTTCTGATTCTTTCAAAGCTTTGGCCAATCCGCTGTTTTTCTCATCGGTGGGAAAACCAAGGAAGAACGTCCCTCGGCTCTGTTTCTGAGAAGTGGAGATATATTGGTGATGTCTCGAGAGTCTCGTCTCTGCTACCACGCAGTTCCCAGAGTAATGAAGGCCAAAGAAGAACAGTGGAATGAACTCGTATTGCAAACGAAGCCAGATGTCATCATCGATCAACCCTACAAGAAACTGAGGTGTGAACTGGAGAGTACGCCTTCGGAGTGGGGAATGGATACGGCGCTCTTGCATCAATTGGCAGATGAGGTCTTCTGGGCGCCTTTTAAAAGCTACCTCAATGATTCGCGTATTAACATAAATGTGCGACAAGTGTTACTTGCTGGTCAGAAATCTCTATGATATCAACTACCCAAAGTATGTTGTCGATGCCAATATTCTGTATAAATTATATATATATTTATCTCACCAGAAGTGCAATTCACTGTAACGTTATTTGTTATATATTTTAAGTAAACATATATTTCCCCGTATCATGCCAAGCGTTTATTCAGTCAACTTTGTCGAGAGATCAGTCAAAATTCATTGTCGAAAAAGAAAAACTAAACAATTACGTGAACTTTTATTGAATACCACGTAAGAATGAATACACGAGATGTACGTTTCCTATATATATTTCGCAGGATGTCTTTCTATAAACATTTTATTGCAGAAAAGACCAAAAAGAATATCAATTCCCAGCAGATTTTGGCCGTTTATTGTCTGCGTCAATGTTTATGACTTTCTGGGTCTCTGCCATTTGGTGCCAGTTCACACCCTACACCTCTCAAGACCCTTCATGATGACTAAGGCCCAATTTAAAATATTTAATAAATATTGAATTATATTATTATGATTTATTAAAATTTATGAATTTCTATAAATCGGGAGTTTTCTGTAGTTTGACAGCTTGATCGTTCAATCTCACATGTTCAATAAACACATCTTTGACAGTTGTCGGTTTATGTCTATTGAGTTGCCATACGATTGAAATATTCATTATTATTTATTGAGTTTATCGCAAATAATAAATTAGACTAAATAAGGTGTATAAAATAAACTTATTTATTAATTTCTCCACATTTAATCACATATTAATTCAGAAAAAAATCAATGCAATTAAATAAGAACTGTAATAAACTATTGTAACAGTTCTGACAAATCAGGTGGCAACCAATACTCCACCTGGCAGTTCAACATTAGACGAGTAGCATTTTGCACATTTTACATTTGGTTATAAAAATTAGAACCGTTTATAAAAATTCAATAAAAAATGTCTGAAACTGAAGTAAATGGAACCGAGGATGAGATGCAACAAGACAAGAAGCAAAAAAAAGCCACCCGTCACGACGGAGGAGCTGCGGATTTGGAGCGCGTGACGGACTATGCCGAGGAGAAGGAAATTTCGGCGGCGGATATCTCGAGTGTGAGTATAATTAACAAAAAAAAAAAGTACAAACCAATTTTATTTCGAATGGTTGCTGTGTGGAAATTACAGGCGGTGGAACATTTTGGCAATAAGCGTAGTAAAGAGGATGAATTCAAATTGGCCAAAGAGCAGGAGCTGCAGAAGGTGCAGGTGAAAAAAGAGGACGTTGAATTGATTGTGAGTCAAGCTAGCTATTCTATGTTAAGTCTCTTCTAACTAAAGTCTCTTTAAGATGAACGAAATGCTGATTACCAAGGCACAAGCGGAAAAGGTGCTCAGAGAGCAGAGCGGAGATGTTGTGGCGGCGCTGGAAGCCATCATCGCCAATTAATGAGCGGCTCGAAGAAAAAATAGACTAATGATTTTAATGCTACTTTAGTAATTTAGTTTCAGAAATAAACAAAAAAATTAAACACCCAAAAATGAAATGTTTATGTGGCTACTACGTGAATTACAATTTCGTAAGCTGTGCAAAAAATCAATCAATGAAATACAAAATTCTATAAAATTTACAACCAACCAATCAATGTATTTTTTATTCTTCTTTTGATCATAATATTAGACTTAATAAAATACAGCATTCAAATAAATCATATTCAGTGTGCAACAAATGCATTTTTTAGAAAGTTTTACGAAAGTCTACTGAGTATGATTGTAGTTATCATATCAGCATTTAACTATTCAGTGCTTGATTTTTGGGCACTGAGGTTATAAAATATTTTATTTAAATATATTAGCTATTCATTCCGTTTGATTAAATTGCTTTACTTGAAATTATCGAATGCGTTATTTTATATATAATAATAGTTTACTCAGGGAAACTGACTCGAGGATTAAACAACAATGGGAAAAATAAAACTGACGCACAATATCTACGATCACGCTGCGGGAAACTATGTACTCAAATACTTTTGTAAATTCTCACACGATGGCGTATTGATGTTTTGCGCCTTGCGGAATAGATCTCGATCTCCGAAAGTTCTTGCTTTGGCAAGCATCGAATCTCCTGAAAGAAACATATATAATAAATCTATGTTAATGGGATAAATGTTTTACTACTTACGGTAGTTACGTTCGCGACTACATAAGTGCTTCAGTTGATTTATGAAATCTTCTTCAACCGATTCCTCTAATCGCCCAACAGACCCTTGGTATTCCGAATAGAAATTGTCCTTTACATAATATGGAATTTTGAGGCTATTCGTCTCACGCTTCACCGAATATTTACTACAAAATGAACGAACAATTAATTCGGGTCTATTAACCGAAGAAAAAAAAAATGGAAAAAAACTTACTGTGATTGTGACAAACTGTAGATCGGATCCGAAATGAAAAAGGACGACATCATCGACAGTCCGATAAGCAGCAAAATCGGCAACAAATTTATTAGAGCAGAAGAACTGGATTGATTCTGAATGGCAAAACGGTTTTATAATAAAGAAGATTCGCCTTAAAATGCATCACACTCCAATGGCTTTACCTCGCGATCCTCTCTCTGCTGCTGCCTCCTCCGTTGCTGGCGCATGTAAACGTTCTGTTGAGGGAATCCACCGCCGAAGAACATATTGAATATCTCCTCGGCACTAACATCGGCCTGGAATCTACGGGAATAGCCATAGTCGTTAGAGTAGAAGTTGCGTCCCATTCCGCCAGCACCACTGTTAGTTGAACCGCCATGCGGATTGAATGGTTCGTTAATGCCATACAGATCGTACGACTTGCGCTTCTCTGCATCGGTCAGAATTGCAGCGGCATTGCCAAGAGCTTTGAAAGCATCCGCAGCTCCCGGTGCCTTGTTTTTATCAGGATGCAATTGTAAAGCTAGTTTTTTATAGGCCTTCTTGATTTCTGAATCCGTAGCCTCTTTGGTAATGCCCAAAACCTCATAATAGTTTTTGCACCTGTACAAAAGTTGAAATTTAAATTAAGTTCAATGCATATGAAATAGCAAATAAATTACTTCTTGATTTTACGGACAGCTTCCAATTGTTCTGTAGTGTACTCTGGTTCTGCGTTTCGCGAGTCCGAGTTCTTGCGTTTCCGGGCACCGTCCGTGCTTGAATCGGCTTCACGTTTGCCACCATGGCCAGTAGAAGGAAAACTTTTCACCTGCGCCAAAACCTCTGCACACATTTACATAAAATTTACAATTCAATCAGTACGCACGCAATCACGATTAATTTATTTCTTTGATTAACTAACCCTTTGCTTTCTGTGTCGGATAGAGTTTTTCAGCCTTCAGCAGAAACTTCTCCGCCTTTTCCAGCTTGCCCTCGGTCAGCGCTTTAATGGCAATGTCGATGCATCGGTGAGCCTCGTCTTTGTTCCCCTCGATCACAGACATTTCGGGAGCCTCCTCGTCTAATCGTCGCCTGATTACTCAAATCTACGTGCCTCTGTTACAAAGGTATGGGGGTCAGGGGATGCAACTGGGGACCTACTTTTTTTTTCTCTACTTTCAGTTTTTCGATTTCAAGCACACAGGGGAGAAAAATCCAAATTGCGTTAGACTTTATTTCTGGGAAACTTTATTACGATTTATTTTAAGCTTACATTAATTACACAGGTCACTGCTGTCTTTATTTTTTTTTACAATAAATATATAAATTTTTACTTTTTCCACATCATTTTTTCTGGTTTAATTAAGAGAAAGAAAGAGAAAGAATTTTGACAGTTTTGCGAGATCTGTTTAATGTGCAGTATTGTTATCATCTATGAAACACTGAAACACTGCACTTATATATGTTATGTTGCAAAATTATGTGAAATCAATCGAAATATAAAGAAAAATATTCTAACATTTTTGGGAAATTCATTAATATGATCTAATTCCAATTTATATCACTTTTCACTTCTAAAGTTTTTGTCTGAACTATTAAACGCATCTCCTTTCACGATTGCACTCACTTTGTCTGTATGCGGAGTGCTTTGATCAAAAGTGGAGTGAAACACTTCGATTGAAGTGACTTCGGCAACCCAGCTCGGAACGTCGCTGTCATTTTTTCTTCCAACTGCTCGAGATTTCTGAACTACGTTTTATTTTTACAAGTGTTAAGACATTAATATTACTTTTATAACTGTGCTCTAAAGATTTGATATCGTTAAGTAAGATAATCCATAAGAAAGTTTGCATGCTATTTGGAGAAAATACATTTTAAAATATAATTTTTCGTCGCTGTCTTGTCGTCAATTTCATTTAATATATGCTTATGGTGTGCTCTCACTCTAGCCAACAGATTGAAAAACTGTGGGAAGAGTCGCGTAAATAGTGCGTTAAAATAATCGACAAAAAACAGCACAAAAAAAGCAACAAAGGAAACGTCGGCGAATTGACAGAAGAACAAAAAAAAACCTTAAAAAAAATAAACAATAGTGAATGGTGTTGTTTCGCTTTAGCTCATGTATTTTCTGATCCACTCGGTCCGATTCGACGACAGCGGTTCAACTGTTTCAACAAAAGGGATTCCAAATTGGCATAAGGTCAGTACGATGAAATGTCTTTTTTTCAAAATATATGTTTTCGAAATAAGTATCTTTCTTTGTCGGAGGATTCTTTCTCAAAGGATTCAAACAATCCACCGACGTTTTAGCATACGACTTTTTTGTTTAAATCGATTCCAGAAGTGTCCAAAATTTCGGCTTTCGAAGGTCATCCACATACAGGGTGCCACCGCAACAAGAGACAACAAATAAAATAAGAGCAAAACCGGTTCCACTTATAATTATAGTGGCAAACAAAAGTCTTTTAAAACAATCTAACGCTAATGATTTACGTATTTGCTTGATGAGCGAAAACGCTGCATTTTAACAATTGAAAATGTGAAACAATTTTTACAAGGAACTTAAGAATTAGGCATCTATCTATCTAATCAATGTGCGACATGCTTGTTCTTCCTCGAGAAACGCACATTAACACCGCCTTTTGGCATGATGGGGATTCCGAAGTTGTCGATTTCGATTTCCCTCCGTTCCGAGCTCTGCTCAATGTTGAAGTTGGTGAAGATCTTGGCGAGCGCAACCTTAACGTTGACCTTTCCCATTCGCTGTGCTGCAATTGCAAAGAGGAAATTACCTACTGAACTTTGATCCTTTGGAGTTCCACCACTTACCAATACAATGCCTGGGTCCTTCACCGAATGGCATGTAAGCCACCGGACTGTAGTTCATATTCTCCTCAAGAAATCTTTCCGGGTCGTATCGCTCGGGATCGGGGAAATATTCGGGGTCGCGATGCATGCCGAAGAGCGAGATGAGGATGGGGGTTCCTTTTTTGATCACCAAATCGGTGTCTGGTACTTGGTAGTCTTGCGTACACTCGCGATTTAGAATCGGCAGACCTGGGTACTTGCGAATCGTCTCTGATGGATAGATAGTAAGTTAAGTTCGATCAGTTTTCCAATTGGAGAGGCGAAAAGAGACAAACAACTCTCACCCATGATGCAGAGATCCAAAAACTTCATTTCTTGTATCGCTTCGTAAGTCAACTCGCCATTATGATTCGCCAGGGCATTCTCCACGTCTTTTTGGGCCTTTGCCAACAGGTCGGGATACTGCGCCAGCTCGTACATGGTGAAGGACGCCGCAGAAGCCGAAGTTTCATATCCAGCCACATAGAATAAAAACAACTGAGCAGCAATCATTTCCACCGACATGGACTTAAATGATTCTGAAATGTTTCATTTCATCAAATTATGAATCGCAATTTATTATTAGTCGGCGTCTCACCTGCCACGGACTCGGTGGTCCAGTTGTTGTCATCGGTATTGATTTTGCCTGTGTTGCGCAGTTGCAGCAACATCTGGAGCATATCCTTTCGTGAAACATTATTCTTCTCGCGGTACTCGATGGTCTGCCGTGCGATGTTCTTCATAAACTCTGGTGCCTGCTCACGCCAGCCCAAACGAACGAAGATCTTCTCTAACCTGCATATAAGACAATAGTAAAAAATCAATAATAATTTTATAGGTTTCCTTATAATTCTTAATAGATTTTAATTTAGTCATGATTGATTATTATTCAACAGTATTCTATATATTTCTTTCTTTTTTTGTGTATATATGAGATTAAAACTTGACAAGTGCTGAGCTTATCAAAACTTTAAAGAGGTCGGTTAAGAAGCCGGATACTTTTTGCCGCGATTCCTCCTCGTTTGGTTTCAATTAAATGCGAAACTATTTCGAATGGTGATAATTTGATTGCATAGAAGTAGTTCAATGTTTTAAATATAATAAATTAAATAAATTTTAAATTAAATTACTGTCAATTACTGTCAATCAAGTGCACATTTACTAACTTATAGTCGTCAGGCAGACGTTCCATTTCCTAATGTCTTGCTTTAGTTCGAGTTGTATACTCACGTGGGATATAAGAATTGAGCAGTACCGCGTACCACACTGCCAATGGTTGGTTCATTCACAGTTGTGGACAACTGATGGAAGCCATTCGAGGGATCCTCGAAGCTGTCCACATTCAATCCGAATATTGCCGACGCAATGATATCAATGGAATAACTAAGGCAAAAGAAAACTGGATGATTATTGATGTGGCCATCCTCCCGCAGCACCTTTCATTAAGAAACTCACGTGGACATGATGCTCTTGAGTTCCAACTTGGACGTCCCTTCCGCGGGCACTTGTTTCATCAGATGTTGGATCAGCTTATCGGAAATGTCGTCGATGGTGCTGAACATGCCCTTTAGTTTGCCCGACGTGAACGATGGGGTCAACTTTGTGCGCAACGTCTTCCACTTTTGTCCCTTCAAATGGAACAAAGTGCCCGACATCGGGTCATTTTCTTCGTCCACATATATTCCACGATCATGGAAGCTAGTGAAATCCTTTGTCAAAATATCGCGAGCAATCTGAGCGTTGCGAATCAGCAACGCCGGGCGAAATAGCAAATAGATGCCGAGTATTTTCTCTTGCGAACTCTTGTACACGTCATAGATGGCCATTCCAATCGAACGTTCGCGTTTGCACACAGAATCCAAAACGCCAAAGGGTATTTTAGCCTCGACAAAGGGGAACCTCTGGCGTTTCCAATATGTGAAATTCCATTTGATGAAGACCACAATCAACGTGCACACGGCTATAAAAAGGTGCCAAAACATTTTCACAATTTCACTTGTTCGCGAATTTCTTCTTAACTACTTATTAATGGTTCCCTGGTGAACTTAATTCCTACTACTGAATTTGATTTGCGGCGCAGCAAGGTTTTTATACCAGAATCAAATACAGTATTCTACAAAAAGATGACAACCAGTTGTTCCTTAAATTGATTCGATTTGGAACTCAAAAAATATTTTCTTGCTTTTTTAAGTATTTCAAATAAACACATTTTCTTAAATTCAGGGCGCTGGGCAGATATGGATCTGAAACTTTTATTAATGGGCGATTTAATTATTATTTTTGGAACCAAATGGATAGAATTGCTGTTTTACAGTTCTTTTCTATGGTTTTTTTGCACAGCACTGTTCTCTGATAACGATAGCGCCTGTTAGGCCCATCAACTGTCATCCACACCCTTGTTAATTCTACAGTTCCTTTGGTTTCACGTTATCTCAAGTGAATTAATTATTTCGTCTATTTTATTTATAATAGATTTAATATAATAGATTTAATATATAGTATATTTGTTGGTATTTACTTGATTCGAGTAAACTCAACGATTCACAAGTGATATCTTGACCACCATAGGTAAACAAATTGTGTTTATTTCAGTTACTCAAAATTAAATGATTACATTTTTTGTCAAGTCATTTAGTATTGGGAAGAAGCTTTATCGCCGATGGAGGCTTGAGCTCAAGAAGATCTTCTGAGATGCAGGGTATCGTGTGGTCGTTGCGGCAGATTATAGGCTCCATAATATCAGTAAGAGTTACGAGAGCTAATAAAGTGTCTGTCACTCTTACGGAAACTACTTTAGTCATTAGTATTCCGTTTACATGTTCAATATTTGCAGTCTTCTTCAAAGTCATGATTATAATCATTTTCGCAATATTAATTACGTTGCACCGAAGAAATTGATGAAAAGCCTGATTTTTTAACAAGTTCTCGAGACTGGATGAGACTATGCGTGTTCATACGACTTTCAGTATATTACTTTTATACTGTATGTATCTCGTTATATCTTGTATGGAGAAATTATTTACATTATATTACATTATTAACGATGTAGTGACGACTGGTTTTGGCGCATGCAAACCTTAGATTAACTTAATTGAGGTGTGATAAATTGGATCGTCGGCAATTACAATGATGCTAATAATATATGCAACTAAAATGTAGTTCATTCATTTGTAGAAGAATAAGACTACTGATATAATAATTAATAAGCAATATTTTAGGTCCTTAGTGGATCTTATTTTATTCCTTCCCATTTGTTTTATCCTTAGATTAAGAATTTCAACAAAAACGAATTTTCTGATTTGATCAGTTCAAAAATTATCGTGGGCTATTGTAAATTGGATAATGTGAGGTACAGTGTAAGCTCCCATAACCGGACACACAATACCTCTCTCATGAGCAGACATCGCTCATTCCGATCAAAACCATGATGATGGGTGTCCGGTTATGGGGAGAGTTCAATGTAATTTATTATACTGAATTTCCAATTTCACCAACCGTTTTAGAGAAAATTGTTATATCAAAGTTATTAACCCGTCATCGTCATTTTTGTTAATATATAAGAAAATATTGCATACAATATAAAAAAAAAATTTGAAAAATAAAATAATAATTGATTATAAATTCGTCGATTCAACGAAATTCGACCTTTAAGCAAACAAAAAATGTATGAAATTCTGAACTAACTAAATAGATAGACCTCTTTTTTTTACGTGTATTTTGCATGAAACACCTTTCAGTTGCATGTGTTTCGGTCACCACGGTAAGAGTTTGTGAGCAGTGGAAACTCTCTAGCTAGAACTACTACCCAGTTCTAATTTAGCCCGTTTCGGTCTGGCAACGCTCTGCATTCTCACTGGTTTCCTCCTATTTGTGACATTCTCGATCTCGCCCACATTTGTTTCGAATTCAGCAACACGTTTTGAGCGCCGTCCAAGCTTGCCATCATCATCATCGTATGAAATCACTGTACGAGACATGGAAAGAGAGAGAGAGAGAGAGGCCGACACGACCAAAGCTCGCTCTCTCCCCGTTGAGCAGCGACTGTGTGTGTGTTGTTGGAGTGGAGGAAAAAGTCAAGGAAAGCTCCTCAGTCGTCAGCTGCTGCGCGTAGAGAGTAGTTCCAACAGAGACGAAAGAAAGAAACAACACATATATTGCGACAGATTTGCTGCCCCCAAAGGCAAAAGTTCTATTTTAGATTTCGACCGAGATAGAATCAAGTCAAACCGAATCGCATCGCATCGTATTGAATTGAGGAGAAAATCCAATCCAATTCGAGTCCAAATGTAATTTCAACAGATACAAACTATCCGCGTTCACCGTTATTATTTATTTGTGCATCTATTTACGATTTTGTTCAGATTTGTTCTTGAGTTGATGATGAACGACGAATATGTGTGCACCACAGTGAGATTTTTCAGAGAAAGAAAGAAATATACACGAATATAGTATTGACCGAGCGAGTGAGTGAGCGAACGAGTGAGTGAGTGAGAGAGTGAATGAGGGAGCGAGTGCGGGCAGTGCGAGAGTGAAAGAGAGCGAATGATTGGGTGTGCGGCGCGATGCGGGCCGTTCGAAATCAAAGTGTAACGTGACCTTAATTCTGCTTTTCTTTTCTTTACAACATCAAGAAAACGCAATTCACAACAAACAAATGAAAATAAATAGAATAAACAAATGAAAATAAAATAAAAGAAAATAGAGAAAAGTGAAATACAATTTGCACAAAGGAAACAAACGAATGAATCGAGAACGTGCCAAATAAAATAATATGTAAAATCAGAAGAAAGAAAGAACGAGCGGATGAAGTGTTTGCGCAAATCTTCGGGAATTATTGATTTCGTTAATATTTGTTCGAGAACGTTTCGTGTGCCGTCGATAATAAACGTGTCCGAAACAACTCGAGTTTATTTTGCTGCCCACCCTCCTCTGAACCCGATTTTATATTTCTTCTTTTTTTCAACCGAAAATGTTGTTTGAGGTCATTTGCTTGCGTTCGATTCAAGTACACATACAACAAGATGGTGACTACGGACAGACAGTCAGACAGACAGACATCTCAAACGAGAGACAGAAATGAGTGAGCAAATGGTCTTGTGGACTCACAGACAGACGGACGGACGGACAGACGGATGAATGGACAGACTGAATACAACAACAATGAAACATCTGCAAATATATCTGCTCTGATCTACTACTCGCGATCTCTTCACGATAGATACGCAGATAAAATTGTTTTTGTGTGATGTTGTTGTGATATATAAAATATAATAAAATCGAGCGGCGAACGTACATACAATATAGTCATTGTCACCCAAGAGCAAACAGAACACGCGAGAAGAGCGAGAGCAAGAGACCGACCTCCCCCCAAGAGAGAGAGCCCTGGGGGGAGTCGACCGACTTGAATTATATAAATATCTCGAGAGAGAACGGCGAGAATACAGAAAATATCACGTCCACAGCGCAGACGTCGTCAGAGTGTGCGAGAGAGAACTGCGAGCAATGAAGCGCGAGCATGGTGAAGAGCTTTCGACTCCAACTCTCGCTCTCTCTCTCGTTGATCGAATGTGATGGCAACGAATGTGATGGCAAGCCTAGTCGTCAACCCACGACCCCCATCCGTCGTTCGTCGTCGTCTCGGGAGCGAGTTTTGTTCAAAACATGTGCTGCCGTGCTTTGTTTTTGTTTATGATTGAGCACCTCACCCATCCTCAAATACATACACACAGATATCAACTTGAGCTCCACGAGAGTCGAGCTCGAGTTCGTGGCTCAAACTTTGAGCTGCTCACTCGTTTGGCTCCCCGCCGACTCACTTTCTCTCCAATGCGCAGATAATTGTTCTCAACGGCCTCTGCTCATGCCATGAACAGTGCTGCCAGCTTCTTGGGTCGTCGCAAGCCGTGTGTTTATGGAGTGAAGGTTAAAAAACTCACAAATATTTTATCACATTTTTATTCATATTTTTTGTGTTTGTTTTTTTTTTCCTGTTCAAGAAAGGAAAATGAGCTAAAGTTCAAATTTACAGCGAAATGTAAACAGTTTGGAAACTGGTTTGTTGTTCTCCGCAGAGTTGGGTAAAAAAAAGCCAGGAAGATAAGATTCCGCGCTATGCCTAACTAAGGTCGCGACAAGTCTTCGGGCCTTAATTAATTTGTTATCATTGCGGCGTCGTGATTAATTTTATGAAATGGCAAGGTTGCTGTCTGTCTATCTTTCTGTCTGTCTCTCTGTCTATCTTTCTGTCTGTCTGACGGTTGGTCGTTCAGTCAATCGTTTAACGGTGTCAATGTTTTTATGAAACCCAACACCTTTTCCTCGATATGTAGAAATCGTATGTAGAAATCGTATCGACCAGAGAGTTGTAAAGTAGTTTATTTAATGCATTCGAAAGAACGCGGATCCTTGAGAGCTGCCACCAACCCTTCAATCGGACTCCAGCCGACGATAGTCGCTCTCACTCGAGCCATCTCCCCTCTCACTCTTCCTCTTCCTTCTCTCTCTCCCCCTCTCTTTCCCCCCCTCGAGCAATGACTCGTCTTGATTGTGTGCTCGCTCGTTGATGTTGATGTGCCTCAAGGCCGTCCGGCTGTCGGGGAGGGTTCTGCCTGCTTAGTTCGATGATTCCCGCCGTCTGTCTTCGCATTTCTCCGCGGAACAAAAACTGGAAACGACAGGCAGGGGCATTAAACAACTTTTAGGAATCCGCATTCGAAGGTGGAGTGGTGTGAGAGAGAGAACGAACAGTCAGTCGTCAGGTGGCAGCACCACTGAAAAATCATGCAAAACTTTTAGCACCCATTCGACGCGCTTCGATCGTTTGTTCATTCGAAGGAAACAAAAAGCCAAAACCAACCGCGCACCAACAACAATAACAAGAACAACAACATTAAATCAAAGTGAGGTCATTGCTTGTGTTCGTTGTGTGCGTCGAGTCGCGTCGCGTCGATCACGGAACGCGTCTGTCGTCGTCGCCTCTCTTCGTCCATCGTCCATCGTCGTCGTCTCGCGTCGCCTCCCTTCGTCTCTCGTCGCCTTCCCTTCGTCCCGGCTCTCGTCGCTTCGCTCGTTGTCGTCGTCGCTCGCTCGTTGTCGTCGTCGTCCAAGAGCGCGGTTGAAACGTATTTACTTGATAGAATTAATATTGATATAGCAGCTGAACAACAACAACAATTGCTAGTTAGTTACATTTTGTTGTTGTGTTCGGGTTTTTTTTCTTCTTGTTAGTTTTGTTTTTGTGTTTTGCTTTGTGGAGCTCACTTTTTTGCTTTGAGTTGTGATATAGGAAGAACCTTGCCGTCCATGACTATGGCATGGAATGGAATTCATTTATTCATTTGTTGTTCTGCTTATAGTTGTTGTGTGAGTCGTAGTAGTAGTAACTAGTTGTTGTTATTGTTGTCGTCGCCTCATGTAGCGAGATGTGAGAGAAATAATACATATGGACATATGTACTATGTATGTGTGTATCTACATCGAGTATATGTTTGTAGTACGCAGCAGAAACAACACGCAAAGCTGTCCGTTTCTCGTCGTGAGGCGATTCTTTCTTTCATGGGAGATAGATTATTATTATTAGTAATTTTTGGCCGCTGCCACTGTGACAGCCACATGATTCCCGCCCCTGGTATTGTGTTTTGTTTGTTGCTCTCGCCATGAACTGCTTTTCTGCTTCTGGGGTTCTCAAACAACAACAGCAGCAGCAGAAGACAACGTAGACAACGATCCGACTGACCCCAAAGTTAATTATTCACACTCTAAAAACGATTCCGAAGCGCCGACGACCACCTTCACCTGTCCGTCCCACCGCTGTGTTGGAGCACGGAAGTCCACCTTCACCTCTCTCTCTCTCTCTCTCGCTCGCTCGTTCGTTCATTCGTTCGCTCGGTTGATCGCTCACTTGCTCGTCAACCATCTGTCATTGGCGATGGCCTCTCTCGCTCTCCGCTCGCCTCTCTCTGCCCCACCCCGCCCCTCTCCTTGTGAGACTGCTCTCGCTTCCTACACTCCGAAGGTAGGAGGCACACGAGCTTTTTTGTTGGGTTCATCGGAGCGCTCGACCTGTTTTGACAGATTGATCGGTCGCCTCTCGCTGTTCGTGCGTTCGCGCTCCGGCCAGCGAGCGTTGCCAGATTGTCGCTATTTCATCTCTCTTCAGTTATCAACTACAACGACAACTCTTTCAGTCCCATTTCCGTTAAATCTTTTAACCATATCTTCGATAACTTGATCCCCTCCCCTTATTCTACTTTGGCTTCTTCCTCGTTGCTCGTCTTCGTGTTTAATTTTGTTTTATCAGCTTTTTGATAACATTCTTGATATTCTTTCCGCTCGCTGGCATTGAACGTGTTTTTCTCTTTCTTTCTTTCTTTCTTTCATTCGATTCTGTTTTGGTTTTCATAATTTTTCTATTTGTGCGAAGGTTTTGTTTTCTGGTCTGGGGCACGTTTCTCTCCAATGAAACTTGTGAAATTCAATGCTTCGCACAGAGGTCTAAAATATCAACTTTTGCATTTCTCCACTTTTTCTGATTAGACAAATTAGACCTCTACAAATTGAAACAATTACTCTCACCACTTTGTGTTCACTTGAATCTGATTGCTCTAAAAATAATCAAAAAATAGCAACAATTATTTGATTCATTTGTTTTTCAAATGTTTTCATTCACAAATCCCTCAACTCAATTCAAATATTCTTTGTACACATTATAGTAATCCCGCAATCTGATAGAATAACATTCAAGATGGTCACTCTGGCTGCACTGTAAGAAATTTGGGGTAAAATGTTATTTGGCAACAAGAGCAACAAAAATATTGGCAACAGAATCCCGACAAAAAACAACATTTACAATTGTCAATATCCCAACTACAAGTCTCAAATATCTGCTGCTAATTTACTACTATGCTCGAATAATCATAGAACAGCAAGAAAGTGAAAATAGAAAAATAAAAAAATACAAAAATAAACCAATTTTGAAATTCCATCAATCAAATGACAAAGTGTTCGACAACAAATAAATAAACGTATATCAAAATAATAAATATATCACACTTTTTTTTGTTATCAGTATTAAAATATAATATATACAGAATATAATATACAGAAATATCGTCTGAGACAAATTTATTAGAATAACAAATTATTTACAATCGTGTGTGTGTATGTGAATTTCTGTTGCTGTTGTTGTTTTTGGAATAGAACAAAAATAAACATCAAAAAACAAAAGCAACAAAACTCGGTGAAATCAACAAAAAACATCGATTTATCCAAGAAATAAAGGAAGAAGAAGTTTAGCACCATTGTCAACTTCACCTCAACCACCACCGAATTCACCTCAACCACCTTCACTTTCACCAGACCACGGTGAAAATTCCGGATTGATTTGATTTTTTGGACACGGAGTTTTCAATAAAATTCTTTCAAAGTGGATACCATATCGCTGCCTCTGGGAGGACTTTCTCATGTTAGGATGGCTCTAGCCAGGTAAGCATCACCAACACCATCACCGGGAGGCCGTCGGTGTGGCAACGCTGCGATCGATTTACGACGCCCGTTTATATTTAGCAACGCGTCTAATTGTTTCAATGAGTCCCCCATGGTAAATGTGTTGCCGTTTTACAATTACACTTTAATGGGTTGCATTTCAACGGCAACCTCATGTAATAAATTACACTGCGATGTCATGATTTCATGTCAATTACACGTCGACATGAGAGAGAGCCTGATGTTGATGTGATGTGGATTCTCCATAGAATTTGCGATCGTCCTCATGCGAACGGCGACGAACAATTGGGAATGTGTGAGATAGACAGAGAGGGAGAGAGATTGAGAGAGAGAGCGGGAGGGTTTCGATTGGGAAAGTCGATATTGAAGGTGAATTTGATGTGAATGCAACGAGAGGCGAGAAAGCTCTCGAGCAGCAGGAACAGTGTGTGTTGAGGTTGAACATGTATAGTTGTTGTTATTGTTGTTGTTGTTATTGTTATTATTATTGTTGTTGTTATTATTTTTGTTGTTGTTGTTGTTATAGCTGCATACCTAGAAATTAATTATCATCGTAACGGTTCATGTGTTTTGTAAATTCACATTCGATAACAAAGCAGCTCCAACAACAACAACAACAACCAGAACAATAACAACCAGAACAACACGAACAAATGTACGAAAGCGGAAATGAATTCAACATCCATCTATCTCTCTTTAATTCTCTCTCTCTCTCTCTCTCTCTTTCTCTCTGTGGATTTCACAACCTCGAACACATTGGTGTTTTTATTCAGAAACGAATCCATTGAAAACCTCATCCGATCGAAGTTTTAGTATATGCTATATCAATCGTTCAACAAGGTCTAATTGATTGGAATCTTGGGGAATAATGTTGTCCTCTCATCATTTAATTTCACTGTAGAGAAAAATAGTAATTTTAATCTTTCTAAACTTGTTTGCAAATCACTTTTGCGATTGTTGTTTCATACATTTTCCTGAACTCTATTTAGTTCGTAATTGAACACTTCAGTTCTTAATTGAACACTTCAGTTCTTTAATTATTTAGCTCTTTCTTAATTGAATACTCCTGTTCGATAAATCTAATTGAACACTTATGGGTATTACACGATAGTTGGAATAAATACGATAAGTGATTTGAAGCCAATAAGGAATATTTTTCTTCATAAGAGGATTTCGAAGGATTACAGACGATTATTTATATGATGATTTGCATATGTATTGGAGGGAGGGGGGGGGGGGGGTGAAGGTAGACAGACGAAGGGGGGCGTAACTTCAAACCAATTGTGAACTCGGATAATTGAAGGCGGACGATGGGAATTCAGAGTGCTTGAGAAGCTTCAGATGGAGCCACAACAACAACTGCTATGAACAACTACACCGCCAACAATAATAACTACAACAATAACTACAACAATAGCAACAACAAGTAAAATAACAACTATACGATGGCAGCACTTAAGGTCAGCGCACGCATCAATTAGCTCGGCTGACCTACATTATTGACGGTAATGGTGTCAATAGTGAGTTCCAAGACCAGTCGATCCATAAAAATTAATTGAATGATGCGATGAGCCAGAGTCAGAGTCTGAGTGAGCGAGCGAGCGAGACCGACTGAGAGGGGAGCAAGAGTGAGAAAGAGAGAGTGATAGTGGGGGAGGAAAAAGTGGAAGAACTCTCATAATCGCTCTGAAACACAAGGATTTTAAAAACTCATAAAATCCCAAAACATATTGATGATTTTGCTTCTGTCGCCGCAGTCAACGCGAATCCCTGAGCGCAAACCTCGACGCCGTTGACCCTCCCACCTCCACCTCCACCCTCTGCCTCGAGCGACCCCCGCCCACCACACACAAATCCACAGAGCTACAGATACACATACAATATAACCATGCTAAAACTATGCTACACTGAGAGAAGGAAAACAAAGGCAAAAAGTGGAAAATCCGACACTGAAAGCATCGTCGTCGTCGTCGTCGTCGTGACGTAGTTTTTGTTGTTGTCGCTGTTGATTCGTAGCAGCAACAATTATAACAAAAACAACAACAACAACAAATTACAACAATACGTAAATCGACGAAAAGCGTCAAAAATCTCTCGTTCGAATCAATGGCGAATGGAAGGAAGAGGAGGAGGAAGAGGAGGAGGAGGAGGAGAAGGGGCCAAGGGGCCAAGGGGGGAATTGATAAACAAAGCGAACCACGCTAACGACGACGATGATGATGACGACGAACGCACGCGGTCTGATGGAAGGACGGACGGACAGATGGTTTGTTGCTTGGTCAAATAGGGGGCGCATGTAAATGGTGTGTGTGTTGTTGTTATTGTTGTTGCTGCTGCTGTAAATGTAAGCAACGAGTCGCTCAGTCGACGTTTACGTCAACGTCAGCGTCACATCGGCAGCGCTGCCATTCGGCGCGAGGTCCGGAGAGTCGGCTGAGAGTGCGGCTAAATTCAGTTCAGTCGCGTTGAGGCAGCGACTCGAGAACGCATATGTATATTTCTATATGTGTGTGTGCCTCTGCCCCTGTGTATGTGTGTGTAAGAGTTACACGATAAATGAGAAATGAGGTTACCTACTTTTAAAGAAGGTCAACCGACCTGACTGAAGCGACGACGGCGACGACGACGACGACGACGACGGCGACGACGACTGGTGACGACAAGCCGAACTATGGCGAACGGAACGGATTCGCGTCGTCGTCGTCGTTCGTTGTATACAGTTAAGTGAACGGCCGGGGGAGGGGCCAACAGATGAATGGACAGACGGATGGATGGACGGACGGACAGACAGATGGACAGACTGATGCACGGA
The DNA here is from genome assembly GCA_017309665.1 of Coelopa frigida. Taxonomy (NCBI): domain Eukaryota; kingdom Metazoa; phylum Arthropoda; class Insecta; order Diptera; family Coelopidae; genus Coelopa; species Coelopa frigida. Next base: position 33,654,573 of record CM029561.1, on the reverse strand, counting down.
CAGATGGATGGACAGACTGATGGCAACTGGTCGATCGGCTGAAGGTGGTCAAATTTCAATGAAGAAGTGGTTCGACGGCTGCTGCTGTTGCTCCATCATCATCATCATCACCATCATCACCGTCATCATCATCATCACCATTACCATCATCACATCGTCACGTCGTGTAGAGCATCAGCATGTTATGGTTGCGATGAGCACGCTACAATCGGCACCCCTCTTTCCTTCCCCTCTCACCTTCCCCACTCACCTCCCGTTGGGACGGACGGACGTGTGGAAGACCTTCGTTCGGAGAACGCCTTTTGTAATGTGTTTTCCGAGGCAAAGGTGAATCTTTGCTCATGGCAAATGATCGAGCGAGGTTGTTGTAAGTAGCTCATGTTGTTCTTGTTGTTGTTGCTATTGTTGTTGTTGTTGCTATTGTTTTCCTTATTCTATTATTGTTGTTTTTATTGTTATTGTTGTTGTTTTCAATGTGAGGTGAAACTCATTAGACTCACACTTGTCGTGTTTACGTCCGCCTTCTGGCATCATCCACCCTCACATAGCATACAATAACAACAACAACAACAAATTATTATATCGATCGTAATAGAAACACCAACAACAACAACAACAATACGAACAACAAAACAACAAACAACCTAAGTAATAATAGCTAAAACAACAAGAACAACACTGAACTGAAGCCCAATGAAATGTGAAATGCATCAACTTTGAAATATTTATATTTTTAGTACGATTTATTTGCACATTCCGATACGTGTCTATCATTCTGTTTGTCTGTCTGTCTGTCGTTTCTCTCTCTCTCTCTAGTTCTCCGTTTCTTTTTCTCTCTCGTTCTCCGTCTCTCTCTCTCTCTCTCTCTCTAGCTAGACGTCTCTCTCTCTAGCTGATCGTCTCTCTCTCTCTGTCCATTGGTCTCTCATTAGAATTGTTGCAATTGCGATTTTTTTCTCAAGCTCTGTCGATGATGAGAACGTTGATCATGTTGATCTCCGTGATGATGGAAAACAGAACAAACCATCAGACAAATGAAATTAAGACTTAGTGAACGATCTCTGAGCTGACATTTGTCACTCGACGATCTTGGGAATTCCATCCAATTCTATCCTTGGTGATTCCATTCCATCCTTCTTGGAAACCACGAGTCACTTCCCCCTCGAGCCACGCCCCCCTCGACTCGTCTCCCCATTCCTCCCCACCTCACCAAAGCCAAGGGCTTTTCCCACTAGACAAATTCGCCCCGAAGCGACCCCATCGAACCCCAGACCGATGTCGAGACTTTTCATCGGAACCGCGATCCTCCCCCTTAGGGTCTCACCCACGATTAATCATCGACATTGTTGCCTCCATCGTAGGTGTTCGAATTCCAATGTAGAACTAATTGTGTCGTTGTTATCGTTGTCGGAATTGAGATTGGAATTGAAATGCTATGAAATGAAATCATTTCACAAACATTACTCCCTCCCTCTTTCTGATGGTCTCCCTCTATCTGTTTATCTCCCCTCCATCGTTCTGTCTCTTCCTCCCCTCCCTCTATCGGTCGCTTTCAATCAGGCACAGGGTTGGCTCCCATCTGTTCTCGCCCGATGTCGCACCGACTGATGTCATGTTATTATCTCCACACACACACTCCGGTCGATACTTGTCGTCTCTCTAGGACACAGTAATTTGTCCATGACTAGCTAGCTAACAGCCCAGAATGATAGAAAGACAGATATATGTAGATATAGACTTTTGACTATCGGTGAGCGTCATCGGTGTGTGGCAACAGTTGACACGACGATACCTCAATGAGGGCGATGACAACAAGGGTTAATTTTTCAGAACTTCATTCTGCCCCATCGCTTTCTGTCCTTCCACGAAGTCCATGCGACAGGCGGAGGGAGAGGGAGAAGAGGAGAATTCGCGGATCAATAAAAAGTCTCGTCGTGGGTCGACGATGACGATTCCGAACCATTGGACTGGGGATCGATGGCGCAGTTCAAGGATGGATCGAGAGAGAGGGAGAGGGAGGGAGGGAGAGAGAGGGAGAGCGCAAGTAAAGGAGAATAGTTGGAGGGCGAGAACCACAAATAGATGGTAAAAATATAAAGCGCTGTTGCCGACCTTCACAACTGGGTCAACGTCGTCGTCGTCGGATTTGGTTCCTCTCGTGCCAAACGCAGTCGGGACACGCCCACCAACCCCATCCATCTCCTCCACCTCCTCCTCCTGCTCAAACACGGAGATATTCATTGAATTCGCGATTATCTGTCTGTCGATCTTACCAACTTTATCGATGAGAAACCATCGAACATGGTCACAGTTTAACCCGATTCGTCAGATGGAACAGCTGCCCTTCCGTCGTGGTCACCTCCGTAGTGAGCTCCAGCAGTGTGAGTGTGTGTTGGTGACGACCGCACACACACACACACACAATCCCATTTGCACAAACATTCACATGGGGCGCCCTCCGAACGATGGCCGACAACCGTCGGTTTTCACGCTTTCAAGACCATCCCAACGGAACCCGAACAGTGACGAAACGAACACCGAGAGACAGACAGAGAGGGAGCACGAGAAAGAGAGAGAGAGAGAGATGGCGGGCCATTCATACCTCCATCCATCCATCCATCCACTCGGTACTCGCATTGGGACAACTATGACCTAGTTCGACGTGTATTTTTGTGTTTTTTTCATTTATTTCCATTTGTGATTTTTTCCCCCTTGTTGTATTTTCATTTATGCTTTTCGGTTTTTTTTGCATTTATTATGATTTAATCAAAGAAATTATATAAACGTAAAATGCTGAACCACTTCTTGACCTACTTCGGGCTCACATGTACATGTCGAAGGGCCGAAAAGTTCGCAGGGAGCCAGGCGAAGGAAGGAAATGAAACAGACGGTAATAAACTGAAGAAACCGAAGACCGAACCATGAGCAGGAGCCCACTCGAAATGAACATATCATACAAGAGAGAGATGTGAGAGATGAGAGTAATGTGTTGATGTCTGCGATGTCTGTCTGAGGTCTGTGATGTCTGCGATGTCTGTCTGAGGTTGGCATTTTGTCTGCGGGACACTTGTGTTCCGTGGAACTGATCCAATTTTTCCATTTTCCCCATCATGATACATTAGTTTCCTCAATCTCGAAATGAAACATTAGTTTCCTCAATCTCAATTGTCGCTCTGGGTCTTTTGATTTTGATCTCTTTATCATTGGATCCTCTTTCCTTTTACCTCGGTTTTGTCCTCTTTCCATTTATCCTCCGTTTATCCTTGCCATCATCATGACAACCGAATTTCCGCCCACGTCGAATCCCTCATTCATCATGATCGTCATTTGTTTCTCCTCATTGTCATTAACGAGAACACCATCATCGCCATTGACCCGAACATTGCCTTCGATAATCGTCATTAGGTTCGCCATTATCGTCATGTTGATCATGATCGTGATCGTGATCGCGATCGTTGCCGTCACCTCACGATTTACACGCCTAATTAGTAGTCCGTCAGTTTATCCATCCATCCATCCATCCATCTGTCTGTCAGTGACGCATTGTTGAGTAGTTCATTCATTCATTCGATGTCATCCGTCCATTTGTCCATCAGTCCATCCATCGGTCATTGTATCCGTGGCTCCGTGTTTGAACGAGTGCCGCGGTGTCAGCCTTTGAATGGTCATTCGCTTCACTTTAATTCAATTCATTCTGGTTCGGTCCCCTCTTTTTCTATCTATCTCTATGCGTGTCTCTTTCTCTCTCTACCTCCCTCCCTCTCTCTCTGTCACTCTCCCTCCCTCCCTCTCTCTCTATCATACACACACACACACACATGCGCAGTCTCTCCTTGTCTCCATCTCTGTCGTTCATTGACCATAGAACCTTGTATTGTCTTTTATATACATACTTACTATGATACAATGTATCTACCTTTAACCTATTTGATTGACGCCTTTTATTGTTGTTGTTGTTGTTTATGCTGGTTATTGGTTATTGTTGTTTATGCTAGTTTTTATTGTTGCTATTTCACTCGCTCGGAATCCTTGAACATCGTGTTGTGGCCAGAGTTTTATTTTATAAAATGATTACAATTTTTTTTCTTCCCTCCTTCACCATCTTCATCCGTTCATCGATCGATTGCTGGTGTCGCTTGTCGTCGGTCTCTTGGTTTGTTGTTGTGAAGCTCGTTTCATCTCTATCTCTCTCTCTTTGACTCTCTCTCTCCCTCTTTGTCATTCGGTTTGGACGGTCCTCCTCGGTGGCCATGAGATGTTTCCGATGGTCGTTTGATATGGATTCCTTTGTTTCGGTTATTTCCACACCCCCCTCCCCAGCTCCCGTGTCTCATCTGGTGGCAACCCTGACGACCACAACAGCTGGTCACCCTGAGTTCCTGGTCACCTCGTGCTCACATTGCAAAGCAGCAGGAAACGATGAAATGGGTGCCTTTTGATGAAGCCTCCGGGGCGACGATTGATATGGAAATTCTCGCTTCCGAACTGGTTGCCATTTGGGATCCTGTTGGTCATCCTCTACTTCTTCTTCTTCTTCTCTTCTCGTTGTTGTCGAATCGGGGACGACCGAACCGGATCGAATCGTTCACGAAACGAATCGAGTCGAAGCCGAGGGAGCGGGTTCCACGAGCTTCTCACCTCGGCACGAAGTCCACTGGACTGGATGAGGTTCGTTATTGTTATTGTTGTTATTGTTGTAGATTGCTCGTGTTGTTGTTGTTGTTGTTGCTTGTATTCGTTCTCCTTCTCGGTTTAAGTTTCGGTCTCGATCTCGGTCTCGTGGTCTCAATGTTGCATGTGAGACTAAAAATAAATAAACTGGGAAGTCTACAAATAACTACAAAAACAACAATGCGAATTATAACAACAACTACAAAATTAATAATAACAACATTAACAATAACAACTATAACATTAACAATAACAACAACATTTATGAAAAGCAACAACATTAACTATAACAACACCATTAATAATAATAACAACATTAACAATAACAACAACATTAAGAAAAACAACATAAATAACAACAACAACAGCCGCAGAAGGACTTTTATTAAATTATGTGCGTACACAAAATTCACTCCAGCCGTCCAATGATCCGGTCCAAGGGAAGCCGCGAAGGACAGACGGAATAGAAGGACAAACGGATAGAGGGACAGAAGGATTGAAGGACTGGGGGGAGAGCGCGATTTTGAAAGGAAGCCCCTCCCCTCGCCTCCCCTTGGGACAAACGAAGATTATCGTTGGGCATTTCGTAAACATCGCTTGGACATCGTCGCCGATGATCGTCGATCGTCGCTTCAACGCCGATGGCCATGAGCGTGCCGAGATCCATTCACGGCTCCTCGTGGTCGCGATGCCCTCGTCGCTTGCTCCCCCCTGTCTCCCTCTCCCCAGCACACTTCGTCCCTCCGACGACCAACCATCGGCTCGTTCACGCTACTCCATGGAGCCGTCGTGTGTTCGCGTCTCCTCTCCTTGTCCGTCCTTCGGCTGTGGGCGACGATATCCATCGGTCCATTCGTCTCCTGTCTGACCATCGGTCCATGTCGTCCTCGTCGTGTCCGTCGTTCGTCTTCGCGGATTTCTCTTCTTCGTCTTGTTCACTTCGTCGTTTCTGCTGCTCGTATTTTGTATGCATATTTTTCTCTTCGTGTTCTGATTCCACACGGTCCGTTGCCCCTCGTTCCACAGCCCCTCATGTCGATTCCCTCCATTTCAATTCCCCCCATTTCGATTCCCCCCATTCCGATTCACCTCGTTCCTATTAACCCATGAGTATGTGTGTGTGTGCGTGTTCTTCTTCCTCTTCTTGTGGGTTTATCTCGAGCTCTACTCATCATCCTGGGTTTAGCGAGCTCCACTTGGCTTCTTCTCTGTCTTCTTCCCATCTTCCGTCTCTTGTTTGTGTTTTCGCCCATCTTCCTTCTCCCTTTCCCCCCCCACCTCTGGCCTCGTGTGGCGGTCGATGCTTTTTGTTGTTGTTATTGTTGTTTCCATCTTCCTTATTCAAGTGCCTTCTCACTCACTCATCGTGACTTCCTTGTCATCACCGATGTTGTCGACAGTGATGTTGTTTTTGTTGTTGTTGTCGTCGGCTTCGTCTCGGATTCGTTCGGCTTCTGTTGCTTTAAATGACTCCAGTTGTTGTTATTGTTGTTGTAACCACCACCACTGCAATTTTTGTTGTTGTTATGACCACTATGCTATTGTTGTTGTTGTTGTGACCACTATGGTGTTGTTGTTGTTGTTGTTGTGACCACTGAAATATTGTTGATTCTGTCGTCGTTGTTGTTGTTTCTGTCGTTGTTGATGTTGATGTTGTTGTTGCTGTCATTTTTGTTGTCGTTGTGGTTGTCGTTGGCCATTTAACGAGCTTCTTATCGCAGTTAAGCCCGACTCAAATCCACTAATTCTCTCTTCATCTCCCTCTCTCTCTATGGACAGCGCCATATCGTTCTCGCGATCTATCTCGCTCTCTCTCTTTCTTTCTCTCTCTCTGTTTGCGGCAGTGACTCGCAATCTTCTTAAACGCAATTAATTACACGTAATTCGAAATAAATCCACTTGACCGACGACAGACAAAATCGCTGTTTGCCTCGGAGTTTAATTCTCCCATTTCTCGCTCCTCTCGGAGCGAAAAGAAGAGCGCTTTATGCGAGTTAATTTTGCGTAAATATTCTACGATTAATTTTCAGCATTGCTCCATTTCCTCAATCGCTTTCCTTCATCTCTTTCCCTTTCTCTCCCTCTCTCTTCCTTTCACTCCCTCTGTCTCTCTCTCTTTATCTCTCTCGGTGATAAATTCCAAGATCAATTGATTGGATATTGATCCCAGATGAAGCCGTCAATGGTGAATGGATTTCGATCTGGCAACCATAGGCTTTCACTTCCGCCTCGGCTTCTCTCGAAAATTCAGAAAACCTCAAAAACTAGAAACAAAAACAAAAACAAAATGGAAATGAAAAAACAATTGAAAAATTGATAAATAAATAAATAGAGAAATAAATAAAGAGATAAACAAATAGAAAAATAAATAAATAAATAGAGAAATAAATAAAGAGATAAATAAATGGCAAAATAAATAAATAGGAAAGCTTGAAGTTGAATTTCTTTCTCTAACTTTCCTTGTGATGGGAGTAAGAGAGAAAGATGGAGAGAGAGAGCGAGAGAGATAGAGATGGACATAGTGGAATTTATTTAACACAAAAACCATCGGTCCTTTCTCCAATAAAACTGCAACAGCAGACATTCATATCGTATATATCCCTCTCGGTGTATCTATCTCGGTCTCTATTTATCACCATCTCAATCTATCGCCATCTCAATCTATCTCGATCTCCCTATGCAAGTGGCGACGAATTTATCTCAGATTAATGTATCTCACTCTCTAGCCAAGAGTGAAAATATTAAATCCATTGTATGAATAAATATGTAGAAGAGCAAGAAAGTGAGTGTCCTAAAGGCAACAATAATAACAACAAGAGACAACAACAATAATAACAACAATAATAACAACAAGAGACAATAACAATAAGAGACAGACAGAGACAACAACACTAACCACAATAGCAATAACAATATCGTTTTAAATGGCTGTAAAAGAAAAGAAAAACAACAGCAACAACAACAATAACAGCGATAAAAACAATTTCCACGCTTTACTTTACATCACTCTCGCTTCGAATGTCTGTCTAACCGTGGCTATCGGTGGCAGACAGACAGACAGACGTGTGGAAAGAAGGAAGGATCGATGGAAAAAGAGGAGAAGAGGAGGAGAAATTAACAATCAAACATATTGGGGGAGATGGACAAGCGGTGGGCGATGAGATGGACAGAGGGATGGACAGACGGCTGGATGGACGGACAGACAAACGGACCGACGGACGGACAAACGGATGGACAGACATTCGAGTGAATGGACGGATGAGCGAGCAAATGGATGGATGGCTGGGTGGACTTTTCTTTCTTTCTCTTACTTTCTCTTCCTGTTGCTGTCTTTTTCATTGCATGTCAATAAAACAAAACATGCAACAATAACAACAACAACTGTAACAACAACAACTGTAACAACAACATCTGTAACAATAATGAAACCATGAAATTTCCAAAAAATTCATTAATTTCGAAATTTAAAGTGTTTTTCCCTTGTGCTTAAAAGATTTTCTTCATCTCCCTCTCACTTCCATATTTCTCTCTCTTCATCTCCCTCTCTCACTCCCTTTCTTATTTCACTCTCTCTCCCTCTCACTTCCTTCCTTAATTCACTCTCTCTCCCTCTCTCTCCCTCTCTCTTTCTTTTCCTCCCACTCAACTGCTCTGAACTGTTTTGAAATTTCTGTCGCCAATCGTGCTCAGATACAGATGCAGTATCTGTATCTTTGTATCCGTGCGATGCTCTGAATGCATCTGCGTCATCGATGTGATTGTTGTTGTTGTTGTAGTTGTTGTTGCTGCCATGTCTCGCGATATCTGCCAACGACATAACGGTTGAGCGTGAAACACCCACCTTTTTTTTTTGATGGGAAGTTGTTGTTGTCATTTTTGTTACCATTATTGTTGTTGTTACCATTGTTGTTGTTGTTGTTGCTGTTGCCTGTTTCTCCTCTTAACCTTTTATCGCCTGGCGTCTGATCTCTTTTCTTCTTCTTCTCTTCGTCTTTTTCTTTGTTGTTGTCTTCGTCTACTGCTCGACACGAACTCGAATAAAATTCAACAAATGAGCGACATTTAATGGTTTTTGTTGTTGCTGTTGTTTTTAATTCGAAAAACTCGAAGCGAAACGAAAGGAACACAGAAATTTAACCTCAAAAATATATGTATGTATGTCTGTCTGTCACTGTCTGTCTGTCACTCTGCAATCGAAGTGAAGCCATGTCTGTCTCCCCTTCTCTCTCTCTCTCTCTCTGCGTCTCGCTCTTTCGCACGCTCCATCGACAATTGCCAAATTTTTCAATGAGCGCGACAAATGTCGCCCCTTGCACAGACTGGAAGACAGACAGAAAGAGGGAGATGGAAGTGGGGCCAAGGGCCAGACAGACAGATGGGAAGGACTGACCGATAAATGGACAGATGGACTGTGAGACAGACTGCGGAAAGAGTTGGGGAAACAGACCAGACAAAGGAGGACAAAGGGAGAGGGAAAGAGAGACAGACACCAGCCCTTCCCTCTCTCGCTCTTTCACTGCTGAAACTTTTTCGATTTTCACTCGCTTTCAATGTGATATCAACTAAATGTTTTTACATTACATATCTTTTAGTTTAGGTTATGATTTTAGTTTATTTATTTAAATTCAATTTATTTAAGTTGTTTTTTTTAAGTTGAATTTTTTTATGTTGAATTTTTTTAAGTTGAATTTTTTTATGTTGAATTTTTTTATGTTGAATTTATTTAATTTCAATTTACTTAAGTTGATTTTATTTAAGTTCTATTTATTTAAGCTTCAATTTATTTAGTTTCAATTTATTTAATTTCAATTTATTTAGTTTCAATTTATTTAAGTTTCATCTTCGAAGCCTCCGAACAGTGGGCTCAACAGGACTTGTCCCACTGTGCAGATGCCCAACGGCTTCTCTTTGGTCACGCATTACTCGAGCAGCGTCTGCTCCAGTTACATTTGTCCGTCCAACGATCCACATTTGTCTGTCCAACTATACATCTGTCTGTCCGTCCAACGTTCCATCTGTCTGTCCTTTTGTCCGTCCCACAACCTTCGAAATGTCTCGCTGTCTGATTGTCTTTGGTTTGCATCTTGCTATTTATACTTAACGTCTGTCTGTCTGTCTGTCTGTCTGTTTGTCTGTCTGTTTGTCCGTCTGTCTGTCCATCGTTGTGTCTGGCTCTTTGTTGTCGCCATCTCTGGCCCCTTTTGGAGCCCCGGATAAACGCATAAACGACGCAGTCCCATCCGAATGGGGGAAATAATCGCACACGTGCATATGTCTGTCTATGTGTGTGTGCGTGTGTGTGTATGCATGTGTGTGTATACATGTGGCTTTGTGTGAATACACGCTCGCTTGCATATTAAACGAAATGTTGCAGAACAGACAGAAATTTTAGTAAAAGTTAACTTTTCAGAGCAAATCCGAAGAGCTTCGTGTCGGAGGCTCGGATCGTCGTCGTGAGGGGGTGGGGAGGGGGAGGGGGATAAATGTGAAAAGTTCCTCGACACAGTTGGCAACATTGAATGCGCATCGATTTGCGCTCTTTTTCTGCTTTTTTCTCCCTCTTATTTATTTCTTTATTTATTTTCTCGCCGAACGTTTGCATTGTCCCCATCTCCCTCTCTCTCCCCATCACCCTCTCTCTCTCTGTCTCTCCCTCCCTCTTTCTGTTTTTTTGTCTGCTCCAAAGGATGGCGTTGTTGTTGTTGTGAGGATGATAATTATGATGATGACGATTATGATGAATTTGCAAATATTTGCCTTTCTGATTTCTGTCTTCTGTGGTGCCGTGGAAAAAGAATGCAAATTAAATTTCTCAAGTGTTTAACCCGAGCAGACAATGTTTCTTCCTCTTCTTCTTCTTGGGTTTGGTCTTCTTCATTGTGTTCTTCCTCTTCTTCATTGTGCTCTTCTTCTTCTTCCTCATGAAAGTTCACGATAAAAACCTTCCATGACTAAACAACCGAACTTCGTTTAATTAAGACGTTCTCAACTCATTGCGTTTGTCTTTTATCACCATTTTCTATTTCCTTTTACTCATTGTGTTTATCACGTATATTTTTCTAAAAATACCCCTCATTATCTTCTTCTTCTTCTCTTTGCAGGTACGTTTCAACGTTTCTCTGAGTGCACGTGAACCTGAAAAACCGTAAATAAATGTATTCATATCAAATCCGATAACATTTTTGCAATATGTCATTTTTTTCTACCTCAAATTTTACCGGCACGTGTCGGAAAATAAAATAAAAATTGCATCCTCAGGTTTTGTATTAACATTAGATTTACGATCGTTGGGCTTAAGTTATCTTAAATTTGGTATAGAAAGAGAATTGTGAATTTTAGGAAATTTCTTAAAGTTATATTCCATTAAATATTTAATTTTGTTTACTAATTTTTTGTCGTTAAATGGGCGGATATCGTAAATCAAATGTGAAATCCATTTTGATCGATCGGCTTAATCAATATAAATTTTAATTCACTCACTAGATGATGTGAAAATCGAATTCTACAAAAAATGCTCTTCTCAAATAATTTAAAATTATAATCACTTAAAAATAAAAAATTTTGTTTACTTTAATTTTTTTATTTTCGTCACATATTCCATAATTTTGGGGAAAATCAGTCTCTTGTCTTCACATTTTATAAATATTTGTAATTTATATGAATGTAATGTAATGATTTCTTTTTTCTTTTTCGAACCAAACGGAAATTTGTCGTAATTTTTTTTCGCTGTTCGATGAAAAGGATTCCTTGGAATGCAGCTCGATCGATCTGTAGATCGAAAGCTGTTGAGATGGATAACGAGTGGCGACAGACAGAAGCTACAACAACAACAACAACAATAACAACAACAGCAACAATAACAACGTCCAGGAGCCCCCCCCAAGCGTGATGCCAACAGCTCCAAAATAAGATATATTTGATTGTTGTCGGTTTGGTGATCGTGTTGTTGATCATGTGGTTGTTGTTAGTGTTGTTGATCATGTGGTTGTTGTTGTTAGTGTTTTTTTGTTGCTTTTGAAGCGATTTCTCCTGCGAACAATCTTTACATAATACTTCACGGCATCGAGTACAACAACAACAACAATCACTTTCTTCTCTTTCACTCAACATTATCAATCCAAGGAGAAGTAGGAAACAAGAGAGGGAAAAACTTCCAAATCAAGTGGGGTCGTTCATTCGACGATCGTTGGCAACACTCTACCTCTCTCTCTCCTCCTCTCTTTCCCTCTCTCTTTCTCTTTCTTGCACCGCCATTGTTCCTCCTCTTACTTTGTTGTTGGGGTGAATTCTACAACTGCATTTGTTTAATAGACCAAATTAATCTCTGAGAGTTGTTAAACAAAAAAAACAGTGGCTGCTGATACACGAATGATGATGCGACGGAAATCATTTTCCGTCTCTCTCTCTTTTACTGTATATTTCTCTCAATCCTTTTCTCTCTCTTTCTCTCATTCTCTATTTCTCTCACTCTCTATTTCTCTCCATCTCTCTCTTGCTCTCTCTCCATCAATCTCTTTCCTTCGATCGTGAAGAAATATTGATCGAAAGACTTTCATCCGAGACCACAGAGAGTCGAGTGCGATCGCTGTCCCTCTCACTCACTCTCTCTCTCTCTCTCTCTCCCTCACTCTTTACTCCGCACCTCTCTCGTAGCACATTTTATTAGATTTGTTTTTTCTTTCGCTTTTGTTTTTTTTTTTTATCTAAAATAATGGAAATTTGAAATTTCACAGTTGAGACGATTGCATGTAATGTGAATTTCTTTGATTTTACCTCTTGTTTCTATTGTTGTTATTGTTATCTTTGTTGTTATTGCTATTGTTGTTGTTATTGTTATTGTTGTTGGTACTGATCTCCATTGTTGCTTTGTGGCCAAATTAGAGATTAGCTTGTAAAGCCAGTCACTCGCCGCATTTGTAGGGAAAACAAACATCCATTGCCCCCACTGTCTGTCTGTCTGTCTGTCTGTCCCATCTGTTGGTGGGCATCGACCGAACTCCAGACATTTCATCGATTGCTTTCCATCGGAGAAATTTTGAAACATTTCCGATTTCATTTGAAGAAATTGTAGAAAGTCTTGTCCAATGTTATTTTTTTATTATGAAGATTATTTATGGAAACATCGAATCGAGTTCTCTCCAAGGACATGAGAACGAAGGGAGGAGCTTCGGAATCGCGAGGAGTAGCGAAAACGAAGCCTCGATGAACGAAGCCTCGACACGAAGCCCTTGAAGGCCCGAAGATCGTTTCGTGCGAATGTTCGCAACGAATGTGAATATCTCATACATACATATTAATCACATTCTATGTAGTCTTGAAACAACACGATCTGGGCTTTCGCATGTCGCGGCGAGACAGACCAACTGAGGGACAGACAGACGGACAGGCAGACAGACGGACGGACGGACAGACAGTGGGACAAACATGCGGAGTGGACAGACAGCGGACAGACGACGGACAGACGGCGACGGACCTTCGCCGCACGATCTCTTTTACGGGCCGCGCTCAAATGCTTTTCCATGAATCCGAAGGTTTTCTTCACGATCTCCACGAGTTTCACCGAAAAAAAAAACTCAACTCAGCTGCCGCAAAGGCGACAACCAACGATCGCGACCACCGGCCGATGGAGAGACAGACAGACGGACAGACAGATGGACGGACAGACAGACAGACAGACAGACAGGGGAGACGAAGAAGCGAGCGATCCAAGTGTTGCCCACGGCGCTTGGGCAGTTGTTGGTGTTCTCTTCTCTGATTGTTGGTTTTATTGTTTTTGGTTTCTTTATTTCAACTCGGTTGTTATTTATTGATTTTATTATTTATATTTTTTTTTGCTCCGGTTTCGTTTGTAGATTTTATTGTGAATTTATTTTTCGATTTTATTGTGAATTCGAATTTCGATTTTTATTGTGATTTTTACAATTTGATTTTTTGTGAATTTTACATATTGATTTTATTGTGAATGTAATAATTTTATTTTATTGTGAATTTTACATTTCGTTTTTTTTGCTAATTTCATTCGATTTTTTTCGAATTTTGAATTATCGATTTTTTTTCCGAATTTTAATAATCGATTTTATTGTGAATTTTAATTATCGATTTTTTTTATTTCGATATTTTCGATTTATTTTGAAATTCATTTTACAATTCTTTATTTGTTTGAAATCTTATCGACAGAGTCAAATTAGATCGAGCTTGAATTCCGTTAATGAGAAATGAAGAAGAAGAAGAGATATCATGTGTGGCCATCTGTCTCAAGTATCTCATGATTGCACGATCTTCGATATGAGCACGTTGGGCTGTGCGTATCTGGTATCTGAGGCATTCGGGCCATGACGGAAGTCACGTTATCGACCAGAGATATCGAAGATCCAACAGTTTGGGCCTGTGGGAAAGAGACGGAACTACTTATTAATCGATAGATATAGCTCCGAGGACATGAACATCACAGATAGATAGATAGATGGTCCTGGGTCGAGAGAAGGACAGCAGTTCGAGATCTAAATAGATAAATAATAATATAGTACTGTGTTGAGATACAAATATATATGTAAAGCTGACATTGATAGATTTCGACACATCGCCGTCGACGGACAGACGCTGTAAGATAAATATTTGGATAAGTTCGGCAAGGGCGAATTTGACTTTAGTCTAATGGCCCCAGATGCGATGTGGCGATAACGACACGGGTTGAAAGAACTTATGCTAATGCTTCGCGCTTTTAGCCATGAACACAACCGAAAATATCACCCACACACACACAACCGAAAATATCACCCACACACACACACACAATGTTGTTGCGAAGTATTCACGCACACAAAAGTGATGAAAAGTTGTTGATTGTGAAACCTATGGAGAAGTCTGAAGGACGATTGTAAAGGGAGAATTGAACGATATTTTTTGGTCGACAAAAGGATATTCAGATTTTGTTATTAAATTTATCACTTGATAAACGGATTTTCTATCTCCCTCTATCATCGAGATGATAATGATTTCAACTGTGAAATTTATATAAAAACAAAAGCAACGACAAATGGCGAGTTGAAGAAGAAGCCATGGCAAAAATAAGTGGATTTGCGTCAAATAGATATATTTACAATAACAAAACAACAACAACAATAAAAACAACAACAACAATAAAACAACAACAACAACTGTGTATCGCAGCCACACAACAAGTGGAAGAGGAAGAAAATGACGTTCACAAGAAATAACAACAACGACAGCAACAACAATGAGAGCGACTAACTACACTATTGTTGTTATTGTTGTGCTGTGTGTTGTGGTGGCAATTTGTCTGTTGTTGTTGTTATTGTAATTGTTGTAGTGTCAGTTGTTGTAGTGTCAGTTGTTGTATGAGCAGTAGTTATTGTTCTTGTTGTTGTTTTTATTTCTTTTGTTTTTGTTATTGTCTTCGTCTTCGTCTCTTGTCTTGTGCAAGTGAGAAGCAAAATAATTTCATTTCATCGCTCACAACCTTGAGCGTAATTTTCAAGGTGCGCAGCGCACGTCGTCCATTGGATTAAAGACGTATGTGTGTGTGTGTCTGTGTGTGGGTCTTTACCTAACACACAACCACACACACACACACACACACACACACACACACACACACACACACACACACACTCACTCACACAAGTGAGCTATCGAGTGCTCGTCATCCGAATGATTCTCTCACAACCACACACAAACACTCATACATCGGCGCCTTGGCAACGACGAAGACAAGTGCTGCCAAAGCCATAAACTTTTCTAAATGCTTAATGGAATAATAGACGACAAGACGGCAATAATGATCGAAGGGGGCGAGGGTTGGGGGGTGTGGCAATGCGACCAACTGACAGTCGAACTGACAGCCGAACACTTGACAAGTGCTCGAGAAGCGTCGGCTGCCGGAAGAGAACGCGATAGAGTGGGGAGGGAAAGAGACCGAAGGTGCGACCCGAGGTGAATCGACGACTGACGAGATGTGATTGGAAAGGGTGGGCAAAGAGGGGGACAGCAATATATTGACCTCTCGTTCTTATTTTCACCTCAACCCCCCTTATCGAAACTCATTCTATCTGTATGATTTCGCCCTCCTCCTCTTCCTCCTCCTCCTCTTCCACCTCTTCTTCCTCCTCTTCTTCCTCATCTTTCTAATTGTTTCTTCGCAGAATTCCATTTGTTTACTTTTCTCTCTCTTTTGTTTTCGTCTGGATTTGTGGGCTGTCAATCAATTTGTTGTTCTTATTGTTTCTGAAACTATTCCCTCGACGTCAATGTAATTTTAATGATTTCTTTCGAAAGCCATCTTCTTCTTTGTGGTCATCGTCGTCGTCGTCGTTGTTGCTCCCTCAGGGGGCGGCGTTCGTAATTGATTGGGATGCCAAGGATGCCTGGGGGCTCCGCTTGAAGAAGGGCTTTTGCACGAGGGCCACCACCGCAGCCCTCCTTCTCAAGGGGGCGGGGGTTCGATTGGGGTCCTAAGAGGCCTCTGGAAGGTGGGCAGGAGCTCCCGAACTTTTTTTTTCTTCAGACAGATGTTGAATCTTTTCTCGGACAGAAAACTTTCTGCTCCTTCTCCGCCTCCTCCTCCTCTTTCCTCTATTTACTTTTAATTCTATATTCTGTTGATTGACCTCTTGTGATTTTGCCTTCCTCCCCCGAAATGGGGAATCCACACGCCTACAAAAGCTTCTTCTTCTTCTAACCATCCATCCGGAAGTCCCAAAAACGGGGGTTTCTTTGTTACCTGGAAATTTTATTGTTTTCTAAAACATCGTATTGAATTGTTAATTGAAAATATCAAAATTAAATGTGCTTGTTTTCCTTGTTCAATAGTTGTTGTTTTGGAATTAATTTGTTGATGTTGTTGGTTTCACTAATGTTGTTGTTGGTTCCACTAATGATGTTGGATCTCACTAATGATGTTGTTGCTATAACACTAATGATATTGCTGTAATACAACTATGTTTACTATAGTTGTTCCCACGTTCGTGTATTCACGCGAATCCGGATTTTCACCCGGCGAGTCAATCCACCCATCTGTCTGTCCGCCTATCTGTCCGTCCGCCTATCTGTCCGTCCGCCCATCTGTCTGTCCGTCCGCCCCGCCGTCGTCGACAGACTTTTATTTGCTCATTACCTTTCTTCTTTGGATTTTGAACTTTTATTATTGTTAATATTATTATTATTATTTTTTTATATATCACGCTAGAGATTGTTGCGAATCTTGTTGTTGTGTTAGTCGTTGTTGTTGTGTGTTAGTCGTTATTGTTATTGGTGTGATCTTTGTTGTTGTATTGGTGGCTTCTTCGAACACATGCGTGGAAAGTACGAACGATCCAAACGGCTCCATCGCACTCTCTCTCTCTCTCTCTCCCGTTTTCCCCGACCAGCCCTCTCTCTCTTTCTCTCTCTTTTTCCCTGACCAGCTCTCTTTCTCTTTCTTGCTCACAGCCATCGGGGGCCATCGCTGAAACGAATCACTTTCGCGGCCAAAACGAAAACAATTTCTTCTCGCCGACTTCATTTCGTTTCGTCGTTGAGACAAAAGCCGCATTTTTATTATTATTGATATTTTATTTTATTTTATTGCCTGTGCTTTGTGCATGGGGACAAAATAAGTTTTTCAATTTCCGCTTTTTTTGCTCCTCGGCCTCGTCGACTTCGCTTCGGGTGTGCAATTGTTGTTGTCGTCGTCGTCGACTTCCTGCCTTCGTGTTTGACAGTATTTCGGCAATGCCGAAGTGAAACTGCCGAAGGTAATTTGGAGTGTTCGGGAGTTGTTGTTGGTGATGAAACACCGTGAACGTGAGGAATATTTTCAGATCTTAATGACTCGGATCCATTGAGATGTCTGGAGATTAAAACCTTTTTAACAATTTTCCATATTTCCAGTGAACGAAAAATTGTTTGGAATTCGGCAAAGAACAGATTTTTAAACATGAATTTTTTTAATGTGAAAAATTTAATAACTAATAAAAATCGATAGATAATAATTTTTATTTTTTATAATATACTCAAAGTTTTTTAATAATCAACGTTTTTCTCCTTCCATCTTTCCAGGTATGTAACACTTCCAGTTCCAGCCTTTCCGTCGACGTAAGTTCCACGTGCTTTTCGGAGCTCCAATAGAGCCGGTGTTGCCACCTTTTCACACTTTCTCAAAACGCAGTTTTGATATTTCCCGCGATCGAGATCGAAAGTTTTGCTCGTTACACTATATAGAGATTGAGGTGGTGGGGAAAATCTCGTCGTCTTGCGTTATTATTATTATTGTTGTTGTTATTGTTGTTGTTGCAACGCCAACGTAAATGGCGACGATTTTCATATCGCGGCGAACTCGAATTCGCCGTCGACGCCGTCGTGTTGTGAAAGCAACGACACACACACACACACTCGCACACATAAAAACAATCACAATCCGGCAACAATTTCAGTTGCAATGCTTGTTTATGCTCCGTTTCATGCTTTAAATGAGGTTAGAGCCCATAACTGCAGCTTTTTTGTTGTTGTTGTTGTTTTTGTCGTTTCTGCTACTTAAAGCCCCTCCAAAAAACCGCTATTTCACATCACAACAACAACAGCAACAACAACGGCCAAAACAGCAATGCTCTGCAGCAACAAATTGCTGCCGACTGTTTCTGTGAGTGAATGAGTGTGTGTGTGTCTGTCTGTCTGTCTGTCTTTCATTCACTTTCGATTTTTATTGAAAACGAAACGAAAATAACAACAACAACAACTAAGAAACCACGGCGGCGGCGTCTCTTGCAAGCCGAATGCCAACCGAAAAAAGCGGCACAAAACATTCACCGGTCTCGGTCTCCCCCCTTCGCCCCTCCCCTTGGACGCCATCCCCCTCGGCCCACCGTCGACTCGGGCCCCCCGCCGGCGATGTGGTCAAAACGTCGTCCGTCCGTCCCTCGGTCGGTTTCGCGCTGCGTTCGCGACGACTTCAGCTGACGATGTTGCTGTTGTTGTCGTTGTTGCTATTGTTGTTGTTGTCGTCGGCGGCTCATAGATTTTCACTCGCTCTCTCCTTATGATATAACTTTTATTTTATTTCATTGTTGTTATTATTATTATTGTTGTTGTTTAGTTTAGTTTGGCCTGTTAAATTTTTCACTTTTTTTTTTTGTTATCATCACGGTTTCTTTCGTGCTTCTTCCTTTTTTTGTGCTGATTTTTTTGACTTGTTCGTGATTTCGAGGAAAGTTCGTCGATATTTTGTTGTTGTTACAATTGTTGTTGTTGTAACTATTGTTGTTGTTGTTACTATTGCTGTTGTTGCTGCTATTTTAGATGTGACTTTCATGAAATCAAATCGATTCGTCTCGTTGGGAGTTTAGTTTTAAATAAAAGGACTGTTTCTCCAATCGATCGAAGTTGGGTTCCTCCCTGGTCGTCAAATATAGGATATCCTTGTGAAAGCCTTAGACACATGCGGCATCCCTGGTCTTTCCACTGGAAAGAGAACACGCTTTCTTCCCGAGATGAGCCACAAGTCCAGGATTCGGACAAGGGCTTCCGGACTTCACTGCAATTAACGTATTTCCCTTCACTTTCAACTAAAACACTTTTTTTTGAGAACGATATAAAAAGGCTAAATTTTGTCATCGCATTTGGCATCCCTAAACATTCCCGAGATCGTGACTCGGGGACTCGCGAGCACTTCCTCGTGTGTTTGGGTGGGTGGGTGTACGCTCGCTTCCTGCTCCTCTCCGAGTTTCTCCTCGCCCTCTCCCACTAGTCGTCGTGATGCACTGCGACAGAGGGAAAGTCGGCTGCTGCTTTTAATTTCTTCAATTAATTCAATTTTCATAAATTTTCACCCGATTAACAAACAAAAAGAAAGAAAAAGAAACAACATGAAAAAATGAGTTAAAATCCATTTGAATAATTCGTTGCTGTTATTGTTGTTGTTGCTTCAACGAACTTTCATTGAGTCGCGCTCTCGAAGGCGAATCGCAGCGAAACGAGGCGAAACAAGGAGAGACCACGACGACTACGACGACGATGACACGAAGCGAGACGAGACGAGCCGAACCGAGGCAACCAGAGCCGAGCCGAGCGAGAGATGTTGTGCAACATTCACGCACTCGGTTTAGAAAGTACGACCGACCGAACGATCGACGGGCGGTGGAAAGCCGACGACGAAACTTTCATTCAAATGAGAGGAGTTCGGGAGTTCGCCCGAAGTTCGGGTGGGGGACGAAAGTTGTGGGTGAGCGATGGTGGTGAGGAGTTGGGGGAGCAAGGGGCGGGGGATCGGAAGTCGTTGTTGTTGCTTGTAATTGGTTAATTTTCTCGAAACTTTTTACCTTCGTTTCACAATTCACACAATTATTTCGAGCAAATGTGATTTCGAAAACGCTTCGACACTGAGAGAAAATCACCGAGACATTGGGCCATTGAGACATTGAGATAATGACACTGAGAGACATGTGGAAAATAAACTATCGCGAACTTGAAGGAAATATCTACGGAAATGTGACATTGGGGCGAGAGAGAGAAAGAGAGAGAGAGAGAGGCAGAGGTCGTTCCAATTCATTCTCAGATCAATGAGAAAACAACATCTGGCAAGAAATGTTTCAATATATTTTTGAGGAAAAGAAAACTTCTCAAAATAATCGGAGAAGCGTCGGCTTTGTTGATCTGGTCAGAAGACCACTTGAAGACTTGACAGATTGACACGCGATGTCCCAACAACAATAGGAGAGAAAACAGTAGCAACAACAACAAGCGCGAGAACAATACTTCGTTGCAACAACAATAGAGGAGTTAATTTGATACTTATGTAAAGTACTTGGAGAAAACCCAACGACTGGTTGTAAGAGGAAAGGCAGAAAGAGACGAAAGACTCAATGGGGGAGAGAGAGACAGACGACGGAGATTGTGGGAAAAACAAATTTATAGAAACATTTCTCTTTAACCCTGATAATACATCCTTATAAAAAAATTTTCTCAGTGTATTTGTAGTACAATTCGGTTAGAGAAAAACTTTTTCCTTTTTTTAAATACTATTTTATTTTTTTATTTATATTAAATAAAAAATTAATTTTTTTATTCATTTATTTCTTTATTTATTGATTTTTTATTTATTGATTTTTTATTTATTTATTTCTTTATTTATTGATTTTTTATTTATTTTTTTGTCATTTTTTTACTAATTTTTAATTTTTTATTTTATTTACTTTTAATTTTTTTTATTTATTTTTTTCATTTTATTTCTTTTTTCATTTAATTTCAATTTCATTTTGTGGTTCATTTTTTGGATGACATTTTGCTTTTTTTTTGAAATGATGCAGAGAAAAGTTTTGTTTGGCTTTTTTGAGGTTAATTTTTTGTGTAATTTCTGTGAATATTGTATTTGTTGTTGTTGTCGTTGATTCAGGACACGCGAAAGTTGGTCGTCGTTTGCACATTTCGTTGTTGTTGTTGTTATTGTTGTTTCTTTCTTCTCATGGCCAGAGAAACTTTAGCAACAACAACTGGAATGAGAACTCAAAAAGAAGGCAGAAGAAGAAGAAGAAGAAGAAGAAGAGGGAAACGAGGTTTCGCCCTTTGAGGATGGGCGAGAATGTGGGCGTGGCATCCACAACCCGGGGTGCATTTGGGAGCATTTGGATGAGGTGTCTATGGGAATGTTCCCAATTTCGCTAAATATAATGAAGGGAGACGAAGAAATAAGAAGTAGACGAAGAAATAAGAAGAAGAAGAAGTTTCTTAAATTTGGCCAAAACGAACGAAAACCAAGAGAAAAAAAACTAAGTTACCTAAAAATAACTCTTGTCTTTTGCTTACGGAAATTCGTTTCACCTCGTTTCCTTATTATTGACAACTACAACAATTACAACAACAACCGCAACAAAATGAAAAGCGTAACAAAAAAAAAACACAAACAACAAAAAACAACAACAACAATGGAAAGAAGGGCCCGAATAACTCAAGTCAAGCGAAAATTAAGAAACGAGTTGAGCGAGAAAAAAGGCGTAAAAAATATACCAACAACAACAACAACAATAATCAACGAAAGCCAGACGAGACACCGACAACAACAACAACAACACCAATAATGTGATGATGACAACAACAACAAAAACAAGATTCAACCACTCGCTCACGTTGGGCGCCCACAAAACTTTGGCTTTGGACGTTTGGCAGTTGCAGATACGACGACGACGACGACGGCATGAGTATCTCATAGATACGTACGTAAAAAAACGAACCAACGAATTAACTGTTAACGGCTGCTGTTGCTGCTGCTCGTTGTTGCTGTTGTTGTTGCTCTTCGTTGCTTTTGTTATTGTTGCTCCTCGTTGTTGCCGTTGTTGCTGTCGACGGTGTTGCTGTTGACGGTGTTGCTGCAACCACGCTCGCTGTTATGTAATCCCAGCTTCGCGCCAGAGCGCGAGCAACGTCAGCGTCGACGTTGACGGCGGCGTCATCGTCAGCGTCAGCAGCGACTGAACTTAACGAACGAACGAGCGATCCATGCGATACATTTCCGAGCGGCGACGACGACGATTGTGGATACGTCATTTTCTTCATATTTTTGTTGTTGTTGTTGTTTGTAGCCGACACAACACCAACAACAACGATGACGACTATTTCTTTTACCGTTTCGGTTAAATTTATTTATTGTCTCTTTCGTGGCTTTTGCTTATTCCTGTTTGTTATTGTTGTTGTTTTTGTGTTTGGCGGTAGTGATGGTTGTTGTTGTTGTTGCTGGTGGTTTTGTTTGAACGAACGATTTCAAAAATTAACAAAAATTAACAACAACAACAAGAAGAAGGAGGACAAAAACCAACCGAGTTAAAAATTTGTTTCATTTACGTAACTCATGCCATGCGAACCCGATGGAGGGCGGGGCTGAGGTCAGAGAGGGGGGCGACGACGAGGAGTCGCTTCGGCTTTGGTTCGGTTCGCTGGCAGCAGCAGCAGCTGTTTCTGCTCTTCCTCCTCCTGTTGCTGTTGTTGTTGCCCTCACCATCGAACCCATTTCGGATTCAACTTTCTTTCGCTTCAGTTTCGATTCAATCGCATTGTACAATCGCAGAGTGTTTTTTCTTTTTTTGTTGGTTTTCTTGTCATCGTTTCATTTTCACTCCGCCCTCATAAAAACGCTCACCCAACCCCCTTCACCCCACCCCACTGTCGACATCATCTCGCCGGACAGGACAGAAAGTTAGACTTTCATTTTTTCGGAGCAGAAGCTGAAGAAGTTCCGCTCGTCCTTTCGTTTCAGGTGGAGAGATTGTGGAGAAACGTTGGGTGGTGGACGACGAAGTGCGCCACTATCTCTTTCTTCCTCTCTCCCTCTCTCCCTCTCTCTCTCCATCTCCAATCGTTCAATCAATTTCTCTTATACTCCACACTTTTGAAGGTCTTCAAATCTCCTGCAAACTATTCCGATGTCGCCTTTTCCAGAAGACAGCACTCGAACCTCTTCCTCTCCTTTTCCTCCACCTCCCTCTCCTCCCCACCCTCTCCTCCCCACCCTCTTCTCCACCTCCCCCTCCTCTCCATGCCACCAGACTGATGGGAGGAACCATTGCTGCCCTTGCCCAATTAAGTTCCATCGTAACCTTCGTCTGATTATTGCTAATTACCTAAAAACCTTCAGAATTCTCACGGATCTCCATCTCTGCCCCTCTCACCCCACCCTGCTTGCCTCACACAACGCCCCCCGCACCTCTGCCCTCTAGGTCGGTCGGTGTGTGTCTGTGTGTGTGGTTCTGTGTCAAAGGTCAAATAAAAATAGAAATTACAATTTGTACCGCCCCGTGTTTTGATTGCTCTAATGACGAATGCCACCAACGTCTTGTTTGTTGCTCTCTTCTTGTTTGTAGCTCTCTTCTTGTTTCTATTTTTGTTGTTGCCCTTATTGTTGGCCTTGTTTTTGTTGTTGTGATTGTTGTTGTTGTTGTTGTTGTTGCGGTAAGGAGTCTCCCTAGGTGGCATCGTTCGCCGCATTATGATTATTTTTTTTATTACTGCCATTGTTTTTGATGTTCTTTCCTCTGTTCTCCCAAAGCGACCTCGTGTTTGTCTCTCTGTCCGTCTGTCCGTCCGTCTGTCTGTCTGTTTGCCTACACATCTGTCTGAGGGATCTTCGTTACCTGTCGTCGACGTCGCCACCCGGATCGCGCGACGACGCCGGTGTCTGCGGTAGACAGACGTCCGCAAACACACACGAATCCTTCCTTCAGCTCCCGAAGCGGAACCGAGAAACGAACGCACGCAGATAGATTTTTCTCTCCTCGTCTCGGTGGGTTGTTGTCTTTGTCGTGGTTGTTGTCGTGCTTGTTGTTGTTGCTGTTGTTTCAGTTCGCGTCACATTTCATGCCACACACATTGAGTCCTTTGTTGTTGTTGTTGCTGCTGCTACGGTTGCCTTCCGTTCTCTGGAACCCCGGGAATTAGCCTCGATCCCTTCGTAGGATTTTCCTTCCACGCTCGTCGCTCGTCTTCGGCCGCTCTTGTTGACTGACGCTTCGTCTCGTCTCGTCTCGCCTCGTCTCGATTCGCTTCCTCTCGTCGCCTCCTGTGCGGCTCTTCATCCTCCTTCTCCTCCCCTCCCTCCGTCGACTATCGCTATCGCCTCTTGTTCGTCTCGCTCTCATCTGTTTAGTGTCTAATTCGTCATTTCTCGGCCGCCTCTTGTTGCCTCCTCCTCTCGTGTGATGTGGTTCTGTTTCACTTCAATTTCTTCCTCCTCTCTGTTTCACTTGATTCTCTCTCCTCCTTCCCTCGTCCCGTCGCCGCCGCCGGTGGTCGTTCGTTCGTTCGTTCGTCAATGGGTCGAGCATTGGAACTAATTCGAGGATTTAGAATCGAGCTCAAGCAGTCACTCACTGTTCCTCCGTCCGTCCGTCCATCCGTCTGTCTGCCCGAGTACTGGCCTTGGCCGACAGGCTTACGGACGGACAGATAGTTAGACAGACAGACAGGTGATGGATGTCGTTCTTCACCTTTAACGTCGGTTCAAGGGTGACGAGGGAAGGGACGGGGGGCTTCATCGGTGGATCCTCGGTTCTCTCTTCTCACTTTGAACTACTATTTGAACTAATTTTGATACCATTTGTACTACTTCTGCTACTATGTTAAGTACTTTTGGTATTAAGAAAGTATTTTTGCTACTAAGAAAAGTGCTCTTGCTACGATGAAACGTAGTTTTACTACTAAGTAATATACTTTTGCTACTAAGAAAAATACTTCTGTTACCATTTAGACTACTTTCTTTACCCAATGACTATGTTTTTTACATTTTATACGACTTTGACTACTATTTATAGTACTTCGGTCAGTCTTTAAACATATTTCGGTACTATTCATACCAATTCCACTACTTTTTGTAGTAAGTTTGCTACTATTACTTACTACTTTCTCTACCATTTGACTGTGTTTTAAGTTATTTATAATACTTCGGATACAATTAAATTCTTTCGTTACTCTTTAAACATAGTTTTACTACTATTAACACTACTTTCGCTACCATTTGAGCATTTTTGATACTATTTTTCACACTTCAGCTACCATTTATACTACTATTATTCGCACTACTTTTTCCTGTGTTTTCCCCACTACTTTTCTCTCTTTTCCACCACTACTATGCTACTATTAAAACTACTTTAGTTACAATTTTTGGTATTTCTCCAAGTGGTATTGAAAACTTTCACTACTTTTAACTGTAATAAGTCCTTTCTCAGATCCATATTCAGTTTCCGTACTCCTCCCCTAGGAATCTCTCCAACCGTCCGTCGGTCCCACGGTTTCCCCGACCCCTCTGTGGTGAAAACGCGTCCCGCGGTCACTTCGTAGAATCCGCATCTATTCGAAACTAATCTCGGCGATGTCCGATCGGTGGCGAATGATATCGTCGGGGGTTTCGTGGAAATCGGGGGAAAGGGTTTTCTTTCGGTTTCTTCCGGCGAGATTTGAGTGGCTTGTTACAACAACAACAACAACAACTACAACAAAAATGACAATTACATTGAAAACATCAACAACAACGACGGTTGGTGTGTGGAAAATGTTACAACAAATGGGTCGCACTCGATTTGAACAGACAGCAAGCAGCGGCAACAACAACGATAACAACAACAAAAACACCAGGGCCCATCAGGGCCCAAAATCACGGGTGCCTCCGAAAAGACACGCATCGGCCCCCCTCCCCCTCCCCCTGGTGCCTCCCAGGGCGGCAGCACATCGTCTATTTACACACCCCAGAAACAACAACCGCGGCGACGCTGAAACTTGGTGAAACTTTGACACGATGCGCCCCATCTCGCTCACACTACGCACGATGCGTAGCTCGCTCCCTCCCTCTCTCTCTCTCTGTCTCTCTGTCTCTCGCCCTTCCTGCCGCTGCCTCCATCTCTCCCTCTCGCACTCTCTGCCTTATCTTTGGGGGTCGCGCTCTTGTGAAAGACTCGCGGCGCGAATGACACAGAAAAAGGCCTCGGCTCGACGCAGATACGGCCCATGGTGCTTGGTATCTGCCTGTGTGTGTGTGTGTGTGTGTGTGTGTGTGTGTGCGTAACGAACGCAGATACTGAAGTGTATCATCTGCATATCGGGGGAATTCGAAATCGGTACAACGAATTCGTAAGTTAAGTATCTACATATGGGCGATGTATCTATCTGAATCGCGGTATCTCCGAAGTTCGTTCCCATGAACTACTTTCGACTTGTTCTCGCCAGAATCTTCTTCTTCGATTCTTCTCTTACTCTCTCTCGAACTCACTCGAACTCCCTTGGGTCCATCTCTCCTTCTCTCTCGAACTCCCTTGGTCTCCATCTCTCCTTTTCTCCCTCTCTCTCTCTGTTTTGAAGATCATTAACTAATTATGGAGTGATTTTTTTCGCTCTACGCAAACGAGTGAAAATCTCGAATGTAAATTTTTGTAGAAAAGCCGAAAGAAATCCCGAATAAAAAGCCAAAAAAGTCATTTGTGGCCAAAAGTTTCTCTGTTATGCGAACACTTTTTCTATTGTTTTTGTTTGTGTTGTTGTCGTTGTTATTTTCACTCCATGGTGTTGTTGTTGTATCCCACGGCTACTCCAGATTTCTTTCATCTCGTTCGCTTCCAAATTTCGTACTTTTTTCAACCATCATCGTCATTTTTGCTGCTTTTTCCCTCTCTCCTCCTTCTGCCCTCCATCCATCGACCTGGTCGAGTTTCGACGTGACTTCGTGTTGCTTGATTTTTTTTTGTTTTTTGTATCTCTATTGACTCATGTCGAAATCAATCAATTAACGCTTTCGGATGGGCGGCAGATGAAGGTGGACCAGACCGGACCGAGAGACCCATGGGCCTGGCCAACACCGTTGTTATTGTTGTTGTTGTCAGCGATCATCGTTCGTTTTAATATAAACAAAACTTCGGACTCTACTGTTATTTCCATTCGGCTCTCAAATCAACTCGCACCGACGAGGGACGAGAGGCGGGAGGCGTGGCCGCGGAACGTGGGGAATCGGAACGGAACGCAGCGGAATGGAATGGAATGGAATGCAACGAGAGCGGATCGTCAGCGTGTCATCGAAATTGGGTTATTGTCGGTGGGCGCAAATTAGTGTCAAGTGAATCGGCGTCTGAGCAATCGCTCGTACGCTTCAATGGCGTTTTCTCTCTCGGTCTCGGTTGCTACCTCTCTCTCTGTCTTACTCTCCCTGTTTATCTCTCTCTCTCTCAGTCTCTCTATCTCTCAATTTAAACTGCCCTCGCTGATGTTTTTTTGGGGCTGCGTTCGATCCCAGCTGCAGGACGGCGACAGAAGGACGTCGAATCCCGCATCCTTGGTCGTCCCAGCTCAAGGTGTTCCGGCGACCTCCGGCCCGAGCTTTCACCTTGGGACCCCATGGTCATAAGCGCGCGTGTGTGTGTGTGTACGAGTCGTCGTTTTGGGTGACCTCCCCCCGACGTCCCCCTCAACTGCGTGTCCTTAGAGCCCGCAGATCCTCTCCGTTTTTTTGGTGAGCCTCGTTTCGATTCGATTCGAGTGCGCGGTGCGTCCGACGTCGACATCTGTTACTCATTTACTCCACTTCTCATTGCCATTAAGTGCTCCCCGTCCCTCCCTCCTCCCCTCTTCGCCCCTCATCGCTCCCCCCTCCCTTCGATTTGCTGCTGCTCCGCACGGGTGTCGTCGGCGTCGCTTTGTGTTGTTCCGATCTTCAGCCTCTTGAGTTTTTTCTTCTTCATCGTTCGTTCTTCGTTTGGTTTTTTTCACTCTTTTTTTTTTTCGTTCATTGGTGCTTGCGGTCATTCATTGTTGTTGTTGTTGTTGTTGTTGTTGCTCTTGTCTCTGTGACTAAATGACTACAATTTTCTACTGTGCGGTCGGCAGTGGTCGCCTCGAATATTGTTGTTGTTGTTGTTGTCGCTCATGGCTATCCCTCATGCGGCTGCTGTTGTCAGCACGCTATCAGCAGCAGAAGCAGCAGCAGCAGGCGCGTCACCAAAAACAACAACAACACCAAAAAAAAAACACAAACAACAACATCGACTTCTCTCACGCGAGCGAGAGCGTGAGCGCAACTGTGAAAATGCCATTTGCTCTGCTCCGGGTTCGTAATGGTGGCAACGCTGCGGCGCATTCTCTCGTTGTCCTTCTGCCCGCAGCCCTTGGCGTTGCCAGATGGCAGCCGCGTGCGCGAGCGACGTCTCTTGCGACTCTCTCTCGCTCTCTCCACCACACACGTTCACAAACAGAGGCAGACACACACACACAGATAGAGAATCACGCTCTCCCCTGGTGTTTCGTAGTTTCTCTGTTTCGTCATATTTCGTTCATCGTTCGCTCGCCTCGCTTTGCTTCGCCCCGTCTCGCCCTCTCTTTCTCTCTGTCGACTGGCCCCCCATTGTTCGGCGTCGCCTCGTTCGCTGCTCGCTCGTTGTCTCGTTCACCTCGCTCGTTCGGCCTCTCGCTCGCTGTTCGTTCGCTGCTCGCTGCTCGTTCGTTGCCGCAGCTGCCGAGTGGAAAGCGTTTACTCTCGGCAACTGGTGCGAGGTGCGTTTAGTTGTTCCACGACTTTCAAACGAAGCGGATCGTTTCCTCCCAGTTGGTCGAGCTCGAAGACGGCGTGTTGTTGGTTTCTTTCGTTTGTCGCCCGCCTGCACCCAGAGTCCGGAGCCCGAGTTGTGTGTAGAAAGAAAGATAGAAAGAATCGTCCCGTCGACCGACTTCTGCGAGTTTTCCCCCCCATTCGATTTCGTTGGGTTTTCCTTCCGTTTCGGTGCCGAAAAAAAATCGCCAACGGCCGGAGACGAGTTCGCGACGGAAAATTGTGCAAAATCAGGAATTGATTGATCTTCGAAAGCGCTCAAAAACGGTTGTGAAATTAGCGTGAAAAATAGATTCTCGTCAAAGTGCAAAGAAAGAATATGAAGATTTCCCAGAGTTAAAGAGTTCGTTTTCACCCAAGTGCCCAACAAAGCCCGAGTTTCAATTGTGCCGAAAAAAAGTCCCAAAAGAATCCAGAACCAGAAAAAGTCACTGTGCATAAAAATCCATTCCAATAAAATGTTTGATCCCTTTGTGAAAATCAAGAAAAAGCGTCATTTACAAGAAAATTCCTCACAATACGACAGCAGCAGCAACGGCAGCAACAGCGGCGAGCAACAGTCGTCCACCCACCAACAGCAACAACAACAGCGGAATTGTTGCTGCACGAGTGCAACGAATTCTGACCTGAGTGCGAATCCATCGGTTAATGATAACTCTGCAACAACAACAACAACGAGTACAACATCGGCCACAGCAGCGAGAATTGCATCGACTGCGACAGCAACAGTAGCCAGCAGCAGTAGCAGCAGCAACAACAACTGCAGTCAATTGCAACAACTGATTTCGGCGCCGCCAGCGACGCTCAGAAGCCTGCAATATTGTACAAATGAACAGTCGCTGCAACAACAGCAAACGCAACAACAGCAGCAACAACTCCCACACCACCACCACCAACAACAGCATCAGCAGCAACAACAAAATCCAGCGCCACCATCGGTTTTGCAACAGCATTTGGGTCACCTAAATTTCGAAAGTGGATCATCAAGTGGCAGCACCGGCAGCAACAGCAACAGCAGCAGCAGCAGCTCGGCGACGCTAGCGCAGCATCTGGGCAGCAGCAGCAGCAGTGGGAGTAGCAGCATACTCCAGGAAGCCATCTGCAACAACCTGAGCTCCTCGCCCGCCTGCTCCAGCGCCAACGCCATCGCCACGCCCCCTCACTCGAGTAGCCTGCGGCCGACGACGACGAGGAGCAGCAGCAACAGTTGCGGCAGCGCCTGCGGAGGCAGCAGCAGCAGCAGCCACCACAACTACAACAATAGTATTATCGCCAGCCGACTGTTTGGCCACAGTTCCTCCACCTCATCCTCCACCTCCTCGTCCTCCTCATCCTCCGCCTCGTCGACCGCAGCGGGATCTCCGCCTCTGTCTTCCGCCTCCGCCGCCCCACCGTCCACATCCTCATCGTCGTCGTCGTCGTCGTCATCCTCTGTCGTCGCCAGCTCGAACGCGCCCAGTCCCTCGCAGTCGCCGTCTCTGCCGTCGCTTTCGTCGCTCTCGGCCGCGCACAGTTTGAGCAACTCGATAACGAATCGCATAAACCTATCGATTAGAAGACACTTGAATCAGCAGCAACAGCAATTGCAGCAGCAGCAACAGCAACAGCCGAATAACCACCGACAACAACAGCAGCAACAATCACAGCATCATCACCAGCAACACCAGCAACACCACCAACAGAGCCAGCAGCAACACGTGAACTGCTCGCACAGCCATTCGAATCAACCACACAACAATCATAACCATCACCAACACCATCACCAACACCAACATCAACACCAACACCAGCAGCAGCAGCAACAATCTCCATTGTGCCTAGTATTATTAGTTAAATGCCCCAATTCGAAGGAGTTTTGCAACGCCGCGGCGAGTTTCTGTGATAAAAGGTAACAAAAAAGTCCGAAATCGAGCAAAAACAATACTGAAAAAGACCAAATACCGATTGGAAGTGATTGTTATTGAACCCAAAGACCCCTTGATCGAGTGGAAATAGTCACAAAGTTTGTCATGGAAAGTACTTTTTCATGAATTCATCGGGTTGTGGGGATAATTTTCGTACTAAATACTGCCAACAATCTACGAAAAGTTAACTTTTTACAGACCACAGACAGAAAAGATCAGTCCGAAAAAAAACCAAATTTCTTAACACGGTTTCCCAAAAGTATTAAAATGAACATCGAAAAGAGAAAAAGAAGCATTCATCGTGCTTATTTTCTGTATGTCTGTAAAATATTGATCTGACATGTGACATACTTTCGATTCCTCGGAAGCAACAGCTACAACAACAACGACAACAACAACAGCCTGGGCAATTCAACCATCGCACATGTTATGTTTGTTCTTGTTCATGTTGTTGTTGTTGTTGTTGTTCTTGTTCATGTTCTTGTTGCTGTTTTTTGCTACTATTGCCCCTGCGGATTAATTAGGTTAATTCGATTTTCATTGTTCTCTTTCTTTATTGTGTGTCTCTCTGTTCATTGAAACCTTCCTGCTTCTTTCCTGCTTCTCGAGCTTCTCGCGATTGGTTGATTGTCATCATTGTGTCATTTTCCTTTTCGAGGACATCTTTTGACATATCATGGGTTTTGCATTCTCGCTATTTTTGTTGTTGTCGTTGTTATTTTTGTTGTTGTTGTCATTGTACTTTTCATTCCTCATTTTTTCCTCGCACGCGACAGTGAATTTTTTTTTTACAGCCAGCAAACAAACACTTATCATTTATTCATTGGCGTTTGTTTGAATGTCAGTGCGATTCTCGATCGATCGATTTTCATATTGAAATAGACCTTCAGACACCACACCACACCACACCACACCCTGTATGGGCCGTTTATTGGACCCTGTACGCGTCGAGGTCGATTCTCTTTTGGCTTTTCATGACCTCAAACCACTCGCCTCGCACACGTAGGGCTCGGACTCGACCTCGGCCCTAAACCGTGACCCTCAAAACGCACGCCGACGAAAACGAAAACGACTCCGACTTCAACATCAACATAATTGATGTCCGATTTAGCGGTGTTCCTTTATATAGAACAACAACACCAATGGCTTAACCGAAACAACAACAACATTCAATCTAACCGAAAACAACAACAATAGCGAATACAATAACAAAAAGCAATAATAATATTCT
The DNA here is from genome assembly GCA_017309665.1 of Coelopa frigida. Lineage (NCBI taxonomy): Eukaryota > Metazoa > Arthropoda > Insecta > Diptera > Coelopidae > Coelopa > Coelopa frigida. The sequence goes on along the minus strand of CM029561.1, from coordinate 33,622,706 downwards.
GACCTACTCGGACGAAGAAATTAATGAAGTTAAGTAATTAATTTTGTAATTTTTCGCCCACCGCTGGCAACAGCAACAGTACCATTGTTCTGCCACTTGGCAACCACTACAATAACAACAACAATAATAATAACAACAACAACAACAACAATACCTTTAAAACAACAATGAGTTAGCCTTAGGAAAATATTAATAAATAAACGGCGTACGGAGAGTTTTCATCCCTCGTCGGGGAAAATGGAGCAGCAGAAAGAGTACATTAAAAGTAGTTGATAGTGCGAGGGGGAAACGCTCTCCAGGATAGCTGTGTGTGAGGGAGGGAGACGGGGAGATGAGTGAGGTGGAGTGACGAGGGTTGAGCGGGTAGAATTAGGCAACGGCAACGACATGTGGTCGGATGCGTTGCGTTGCGTGAAATACTTGCCACAGATACGGAGAGCAACCACCACTAATACATACACACACACATGAACGTACGCACACACACACCCACCCACCCACGACGACCTAGGCGCGTGCCCTGAAGCGTGCAAGAGTGTGTGTGATTACGTGTGCGTGTGAGTCTTTACATTGAGTTTTCGAATTGTACGCCGAACAGTGAACAATTCGAAGATTGCCCAAAAATCCCAATTGAATTGTGGGTGAGGGGCGTGAGGGAGGAGGGACTGGGTGTCGTTGTGGCCGTAACTAGAGGGGGGGGGGGGGAAATAAAAGTAATAATAAATAATGTTGCGCACAGACAGACAGACAGACAGACAGAGAGTGGGACAGACAAGCGGTGGCAACATTTGGGTCAACTACAGCAACAAGAATGAATACAACAATGGCAACTGAGTAGCGTAGCGCGGCAACAACAACAAAACTCACTCATCCACTACAACAACAACAACAATAATAACAACTACAATAACAATACCAAAAACTACAATAACGACAACAATAATTTCGGTTATTGAATCGAATTGAATGGAATGGAATCGAGGCAGCGGCAGCAACGGTTGCAGTGTGCTGCCTACGGTGCTCTTTTGGCCCCACCCCCCGCCTCCTCCTCCTCCTCCTCCTACTCGTTACCTCAATCTCACCCCCCTTCCACTCCGTCTGATTACAATTATTTTTCTTAATTGTTGTTGTTGTCGTTTCGTTTTCGTTGTTGTTTTTTTTTTTAAATTTGACGCTTGCTTTTTGAGTGAAAAATTTAGTTCGTAGTGAATAATTTGTTGCTGTTGTTGTTGTTTTTTCAGTTCTTGTTGTTATTTGTGTTTCAATTGCTATTGTTGTTGTGCTGCGTTGTTGTTGTTGTTGTCATTGTTATTGTTGTTGTCATTGTTATTGTTAATGCAATATTTAAATATCTTGGCCATGTGCTAAAAGCTCTGCCGCCACCGCCTGCACGAGTCAGACCTCGTTTCACACGCCTTGCTTCTGTCTCTCTCCATCCCTCTCCATCTCTCTCCCTCTCCATCTCTCTCTCCCTCTCTCTATCCCTCTTACTCTCTCCCTCCCCTTGACTTTCCATCGCGATGAAAATATATTTCGATTGAACATTCGAATAAAAAGCCAAAGAAAATAAACACAAATGGCGAATTCTCCAGCGAGCGGTGATTCACTGGCGTTGCCATATAATTCTGTCTGGTCTCGTGCATTTTTGTTTTGTTTTTTTTTTGCAATTCGGCCGTTTTTTTTTTTGCCATTCATGTGTTTATCTGCATTTTGTGACCTTTTTTCTGATTTTCGACTTTTTCTGATTTTCGACTTCCTTTCTGATATTCTTTTTTGTGGTTTGTGTCTTTTTTTTCCCCTTATCTTTAATTCGGTTAAATTTTGTTGAGGTTTTTTTTGAGGTTGTTGTAGAAAATGAAGTATTAAATTCACACTGCGATCAATTTTCAATTTCTCCTTCCTGCTACTTCTCTGTTGCTGCATCTGCATCTGCTCCTTTCTCTTTTCTCGTTCCTCGTCGTTTCGCTGGCTGCTACTTTTTTATATAACAGCGGAAGTTCGTCTGGTGAACTTGTCGTCGACATTGTCGTCGTCGTTGTGGTTCCATTGTTGTTGCCGATGCGGTTTCACCCTCGGTGTCTCGCGGTTTTCGGTGGCATTGGCGCAAACTGAAGAAACACAACACCCAGAGTGCGATCACTTCCGCCCACCTCCGACGCTCCTCCTTCTCTCCTTTCGATCGTCATTTTCCCATCGATCGCTATTTTCCCATCGATCGCTCCTCGGAAGAGAAGACCTCAAGTGCAGCTGTCGTGGGCTCGAGACACGCCCCCTTGTCTGCGGTTGTTGGCCGCCTCCCGATTCTTCGTCAAATCGAAAACAGATCGAACCCAAATCGAGCGATGTTTGAGACTCGAGACTCGTAGAAAGCATCGATTTGATTGATGACGACGAATCGATCGTTGTTCATCGACACGACACAACACGACAAGGGCTTGGTTTTGTCCTCATTTTGTCGCGATGCGATCTCTCCGTGGCCTAGAATACTGTTCTTGAACTTATCGATATTGGAATGGGTCACGACTTTGGCGGAGCAGACATGGCTCAATTTTGAGTCCGCTTCCTCTGGTCGAACTGATTGAAGATCCCATTCTATCGATAGGAGCTGAAACATGTCAATTGCTTGCATGATGAAGACCACTCCCGTCATTTTTATATCAAAGGCAGCTGCCTCAGGTCGAAATCCTGACTTCCCACTAATCGGAAACACATCGAAGACGTCTCTTCATCAGCTTTGTTCGATTTTCAATCGGAGTTCAAACGGTGATCGGTGGATCGGCGATTTTCACCTCGTTTCACCGTCCCGTGACGTTGACGCCGACGTCGTGCGTCGTGCGTCGTCCGTCGCCGTCGACGCATTCGATTAACGGCTCGCTTAAAGCGAGTTTCCAAAGTTACGTAACGCGATCTTTGATCTCGCTCGCTCACACTCGTCGTCGCTCTCTTTCACCGCACTTTCTCGCTCCGTTGCCCTTTCTCTTTCCCCCCCCCCCCCCCCCCCTCACTCCCCGCGACACGATGGATGGATCTGATGGATTCACAGATGTCGCTTTTTCTCGCGATTAACGTGAAAATTTCCTCAAAATTCAAATGAAAATTCGAAATTCGAATAAGTGAACAATAACAAACAGAACAACAACAATAACCACAACCACAACAATAACAACAACAACAACAACAATACAAACAGTGCTGCGAACATTTCTCACTAGATGTCGACGCTCGCTTCGCTGCCCGACGCCGACAGAGGCAGCGTCAGCGGCAAAAGTTGAATTTTTTCAGTTGCAGACAACTTTCCAATTTTATTTGTGACTGTTTCTCTTGTTGGTTTTCTCTCTATCCCACTCACTCTCTCCATCTCGCTCACTCTCCATCTCTCACTCTCTCTCGCTCTCTCCGTCTCCCTCTCACCATCTCTCTCTCACTCTACATCTTCCGCTCTCTCTCTCTGTTCATCGCTTTTCACTCGCCTTTTGATGATGAACTTTCGAAAAGAAAATACAACAAATTACAACAGCAACAACAACAACAACATCTACGGGATTCATATATACTATGTAACTATCGCCTTCCAGACTTGTTGTTGTTGTTTTTGTAATTGTTTCTCTTTGTTTTTTTCTTCTGATCGCATTCAATTCATTTCAACGATCATTCATGCATTTGAATCCTCGATTTGTTTTTATTATTGTTTTTGTTTTTTGCTCTTGTTGTTGTTGACGATGAAAGTCGGAGTGAGAGGGAGAGAGAGAGAGGGAGGGAGGGAGACAACCAGATAAGAGTGGGAGGAGGACGGAGGATCGTTAGTTGTTGTTGTTGCTTCTCTCCATCGCATCGAGAGGCGGAATTTTCATTTGATATTAAAAGATTTTCTTCGGAAGAGCAACGACGACAACAACAACAACAACAACAAGAAACTATTTTGGCGAAGTTGTTAATGCGGCGGTTGTTGTTTTTTTTTTTTTAATGCAATTTCCATTTTCCCCAATTAATCGCATTATTACTTTGATTTCACCTTTCAACAATCGAGAGAAGATTTTTTTTTACCCTTCGAGTGTTTTCACTTGAAAACCATTTGTTTGTTTTCATTTACTATGATATATTTTACTAAAAATGTGTCTCGAAACAATCTGCATCGTTTTCGAAACATCGCCTCTCGACGTGGTTCTCGAACCGCCCCTGCCACGCCCCCTCGGCCCCCGCGGTGGCGATTGCCGTGGCCCGAATTTCGAGACCTCTCGAACATGAACAAATGTCTATTTTCTCCCGATTCGGTCACCTCCCTCCCTCTATCTCTTGGTCTTCCTCATGCGCGGCCTCTTCTGCCTTTACATAATCCAAATAGCCGAAAACTATCACAACAACAACAATGCGCCGGCGCTAATTGAGCTCGTCGAAATCTGGTCGCACTTGGTAAAAATTTTACAAACATTTCTATTTGGGGTGGAGCCCTTTTGTCGTTCGTCTCTCATTTGTTGTCATTGTTATTGTTGTTGTTGTTGTAGTTGTAGTTGTCACTGGTGAAAAGCAAATGTTGCAACATAACAATGACAACAACAACAACAACAACAATTTCCGTTGGTTTTACACTTCCTCTTTCTTTCTTTGCTTGTTCTGTTTTTTTTTTTTGGTTTGATGCGGATGAAGTCAAATGAGAAAGTTTCATTTAAGCCGCGATTAACCATTAGGCAACAACTACAACAACAGTAACGAGAGTCCCCAATTTGAACTTTTCAAAGTTACGTAAAGGTGGCAACACCATCGCCGCCGTCGCCACCTCCGCACTTTCCACGGAAAAAGAGTTTGTTGCGGTCGAAATTTGAACAGTTCACGTTTCACCCTTCGACCGTTTGTCTGTCTGTCTGTCTGTCTGTCTGTCTGTCTGTCTGTCCGTCCATCTGTCTGTCTGTCTGTTAGTGGTGAGTTTCTCGCGCCCGGCAATTGTGTCCATCATCAATCAAGCAATGTTTCTCTCTGTTTGTATCTCTCGTCGTTGAACGCTTCCCTCCCCACGCCCTCCCCCCTTCTGGGCTCCCCCACGGCGCCCCTGTCTCGGTCTTGTTCTTATTGTTGGTCTTCACCTTCGCCGTCGTTGTCATTGTTGTTGTTGTTGCTGTTGATCGTTTCATTGTTGTGACGATAGACGATCGTGAGTTACGATTTGATCCGATATATCTTTGCTCACCACTTTCTCTCCCTCTCTCTCTCTCTCTCTCTCTCTCTCACTCTCGCTCCCTCTCTCTATTTTGGTGTATTTCCTCCTCTTCATTGTTGTTGTTGTATAATAGTTTTCACAATTTCGAAAATGCAACTACAAAAACAACGACAACGATAATAATAATAACAAAAGAAAACGTCACATAACAACGACCATAACAACAACCTACAAACAACAATAATAATTATTTCGAAATGAGACACACCAACCACGTGCTGAAAGGAGATTGTCCAACAACGAATGTGCGAGCGAGAGAGGGAGAGTGGGAGTGAGTGCGTGCGTGCGAACGAGAGAGAGAGAGGGAGAGGGAGAGTGCGTGCGAGAGAGTGGGAGACGGCGCGGCGCGAAAGTTTTTCCACTTTTCCCTTTCTCTGCAATTTCTATACAATCTATAAAATCCAACCAAACAACGAAAACGCAATTTCACGTTGTGTTTTGTTTTTGTCTTTGTTTGTGTTGTCGTTTGCTTTCTTTTCCATCGTGAATTTCAATTTTATTTCTTAAATTTTTTGTTCATTGTTTTTGTTGATTTGATTTTTTTATTTTTATATTTTTTTGCGATTTGTTTCAATTTGTCTTTTTTGATTTGTATTATTTTATTTTTTATTCTTTTATTTTTTATTCTTTTATTATGAAATTTTGGCTTCGAGTGCCTTTTGTTTTCTAAATAGATCGTGAAATATTTTTTTCAATTTGAACAAACATTGAGGAGAACTTTTGGGGTGGCAACACTGTTCATTGAATCCAGGATTTTCGCAATGAGAAAATTCCAATTTTTGCTGAAAATTCATCGTTGTATTTGCAGATATAAACTCTAAATTTAGCCTTTAACTTTCCTTTGAGTTTTATTTTAAATTGTTTTCGAAACTCGAAAAGGAAATCTTTGCATTTCACTACTGTATGAATATTGTTGTTGTTTTTATAGTTGAAGTAGTTGTTTTTGTTATTGTCGTGGCAATGATTTCTCACGTGAAAATCGCTTTCAATCATTAAATTACGCGCCGCCCGCCGACTGTCGCTTTCAAAATCGCTTTCCATGCATTTTCCCTCACCTTCCCTCCTACCCCCGTTTCCCCCGCCCCTGCCTTTCGCTCATCCACCCATCCGACGATCCAACGATGCATCCATCCATCCATCCATCTATCCATCCATCCGTCCGTCCATCAGTCCATCCAACGCTTCATCCTCTGTACACTTTTTAATAAAACGGCGAAAATTTCACTCTCCTGAAATCGTCTGTCGTCGGTTGTTGCCTTTGCTTCTGTTATTGCTGTTGTTGTTGTTGTTGTTGCTGCTTTCATTTATCATTGTTGTTGTTTTTTGTTGTTGTTGCAATTGCCTTTCTTCATATGCGGCATTTTCGTCGGTCGCTTTCCTTCGCCTCCAGCGATCGCGATCTCTGACGCTTCCACCTGGGGCGAAACCTCGTGACAGACGTCGTCGTCGTCATCGTCGCGTGGGAGGCGAGTGTTGCGAGTGTGATAAAAAATGTAGCATAAAATTAAAATACGAAATGAGCCAGACGAAGAAGACGCATTTGGAGCCAAAGACCCGAGGAGGAGGAGGAGGAGGAGACGGGAAGAGAGCGTGGTGAACTATGAACGAAAGGCTAAAAATAACAATTGTAAAAATAAACCTCAAACCCAATGCCATCAAATGATGACGAGATGATCATCATCATCTTCATTGTTGTCGTCGTCATCATTGTCATTAATTCGATCATGGTGTGGTCGTTGTTGTTGTAGTTGTTGCGCAGGCGCCGCTGGTGGAAGTGGGAGTGGGAGAAATTTTGCGGAAGTGAAGAGATCGAAGATCTCACTTTGTCCCGAAAATTTCACTCCACCAAAATCTGACAGCACGAAAGTCAACATATTCATTATTTAAATTTAATTGCCGTTCGTCAGTTGGGGTTTCACACATTATCTTCACTTACACCCCGAAAGATGCTGATCTGAAGGGGGAAATTTGAAAGAGGTGTCGGTTGGAATATTGTTCGAAGTTGTTGTGGGCGTCGGCCACGCCCCAGCAGGAGGCGGCTCCGTCTTCCTATTCTCCGAAGCTCATCCAAGTCCTGACTTCGTCCGCGGCTCGCGACTCATTTCCACCGCTTTCTCGAGCGATATCCGCAAACAATTAAAACCGAAATTTGGTCAAATTAAGGCTTACATAAAACACCTTGCCACTCGCTCTCTCTCCCTCCCTCCCATCTCGCCATCTCTCTCTTTCGCAGGTGCTCCGTCGTCCCTCATTTGATTATGCATCGTATTTTGAGAAAATAATGAAATGTTTTATTTCACCTTTGCTGTTGCTGTTGTTGTTTTGTTTTTGCTATGTTTGTTTTGTTATTGTTATTGTTGTTGTGGTTGTTATTGTTGTGGTTGGCTTTGATCAAATTTCACTTTGAACACGCGGAAGTGAACGTGAGCGTCAATGTGAATGTTGTGTTGTTGTTGTTGCTGTCGCTGTCGCTGCTGCTGCTGCTGCGAAGCAAGTTTCTCTTCTCACTCTCTCCCTGTTGCGAAACGATCGACGATCGCTCGCTTGCTCGGCCGGTCGGTCGGCGCTCGGCTGACGTTCGGCGCTCTCTCTCTTTATGCAACACGGCGTTGCCAGCCCAGCGCTGAAATGTTGGTCAATTGCTGCTAAATGCCTCCATTGTGTGTGCTGCGAACGGATCCACACACGGGGCCATAATAATTAATTATTTGCGGTGTCGCAATTTTGTTACGAATCGAATTGAGGACGACGACGACGACGTCGGACTTTCTTCGGCTTCGATCTCTGCCGTCCAGGCCATCAACATCTGCCGCTTGGCCCGCTGTCTTTAATCCAAGCTGTCCCCGAAATTCGTCGCCCCTCGTCCGCGTTCCCTCGCGCCCTCGACGTCGTCGCCAAATGTTCTTCCCGGACTCGAGGGATCTTTATGGCGTCCATATCCTTTGCACCTTGAGCCATTAAATTTGTTGGTTGGAGTTTATTCATTGGCATTGAAACGTCTGCATCCGCATCTGTGGCGAAGCAGATTCGTTCGGCTTAAGGAGCTCGAGATCACGAGGCTTTGTTTTGTTTTGTTTGCCGATGTTCGTTCGGGTCTCCCCTCGAATGCCACACACACACGAGTGGACAATCGCAATCACAATGACATGAACGGACAGACAGATGGACGGACAGACAGGCGGACAGCCAGACAGACAGACAGACAGATGGACCGACGGACAGACAGAGGCCGACGCACGCACTCGTGGATATGCGGTGAAATGCATTTTTTCCAATTTTCCACAGAGTTTTCCATTTCGCTGTTGCTGGTTTTTTTCCTGTTTTTCTGCTTCTCTATTTTTGCTGCTCCTCGGCTCCTTTTCTTCGCTCGTCATTGTCTTCCATTGTTGTCATTGTTTATTGTTGACTGTTGGGTGACAACAACGACTGCGATGGCGACGACGAACCAGGCAGCTGTTGGCCAAGGCGATCCAGAGAGCACGTCCTTTGAAAGGGTTCCTCACGGGTCTCCTTGTATTCTTTCTTATTTCTGTTATCTCCTTTGGCGAATGCGAAGAGAGCATCCTGCTTCCGCGGAGAAACTGAAGAGATGGGAAGAGATTGCTTTGAGAAAGTGTGAATTGATCCATCGCCTCGTCTATTGTCGCTTTCAATGTGTTGACCTCTCCTTCTACAGACTTTTACTCATACCGACATTTACTCCAGCCGACATTTACTCCTACCAACATTCACTCCATGCCTAACCTCATGGTTTCCTTCGCATCATTAGTTTCACCTTCATGTGGCATCTTTTTTTTCTTTTTTTTTTGTACGCACGTCACCCTGTGGCACATTGTTGTTGTTGTTGTTGTTGACTGTCCACCTTGAGCTGCCCCCCGCCCTCGCTCGCTCGCACGCACCCAGGCCCAGGCAGCGTCACCTTCATTTCTCGCCGAAGGACTCCGTGATACAATGGTCCACGTTCGTTCGCCTCCTCCTCCTCCTCCTCCGCTCGCCCTCCTCTTCCTTCTCCTACCCCTCGCCTTGGCGTCGACAACCCCAGAGTTTTGTTGCCTCGCGCACTGCGATTTCCTGCTGCTGCTGCATCTGCACTCGCCCTCTCTCTCCCGCTCCCGCTCGCTCCCGCTCACAGCAACGCACAGTGTATTGTCCTTGCTTGAAAGGTGCTCGATCCTGGTCCTCGAATTTTCCGGCGCTTTTCCTCCGTCGTCATCGTCGTCGTCAGTCAGTCGCTCGACGAACTTCGTGCCACGCGTTTCGTGGTTCTTCCGTGCTTCGTGTTCTCCCAATAATAGTTTTTTTTGTTTAAATTACACAAGATTTTGCAATAATTAATTATATTCTTCCCGCACGCTCTGACGCCGCTCTCTCTCTCTCTCTCCTCTCACTAATCAACTCAGTTCGACTCGATGAGAAAATCTTTATTTCGAACAGCAACAACAAAAACGGAGGACTCAAAGAGAACATGAGCAAAGCTCTCAAATAACTGTTATTATTATATACATATTCCACATGTATATGTGATTTACATACATATCTTTTTCCTCGCGCGATGCAATTTTGGCGGAATTCCCGAAACTCTGTCACTTGCATTTCGGCCGCCGTCATCGTCAGTGAATTTAATTCGTCCATGTCTTCATCAGTTGTTTGTTTTAATCTTGTTCATTTCACTAAATGTGGAATATTGTACTTTGTCGAGAACATTTTACGTTTGTAAATTTGTTAAATAACTTTGTGAAATTCGTTGTCCATTTTTATTCGCATCGTTTAATGTCGTCGAATTTGAACTTGAAATTGATAGAAATTGAATTCGATCGCAATATTATGGATATCTTGTATGAGCCGAGGTGAGTGTCCTCCAGTGGATAGCGATGGAGTTTTTCTGGGCTTTACCCAGAATTTTTTGTTTAACCAACAGTTGTCTCACAGCTCTCAGTACAAAGAACATATCCCGGGCTTTGCCTCGTTCTATTTCCCCGGGACGTCCCATGTCTTCTACAAACAGCTTTTTTTCTGCATCACCGATTTGACAATATATTTATTCGTTGTTTTTTTTGATTTATTCTTACAGATTGCCGGTGAACGAATGTCAGGCAAGCCAAACTGCTAGAGTTACATCGAACCTGCACGCATCGAGTAGTACAATGGCGGTCAGTCGAGTACCATCGCCGCCTCTGCCGGAAGTCAATACACCAGTTGCCGAGAATTGGTGTTACACACAGGTAGGTCGAACTTTTCCTCTCCTTCGTCCTTTCTCACCTACCCTCCACTGTCCTTTCCCACACTCGAAACACTGCGGTTTCACTCCTGATCCAATGCATCAGCCTGATCATCCTGCAAAGGATTGGGTTTCAGTGTGAAGCGGATCGAATGGAGTTCAAATTTCAATTGATCCTCCTTTTGGGCGCACTGCAAATGAAACCGAAAAAATAAAGCATCATAAACAAAAACACAAAACAAAGCAAAATAAACTAAAATAAAAAACAAATGCAAAAGTAACAGGCATGCAATTGCAGTGAAATTTCAATGGCATCGATGAAATCTTATAAACCAAACCTCTCACTCTCTCTCTCTCTCTCTCTCTGTGTGTCTCTTTCAGGTGAAAGTGGTGAAATTCAGCTACATGTGGACCATAAATAATTTTAGTTTTTGTCGCGAGGAAATGGGTGAAGTCTTAAAATCGTCCACATTCTCGGCTGGTGCTAATGACAAATTGAAATGGTAAAATATTTTTGCAAACAACACCCGATTTTACGTGATTTAATTGCCTCATTTTGATTTCAGGTGTTTGCGCGTCAATCCCAAAGGTTTGGACGAGGAGAGCAAGGATTACCTATCGTTATATTTACTATTAGTTTCTTGTAATAAATCAGAAGTTAGAGCCAAATTCAAATTTTCTATATTAAATGCTAAGAGGGAGGAAACCAAAGCAATGGAATCACAGAGGTAATTTCAACACAATCTTCTTCATACGAGCCATGATTTAAAACAAACAATAAAATTTGTTTTTTTTCTTTTTTTGGCAGAGCTTACCGTTTTGTACAAGGAAAAGATTGGGGATTCAAAAAGTTTATACGGCGAGATTTCTTATTGGATGAAGCCAACGGTCTATTGCCCGAAGATAAATTAACCATATTTTGTGAAGTTAGCGTTGTAGCTGATAGTGTTAATATCTCTGGTCAAAGTAATATTGTACAATTCAAAGTTCCCGAGTGCAAGTTGTCCGAGGATTTGGGAAATCTCTTCGACAACGAGAAATTCAGCGACGTGACATTGGCTGTTGGCGGCCGAGAGTTTCAGGCGCATAAAGCAATATTAGCCGGTGAGTCATCACTCTCCAGATCAATTCAAGTATCATGTATTAATCAAATTCTCTTGTGAATCTCTTTTAGCCCGCAGTGATGTGTTCGCGGCAATGTTCGAGCACGAGATGGAGGAGCGTAAGCTGAATCGCGTAGCCATAACAGATGTTGATCATGAGGTTCTGAAGGAAATGCTACGTTTTATTTACACAGGAAAAGCGCCAAATCTTGATAAAATGGCCGATGATCTCTTAGCAGCTGCTGACAAGGTACGTCCAAGAAACCCATCGATTTATAATTGAGGATGTTTTATTAATTGATTTTTGATTTTCTTTTACGATCACTTATAGTACGCTCTGGAAAAGCTGAAAGTGATGTGCGAGGAAGCGCTGTGCGTTAACCTCTCGGTAGAAACCGCAGCTGAAACATTAATTCTGGCCGATCTCCATAGTGCGGATCAACTGAAAGCACAAACGATAGATTTCATTAATACGTAAGTAGAATTTTTTTCAATTTGGTTTCTTACCATGCGTTTCCTTCCTACTTCAATTTGTGAACACTATTGACTTTCGATTATTGTTTTCTACGATTTGCAGTCATGCCACCGATGTGATGGAAACCTCTGGATGGCAAAATATGATCACCACACATTCACATTTAATTGCGGAGGCATTTCGAGCGCTTGCGACACAACAAATCCCACCAATTGGACCACCAAGGAAGCGCGTGAAAATGAGCTGAAAGATAAATGGCGACAGCAGCAGCAGCAGCAACAGCAAAATTACTTTTAATTTTACTTATTATTATTACTACTGCAAATACACCAACAACAACAACAAAAACAACAACAAAAACAACAACAATTACAACTACTACTTTAATCGCAACAAAAACAACATCATCATCAATTTGCTATCAATGAAATTAGACGAAAATTCATATGAACAACAACAAAACAACACCAACAACAACCAACAAGAATATTTCAATTGAAACTAATAACAACAACAACAGTTAAAAGTAAGGCAAACACCAACAACAACAACGTTAAAGCAATTGAAGCCATAACACCAACAACAACATTAGCTACTACTCTCGATGCAAAATCAGCGGACGACAACAACAAACAGAGCAACAGCGACGTAGGCGGCAGCAGCAACAATAAAGAGATAACAAAACCAACAGCATGTACAACAACAACATTCAAACAACAACAACAACACGGAATGGAAGAAGCTGTAACATTTGCATTTCGTCGCTTTTTGCTTCTCTGTCTTGAAACGTTTCCTCGACTCAACTTTCTTCTGTTGGTTGCGCATGCGCGACTCTTCTTCGCCCAACAGCAGCAGCAGCAATTGCTGCTAATCCTAATCATCGGGAGCACAGCAGAAAGAGCTAACAAGTGAAGAAGAAGAAGAAGGGAAAACCAGTGGAACAAAGAGATTTAGTATGCTAAGAGAAGAGAATTTAAAAAAGCCCCAAATTGAAATTGCGAAACATTGATCATCAATTCGTAGATCAAATCAAATGAAAACAAAACAAAACCAACAGAAGAAAAATGCACACAAAACACGTATCATAAACGTCAACAACTAATTATTTTTTATTTGTAAAAAGTCAGCTATTTTAAATGAAACAAACAAACTCTTTTGGTTAAACCAAAATTTCTTCAAAACCAACAAACAAACAAACATCAATAATTTAAAGAAATCAATAAATAAATAAAATAATTATAAAAAAATTAATTTTATGTGTATTTTCAAGAACTAAATTTTAATATTTTAATTATAAAATCTTTATTATATAAGTAAAATTTCACAACAGGATAAAAAAAATGATGCAAATGCAAGTATTTACTAATTGAAGATACAAATTTGTTTTATTTTTATTCGTTCGATAAACTTCATGCTTGCTTTTATTTTCTGAAAAAAATATGTAGAACCCCAGAAAAAACAGAGATCAAATGTAAAAAACTCGTATTTTAGTCGATTCTTAGAACTTCTAAATATACTCCTAATTTTCACTTCCTTTGATTTCAGTTCACATTGATTTTATTTAATTTGCATTATTAATGTTTATATAGTAATTTTAAAACACCTATTATTTAATAAGATTTTGATGTACAAATACAGAATAAAATTGAAAATTTAAAAAAAAAACCAATTCAAAGCCTCTTGCAGAGGTTTGTTAATCGGAATCAACTGTTAATTGGAGATTTAAATAGCGACGAATAATTCTTGTTGCTGGATTGAACCATATCCGGTTCCGGTTCGTGCATTGGGAAACAACACTTTTCCTTTATGAAAACTTTCTTCAAAGAAAACTTACCTATCGTATGGCTTAATATAATTGATGTTCTACAACACAACACAGTTTACAGAAAACTGAAATTACTGATATTCGTTACAGAGAAGAAGAAAATATCAAAGCAAGCAAAATGAATGTAAATAGTTATATGACGTCATTAGTGATGCTTAAAGTAGCGATCTTCTGTTGCATTAGTTTTGAAGTAAAAAAGTAGTTTTGAGACACGTTGCTATGAGCACGCTTTTTTGGGAATCTTAAAGAGCTCCACACATTTTCTCATTTGCAATTTTAAGTTGTTCGTGTTTACAATTTTCCAATTTTCATGTTTGCAAATCGATCGATTCTCTTTCATTGGTTTTGTGCATATTGCTTTTTATTTCCGTAACATATTATTAAAGATCTGTTTTCGTCTTATGTTTAAAAACAATAAAATCTAATGTTTAAGGACATTTTTTCTAGTACATACAATCTATATATATATATATTCATACAAGCCTGTGTATTAGTATATATACATTCATACATTTATACATATGATTAAATTACATCAACTACTACAACTAAATTAAAAAACAAAAAATATTTAATGTAATTTTAACTGAAACACATTGATTGAAATCCCTTAAAAGTTATATTTTTAAACATTCATTTAGATGTTGATTCTATTAAATAAGCCAGAACAGACCACCATTAAATATAAACTACTCTTAATTTAATTCTATATTATTATTTTTGTTCTATTTTATTTACCACATACTTTACTTTTTAATGCATACAATTAATAATTTTTATAATAACGAAATGTAAAATATTTGTCTATTCATTTAAGTAGTTGTTATAAATATTTACAAATTGTTTATTTTTCTGTGTAGCTACATTAGAGATTAAAGGTAAAAAACAAAAACACAAAATGGAAAACCACATTCATTCAAGTACTTGAACATCAATTGGTAACAAACTACAATAACAAACAAAACATACAAAATGAAAGCAACATTTGAAAAGCCAATTAAGTATAACAAAGTCTACTTGTAATTATTATCATAAAAGCAACAGATTAATTCAACAAAATAATAAATAGATTGATAATAAAAATATGTTCTATTAGATAAACAATTGTTTCTAGCGTTTCTGTACATTTTGGGAAAACTTTTTCGCATTTACACCATATTTTTTTCCATTTCATTTAATTTTTATTACAGAAAACTTCCAACATTAACGAAGTAATAACTTAAAAAACTAACAAATTATTTCCCTTGTTGCTGTTGCTCATCCAAAAACTGCTGCAACAGACCAGAATCAATTGGTATGGTTAAAAGTTCTGAGCCATCGATGCTTCGCTTTGATTTAACCAGTTTATGATCGAGAAATTCGGTCAATTGTGCACGTAGAGCAAGATCCGAGCTAACCAGAAAAGATTCACGACAACTCCAGTACAAGTCCTTAAATAACATGCCTACAACAAAGGATTAGAATAACAATAATAAAATATATAATGTGTGCACACACCTTGATAGTTGGGATTTCCCTTATTCTGTAGTTGATATTTTACAATCAACATGTAAATGCCACGCGAATTTGTCGTCAGGGACGAGAAAACACTTCGCATCGACGATAAAGCCAATTCTCCAGAGTTCTGCACGAGCAAAGAGTTCTCGAATGCCGTCTCGTCCGTATACGGCAACATTGTGGTGCAATCCCACCAGGAGAAATTGTATTGACTCAATTTAGTCTGGTCCCATACTAGGAAAATAAAGAACAATATACAAATTAGCGTAAGGTGAAATACGCTAAAGACTCACACAGAGGCGTGTTGATATGATCTATCGTAGCCAAGAGATGAATATTGGGGACCCTCGACAAACGCGCCAATATCGATTGGGCTTTTCCATTCCGCAACATAGCACCATCAATATTATGCACGATTAGGTACAGATGAGTTTCGGGGATTAAGGCAAATTCCTCTTCTATGATATCCACAGCCTCATGCGGATTGGATGGACTGGTACCAATATCAAGGATTTCATTTGTAATACTATCCAAAATGTCTTTGATGGTCAAACTGGGAAAGAAGCCATTCACGACGAGCACAGTTTGCTGTGATAAAATCTCTCGGTGAAAACTTTGAAGTAGGTTTCGCTTAGAGCCGAGACCATAAATCAGTATGTTGAAACCCTCGTTCAGAATATACATCCATTTGACAAAATACGTTTTGTACTCCTCCATGATAGCTCCAATCGACTGTTCATGTTCGTCCGACAACTTCATTGTCGCCAATAGACTAAAGAGACGATCTGCGGGTAGCCTGGGATTTTTCAGTCGATCCAAAGTGTGATCCGAGGTAACGACTTTCGAACTGGAGTGCGACTGGAAGTAGCCGTCACTTTCGGGAACAAATTCTGTTGTTGATTTCTTCACACGAGCCGACTGGCGAATACGAGCGGCGGACGGAGTTTTCGGCAAGACTGGAACTATGATAGGACGCCGTCCTTTGCGTGGTGTTTTTGGCTCATCATTGGCATCGGCATTTTCGTCGTCCTCGTTGGAGTGCGACGAGTCCGAAGACGAACTCTCCGAGTCTGATGGTTCGAAATCACTTCCGTCTGCAGAAAAATCTGACTCCGAATTTTCCTCCACCAGCTTCGCGATTTCTAAACACATATAGAACAGAGTTCTTACTAACTAGAATGGATTTGTAGGAGACTTACTTACGAGTCTTGACCTTGTGCCGGACATGAGAAGGCGTTTTTGGTTCCATGCGCGTCTTCTTTCGTTTTGTATCCGGAGTCTTTGCCATGAGCTTGGGTGTCTTCGGGGTTTTCGGCGTATTCATAGCCGCCAAAGCCATGCCATCGCGCTTTTTGGGTGTATTGAAACCGAACATGCTTCGACCGGCCACATTGAAGTCCTCCAGTATTTGAATATCCTCCGAGGCACGCCGGCCACTCGCCTGTATTTCGGATTCGCTGATCTGCTCCTCCTCCTCCGTGTTGGACACCTCCGTGTTGGATACCTCCACAACAACCGCTCTCCTTAAGGATCGCTTTCGAGCGCTGTCGGTCAATTCGAAATCGTTCTGCAGATATCGCTTGGTTGGCGAGATATTCCTGGTCGACCTCCTCCGACTGGTGGACGGCGTTGCCGCTGCCTGCGCTCCGACCTCGTCCACTGAGTGTTCATCGCTGTTGGACACCAGGTTCTCCAGCGCTCTCAGGCTCGGCGTTCGGGAGCGCATCGGCCGCTTTGCGCTCTTCTTTGGGGTCTTGTATTCATCCGCATGGCTGGTGGCCTTCGTCGGCGTCGAACTCATTTTTTTATTCACTCAACTAAACTGGTTAAATTAGAAAATATATTCGAAAAAGCCGCAGCTGTTGGGAGTTCGCACAAACGACTTTTTTTTGCTATTTACCTGGCAGACAGAATTTCGCGGCAAACTCACAGATGTTCAGAAAATAGCAGTGCTGCCAGATGTGCAACAATTTATTTTGCATTCAAGACATTACAAATTCTGAAATATTCGTGGTATCAATTTACTAAACTATAGCAGAAATATAAAATAGTCGCTAGATTCCATGGAGAAAGTGAAATATGTTCATGAACGTGATATTCTGGGAATTTATAATGGAAATCGGATACGCTGGCATTACTATTTAGGAGTAGGGACTCCAGTGCTTCTCCAACTTTGTTGTTATTGCGAAGAGTGCTTGCTCTCTCTGGTTGTGACTGTAAAACTGTTTTGTTTTTCAAGATTGAAACATTTGAAGCTATTTGAATTATAACGAATTTTCTCGCCTTTGGATTGAGATTATATACAAACAGCACGCTCTATTAATTCTTAGAAAGTTTGGCGCGATCTACCAAGAATACGTACGAATGCATGTAGTTTACCTTTATTATTGGCGTGGTACTTCGTCTACACCTCTGGTAGTTTACATGGATGCGATTGAGCAATAAACGGTGGAAGTGTTGTTGCTTGATTTCCCTCGAAATCCCCGCCTGAGGCACGACCGACTCTTGTTGTTGTTTTGTTACAGATAAGACAAATAGAAACAAATGGCTGGAACTTGTCGCCTGTGCCCGCTGAGAATCGATGCCAAAAGCCAATGCCAACAACATCGCTTTGGACTCGAACGAATTGGGCCCCCATGGAGCAGCGACACCAATGGCGAATGCGGCAAATGAAATTTGCCACGAATTTGTCAACATCAACAATTAGCAGACAAACAACAACAAAAATGTAAGCAAAGACAACGTCGTCGATGTCAACAAACGAAATTAAAACGCGTTCTGTGTTCAAATCTTCGACTTCGGCACCACGTCGTGTCTTGTCGCCCATTGACTCCACTCCGATTGACTCTTATCCCACTGACCCTTTGTCGGCGTCGGCCGCCCACCTGCGGTTCCCACGCCATTTATTTCAATTCGTCTCTTCACACCCTCTAATGCGTTTAGTTTATCTCCTCCTCCTTCGACGAGGGTCTCCGGCGGCGGGGCCGTGGCTGAGATTTGAAGCCGGTTTTTTCCTCGATTTAAACACACTCATTCGTTCCCGACACCGACCTCGAAGTTCGCTGATATGGGACGCAATTATGATAAAAGGTAATTTGCATTTTTATACGCGTGTAATTTCGGATCCCCACGGCGGCGGCTTAAAATTAGCCTGCGACGCCACTTCCGGGATCCCGGACCTCCAGCCGAGCACGTCCTTAGGTCAATGGCGCGGCTCCTGGCGAAACAATTTCAAAATTAACATGAATCTTCGTAGGATCCTGCCGAAAGAACCTTCGATTGGACGCCTCGGGCTCCACTCGACCATGGCGAATGCTGCTTAACTGGGCTTTAACGAAGGCCCCCCTGGACCGACGCGAGCGGCGACTCCTCGCACGGACTTTGATGGATTTACAACTGCGCGCGCGCGCGCCTCGTTCACACAACAAGAGCCCACCGAGCGACGGACGGTTGGACACACGAACAGACGGACGGACGGACAGACAGACAGATGTACAGACGGCCGGACAGCGATGGAGCGCGTCCAATCGTTCATTCACTCACTCACTGGTTCGCCGCCAGCTCCATCCAGCTTTGGCTCGCCAAACCGAATTTACATTCAGTTCACTTGGAAGCACTTACGCGGTCAGCCACACTCGACTCGACTTCGACTTCGGATTTATTGTTGTTTTGGTTGCAGCCGTGTTTTGGTCTTGGTTTTAGTTTCGGTGTCGGTATCGGTATCGGTGTCGTCGTTGGTCGCGCGAGCGTTTAAAAGATACCTGTTTGCGCGAGAACACTTCAGAGAGTCTTCGACAGTCATCGACGGCACTCGACACAGCGTTTCCTCCGGCCCACCGAATCCACTTGACTTGACTCGGTCGAAGTCAACGGTTTCCCAACTTCCGATTCGCCGCTCGGTTCGTCGGCGTGTTTTTGTATGGACTTCAGAGGCAAAGGTGATTGATTTCTTCATAATTCGTTACTCTCGCACTTCTTCTTCTTCTGTGGACGTTCGAGGTGTGGATTTGTGTGGAATTTGAGCAAGGAGTAATAATTAGCAGAGGTTCAAAGAACACAAACCCGAGCCGTGTTGATTGGCAATTGTTATTGGTGCGAGGTGTTCCGTATGCCATGTGTTTGTGTGTGGCATGTATGTGTGTATCTGTGTGTGTATGTGTGCGTGTATAGAATAAAATATTGCCTCAATTGAACACTCATTGATTACGTATTACGCGTTCAATTGATGGCGACGGTGCATTCGTTCAACGGTATCGTCTCGCTGTCCTAGGCCTGAAAATGAGCTGGAGCTCCAAGCATTGGAAGGGACTCCCAGAACGTCGGGGAATGGAACACCCTTTCCACTTATTGACTTATTGTACCAAGTGTTACCGCACTATATAAAGGTCGCGATCCGATTTGGCGCAATAACAAATAAAACAGCAGTTTGATGTGAATCGTGTAGTGTATTGTGTGTATTGTATTGTATTGATCTTTATCAATATGTAAATGATTGTATTCACGATCATGTTGTCCAAGAAGTCACTGAACCCAATATCTAAATATCGATTCTCTTCTGTGTCTTATCAATGGGTTTTTTCAACTCATCACACACATTTGGTTTTTGTGCAGAAATCTTGGCAAGTAGCTTTTGAGAGAATACAATTAACAATACCTTCTTGATGCAGAAATCCGCCGACTGAATACGGAAGTGAGATACTTTAAAGTGAATTAACATCATCAACTAAATTTAAAACTAAAGAGACACAAAACAAAACTCGAAACCCCAATTTAAAAGACTTGGTTATTTTAAATAAGTAACCAATATTAATATTGCAAATGTAAAAGTTTCGGCATGCTTCATTTTGGCCCAATCCTCATTCACGTTAGCCTTTTCTTCTCCATCTTTATCGTATCCTCATTCGAGTATGATATGCTGACTTCTTCTCTTTTGAGATGACTCGCTTTGGTCATCGGGCGGCTGCTCTGAAATGGTGTGAAACTAGTAGCTCCAAGTTGGGAACCTCGATTCTGTTACAGTTGCCTACTTTTGTACTGATGCATTAGAGGATGGGGAGGTATGAAGTGAAATCGCCTTCCCATAACCATAATCCTAGTACCCTACAACCAGTATTCCTACTGTAAACACTCAATGCCTCAATAGCGTTTATATTCACTACCAGTCGATCGGAGGATCAGGGACGGGATTAAAGCCGCATTAAGTACAATTACAGTAATCGCTCTGAGTGTGATCGGACGTTTCATTGAAAGCCGCCAATGGCCCAGACCTTATTTCGTGATTTCCATACCAAGCAGCAGCCGATCCACCTTGTCGACGTGCTTCGCCTTATACACTATAGTGTATCGCCTTTACTATTCATTACTATTCATGTATCTGTAAAATTTTCATGTTTTTTATTTAAACTGGTTTTTGAAACACATTTTGTGAATTGTGATGATTGAACTTGGAGGCGACTTTCTCGACTGTCGTTCCCAATTGGACAATAAAACTGATTACTTGGGACTTAGTCAAGTTGTGAGGATCATTTGGAAATTTAGACATAGAGTTTGATGACTCACAAAACAACATGTCAGAGTAGTTTCTCTACCAGTCGATCGATCAACAGATATTCGGGAAACCGATAACCGTTGGATTTAAATCGATCCTGACAGCTTCGATTGTCGTCGGACCTTTTGACACTTGGGGCCTGAGAGCGAAATTCGCCGATCTTCCCGATCCCGACTCCCACCGTTTCGAGAGCAAGGTTTTGTTTCGACTTATGCAAAACGTCAAATTCCGCTCGCGCAGAAATATTATGCAAATAGCCTAGTCGTCGTGGCCTTGTGATTGTCGCAACCTTACCCAATAGCCTACCTATGTATAGTGAATAAACCCAATGTGCTGACTCACATTTTGAAATCTCCTACTGTAATGTCAATCAAATGTTTCATTCAGGAATGGCGAAGACTCTGAGGACCTTGATTCTGGTGGCGTGCGCCCTGGGCCTCCTGACCCAGGCCACCGCAGATGAACTGGACGGGCTGAAGCAGCACAGTGCCTACGACTACTACAAGCTGCCGACGGCTGTGCGCCCACAGAACTATCGGCTGCAGGTGGTGACCCACCTGGAGGACCCGCAGAACCTCCGCTTCGAGGGCGACGTCCAGATGCAGCTCGGCGTCCTGGAGGACAGCAACAACATCACGCTGCACTCACAGAACCTGACCATCGATCACACGAAAATCACGCTGCGCCGCACGGACGGAAGCGGGCCGCAGAACTGCGTCAAATCGGTCGAGACGAACCCACGGCACGATTACTACGTCATGCATCTGTGCGAGCCGCTGAAGGCCGGCGAGGTGCATCTGTTGACGGTGCCCTTCGCGGCGCCCCTCAACCACAAGCTGCGCGGCTACTACCGCAGCTCCTACTTCGACAAGGCGTCGAACCAGACGAGGTGGTTGTCGGTCACCCAGTTCGAGCCAGCGTCGGCACGCGCCGCTTTCCCCTGCTTCGATGAGCCGCAGCTCAAGGCCAAGTTCACCGTCCTGCTGGGCCACCAGAAGCAGTACACCGCGCTGAGCAACATGCCGCTGAAGGACACGCGTCCCATGTAAGTGAAATTAAATTCTCTGTAAATATAACTGACCATCTGACTTCTCTTACTGTCACCCGCTGACATAGGGACGGCCAGGCCGATTGGATTTGGAGCGAGTTCGAGGAGTCGGTGCCGATGTCGACGTATCTGGTGGCGTACACCGTGAACGACTTCGCCTACGCCAAGGTCGAGACGCAGCTGAAGAACAACGTTCACTTCCGCACGTGGGCCCGGCGCGACGCCATCGGCCAATGCGACTACGCCGGCGAGGTGGGCCCCAAGGTGTTGCAGTTCTACGAGGACATCTTCGACATCAAGTTCCCGCTGCAGAAGATCGACCAGATCGCGATACCCGACTTCAGCGCCGGCGCCATGGAGAACTGGGGCCTGGTGACCTATCGCGAGACGGCGTTGCTCTACGCGGAAAACGTCTCCTCGGTGGCGAACAAGCAGCGCGTGGCCTCCGTTATTGCCCACGAGTTGGCCCACCAGTGGTTCGGCAACCTGGTCACGATGAAGTGGTGGACGGACCTGTGGCTCAACGAGGGCTTCGCCACCTACGTCGCCAGCCTGGGTGTCGAGCACATCAGCCCCGAGTGGAAGTCGCTCGAGGAGGAGTCCGTCGACAACTCGCTGGCCATCTTCAAGTTGGACGCGTTGAAGAGCAGCCACCCGGTCTCGCAGCCCATACAGCACACCAGCCAGATAGCCGAGATCTTCGACTCGATCTCGTACAAGAAGGGCTCGGCGGTGTTGCGCATGATGCACCTGTTCCTGGACGACGAGGCCTTCCGCTCCGGCATCTATCTCTACCTGAAGAAGCACGCCTACAGCAACGCCGAGCAGGACAACTTGTGGGCTGCCCTGACCGAGGCGGCGCACAAGTTCCGCTCGATTCCGGACAGCTACGACATCAAGCGCATCATGGACTCGTGGACCCTGCAGACGGGCTACCCGATGGTCACAATAACCCGCGACTACGACGCGAAGACGGCGACGATCAGTCAGATCCGTTACCTGCTCGACACCGAATCCTCGCGCACGGCCTCGAACAGCTGCTGGTGGGTGCCGCTCAGCTACACCACCCAGGGTGAGGCCGACTTCAAGGCCACGGCGCCGAAGAACTGGCTCGAGTGCGACCCACACCAGGGCGCGGCCACGAAGACCCTCAACGACATGCCCGGCAAGGACGAGTGGGTGATTTTCAATGTGCAAATGGGTGGCCTGTACAAGGTCAAGTACGACGAGCGCAACTGGAACATGCTGATCGAGACCCTCATGAGCGACGACTTCACCAAGATCCACACGATCAATCGGGCCCAGCTGATCGACGACGCTCTGTCGCTGGCCTGGAGCGGCGACCAGGACTACGATGTGGCGATGCGCCTGATCGAGTATCTGATGCGCGAGAAGGAGTACATCCCGTGGAAGGCGGCCTTGGAGAACCTCAGCAACGTGAACCGCATCCTGCGACAGACGCCCGAGTACGAGTTCTTTAAGGTAGGTTGTGAGTTGTGAGTTGGGTGCTCCAGACATAATACTGTTGTGTTCTATATTAATGCTCACCCTTGGAATCGGACACTCAGGGCGTGTTTAGAGTGAGTTTCCCCCGGCCTTTGTGCCTTGTTGTGCTCTGGAGTCGCATGGAGAGAGGTTTCTCCCGATTGTCGCCCCATGTAACAATGTTCTCTTTTTGATTATCCCATTAGAAATACATGCGCAAAATCCTGAGGCCCATCTACGTCCACTTGCACGGCATTAACGACACCAAGATCGATGCCGAGAACACGAGCGGCATCCTGCACAAGGTTCTGATCGCAGGCTGGGCCTGTCGCTTCGAGGTGGAGGATTGTGTGCCGCGTGCCCAGGCCTACTTCACGGAGTGGCGCCAAGTCGCGAATCCCGACGACCGCAACCCCATTCCGACGGATCTGCGATCGGTGGTCTACTGCACGGCGATGCGCCATGGCACCGACGACGACTGGCAATTCCTGTGGACACGGTACAAGAACTCCAATGTGGCTGCCGAGAAGAAAACGATTATCTCGGCCTTGGGGTGCACTCGGGAAATTTGGCTGCTGCAACGCTACTTGGAGTGGGCCTTCGACGAATCGTCGCACATCCGGAAGCAGGACTCGTTCTACGCCTTCGGCTCGGTGGCTCGCGGTGAGGTCGGTTTCCATTTGGCCAAGGATTACTTCTTGACGAACATCGGGTTCCTGCACGACTTGTAAGTTCAGATCTCGCCGTATGATTAGCATCTGTTGTAGATTGTCTTTCTCTTTGATTAGCTATGGACCTGATACCTCGGATCTGGCCCGTCTACTTTCACCCCTTGCCAGCCAAATGATCTCGGAACGCGAATACAATACCGTTAAGAGTTTCGCCGAGGATCACAAGGACTTGCTGAAGAAGGCCGAACAGAGTGTTCGTCGTGCCCTGGAAACAATACAGATCAATTCGCAGTGGAAGCAACGCCACTACCATGAAATCTCAGCGCGTCTCAGAAGTCGTCTGTAAAATTCCATTCATGTAGTATAGTATGTTTGTGTCTTCAATTGATTCGATAATATGCAGTATATTCATTAGATACTTGGAACTAACTTGGAATTTATGTGTATTTTTCTGTCTCTCTCTAACTTAAGAGTCTTTAGCCTCATCTTTCCGCGACCATCCTGTTATTTTTAGAACCATTCAATAAAATACATTATATTTCATTGTACCCTATACAAGTTCTGCTGTTTTCTATCTATTAAAATTTGAAAAAAAAATGGGCCGAAATTTCATTATCAAGAAGATAATGTTCTAAGAGCAAGAGTTAATTAAATTCGAAGTGTATTCATTATGTTAATGTTTTTTATTTTAATGTTTGCACATTTCGATAGATTTCATAGTATGTTCATAATTATATATATTTATATATATCATCATAATTTACAGGTTACAAACAAAAATAGATTTGCTCATGTTCAAGAATTGATATTTTATTGATTTATTAACTACATTATAGTTTTATTTCTTTCTTGTAAGAACATTTACATTTCAATACTTTGCGTGTTGTCATTTCATCGCTATACTTTTTGTTTGTTAGATGTTACTGAAATAAACTAAATATAAGTAGGTTGATAATTAACAAACATTGCATTGGGCTGATTGGGTTTTTATTGTTTTTATTTTCGAACGAGTCACGAAATGAAACAATTTATCTAGAACTATTCAACTTGTTGCAATTGATTATTTATTGAATTGCATTCAATAATAAGTCTTTAGCTTATATTTTTTAACATTTAACTGTTTCATATTGTTATATGGGATAGAAGGTTATAATTAATATCACTATTCAATATTGAGTGTAGAAATAAAGATATAGTATAAAAGCTGATTAGTTTATAACAGTTTATATATGGTTTCATGTTAATGTGTGTATAATAATTTTAGATGTAACGTTTTTTAAGTATTGAGTAGGTCTTCAGTTTGATTTACGAAAATTATAATAAAAATAAAATATGTTGGTTTTTCTTTCCCTTGAATAGATGAAGTATCAAAAGGTCAAAGGTTAAAACATATGCTATATAGATAATAACCTTAAAGGGAGCTAGAGTACTACGTTACTCTGAGGGCAAATGGGGACTCTTCCTCAATACCTAATTTTCAATTCATTTTTACCCTGTCGTTAATATCAATCATTGTTCTAATGTTTAAGTGAATATTCTGCAATCGCTTTTATATACACATAAATTCGTAGTTGTAAATGAACTCGTTCTCCACCAGCAAGTTCTTAGTAAATCAAAAATAAAATGCTTGTTTTATTATGTTAAAGGAATAGTAAAATTTAATGTTAATATAACATGAAGAATTTATAAATCTTAATGCGAAAGAACAATTATTAATGTAAATGCAAAAATGTGAAAATATAATATAGAGGGCGAGTTAATAAAGTAATGCATATCACATCAATTGATCGAAATCTAAACATTAAATAGTATTTTTAAGGTATTCTTGTGAATTAAATACTATGCAAATAATACAGATAAAAAATAAATGTCAACATACAAATTGACTTAATGCATTTCACGAAAAGTAAACACTTTTCATTTTAAAATTTAGCTTATCAATCAAACATTAAAAAAATATAAGAATATGCAAAAGAACAGATCAGCGTGCTAGTTGCATTCTAATGCCAAACGGGGTCTGTAGTGACCTTGTGAATTTAATATTTATAAAATTAGTTGTATGATAATAATAGACAATCATGTGACGCGTTCGTTTCTGCTTCATTTTTAATAGTTAACCAGAAAATAATATTGATTTTCTTCAGAACTAAAAGACAATTTAAATTTAAGACTCTTAACATCTTTAAGTTTAAATACAATAAAGAAAACATTTAACTTAAGGATAAAGTTTTTCTTTTTTGTATGTATATATATGTGACGCTTGGTAACAACAATCACAATAACTTGCATACACACACATTTCAACCATTGGATTTAAGAATTGATTTTCAACAGCTTAAATATCCTGTTTACAACAGCATCGCCGATATTGATATTGGGTTCGACCTCACATTTTGTCCAATTGCCCACGCTGTAGAGCATCATTGGACCAGGAAGTTGTAGGAGCTGATTTTGGTGGCGTTGGCTGTGTCGTTGGTTGTAAATCGATTCGTGCGTAAAATAGCAAATATGGTGTAATTGTAATCTTACGCGAAGGTGATAATAAATCCTCGAATTCACGCTGAGTCATTGCCTTTATTTTATCATCATCGCACATATACCATATCGGTTCTGTTGACGAGTTCGACGAGTGGGACGATTTGGATCCCCCACGACCAGTGCTTCCGTAACCAGACGGATAGTTGTAACTGGCATTATTAGAATGATGATTGGTACCGTTGGGTAAATTTTCATCACTGTGATCACTGCTGTTGCTGGCATAGAGGCCGCCATTGACAGAACTTGCACTAGAATTAGATGCGCTCATGGCATCTGAGCCCTTGACACGTGTTGCACAACAACGTATACTGTGACAAGTAGGATTCATGCTAAGTTTTCCAATACCATTTGTGATAGTTTTACTTGTAACGCCGTTAAGATTTTTCACATTTTTACTCATATCACCACTGCTGGAGGCTTTACTGCGAGCCAGTTTAATTTTTTTCATTATATTGGTGCCCGAGGTGGCTAGAGCAGATGCTGCTGAGCTAGCGGAAGACTGACTTGAAGATACATTGGAATTAGCTGGGGTTCCTCCATTATTCTGTAATCCATTTGAGCTACCATATTGTTGATTTCTTCGCATATCTTTGGGACAGTTCACATACTCGTTGGCCAAGTCCAAGGAGCAAGTGTAGGCGATGTAGTGCCCTACTGACATCGTCGCTCCGACGTGTGTAATCACGCTATACAATTTATAGATATGCAATTTGTTACTATCACTCAGTTCACAACATTTAGCACAGAAGCATTGCAATGTAAACGATGTGGGAATATAGCTGTTAATTTTCTCCATGCCACCTGAAAAGCGACTGAGTTGTATAACCAATAGCCGTGGTAAGACTTCGTATGATATGGAACGTATGGCTTCTGTATAGCCGGTACATTGTTCACAGCGATATTTATTTTCACCACGGAAATATTCTCGAGTAATGCAGGAATTCTGGAAGAAGAAATAAATACATTTAGCACATTATAAAAGTAAACACCCGAATTGTTATTGCTAACAATTAACATAATAAATAATTCTTCTCAGGTGTAAATTATAATGAATGCGAGGCTTTTGAATAAGCACTCCCAAAATTATTATCAAAAAAGAAATATAAGAGGAATATTTCAAATGTTACCTGTATAAATGAGCTTGACTTGTCCATATAGTCTGTATTGTCGAATCCTGATATGGGCACAGGTACGGCGATATCAATCATAGATTCTTTCTGTTCAGTTATTGTTTCACAGCTCAAACATTTTGTTGTAGAAACAGTAATGCCTTCGAAGTCTTCACTAAAAAAATCCAAACCCAATTGCTTTATTTTCTCAGACAAACGTTCTTTATCCTTGAGGGTAGCAATAGGTGAATCAGTATCATCACCACCTTGCGATTCTGTTTGCGCCTTCAATGAGTTGCTAAGTGTGGCTGTTGTTGTTGATGCAGATGCTGACTGGTTTACTAAATTAGCGCTTAATGAATCGTTAGTGTTTGGTTTACCATTCGCTCCACTGAGATCGACTGTATTTAAATAGAATAGACTATTTGAACCTGTGGCTTGTGCGTTTTCTTTAAGAGGCGATTGCAATCGTTGATTCTTGGAGTTTTTAGAGTCTTCTTTTCGCTTCGATTTACGTGTAAACAAAGCTTTCGTAATGTTGCTTGTGCTAAGACTAGAGCTGTTTCCACTACTAACTTGGCTACTTGTGGACCGAGTAACATCTTTTTCAGTAGAATTCTGGGGATCCGAATTATCTGTGTTCGCCATACAACTAAAATAAAAATGGAAAATGAAATTACGTGTATATTTTAATAATATTTTATAACATACCCATTCATTATAACATCGGGACAATCAGAAATCGCTTTAATAAGCGTTTGGCATGTCTCACGAATGCTGTTCAGAACACACATGAGAAACTCATGCGCATCTTGTTGCTGGTTGCCTTCGAATATCGAGCTAACCTCTTGTATTGCATGGAGGAGTGTATCGGCGTGAAATGGTTCAGACGACTCTTCTATTTCATTTCGATGCAAATTTTGGTATAGCTCATGAAGTTTTTCTGTCAACAACTGTTGATTAGACTTTCTTGTTTCCAGTTGTGATGAAGTTCCACTACTTGCAACTGCTGCATTGTAATTTTCCAGAGATGCTAAATCTTTGCTGCTCCAACTACGCACATTCTCCATTTGTGTGCCAGTCATATTTCGACCCAAGGAAGACGATTTGGCACGATACTTTACGATGTTCTGCTGTATATTGCTTAAGTCCACAACTAGATGGTGCAGATTATGTACGAATTGTGGAGCGAACCGCAGTGTGTACACGACAGAATTCAAATAGCATGTGTTTCCAATATTACACAATGTAGCCATGGATTGCGCATAATTGGAGGAACTACCATTGGATAAGGCAGAGCTTGATGCTGCCGCGGAAGACGCCGCAATATAATATTGATTGGAAATATCAGCATTATCATCCGAATGCACGCCACTGGAAGCAGCCGATGAGTTTCTGGACGAACCAAGATACCCGTTACTGACTACGCCACGGCCATCGTCCGTTTGGTATCGACGTTCGTAAAGCGACATGATGCGTGGACGTTTCTGCGTCTTTTCCTCACAGGATGACGAGGACGTTGAATTGTGATATTCTCTTTTCTTCTGCGTGGATAAGTTTTCAGATGACTTACTGGTGTTCCATGTGCCAATAGATAAAGTTTTGCTTTTTCTTCGAATAGCTTGGATTGGTTTGTCCAACAACTGAGTTTGGCAGCTTTCAGATGATTCGATTCTGTTCAGCGTTGTCTCATCAATATATCGAAAAACTGAAAAAAATGCAATTTTAAGTAAATAAAAACAGATTTTACTGTATTCCATACTCACCAGCTTGCGTTTCCTCCAGCGGTGTTTGGGATTTTCTGGTCCTTGCTCGTAGAGAGGCCAATCGATGATTTTCTTTTGCTTTGATTTTGATATTAAACGATTTGGTTTTTCTTTTACTCTTCAGTGGGACGGACGCATTCTCTCCCACTGTGGAGCATGGAACATTGCCTTCGAGGGACAAGTTATTTACCTTCTCGACGGATTTCTCAACGACTGTTGGATATAAAGTGTTTACTTTTGCTATTGCTGGTGCAATTGTATAGTCGCTTGGATGACAGCTATTGCCGATATTACTATCAGTTTTATTTAAATTCTCATCGTGGCTTAAATGCGGTTCAATCTCTGCATTGGTTGATTCTGGGATTTTATTTGTAAGATTCTCCAACGTTCTCCGTTGAGTTTGTGTTGCATTCAGTGTGCTTGAATGTATTTCTAAATTATTTGCGCCGTCACCCTTGATTTTATGAAAATGTTTTAATACTGGAAGGCATTCTTCCTCTATGATTGGTCTAGAAGCATTTCTGGGCATCTTCCGGGACCCTAGAAGATATATCAAAAAATTCAACATTTATATGAGTTTTACGCAAGCTATATTGATATGATATGAAGTAAAATACGAGCACGATATCAATCTGTGCGGCCGATAAGCTTTCTTCGATTAGACGAAATGTTGGGACTTCACCTGTTTGCTTATCTAAGTGGTGTTAGGCAAATGGTCGTGTACATAAATAATTATTATTCAATTATAGTTGAGTAACGCAAATATACCTCGATGATAAATATACATACTATGAGTTAAAGCACATCGATATTAACACATGAATCGAACATGATTCTCAGATTAATAGTAAATTACATTATTGCCACGAAAGAACATCGAATACCACTATTCGAGTATTGAGTACATAAATAGCAATAAGCAAGTCTAACACGATAAGTGAGGAGTGGAGGAACGAAAGTGACTTCAAGATTTCAAGGATTTGGCTGTTGTTTGGCCAAATGTGCTGGACTACCATTGCCTTATCTTCTATAGACCTCATTTTTAGTCGAACACGAATTCAACTATCGACGAAAAAAAAAATCAATGTCGTAGAAGAAATCATAATGTGCAAAACAACAAATACTCCCGCAAAAAATTATGAAGTCGGTGGATGGATGAAAGAGGGAGGGAGAATAGAGTAAAAAATAGTATGCGAAATAAGAACTACAACAAAAAGGAAATGTTATTGATTTTGTGGTGGAATGAAGGTCACGTCACATGCCACACAAACACCGTTACGTTAGGTAACGTTACAACAACAACAATATATCGTGCATATGAGCAACAATCGAGTCGGGAAGTATAACAAACAAGTCACAATTGCGAATTAATTGATATCGAGTTAATTATTTACGATCTTAGAAAGCATTCGTAAAGCGAGTGAATTCGAAGATTCGAGTTTCATCGGTCAGCTGTGCATGAGCGAGCCGTCCAGAAGAAGCAGAAGCGAGGAGGAATTGGCTGAAACTGGTAGCAGCACATGAAACCGTTACGAAGAAAGCGGCCACGACAGATCCAACAGAGCCGTAATCCAAATGCGGTGATGGAAAGACAACTCACATAATTTATTGGAAAAATTGCATTTGGAGCTACGGTGACGTCTCCAAATTTCTCTTTACCGTCGTCTCTTGCCCGTTGACGGCCTGCTTTTTTATGTACGAATCCCAATCGATTTTTCACCTGTCCTTGTTGTCGTTTCACGTATTTGCTTTGATTTCTTTGCACAAATTTGTTAATTATTACAATGTGTGAAATGTTCGCAAATTTCATTTGATTTCATTTGAACGAACAATAAAAAGAAACTCAAGTCTTTTTCCTTTTGCGTACGAGTGTGTGCAATTTTTTACTATTTAATATCATCTACTATTTCACACTATTTCATTACAGTTGTTGTTGCTACGTTTTCCTCCGATTCGTTTTACTTCGTTTTTTTATTGTTGCATTCGCGTGACCATCGCGACATTTTTTCTTAAAATTCAGCACTCCGACGTAGCTCTAGTTGATACATTTTATGATAATAGCTGAATTATTTTCCTCTTTTATTGAGAAAAACCAATAAAAGTTGTTTAAGAAGCTAAAACGGAATATTTTCACGGCCGGTAATAATCGGGCACAAGAGCTCCAATCGTCAAACCAGATCTGACGTGAGTGATTTCACTATTTTCGGCTATTCTGCGATACTTTGTCGCATTTTTCTCACAAATCTATGTTTGTTATTTATTCACCTCTTCTTGCAACATTCTATCCAAGTTCTTGCAATTGCTTGGATGTTAATTAAAAAAGAAACTCAAAAAATATTATTTATTTGCAGGAAAGCAAAGCTGGCTGTACACGACAAAGTGTTAGTGTGGTGGTGACGGTGTGACTGAAAGGTGAAATTTTTGACAACAAAAATACTGTTTGCAGGGAAGACAGGGAAGGAAAGTGGAAAAACAGGGAAGGTTAAATTAAGGTAAATAAACCGAAAACGTCGGAAAACCCAGAAATTTACTCAATTTCTGTTTACTTTTTCTCATTTTTCTTTTTTCTTATTCTTCCTATCTCTTTCTCTCGTGTACACGACAAACTTTCATTTTTTACTTCAAGTTGATTTTCGTAATTTCTGCGGTTATGTTGGCTACTATGAAATCTGACTTTTGCTGACGATACATTTTGTGCAACTACCAGGGCTGAATATTCTTCGTAAACAAGAAAATAAAAAAACGACAGATTTTAAGCTACAATCAGAAAATACATAAATGGAGGAATACATAAAATTGTTTCTAACCATGTTTTTTAGATTTACTTTGCGTAAACAATACAGTTGAAATGCAAACTTAGAGTGAACACCACCACAATCAAATCAGAAGTTGAGCAACCCTGTCTTCGGACACTTGCAAAACGTCAGAGAACCGAATTTATCTATAGCCTGCGGGTGTCAACCTTCTTCCTCTCCGGCAAAAAGCAACGATGGCGACAGGAGTAAGTAAAATTGCTAATTTTTAATTTGCAAATATCCGCGACATCACTAATAATTAATTACACATATAATGAAATTATTGCTGTTGGTTGCATGTAGAACCCACATCTAATGAAATTCTTATCTCTTTTTGCTTTTTGCAGACACTTTATACTTATCCAGACAATTTCCGTGCTTTCAAAGCACTAATTGCTGCTCAATACTCTGGGGCCAAAGTAAAAGTGGCCGAAGATTTTGTTTTTGGTGAAACCAACAAGTCCTCGGGATTCCTGAAGAAGTTCCCAAGCGGCAAGGTGAGTAAAGTCATCTGTTGATGGCGGAATTAGATTGGGATGTGGCTCTGCACACGTCATCACTGCACGCCGACGCCGGGGGGGTCTGCGACAAAAGCCGGCTATGGTGCCAGAACATTCAGTAACGCCCGACTATTCTTCAATTATTCAGGTCCCTGCCTTTGAGACCGCCGATGGAAAATGCTTGAGCGAATCGAACGCCATCGCTTATTTCGTGGCCAACGAACAACTGCGTGGCGGAAAGTGCCCCTTCGCCCAAGCCCAAGTGCAGCAATGTTTGTCGTTCGCTGACAACGAAATTGTGCCAGTCTCCTGTGCCTGGGTTTTCCCTCTGCTCGGCATCATGCCAATGCAGAAGAACAGTACTGCCAAGCAGGATGCCACCACTGTTCTCGAATTGCTCAACAAGAAACTGCTCGGCTCCACCTTCTTGGTGGGTGAGCGCATCACTTTGGCCGATATCGTTGTCTTCGCCAGCTTGATGCACTTGTACCAATACGTGCTCGAGCCCAGCGTACGTGCTCCCTTCGGCAATGTGAACCGTTGGTTTGTTACCATTCTGAACCAACCACAAGTCAAGGCTGTGGTCAAGGACTACGTCATTTGCGAGAAGGCTCTTGTCTTTGACCCCAAGAAGTATGCTGAATTCCAGGCTAAGAATGGCGGTGCTGGTGGTAAGCCACAAGCCAAGAAGGAAGAGAAGAAGGCTGCTCCAAAGAAGGAGGAGAAACCTAAGGCTGAAGAACTCGACGCTGCCGATGAAGCCTTGGCTATGGAGCCAAAATCGAAGGATCCCTTTGATGCTATGCCCAAGGGAACCTTCAATTTTGATGATTTCAAACGTTGCTACTCCAACGAGGAAGTAGAAGTTTCCATCCCCTACTTCTGGCAGAAGTTTGATTCCGAGAACTATTCGATCTGGTTCGGTGAATACAAATACAATGATGAACTGACCAAGACCTTCATGTCCTGCAACTTGATCACCGGCATGTTCCAGCGTCTGGACAAAATGCGCAAGCAAGCTTTCGCATCAGTTTGCCTGTTCGGCGACGACAACAACAGCTCCATCTCTGGTATCTGGGTCTGGCGTGGACAAGACTTGGCCTTCACCCTGTCTCCCGATTGGCAAATCGACTACGATTGCTATTCTTGGTCGAAGTTGGATGCCAAATCCGAAGAGACCAAGAAGATGGTGGAACAATACTTGTCATGGACTGGTGCCGATAAGGCTGGCCGCAAGTTCAACCAGGGCAAGATCTTCAAATAAGCTGCAGCTCCAGCTATTGCTAGCCTAAGTAAAGTGCTTATTATGCTTGTGCGGCGAGTGAATATAGTTGCCAGGCAACGGTCACCTCAGCCATTCAAATTCCTCAGTTTTACTTGTTTTTTTTTTATTCTAAAGAAAGATTTTTAAATAAATGTAACAAACATTTCAACAGCAACAGAAATTATTAATTTATACTTTTTAAAATAAATTTCAATATAAAATCTTCATGACTTTTTTAAATGCTAAAAACAGGGATTTTGGTATTTTCAATTTATTGACTTACGTTTGGCATAAATTTAATTACAATTACATTGTGGTACTTTTTACTTTACTTTATAAAATATCAATTAGGATTGCTTTCAGCTTGATAAGAACCGGTTTAATCTTAAATAGGGAATATTTTGTTAATTTGTATAGCAAAATATCTAGCAATTCACACTGAAAAATAATTCAAAATGCTACAAAGTTCAAATGTAAATTAAAAGCTGTCTCCTGTAGACTTAAATGGTTTAACTTCGAAACCAATGATTTCCAACATCGATTCCAAAGGGTTAGTGCTCCTATTCTCCTCTTCTACTTATTCTTCTTGATGACCACAGGTCCAACATTGTCGCCGGTGAGTTTGTTGTGCTCGGCGTGGCTGCCATCACAGTATGGCCACTAAAAGAAAGAAACGAAATATTATAGAATTAGAAAATAGAAATTGATAATAATGACTCAAAGATAGCATACATTCTTGGTCTTCCAGCAGCGACAGAATGCAGCCTTCTCGGCGATATCCTCCACGTCGATCATGTCCACAACCTTCGCTTCATGCTTGCGCACCGTCTGGTTGCATCTGCCACTGGATGAGCATTGGCGTGCCGCCGGGCAGAATGCGAGGTAGGACATGTAACCCACGCCAGCGAGCATAGCTGTAGGAGGGATCAGAGCGAGCCAATCCTTGACTAAAATAAAAAAAACTCGTTAGAAATAGAAAGAGACAAAATATATACAAATATCCAACAGTCCTTTGAGGAAATTATACGATCGTCCCATAACGAAATGCAGATGATGATCGTTGAGAGATTACTCAAATAAAATAAGTCTGGTAAACTTTTTTAAATATTGGGAAAATAGTTGGTATTAAAATTCATGGACACCTCGGACGAAATTTTCAAATTTTAATTCAAACTTTAACGATCGAAGAGAAAGGTTTGATCAAGGCCGTTAAGCCCGAAGAAGACCAACACACACACGTGTGTGCAAATTGACCCAGATGAAGGTTCTTTGGTAACATGACCAACGACGGCTTATGAACTTATAATGAGTTGAGGGCTCTTGAAGCAGGTCGTCGTCATCAAAATATTGCATAATCAACTAATGTATGGGGAGGGAGCAAAGCTCGATGTAAATAAAACAGGTGACATCGAAAGGCACGAGTAACGGGTCAAAGGTGAACGAAAACGTTCCAGAAAAAGGAAAAAAAAGGCAAATAATGAAGCAATTTCATCTAATAGTGAACGGAATTTGAAAATTAGGTCATTGGCCACACGGGCAAGGGAATCGAAGAGGGACTAGAAAATGCACCGTAACCTCTATGAAAAAAATTGCAGATTTGTCGTCCGATCCGCTCTACTTACAAGATAATTGGAACCATCCCGTGAAACTATCGGGAATCGGCAAATTGGACAAATAATTGGGAATCGTTGATTTTACAAGACTTGACAATCCCTGCATGGTGTCTGTGTTGATTTACTACTAAACTTTACTGTTGCTCAACTCCTAAAAATCTCGCCACTTGCTTTTTTTTTGTGTTTTTTTTAGTAAAACCGACCGACGACTAGTTTATCATTTCTAACTTTCGCTTTCGTGACATTCGCACAGTTGTTGTAAAGTGGCTGTGTTCATGTTGGTCGTATTTGAAATTATTCATTATTTTTTTGTTCTATTTGTTTTTTAAAGTTATTTGTGGAGAATATTTGGTCAATTCCGAAATTATAACGCCATTACCAATAGTATTCAATAAATTTATCCTTGTTTTCTCCGAAATCTCTGCTAAAAAATAACATCCAACTCGTTGATTTGCAACATTTATGATACTTCCCTGTTTTAGTCAATGGATTGAACTCGTTATTGCTTTCGTTGGAACGACGAATCACTGGAAGACCTTTGAATTCAAATAATTCAAAAATTAAATTTTTTTATTCGAAACTATTTTTTGTATTTCACTAATTAGTAACTAACTGTGTTGTTGATTTTTTTTTATCTCAGAGATTTCGGAGAAAAAAAAAACGAAATTCCGATTTTCGTTCGTTGGAAAAAAATACTATTGTGAACTGTTGACTTTTCAATCTCTGATATCAACTGCCCAGGGATGCCAATTTTTTGCGTAGTGAATATGTGGGAAAAGTCAACTATTGTGATATGATTGGGTGAACTATTGGATAAATCTTGAACAACAATAAGCAAAATAGAGGGGGTTTACCGTCTAATTTATAAGAAAATTTGGTATTTATTGCCCATATATCCCGGAAAAGTGGAGTGAAGTTGACTTTGGCAACCCTGCACACAAATCAGAAAACACAATGAAGAAGAAAATTGGGGATGAAGCAGACGACGAACGACCAGGGTTGCCGCGCTAAAATTTTTGAGCGAAGTACAAAAGTGGGTAAAGTGAAGTGTTGTGAAGTGATTTCATGATTTTAATCCAATTTCCCAAAAACTAGTCAAAAAATTTATTGATGATAAAAAAATAATAGGCCTAATTTCAGAAAACACGATAAAATTACCTATTAATATTCCGAAAATCTGCGTTTAGTAAAGTGAAGTGTTTTCTGAAAAAGTGGAGTGCAGTAGTGTTCCTATCAAAAGTGAAGTGAAACACTTCGATTGAAGTGCATCCCTGACAAACGGTGATAGCGACAACGACAACCATTGATGACAAAAGTTTCGTTTGGAGTTAGTTAGTTAGTGGTTGCGGTTAAATTAGTGTTTGTGCAAAAAGTGTCCGAGTAATATATATATTTTATCAAATCTAACGAGACGAAAACCCCTCCTAGATCGGCCGAAATTCCGCGTAGTAAACTATCCGATGACGAACGCAAGTATTGGATGAACACCGTGAGGCGAGGCCGCGGCAACAAACGCTGGAAAACGGTGTCGCAGTCGCAGACGGAGGCGAGTGCGTGTCGAATCCGCCGCAGCAACTTAACCGAACGAAGTTTTGCTGCAGCTTCTGTGTGAATGAGTGTTTAAATGTCGGAAATTCGTGGTCTAAATAATCCTCTGTCTGCTGCGAGTGTTGAAATTTGTCTAAAATAAATATCGGAAGCTCCAGCGCAAGCCAGCAACTACAAGGAAGTGAAGGAAGGAGTCATCGAAAGTCGTCGAGAAAGAGAAGAAGAACAAGAAAAAGAAAGAAAGAACCCAGCCCAAAATCCAGTCAAGCATTTAAAGTAAAACAAGGAAGGAAACCTAGCGAACGAATCGGTGTGAAGACAGACGAAGAAGCAGAACGAACACAATATCATCGCTTCTTCCAGTTCTCCAACGTTGGACGAGTGAACGAACAAATGTTGTTCTTCTATTGCAAATAATTAATAAAAATATATATGTTGTTCATATATAGTATATGAAAACAGAGGAATCATCGCATATTTAATTAGGCGTTGGTTGGAACAACGGACGAGAGAACATAATATACGTCAGCAAGCAAGCAGCCACTCGGTGTGGCAAGTGGAGTGTGTGGATTGCGAGAGCACAAAAGCAGCAGTTCCTTCCTGCCGTTCGGCGGCGTCTTGGAGCACATCCATCTCTCACGGCTTCGTTGAACCATGACCGAGGAGCTGAAGGTGATTCTGAAGCGCAGCGAGCATTCGGGCTTCGGATTCTCATTGCTGGGCACCACTGGGCCGCCGCATGTCATCTACGACATCATCGAGAATTCCCCGGCAGCAGACTGCGGAGCGGTGAGTAAACTGGCCGATGCATATGAAGGGTGGGTGGTGATTGCAGTGGTCTGGTGGTTGAGCTGCTCCTGCCCTTGCACTACTCTACCTGCGCTCCAACGCGCTCCTTCGTTGCACGAATTGCTTTAATATTTCACATGCCGTCCAATTTGGGTGTGAATCACTTGGCACGAAGCATGGGTCCGTTCGTTGAATTTCAGCTTCGGCCATATCGTCCATGGCCATCGTCTCGATGGTGGTGCTATTGTTCTTGTTGTTGTGATTGTCGACTGCTGTCGTCGTCGTCGTCGTAGTAGTAATGGTTCTCTCTTGTTGTTGTATGTGTTGGAGAAATTGAATGAATGATGTTGTTGTTGTTGTTGTTATTGCTACTCTATGCTCCCCTATGGACGCTGCTGTGGACGAAGAGTGTGTGTGTGTCATCTCATAGGGTTGGGACTATCGGGGGCACATTTCGGCGGCGCCAGCTTAGCAGAACTTCGGCTGTTAGAATTCAAATGAGCGATAGTAAATTCGAGAGCACACGCTCACGCTTTCTGGCGGCTTAATGAACAGATGCCATTTGGGGGGAAATATTTGCGATTTGTCTATTTATTTATTTATTCATTCAATTCTTCATGTGCATAACATCTATTACATTTAATAATCATTGTTGATATGCTTCCTGTCCAACTGGGTCTTTCCTCCCCAGTTGGCTTCGTCGTTCATGTGCTTCGCAGGCCGCACCTGTTTTGAGCCCACCCATCTGGGGGTGTCGTGCGAATCCTGTGAGACGTGGAGTGAATTAATGAAACACATACAACTCCACGTAACATTCTTTGTCAGTTAATTTGATATTCTGAATGACGCTCCATCCCATTTGTGTCTGAAGTTGTGTCCATTGTTTTTCTTTATATACCACGTATAGTGGAGTAAAAACGAAGTTCACTTCAATGGCAAGGTTTTCATCGAAATTACAAAAGAAAAAAATACACATAACGAGAACATGAATCACATGTTTTGCGATGTATTTTTCTTTCTTTGTGTTAGATGGGTTTCAAAGAATCTTAATTTGTTCTATGTGAAAGGTCAATAATTGCTAAAGTGGACGCCGTTGGGTGTTTCTCTACCCCAAGCCATTGCAAATTGTTGGGTGCTGTCCAGGGCGAATGGTCCAAACGTTGCCAAAGTGTAAGTTTGTATCAACTTTCCATTTCGCCTTTGTTGTCTATTACCGTCTCTAACTATCCGTAGACGTTGACGTCAGGCTACGGTGTCGCGTTGACCAACTGGATTTTCATATTGTTTTCTTTTTATGAGCTCTTTCATCAATTCATTGAAAGTTGATTGGGCGGAGGCCAATAAAAGACGGAGCTCTTTCCACGCGAGGGGAAGTGGGAAGCGACTGACAGTGGGAGCTTAAGAATCGGAAAGCACGGAAAATTAAAATTGTTTTTACGTGCAAAAACAATAACGCGAAAAAAGAAGCAACAAAAAAGATGTGCGACAACGCGTACAAATGATTACGTCGAATGGTTGTTGGCTGCCATCGAACATCAGAAAGAGGAA
Source organism: Coelopa frigida (assembly GCA_017309665.1). NCBI lineage: Eukaryota > Metazoa > Arthropoda > Insecta > Diptera > Coelopidae > Coelopa > Coelopa frigida. The sequence continues at coordinate 33,583,154 of CM029561.1, read as the reverse complement.
AAAGTCGACGAGGTGAAGTGGACAGACATTCGGAAACCAGATACCATGCCAGATATTGGCAGCCACTAGCACCAATACCACCACCACCTCAACGAACAACAATAATAATAAACAAAAACTACTAATTACTAATGATAAAAAGGCACCTTCTACTGCGCAAAGTCAAAGGGGCATGCGCGACTCACTCACAGATGTCCACTAGAAAATAACTCAGCAGCAAGAAAACGCAAGTGACACGCAAAAAACAGTCAGGCCAAACAAAAAGAGACTGACTGAGAAGACGACAGGGGGAGAATCCGTCAATGAGCGAGTGCGCCAGTTAACAACAATTTAGTATTTTAATTTATGCAGTTTCTGTCTTCCTTCTGTACACCATTTTTATATATTTTGCTTTCGTTTTAGCCGTGCCATTCAATTGATTCTTTTTGTTGATGTTTTGTATTCGTTTTGTGTTTTCCATGTTGCTGGCTGCATTATAATCTTGAATAATCTTTAATTCTGTGGTTTAAAATCGTTCCATAATCGAAATTTACATTCAACAATTAAAAATAACCATGTGCATGTGCGTCTTCAAACTGGGTTCCGTTCGTTTTATTACAACTCATTTCCCTTCTTACAAACATTCAACGACCTTTAGGGACCGCTAGGTGTGCCGCGGGTGTTTTATACCTGTTTCCCCGGGCAGGTAAAACGGACCCATCCCCACACCTTACTCTCACTGATGTCCCGTCGATCGCTGTTCCGTAAAATCGGATCGGTTTACAGAAAATTACACAAAAGATAGCATTATTTTATGCTCTACTTTGGCGAATTTCAATTGCGATTTGCATAAAACTGTTTTTGTTTTCGAGTTATCAACAGCACGAAGAACAGAACAGAAGAAGTTCGGAGGCGCTATCAATGTTTACCTCTGGCGCATTTAATTGAGCATGTCTTATATTATATCTATTCGCCGCATATGTGTGTACGACCTGCTCTTTAACGATACAAGAAAAACAAGCAAACAATAAATTGCGCAATTTTCCATTTTATTTATTTTTACTTGAATCACCACCGACTTCTTGTATTTCCTTTTGAAATAGCTCTCGTTCTACAGAGGGTTTAAGTACATTCGTCTCATGCCCGATGGCTACGGAGCTAGATAAATTGATGACTTGACTTGAGTGCGTTTGTCGATACGACGAGTGCCGTCTGTCTGTCTGTTTGCCGGTTCGTCTATCTGTCCGTCCGTCCGTCCGTCCATCTGATTGTTTGTTTGTTTCTCGGGGAAGTCGAACTGCATGATTCTCTCTCACTTGTGCAGCTTGAGCAAATCGAGCGAAAAACATACGGAAAGACAGAAAGTCAACTCGAGTACGTGCAAATTTAGGCTTTTATAATTCAATTAAGAAGAATTTACTTTGGCACTTTTGACTCTCGGCGAATGCCAGTTTAATGTTAGGTCTCTCTATACCCTATTCTCCTATTCCACTCTATTACATTTGTGTTTCTAGTATGCACATGTCTATTTCTTGTGCTGTTTCTCGTTCGCAGGGTGGAGGGACAAACTTAATTTGATTTGAATCAAGTTGGATTGTTCCCCGTCTTGGATGCAATGTATAATGTGTGTTTTATGTCTTCGTTTGACCCGTAAATCTGACTCGATTATTGTTCTAACGTTGTTCTCACTATGAAATGATTTGATCTCTGCTATGTATTATGTTTTCGTTTCATTGGGATTATCTGTGCACATCTGGGCAAATATTATGCTGATTCCTGCAATCTGATTTCATATGACCGACCAAACGACTCGATATTATCGTAAAGGTGAATCATTATGTTGCCGTATTTGTGAGGAGGGTTGAGGTGGAGGTGGTGGTGACGGGGGCGGCGCGTCTTATGAAACGACCTTCACCACCATTATTGAAAATCAATGCTGGAATCAGAAAAGGTTCAACCACCCGAAGCGAGAGTGAGTGAGGCGGCGACGTCCAAGTACGAACCTGGGCCTCTAATCGAACGCCTACGACTCATTGCTGTGAAATAGTGTGGTAGTTAAGTAGGTTAAACTTGTGCTGTTTTTTTGTTTTTCGTGAATTCGTGTTCGTGGTGTCTGTTATTTTGCCGTGGTTGTTGTTGTTGTAATGTCTGTTCACAACCGAGTACTTCTGTTTGCCAGAAGGAGCTTCACATGCGACAGCGATGACATTTAGCCAACCATCGCTTGTGCGTGTGGCGGCTGTTCGCGAATGTTTCTGGTTTGTTTATAAATGTTTTTTCTTCTTCTGATATTCAATTCATGACTATTCCACTCGGTAGACAGACTCCAGCCGCTTGTTTACATTCCTCTGTCCCCTGTCGATAGTAATGGAATGGAATAACGCCATTACTCTTGCTTTTCAATTCAACTTAATTGGCGAAATTCCTTAAATGTTCATGTGAGACCACGGTGTTACTTACGGGGTTTTACAAATAAATACGATATGTATGGCACACACATGTTTGTTTGTTTGTTTGTATATAAATAAGTACAAATCGCGTGGGCGTTCATGTTATTGTTAATTTGTATTGTTTCGCTTGGTTATTTTTTAATAACGAAGTAATTGCTTGTTGGCGTTGCCATAGGCACCCGCTAAATGTTGTCAAGGGTCAGGAATTTATTTCTGCCCGAATACACATTCAGAAAGGAACGTGCAGGACCACATCCATAGAGTGTAGTATTTGTAAAAATACTTTGTTTCGTAGATCAATAGGATTGATTCTGATTCTCTACATGATCTTTAACTCGGTTTCGATTTCTAAAAAGAACAACATAGGGTGAAACACTATAAACACTGCCCCCTGTAAATTAAAAAATATTGAATAATTCTAATTTTTAAAGAAGATTGGACAAACAAACATTCACATCACTGTGTTTTAAAGAATAGTTCGCACTCAACTTCCAAAGTGAAATTCCAGAGGAGGAGGAGACCTCCGTCTCAGTGAGAGAGAAGTTTTCAACTTCTGCGCATTTCATCCACCGAAAATTCCAAGGGTCATCGCGGCGTATAGAGCAGAAATCCGCCCAGCGCCAGCGAGAGATAGATAGAGAGCCGACGCGTGCCATTTCTACGAGAACAGTTGGGACAGAACGGGCTATCAAGCCGAGTGTGAAATTATACTTGTTATTGAGCGATATTTCTGGTAAAATCAAATCATATTTAATCCGCAGAAAGTGCTATTACTAACTAATTGCCCTAATTGCGACATATTGTTGAGTGGCCAAATGTGTCTCATGGCAGAGATAACGAATTGGTTTAATCGTAATTTAATACTCATCGCGGAAAACCGAAAGATTCGTTGAAAATAGAGAAAAAGAGGTGCGGTCTGAAGGCGAGTCGGCGGGCTGATTTAGTTTCTGCCTTTATCACGAAGGGAACTCCAGAATTTTTTAACAACTCGAATAATAAATAAATAAATCGATGTGCGTGTTGTTGTTCGTTTAAAGCAAATCGCATATGAAAACTGTCCAAAATCGAATTACAAGCTCAGAGACAAACACCCACGCCCCTCTGCTAACAGGAGAAACCATGGCCCGCGACGCTTGTAGGACCCGAGCTCTGGGTCTAGAGCGAGAATAGTTCAAGAGTCCTTTCCATGGTTCGATAATGCTTTCATTATTGGTTTTTATTTATTATTAATCGGCATTCACAGATAAAATGCATACATGTATTGTATATTGGTTCCGCTCTCTTTTCCTTTTCTTCACTCTTTCTCTCCGTTTTATCTGTCACATTGAGGTTTAACCCTCTCTCTGTGTCTGCAGTCAATGCTCTCTCTCTGTTGCGTTCTCCCACTCCTGAAACATAACTAAAAAACAATAATAAAACCTATTTCATAATAGAGCCTATTCAAATACATCTCCTTTCGTAATTATTTGGTTCCTTCTTCGCCTTGTATCTGTTCAATAAGGGGCAGTAAAGTCGAGTATACAACTATTTTTTCTTCATTTAAAAATCAATTTGTATGATATTATTAATTAAAAAAATTTAATTTAATCGTTCTAGACGATGAAGGGAGAAAGTAAAGATTTTTTTTTAATATAACTTTCACCGTGTTTCATATATAGACAAGAGACTTCTGTGATCGTTGTTAATTATTCTTTTTAAACGAATCATTCAAATTTCACTGCTGTGATGGCCGGTGAAATATTATGAGTTGTTAATTATAGCAAATTACATATATCCCAATTCAACTTGGTTCTTCTGATGAGCCGTTGTAGTTATTATTTCAACGAATGCAGGTGTAAATATTAGAAATGTTAGACAACAAGTACTCAACTCTTATCCCGTGTATGACGGCCAGACTGATGTATATACTATATACAGATATCTGTGGGTTGGTGGACAGGAAAATCGATAAATAATTTATTGATACACGACGACTTGTTTGAGAAACTATGGTGTTAATATGGAATATATTTAGAAGTAGTACTTGTAACGAAGGATTTGATTTAAAAATCGTTTATATTGACAGAATTGTCACACACGTTATTTTTTTTTACTGCGAATAAAATAATTCGACCACTGCCGAAAGGATGACATGTGCTTCAATTGATTTTTCGCATTTAACTCTCAAGTTAATATATTTCTAATATTCTCCCCAGGTTGAAGCTGGCGATGTAATCCTGAAAGTAAATGGGACCGATGTACATCGATATACAACGAAAGAGGGTATGTTATTTTCAATTAATACATGGATCCATTTTTCTACATTCCTCTATATTCCAGTTTTGAAATGCCTACGCTTATCGGATGATCTGGTTACTCTAGAACTTAAGAGAGGTATTTTTTTGTTCTTAAACCAAAAAGAGCTATTCTAATTTATTTTCTGTTTTTTTAGATCCCAAACTTAAAGCACGTATTAAAGAGCAGTTGGCCAAAACCAAAAGTCCTCATTACGTTGAAATAGAATCTCAAAATATTTATGATTACAAAGGCCAAATATCTCCAACGCACTCGCAAACGGATTCACTGAATTCATCGTCGTCGTTGCGATACAAATCCCCGACTCACTTGCCGCGGCAATCGTCCGCCAACCACAGTCGCAGCTCGTCAGCTTCATCGGCAAAAATTCAAATAGTCGAGGGCAATACAGGAACGACAACTGGAACCACATCTACATCACCGTCAACATGTCGCCCATCGCGAATACCAACAGCTTTAAAGAATCCACAAAAGAATATTGTACAACATTCGCCGCAACATAAACGAGCCCGACCCTCTCAGATACCTACGAAAGCAGCGATCGCAGCGGCAGCAGCATCATCATCCCTGGGCGGAGGAGGAGGAGTTGCAGCGAACGGCAACACAACGAATTCCGGGCATTTGCAGCACTCCAATAGCTATAGTGGGGGCAACAATCGATTTCAACAACGTGGTGATCATAGTTCGTATAAGCAGCAACAGGACGAGGATCGCGATCCTGTATCTGCGCCGCCACAGCCTAAGAAAGCGCCACGTTTCGAGGCGTACATGATGACCGGTGATTTAATATTGAATCTCTCAAGGACACCGCAAAGTAGCAACCCAATTGCAGTACACGCCAAAAAGGTTTTTATCATTCTTTTGCATTAGTCTCTTTTATTTAACACTATCTGTAATTTGATCAATTTCGGTTTGTCTGCAGGTGGACAGTCTTCGTGATTCTCCAAATCGTGCCGCAGCTCGTGCTAATGGTGCGTTAGCTCCGCGTGCATCTGGTGAATCATCACCGACCTCATCTTCATCCGTTGAATCACCAACACATTCGGAAAGTTCCGATTCAGTGAATTTAATAAAGAAAAAAGATAAGACTTATAGCCGAAATCAGCAACCGCATCATCATCAACATCAGCAGCAGCAGCAACAACAAAATAGTATTAACAATTCACTTAGCAATAATAGCAGCGATAGACAATGTAGAAAAGATTCCTTAACAAACGATACCCTCTTACTCTGCGAAGAATTGGATAGAGACGAGGAAGATATCGATGAGGAAGACTTAACTAACGACGACGACAATTTTGTTGAAAACAACTATAGAGACAATAATAGGCAACAACAATTGTACCAACAACAACAGCAACGCTATCGGCAACACCAGAAACAAAGATCGTATGAACGCTACGAAGAGGAGAACGAGGAGGATCAAACCAATTACGATATCACAAATATCGAAACGTACAATAGCGTTGGTGGTGGTCATTACGTGGATGCCAACAGCGGCGGCGGCGGCGGTGGTGGTGGAGATTGTGAGCAACAGCGTTTGGTGATGAATGATGACGACGATGTAAATTATGAAAACGACGAGGATGAAGAATTAAGTGCCTGCGTTTCAATGTCCTCAAATTCATTGGCATCCTCCGCTTCGGCTAAGCAAAGACTTCGAGATATAAAGCAAAAACAAAAACAGCCCAAACAAAAGCAAGCAACTTCGGCAAGAGTTGGTGGCAGTGTAAGTGTGAGTGTTAGCGGTACTGCCGGGGGTGTTGGTGTTAGTGATACGATACCAACATCCGATTTAGTCGATTGCGCACACGAAACACATCGTACTTCCACAGAACATCAACACCCACACTACTATCATCATCATCATCATCACCATCACTCGTCGTCATCGTCTTCGGGAACGGTGAAAAGCGACGGCGGTAATAATACGTCACAGGACGAAACGTCTTTCTCGGTACCAACTTCTCCAATATCGCTGTCGACCCCGCTGCTAGACAAACAGACGGCCAATTCAGTGCCGACCAGCCCGGAGCCTTCCAACGTGGTCGGTGGCAGTGGAGGCGGCTGCAAGCGGGAACGCTGCTATTGGCTGCTCTGACTCCGTTGTGCGTCGTCATAACGGTGTTGTCCGGAAGTGCGACTCGGCTGGTTTCCGAACTAGCAAGTCTGAGGATCACTTGCAGCAAGTACAGCGCGAAGGCATTGCAGCAGTTATACCGATCGACATCGACGAAGATGTCAATAGTTCACTCAATACACTCCTAGACACAAGGCAGGATTCGGAGGACTCACAGGTGAGCTATGCCGTTTCAATTTGTATGTGTAGACAGATACCTTTGCAACTGAAAACAGGTCTATTGGAGTAATCGTAAAAAAATGGAAATAATTTAAAGGGAATTATCTTCTGTACGAATAATAATGAAGGATACATTCTTGTATATCGCTGTTGTTTACGATAAAATTCGGTTTTTTGAATGAGTGTATTATATTGTTATGTATTTTTAACCATATGTTTTTCATGAAAATATCTATAGATAGAGGTTATTTTATTTACGTTGACTCATGTTATGAAGTATTATTATTTCTTATTTATTGTATACAGAATGATTTCAAGATCGTAAACATTTTCTATTCTTCTCTTCGTGGTTATGTGTGTTTGAATGCGTTCGAATGCAATTGTTTGAGTTCTTGTTGATTCTTGATGTTTCCCTTTATTTGTTTCATATTTATCTATATCTGTTTTTTTAGCCTACACAAATTAAGAAACCTGAATGTTCCCCAGGTGTTCTCAGCCATAGAAATTGTTTTAATAAGCGGAGGAAACATGTAAGAATATTAATGCCACGTGTTATTTCGGGACAACAAACACTCACGCATACAATGCACAAAATTGACAAAACTACAAGCTATACTTCTACTGCTACTGCTACTGCATCAGCAATGTTTAAAAAGGTTCAAACATGGTTATAGGTTCTAGATGTGAGAGTGTTTCAAACAGAGTATTAGACAAAAGAAGCTGCCAAATGTTTTGTTTTGCTTCATTCATACTTCCGTCCCTTTTAATTTAATTGTTTGATATTCGTTATATATTCAAATAGTCATAAAAGTATGTAATCGTATTGTTGCAATTGTTTAATATTTTAATTTTTCACTAATTTCGCTTCCCATCTAGTCGAAATATGTGTCCAATGCCAAGATTTCCTGCAATAATTTGTACATACTCATGTTATAATTAGTCCTTAGTCCTACAATAGTGTAGTGCATCAGGTATCAGCGTAATAAGACAAAGTGATATTTATGAATTTAAATATCCCTCGATTTCGAACTTATTTGTTGCAGTATATAATCTTCCAATAGTTAATTAGCGAATAAAATATGATGCTCTGCATCACTTTGTCTTACTTAGTATTTCAATGCATTGTTTAATAGAAAATTTATGATTCTTTTTTTTCATTTTGTCAAAACAACTATTTTAGGCATCGAATCGGGATCGTATAGTTTGGACATATAACGCTCCACTTCCACCTCATCAGCTATATCAGCAGCAGCAGCAATCACAACAGAACTGTTACTATGGAACGACTTCTCCGAATTCCCGCTCCAGTTCAATAAGTTCATCCCCTCACCACACAGACAGCCCCGCATCACCCACATCAGTGTCAAGCTCAGTCATGTCATCCTCGGGCTCCAAGGGTGCGCTCGGAATCACCTCCGCTGGTGTACCGGTCGGAGCATCGTCGAACGGAGTGTATCAGCATCAAACGCATTCGAATCAAGCGAACACAATGGGTTTGTTGCAATGTCCTCTTAATGGTGGTGGTGGTGGTACTGGTTACGGCGACCAGAGTGTCTCCGAAGCTATTTCAAATATATCAAGTCCCGACTATCAGGACGATGACAATTTACTGAGTTCTCGTGATCTTGTAGGAATGGTACTTAGTGATCCTAGTGATTCGGATTCCACCATACTAGTTTCTGATGCTGTTCAAAGGAAGAAATCGCAGCAGCCAAAGCAAAATGAACACAAACTGGTGATACAAGTGCGCGGTATCGATAGCAGTAACTCGCCACGATCTGCCTACTCGGAGTTGAAGGATTCGGAGGATGAGCTGGCCACTCTCACCGAAGAACCACCGACAAACACAACGACGACAACTAGTTCCATGACTGTGATTGCAGCGGTCGCTGCTTCCGGAAGTAGTAACAACGGTGGCAATACCGATGCTGCGCGTGAAGGAGGAGGCCGTGAATCATCGCCACCTGTGTCGGACGATGGTAGCGATGTGGAGTCATTGCATTCTTATCACTATTCGCCAAAGGCTGTCGACATGCCTTCGGCAATAAGGCTAGCCAAAAGACTGTATTCCCTGGATGGTTTCAAAAAGAGCGACGTTTCGAGACATCTAAGCAAGAAGTATAAACTACATGTTTGCCAAGCTAATTGATCTAAGACACGTATTTGTCCTCTTATTTCAGTAACGACTTCAGCCGCGCTGTAGCCGATGAATACTTAAAATATTTCTCCTTCGACAAGAAGACGTTAGACCAATCGTTGCGGGAATTTTTGCAACAATTTGCACTGTCGGGTGAGACACAGGAGCGTGAAAGAGTGTTGGTGCATTTTTCAAAACGTTTTTTGGATTGTAATCCGGGTTCATTTAATTCACAAGGTATGTTAGCATATTACTAAATATCAATAAGAGTACATGTGATGCAATAATATAATTTTAACAATTCCTATAGATGCTGTTCATACTCTGACTTGCGCCATAATGTTGCTGAATACGGATCTACATGGTCAAAATATTGGTCGTAAAATGTCGTGTGCAGAATTCGTAGACAATTTGGCTGAATTGAATGATGGTGAAAATTTCCCAAAAGATGTCTTAAAATATTTGTATCAAGCGATCAAGTCACAGCCACTGGAATGGGCTCTGTAAGTAGATATCTATGCTGTATCACTGAACGATCTATATTGAGGTTTATTGTTAATGTGTGTAGTGATGAAGAGACCGCTGATTTGCAAAAGCAACGTAATGACATCAGTATCGCTGGCGGACAAGTGGGGCAAAATCCATTCCTGGACATTCCTGAATCGTCGGCAGCGGTGGAATATAAAAAAGGATACGTTATGCGAAAATCCTGCTATGAAGCGAATTACAAAAAAAGTACGATTTTAAAATAACTTAGCATGGGTACAATCGAATTAAACTAATAACACAATTTCCAGCTCCTTTTGGCAAACGTTCATGGAAAATGTTTTATTGTACCCTCAGGGATTTGGTTTTGTTTTTGCACAAGGATGAGCATGGTTTTCGCAAAAGTCAAGTGAGTGAAGCAAACGAAATATGTCTAAGATATAAATGTTGACACTATCTTCCTTCATTTTTTTAAGATGTCGGACAATCTGCACAATGCAATTCGCATACATCATGCACTTGCAACAAAAGCCACTGACTATACGAAGAAACAACACGTCTTTCGTCTTCAGACAGCCGATCAAGCAGAGTATTTGTTTCAGACTAGTGATTCCAAAGAGCTGCAATCTTGGGTTGAGACTATAAACTTTGTGTGCGCAGCATATTCGGCGCCACCACTGGAAGGTGGTGTCGGCAGTCAAAAGCGCTTCCAACGGCCTCTTCTCCCGAGCACACACACAAAGCTCCTGATGGTAAACTGTGATAAAAATTTTGTTTTTGTTTCTATAAGTAAAAGTGTTTTGTTTTTTGTATTTTGCAGAAAGAGCAGTTGGATTCGCATGAGCAACAAGTCGCACAGTTGGAAAATACCTTGTCTGAACATAAGAAAGGTCCCATTCCCAGCAAAGGACTTCCATTGCAAAATTATAAGGAAAAGGAGAGTTATTTACAATATGAGGTAAATATTTTAAAAAGATAAGCATTGACAAATTCTCATACATAAATGTTGCTTGCAGTTACGTCGCTACAAATCTTATGTGTCAATTTTGAATGCAAAACTTCTTGCTGATCAACAAATGGAATTACAAATGGTAGCCGACGAGGAGGCGGACACATTTGCCTTAGGAGGTGGTGTAGGCCTCGCATCCACAAATGCAGCTCAAAGGACTGCTCATGTAATTGTCTCCGCGGCCGCCACCAGTCAAACACAATCGAACAGTATTAGTGGACAACAACAGCAACAGCAACAACAACCGGCTAACAGGTACAGTTATCGTGCTGCCATATATCGTTCTGATGCTGCAGCCGCACAGCAACATCAACAAGATCTTGGCTGACGTGTAATGGGAGTTTTCTCAGCTTGTGTGGTATAAGGAATCGTTTCTGTTCAGACCTATTTTCTTTAATTTATACATACATACATATGTATATGCTTTGCTGCTTGTTTTGTGTTGTACTTTGGTTGTCCGATTGTTTTCTTCATTCATTTGTTGTATGATCAATATTTACCCGAATTGAACATGAATATGTTGGACTAAAGACATACTTCTTAGCAGAGGACACCTCACGTTTCCTTGAGAAGAAGTTTTCGCTTTAAATTTATTGGAAATATTTCCTCTTCATTGAGAAATTGTTTCCTTTAGCTTGTCAATCTGTTTTATTTTTTTAACATTCCTTTCTCGTTTTATATAATTGCAATTTTTCTCGCTTTAATTGTTAGTTATTTAACGATTAATCACACTCATACATACTATCTTATATTAATATTTCAAACGTCTTCTGAAACTTTGTTACAATTGTATATATTTTAGAAAGCTACTTCTAAACAAATTTTAAGAATCGTTGAACGATTCTGAGTTATATATGCTATTCTTATTCTTAATACTAAGCTTAGTTGGTGTTGGTCGTAATTTTGTAAAAATCCTATATTAGTTATATTTTGAAGTACTACTTTGTAAATGTGAACCAATACAATACTACAATAACTTGGCCCCCAATAGTAATGGAACTCTTTGGTTGTATTGTTGCCAATTGTTTTGTCAAGCAATGTTTAGTTAAATAATAATAATAGCGTTGCGTTTCACTCAAGTAAAATGAAAACGACAGCAATATGTACAAGAGAGTTTTATTAAATTAATTAATGATTAATTTGTATATACAATCAAAAAAAAGCTCAATACTTATTTATATTTTTGCAAGTATTCTTAACATAGGTAACTAAGTTATCGCGATCGCAATAAGTATCTTCGAATTATATTTATAACCGCTTCTATTATTATCAGTTAAGTGAAAAATACTTCTCTTTCTAAAATGTACTTCTTTCAGTGTACATATATTACTTACGATTTACTGAGAAACAAATAACAACCATGGGTGTGTGTTATAATTTCATATACATATAGTTTTTGCTTTACATAGGCGTTAAAAGGGATATATTTCCATGAATAAAACTTCCGAAATCATATATATTCGATATATTTATTCCCACTTCATGAAAATAAAACTACAATTCGTAAATTTTAGCTCCCTCACATTTATATATTAATATGCGAACTGTTAAAACATCAGTTAAAAATTAATATAAAACCCTCAAAACTCGAAAACTCTTTAGAATATTACTTTAGAGTACAGACAATGAAGTGAAGAATTGATATGTTGTTTTAGGGAGTTTTAAATATGGATGAAACATGACGCAGTAGTTATATATAATACGTATTATATAGGAACACACACACACAAGTGTCTGTACTACGGATTTAGGATTATAAGGCATACATTAACTTAAAGAAGAAAACAAATGAAGTTAATCAATTTTAAGCATATGCGTTTTTGAAAGTTATGTATTGTGCAATGCATTCAAATATGTATTAAAAAGAATTACGAAGATACTGAAATAACAGAAAACTTAACAAATAAAATATTCAATGGCGTTTTATTATCACATCGTTATTCTCTTTTTTCTGTCTTAAATGAAAGACAAAAAAAAATGTTTTCGTTGAAATTAACATATTCTCTGTTTAATTTCTTTTAAATGTTCATAGTTTTAAATTTCATTTAATACCAATAAGCTCAATCATTTCAACAAATAAACCATGATATATGTACATAAATTTCGAAGTGTTTGCTAACCACATCTAATCACACCCTTCCTGAGTATTAACCATCGAGTATTTACAACCAAACATTCGATAAACGCTATGTTGAATGTTGATTGAATTGCGAGCAAATCATACTTCCATTGGTATTCTATTGAAAGAATATGAACAAGCAAAACAAAGAATTTTCCACTCTTCCATTTTCGAATTGCAGATGGTTTTGCGGATGTTTTAGCAGTTGGTGTTTGCTCTAAAAACACACAATTTTAGCACACAAAATTATCCCACTGAAGGTAATCAAAGTACTAATAAATAAACGGAAAAGTTGTCCCTAATGTTTCAGTTTTAATTACGTTTTATTTTGGATGATACTTGCCACCTTATTTCTAACGTTATTTTATTATTTATGGATTATATGCTATCTTGGTTCGACCAGTTTTGGATTTCTTAGCTTGCTTTTAATTAGGTATTCGTTTGAAATTTATATTTAAATTTATTTGGAACAAATTGTTTAGAATTTTTTTATAATATTGCATAAAACTAACACATGTATTTATTTTTGCAGAAAAAAAGAAAAGAAATGATGGAAAATCCTATACCGAATTCATGCTTTAGTCTTCGCTTCAGTATTGAATAAATATTCTGGTAAGATATTTCTATTGTATGTTCAACCAAAAAAGAAAAAATGATAAAATTTATATTTCATTACAGTATTTCGTTTTGTGTAAAGAAATATGTTGCTGCCAACATGGACATCGGTTTGTTGATCCCCAAACGTCTGTAAATTTACACATCGAGATTCTATTACTTACGATTTATGTTAATACATTATACTTGAAACATACCCATATTATCATTTTAAATGATATAAATATGTCAACAGAACATTCTCTATTATAATTTGCTATTAATTCATAATGTGTGAAGTCTTTGAAGAGAAGTCGATTAAACTACTGTGAAGTTGTATTCAATGAGCCTTAGTTTTTGTGCTTTTGCAAAATTGTAATCTTAGATTTTACATAAAATGTTATCTGTAGTAAAGAACGAATTTTCTATTCCGTAATTCCTATTCGTGAATTAACGATTGAAATATTATTATTTAACTCAATTTGTTGTTTGTTCTTTTAATTTATTGATTCATTGTATTCTTGAGTTATGATCTAACAAAATATTGAACATTCGTTTAAAGGAATTTGTGTTAATTTAAACAATCATAAATTTGGTGAAGGCCATTCACTCGTAAAATGCCGACATGAACTTAACAACAAATAAAACGTGACATCTCTACTTATTACGTTAGTGTTTCCGTAGCATAAGCCAAATTAATTAAGGATTAACAATATTAATCATTGTTGTATTAAATACACTTAAAATAGCATTTGTAATAAATTATTATATATTGAATGTTATATAATGAACAAGAAATAAAATCTTCCAAAATATATATTTGTCTTTTGTTGAACTTTTTGTTTTAAATGATGATGATGATAACAGTTTTATGCAAATGTGAATGATGTATCGGTTTCCATAAGCAGCTCCTCTAAGCGTAATGATATGCGCCGCCGCTTTATATCCACTTGAACAATGGAAGTAGTCACTCGATCACCTATGTTCAGGACAATGTTGTTCATTTTACTGGTATGTATTAGGCCATCGCACTCAACACCAATATCAACAAAAGCACCAAAGTGAGTAATGTTAGTCACAGCTCCTATAGAATAATAAATTAATTCTATCGTTACTACTGTTTTCCATATATATGTTACACATTGTTTCTACTTACCAGTTACTACATCGCCTTCAGAAAGGTCTGTCAGTCGGGTAATACCTTGTTTAAACAGCGGACGTTTGTCAAAATCTGAACGATAATCCTGGAAGAGTTCTCGTTGCAATGCTATTACGACAATATCCAACTGAGAATCGGATATATTAATTAGTTTATTAGTTATTACTTTTTTAAAAATTAACTTACTCGTTCTTTAGGCACTTTGAAGTCCGAAGCCAATTCGCATAGGTCTGAACGATTAACGTATTCCTTGATTTTGGCGATAAAATCTGGTTTGCCAATATCCTCTAAATGCAGTTTACATTTGGAAATAATTCTGTTAGAATTGTTTGGTATTGAAAAATCAATTGAAAATAGATTTTTTTATGTATACAAACTTTTTTGCAATCATATAACTTTCCGGATGTACCCATGTGCAATCCAACAGATTTTCCACTTCTCCACCAACACTTCGTGGCTCAATTCGTATAAATCTACAAGAGATATGTGATATTATATTATCAATAAGCAAAACTGCTTTAGTAAATCGTACCCAGCGCATTGGACAAATGTTTTTTCGCCAATGGACTTAACTTTCAAAAGATCTTTCCTCGTTCGAAAGGGACCATTTTCCAAGCGGTGTTGAATTACTTTCTCTGCTTTCTTTTCTGTTAACCCCGCAATGTGTCTAGGAGTATACAAGGTTATGATGATTTCCATCCTAAATGGGTTTTTGTTAGTTCCTTACTTTAACACAGACAAGCTTGCAGTGTTGATATCAACTCCGACAAAACTAACACACTCAGATACAACTTCATTTAGTGACTCCGATAGAGTTTTTTCATTAATATCGTGTTGATACATGCCAACCCCAATGTGACGTGGTTCAATCTTTACATATTCGCTGAGTGGATCATTCAAGCGACGAGCAATAGAAACTGAAATATGGAAAAGTTTTTTATTACTCTTCACTTCAATAAAGGTAGAAATGGAAACCTACCTGCACTGATTTCATTCATATCCATATGGGGGAATTCCTTCTTAGCTACCTCACTGCATGAGTATACAGAAGCACCTTGCTCCGAGACGATACTATAACGTACCGATCGAGAATCAAGTATTCCTAGCTCAAACAATTTCGACAGCCAAAATTCTGTTTCTCTGCAAGCGGTACCGTTGCCCAAAGCGATTATCTTACAACTGTTATTAGAATTTTAAAAACAAATTACTGATATGATTCTATTTAAGATTCAAAATCGAACTTACGAATGCCTCGCTAACATCTTTGCTAATTTTTCGCCACATTCTTCGGGGTCTGTTTTACGGGTGTGTGGATATATAACTCCAGTTTCCAGAACATCGGCTACTTCTGATATTACAGCCAATTTACAGCCGTTTGTGAAGCCGGGATCAATTCCTAAAATACGCTCGCCCTTCAAAGGAGACATCAGTAGTAATTGCTTTAAATTCTTTGCGAAGACGTCAATTGAAGCCTTCTTCGCAGCGTCATTTAAGTCCGAGCGAATTTGACGAGAGAGCAAGGGTTGTACTAAGAGTTAAATTACGGAAAATACAGTATATTAAAGTGTTCTACAATTACAAATCAAATGAATACGAGTCTCACATTTTTTTGAGTAACATTCTTCGAATGCCTTTTCAAATACGGTTGATCGAAGTTCATAGGAAATGCCCTGGCTCAAGAATATTTCTCTGATATACCGTTTAATATCATTTTTAAGATAATCCGATATAATCACTTTTATCTTAAGAAATTTGCAATTTTCACCACGGTTAATGGCTAAAATCTGATGGGGCTTCAGATTGCGGACATCATTTTGGAAATCAAAATAGAGTTCAAACTTGGAATTATCATTTCGGTTATTGTGATGACCTCCAGTTGAAGATGAAGGTTTTTTATCCTTCGCCGATGCTGCTGAAGACTCCTTCACCTTGGTGCTCTTAAGATATATGCGATGTACCTTTTGCCTAAATTCAAGATAACTGGAGTCAGAAATTTACTTTAGAGTACTGAGTTATTTCAAGCTTACAGTCTTCTTAGTTCTTCCAAAACTCCTGTATGTTTACTAAATGTATGGGATAATATATTACATATTCCAGTCATCACCTTTTCCGTCGTGTCCAATTCAGGATTTTTCCTGTTCACAATACTTTCGAGGCGGACTTTTGGCGCCTCTCCATTTAATATGCGTTCGGCATATACGTCTAATCCTAGAGCTTTGGCTCGATCTGCCAAAGAACCTTTACTTGCCGGCTTATAAGGGGCATACTGCAGAATAATAAAAACAATTATGAATTGGTATCTGCTCGTTAAATCAATGGGTGAATGGTTTACCAAAAACTCTAGTTCTTCCGTGGTCTTAGCACATAACATCTCGTTGCGGATATCGTCATTGATAACATTTTCCTTTTCCAGATTTGTCACGATAGTTTCTGCTTTCTTCCTTAAATTCACAATTTCAGTGTATGTATTTTTAATGTCACGTAATTTTTCCGGTGTAATATGGTCAATTAAATCTCGACGATAGCGGCAAATGAAGGGAATTGTGTTCTCATTTTCGAACAAGTTTACTATATTCCTGGCCGCGTTGTTGTCGATGTTTTGTGTCTCGGCTAAGAGTTCATAAACATTCCAAACTTTACGACGAGCTGAAATAACAATATTAATTATGATAAAAGATATAACATTTATCATGTGAAATCGAACCCCAAAAAGAGCTCCTTCCAGTTGAAGGAGGCAAGGATTCATTGGCAGTGCTCTCGTTGTTGTTGTGGCTTCGACTGGACAAACATTGTCCGTCCGTGGTATCGAGAACCGTGTCCTCCGAAGAATTTGGTGGAATATTTTCGGTGCTTTCAGTGGCAGTGACCGAAGACGCATTCTTATCCTTTGTCGGCCAACGTCGTCGCTTTCTGTTGGCAATAAATATAATTTTTAGAAATACAAAATTCGAAAACACACTTTATATTTACGGATTATTTGCAAGTCCAGCTGCCTGTGATGCAGCTTTGTCATATTGAGCGTTGGAAGCTGTGCGAGATTTCTTCGTTACAGTTTCCTCCACTTCGTCCGAGTCCGAAAGTTCAATAACTGGTAATTTTGTTGCCGCTCGTCGTTTTGGCCTAGTATTCGCCGACATTTTTGATTATTTTAATTAGTCTAGTCTACTTAAAACATCGATTTTTGCTTAAAACCAAAAAATATTAACGTCTTTCTTTGTGAACAGCTGGAAATTGAAGCATTGGCGGTTGTGTTTAATTCGCGGGAAATGTATTCGGGTAATTGGTATTGGATCTTCGGGTATCAAATATACATATTATCTGCTGTTATTTTTATGGATCAAATGCTGAGTTTTAAATTATATTAATATTAATTGAAACCCCTTTGTCCTTTGGATTTATCTTCGGAGGAAGCTCGGTAATTTTGAGTGTTCTGCGGTATTTGTACAAATCAACATTTATTCGACGAAAGAAGTTTATTCTTAGAACAGCTGTGAATAGAATGCCATACATGCAACCCTGGGAAAAACAACCTCGGCTGGAGTACATACAGCGCTTAAGAAGCGTTGCGTTGTGAACGTTGTCGACAGTGACGAGTCGCCGAACACGAAGAGCTCTTTGATACGTGAATATTAGAAACTATGTTATTTAAAAATTTCGATATTTTTAGGATATCAAATTTATTTTCCAGTTTCAAATAATGCGTTACTAAACAATTCCTGAAACATTTCAAAAGTTTAAAATTTATCAACAATTGTAAGCGGTGGAATATCATTAAAAAATACTTTCGACGATTGAGCTTCATTTATTTGTTGGAACGTAATCAACTCGTCATGAAGAAGATATTCCCTCAAAACGCTCAAATTATGTGAAAAGTTGACAAATTGTGTCTATCCTTAATTCCCGTAACGTTACGGTATTCATTACTTTATATTTTTTATACTTATTGAACTTTGGTTAATAAATGTATATTCCAAACACAATGCATTAAGTACTTGAAAGCCATGCAGGCATTATCCTAAATCGATATCAGATTTTGCATTCGATTGAATTCAAAAGCCTGTTCTCAATTTCAATCGAATTTAAAATGATTACGAACGCACTTCGGAAGCCAAACTGAGGAACGAAATTTTATTTTAAAATGAGCAATACCTTTCGGAACTAATGAAGAAATTTACTAAAAGAAAATTCACCAAGGATAAATAAAAATGTAATCGATTTTCCTCATGCATGATAAAAAGTTTGAAACTGAGTCAAAAAGTTGACTTCAGCAAATCATTTAAGAATACATTATTTTTTATTTCAGAAATCTCAAATGGTCTCAGATATTTAGACACCATGAAGTATATTTTTACATCGGGAACTAATTTAAAATGACAAACTATCGTAGTAACATTAAATAACAAAGTCAACCAGTGTGACATTAGTAAGGAAAACAATTCGAACAATTATGTGACATGGACTAAACGTCCATACGATGGAGTTTATTACTATTATATAAACTCTACATGTAATATGAGCTATTTCCGTATGTTGTCCCATATTGCAATGAAATGAGTCCTCTTGGATATTTGTATGTGTTTCTTATCAGTACTCGATACATGCGGGTTTTTTTTGCGATACTGTTCCGGATTCAGCTTTCGTAGAGCACAAATGTGAGCATACATCGCCGGGTGGAAGAATGAGTAACCAACCATCTTGGGTAACAACAGAGGCTTCTTGAAAAGCGCTTGATACCTCCGTGATCACCTCAGTGCTTCGCGACTTCTGTTTCAGACGAGACTATATTTTTCTTTCACTAGAAACCGCCAGACCACGCCAAACAGCGACAGCGATAGCTTCAACTCCGGCTTAAGAGAGCTAGCTTTCGGCGCAGAAAAGTTGTCTTCGCTATGCTCGGCTTAGTATGAACTTCACGCTTGCTCCGTGCGTGGACAGGGTCCGTGGTTCGCTCTCTTCGACTTTTGCTCCGATTCACTACGCTACTAGCGGTCAGCGAGATCAGTCTCAGTTCGAGTTGGGAATATTTCGAAAGCGTGAGTAAAACATGTAGTACATACAGGCGTTGGTGTGGAGTGAAAATTATCGAGTGCCGAAGCAGTTGACCTGGTTCGCAATGGATCATTTCGCTCCCTAAAGAACATACAAAAACAAACATAATCTTCATTTCGCAAAGTGAAATTTGACGTAATACCAAATACGGCAATGTGAGTGTTTAAACAATTTTTTGGCGACGAAAAACTCGTGAAATCATCGAAAATACGTTAATATTTATGAAAAGAAAGTCAAAGACACAGATGCATTTGAAAGTTCATCGAATTGTGGTTTGTATGAACTCCAAATGAAAGTCGATGAATGCAATCCAAAAATAAGTGCAATAAAGGCTTCTTGAGTGGAGCCGGAACTGTTCCCATTAATGTCGAAGACGAGTTCTGAAGGAGACTCGGAAATAAACCAGTTATTGAACGGTTGAATGAGTGTGGTTTAGCTCTTGTCTGTGGTGCAAATAACTAGTTTAGTTGTTTCGGTCAACTTTCTTTCTTCTTGTGAACCAGTCGTGACTCACACCTTTTAAACCAGAATACATTTGTATATACTTATTTGTATATATTAAGAGGACTGTTCAGAATTCAACCACCGAATGTCGTTTTTAGTTTACATTAGTTGAGTTGCAACCAAGCGACTTCCAGGCTTTACTGACAGCTATTCCAGACATCCCTTTCACTTTCAATTGTAGTATTATTTAAACGTAAAAACATAACAATGTACATTTGCATTAAAAAACGGCTATGAAAACAGAAGACCAATATCTTCAATCAAGAGTTGTTTTTAAAAGTCAACGAAACGTTCGCCACATAACAAGCAGCTAAATTAAAACAGTGTATACTACCATAAAATTCTTGGTTCCAAACTTCCGGAGTCACCGTTCTTGAGATTTCATAATAATAATTCAATAGCGTACAAACATGTATGTGTCGTCGACTAATTTCACTTTTGTTGCCCAAAGCTGAGGGAGCAGCCATTCGAGTCTGAGAGTCCATGCTTTGAATTTGAATATAATCGCGTTTAGAGAGAGTGTACTGGTTTTCCACAGGCCATATCGATTGCATTTCAAGGTATACCAGCCGTAATTAATTTTTTTTATAAATGGACTTTATTATATGATCTGGTGTTAAGTCCAATGACTGATTAATGTTCGATTAATCCCTTAAAACATTGTACCCAAGGAGGCGTTTTGACGACGATATCGTAATTGTGCGATTCCATGATTAATTTTACGATTTTGCAATTTTACTCCAAAGACAAAAAAAACAAAATAATATTTCATAGACCCAGTAATATATTGTAATACATACATTAGAATACAATGGCGCAAGGTTTCAGTCTGGGATCCGGGGGATCTTTTCTCACGTTAATGGTAAACAATAGCAAGTAGTTTGGCAAGCTGCCGCTGCTCCCTAAAACAGTTAGGCAACATCGTTAACTACAAGCCATCCAGTTCAACACCCTCTTTTTGAGGAAAATAAAAGCAACTGGAGTTGCTGGATAAGAGTTGGTCGAGAGAAACATCTTTCTCAAACGAATAACTATTATATAATGAACGATGGCAATCGGATTGAAAAACCAAAAACTAAACTAATATATATACATATTAATTTCAACTGAATAATTATATATTCTATAACAATTATTACTCATTTTAGGTTCATGCAAGTTCATGTTTCACATCGAAAGTTTTTGAAAATGAGTTTCACCATCACAGCACCGAGTGGCTTCCCACTGAGATGCTCGTACCGTTTTATCTGCTCTTACCTATTAATTTGTATGTTTGTATTACAACTTCCACACTGCAATGGTCATGGAAGACTGATTGAGCCACCGAGCCGGGCATCAGCTTGGCGCTACGGGTTTCAGACCCCGCCCGATTACAACGACCATGAATTGTATTGCGGTGGATTCACACGCCAGTGGAAGCAAAACGATGGGAAGTGCGGCGAGTGTGGAGATGCGTGGAATCTGCCAGTGCCCCGACCCCATGAGCACGGCGGCCAGTGGGGCCAGGGCGTCATTGTGCGAAGATACGCCCCAGGAGCTGAGTTCTCAATACGAGTCGAACTTACCGCCAGTCATATGGGGTACACATCTCATGCATCCCATGCTTGGGCGGATCGCTATAAAATCTTCTCTCTTTTTAGGTATTTCGAGTTCAGACTGTGTCCTGAACCAGATGGTGATCAAGAATGTCTTGATCGGCATTTATTGAAGTTGCTTGGAGGATCTCCGTCACTGCCAGAGCCAAGTGACTTAGAAACCAGATTTTACCCGAGAAATGGGAGTCGTATTTATGAAATAAAAGCCCAATTGCCAGGCAAGTTTGAGTAAAGTTCTGTGTCAAAATGATACCACGATAACTATTCATATTCATTTTAGATATCCAATGTTCGCAATGCCTTCTGCAATGGCGGTATATAGCCGGGAACAATTGGGGAATATGTCCAGACGGCAACGGCGCTGTTGGCTGCGGACCTCAAGAGGAATTCCGTGCATGCTCTGACATTTCGATAGGGGAAGGTGGCCGAGTTCCTATGCGCCCCATACGACCCACATTCAAGCCTACTATGGGCAAAAAACCGCATCCGACCAACACGAAAACGACACAATCGGACCAAGTGCCCGACAACACCTCCAGTCACTGGGTCCCAGTACTCTTCAGTATTTTGCTGGTTGTTCTTATCTGTATTTTGTTGGCTTGGTATCTCAATCGTCACCATGGTGAAAAACTCAAATTGTGGATGGAGTCAACGCTGAATCGGGTTTGTTGGAAAAGTGTCAAGGAATCGTCTGCGCACGGTGGTATTAAGTCCGGTATCACGATGCCGGCTCCAGTTTTGGATTGTCAACCTGAAAAAAATAGTGACAACGCCCCACCTGTACCGCCACCGAGAACCAAACGGCTATCGCGTGTGAAGGAAATGACTCCCGACGAATCGAGCGTCGCTTGATCCATGCATGAAACTATAAGTTTACGTGTACGAGATAAAGATTGCATTATTTGTTAAGTTATTTAATATTTATTGTTAATTGAACGAAGCGTGTTACTATAATCATAGTTTTCATATAGTGTATTATAACAATTTCCATTAAAACTAGCATTTAAAAAAGTTCGTTAAATATATTTCTTTTTGTATAAAATGTCTGTAAATTTGTGAAATAATTCTTGATTATATTATCTGCGACATAGGGTTACAGATTGTTGTACAGATCATTCATAACAGTTTGTTTCAGATTGATCAGCTCTGTAGTTTTACAGTTTGAGAACAACAGAAAAATAAACTTTTTGTTTTATGGTTTTACATGAAAATTATCAAATTTTGAAAATTTCTATGAAAATTTACCTTTTTTTGTGAAAATTTCAATTTTTGAATTTTTTATGAAAATGAATATCAAATTTTGTATTTTCTATGAAAATTATCAATTTTTGAATTTGCTATGAATATTTAAATTTTTGAATTTTCTATGAATATTTAAATTTTTGAATTTTCTATGAAAATTTAAAATTATGAATTTTCTATGAAAATTTGAATTTTCTATGATAATTCAATTTTTGATTTTTTTATGAATAGTATCAATATTTGAAGATTCTATGAAAATGATCAATTTTTGAATTTTCCGTGAAATGGTTAATTTTTGAATTTTCTACGAAAATTATAAAATTATAAAATGAATATCAAATTTTGTATTTTCTATGAAATGATCAATTTTAAAATTTTCTATGAAAATCTCAGTTTTTGAATTTTCTATAAAAATCTCAGTTTTAGAATTTTCTATGAAAATGATCAAATTTTCAATTTTTTATGAGGAATATGAATTTGAATATATTTGATTTACTCGCATAGAAAACTGTGTTCATTCAAACTTCCGTACTTTCACACGCTGTCGCACACCACTGTTTAAAAGTAAAAACGCTGTTTCTCGCACTGTTGCTCACAGCGTCTTTTTCTACCCGAACAGTTTTTGTAGTGAGTGTGATGATATTTATTTTAAATAAATAGTATATTTTTTTATATATAAAAAATAGTTGCATGAATTAAAAAGGTAATTCTTTCATCACATGCGTTCATTATCATTAACAGTAAATAAACATAATAGGAACAAGTTTCATTAATCGAATTTGCAAAATATTTTAATAAACATGTAATAATATAACAACGACCTTAAATGTTGTCAAACAAATGTGTACCTCAAACAAAATTACACAAAACCAAAAGAAATCGCCAACATTTTCAATAAGAAACAGAAACAGTGACATTAACAGCAGCAACGAAAAGCCTACGCGAAAATGTTATTTGTGCAAATATACAGTATATTTTCGAGCTAAGGCATTTCACAATTCTCTACACTAATATAACATTCAAACATTTTCTTAAATATCGTACTTTGCTATAACCTCGAAAAATTATATATTCAAAAGAAACTTTTCATTTGTTTACTAGACATTTTTTGCGCCCAAGCCTATTAAATTCAATATTACTTTTAATGCATTCTTGTTTAACCTCTGAAAATGCCATACCCGGGTACCCGCGTAATAGCAATACCCGGGTAATAGCTAATACCCGGGTAATGCTACCCGGTCTTTCATTACCCGGGTAGCAGGCAAAGGCCGATATAAGCCTTTCGAGTGTTAGAAGCGAAACGACGCACATCGTTCGGCCTTTCAAGCGCCGGAGCAGGTAGCGGGGGTTGGTTTTGAAGCCGAGTGCGTCGATTGTTGATGTTGTTGTTTTTTGTTCGTTGTTTGTTTTTATGGCCATTTGATGCGTTGTGTGTTTGCCTTGGCACATCTTCGTGTTTGCTGCGAAAAGATGCATAGCGCGCGATGCACTCGAAGGATCAGGTAACGTACGTTTGTTTTGAAGTACAAACTGAAGAGTACGTCGTTTGTTTTGATGACCTTTCGCTGCATTAGGGTCATGATTCTAATTATAAATACAATTTGACAAGTTTGTTTTTTAAATCAACGTGAATTTGTCGATTTGGACGAGAGGCCTAATTAAATGTGAGCATTTAAATTTTAAGTGAATGTTTTCCCTGCCATCTATCTTTTGTAAAAATACAATTGTATGTTAGTTATTCTAGGTACAGTTTCGATAGTCCTCTATTAGAATATTTTGAGGAAAACTATAAATTACAACATTTAGAGAAAATAAAAACAAGAATTCACCCTTGATGTCAAAAAAGGCAATTGGGGTATTTACTCAAGCTCGGAAAAGACTCGGAAATTGGTTTGGAGAGACATATTCTGAGGGTCTCGAAATTTCCGAGATTTTGAATTGAGAAAACCTAAACAAGGTTTGAGTTTACGTCCATACAAAATAAATAAAATGTCTGCTGTCGGCGCCAGAACTTTGCCACACGTATTTTAGCCTTAATATATAAACATATATTACTATACTCCTGTAGTAGTAGATTGCTTCCACCCTATAATAATAATACTTCTACAATTGAATGTCAATGGCTTTGAATATAAGTATACAAAAGTATACAAAATATACTGAATGATCGAAAATGAAATAAAGAACACACTTCTATACATGGTTGGTATTTGTTGCAATTTATACAGAAGCTTTCGCGTGTTTTTTTAAAGAAGTTTAATGACATCTGATGTAAATGAAATGATAATCAGTTCAATCAAGTTCGAGGTCAATGGCATTGAAGTACTTCTAGGAGAAATTTCTATTTGATTGCGGCGACAATCACCATTGTGTATCTACTTTGAACCATTCTTTCCCACAAATCGGAAAATTTTCTTCTTTGAGTTTAATATGAGGAAATGCAAATGTTCATTCCTATTCAAATGTGTTAGTGGCTAATCGTACGGAACGTATCGAACGATCTACATTACTGTATATTCTCCAGTGATCAAAGGTGAATTCAATTTTTTCAAATTTTGTTGGTAATTTCAATTTTAGGCATAATGTAGGTGTCAATTTCGTAAAGTAAGGGCACGCCATTTCCCTCCACAATTCTACTTTTAGCTTTTGAATTCGATTAATTTTGTTGTTTTTCTTTTGTTGAACTCAGTCTCGAAGACATGTAGTCTTCATTCATTGGTTCATTACATTCCGATTCAAAATTCACTTTTGCTGGAATTCTTAATTAGATCGGCTCAAATTATAAAAGAAGCTCCTCTAGAAATCGAAGTCAATTGCAGTCCGTCTAGCAATTCGTTCAGAATCGATTTGAGGATTACGGTGCCCAGTGATATCCAGCAGGATAATTGTTAATTTTTCAGATCGAATATACGAATGCGCAAACATATCCATATAGGGATTTCGGAGCCTATAATACAAAGAAACAAAAAAATTGCTAAAGTGTTTTAAACCAATATTCAACAATACAGGATTGTGCTATTTTTAAAATGTCTCGTAATCTGAGTGAAAACCAGTCGCAAACTACGGCGGAAAATGCTCCTCGCAAGGATATCAAGTTGTCGAGAGTGTTTCCGGAAACCGATGGTGACGATATTGTCATTTCGGGAATGTCGGGAAAGTTCCCAAATTCGCGTAATATTGCTGAATATGAGTACAATCTCTACAACAAGGTTAGTGTTCCACGACCCCTCAAGTGTACTTTTAGTTTTGTAGTTTGTACTTTTTCTACGACCTTTCTATAAGAAATATATTTATAAAGTGTAACGTCAAACCATAAGGATATTCCATTGGCTTATAACATTGACTTCAGCAGAAGTATTATTGGGTTTTTATTTGTTATTTTTTTGTTATTTTTTTTTTTATTTTATTAATTGATATTAGTTTGCTTCAAATTTCTCATTACTACAAGTTTCATATGCATTAAAAATGCAGTAAATATTGTACATTTGAAAATGATTACGTACTCAAAGTCGAATAGAATTCTTCATGGTGTTTAAGTATGCTTCTGCGTTTTGCGTGAATCGACTTGAAAGACTTCGACTGCAATTCCAACATCTGATTAATCCGATATTTCCTTTTGCTTAGATTGACATGGTCGATGACGACGAGCGTCGATGGCGTCACTTCAATCCGGAAATCCCCAAGCGCGGGGGCAAAATCCACGCTCTGGAAAAATTTGATGCTACATTTTTCGGAGTGCACTTCAAGCAGGCCCATACAATGGATCCCCAGACCAGAATTTTAATCGAGACAGCGTACGAGGCTGTAATCGACGCCGGAATCAGTCCGAAGAGATTGCGCGGATCGAAGACTGGGGTCTACGTCGGCTCTTGTATATCTGAGTCGGAAAAGACATGGTTCTACGAGAAGGTTTCATCGGGTGGTTTCGGCATTACCGGCTGCAGTCGCGCGATGTTGGCGAACCGCATTTCGTACAGCTTGGGCCTGCAGGGTCCATCGTTTTCTGCTGGACACGGCCGTGTTCCAGCTCCATGTATGCCCTCGACAACGCCTTCAGCGCCTTGCGTAACGGCGAAATAGACGCAGCTATAATCGGCGGAGCCAACCTGATGTTGCATCCCTTCGTGACGTTGCAGTTTGCCAGGTAACCCTCTTGTCCCATAATCTTAGCGAATCTCTGTCCTCACTCCGGTTCCATATATTACGTGTTTTACAGACTTGGGGTCCTGGCCCAGGACGGCTATTGTCGCCCCTTCGACAAAAATGCCAGTGGCTACACCCGTTCGGAGGCGATCAATTGCATGTTTCTGCAACGAAGGCGCGATGCCAAGCGCGTCTATGCTACAGTAGTTTATTCGAAAACAAACTGTGACGGTTACAAGCCCGAAGGTATCACATATCCCTCTGGCAACCTGCAGGAGCAGTTGTTGAGCGAGTTCTACAAGTCAGTGGATATCAAACCGAAAGACCTGGGTTATCTGGAGGCGCACAGCACGGGCACGGTGGTCGGAGACCCCGAGGAATGTCGAGCAATTGACCGGGTTCTATGCAGTCAGAGGGAGGCTCCATTGTTGGTCGGTTCGGTCAAGTCGAATATTGGCCATTCCGAAGCTGCATCGGGAATTTGCTCCTTGGTGAAAGCTTGTCTCGCCTTAGAAACCCACAAAATAGCCCCCAACATAAATTTCGAGGAGGTGAGGCCTGAAATAGCAGCATTGGCTGAGGGACGAATCGTTGTCGTGAAAGACGTAGAGGACCTGCATAAGCCCTACATCGGCGTAAACTCCTTCGGCTTTGGCGGAGCGAACGCCCATGCGTTGTTGAAGGGACACGACAAGGAGAAACGCAATAATGGCTTACCAGATGACGATCTGCCACGTCTGCTGCCTTGGGCGGGCAGAACCGAGGAAGCGGTCAATGCGATTTTCGATGCTGTCGAGAAGATGCCTTTAGATGCTGAATTCATCGCTCTGCTGCAGAATATCCAAAAGGAGGACGTGACCGGAATGGTATTCCGTGGCTTCGGAATTTTCTCGAAGAATGGCTCAGAACCTGCACAAACACTGCTGAGAGACGTTCAGCATTTCACTGGCATTAAACGGCCAATTGTGTGGGTTTTCAGCGGTATGGGCTCCCAATGGACTGGAATGGGGACGTCCCTGATGTCGATTCCCGTTTTCCGGCAATCTGTGGAAAAAAGTCATGCAGTTCTACTCCCGAAGGGCTTGGATCTGATCAACATCATCACATCCCCCGACGCCAGTACTTTCGACAACATCCTGCACTCGTTTGTAGGAATAGCAGCTATCCAGATTGGTCTGGTAGATGTCCTGCGGGCGTTGGACATGGAGCCCGACTACATCATCGGTCATTCAGTCGGAGAGTTGGGCTGTGGCTACGCTGATAGAGGACTCACAGCTGAGCAGATGATACTTGCAGCTTATTACCGTGGCAAAGTGAGTTTGGAAATAGAGAAAATCAAGGGATCAATGGCAGCGGTTGGTATGGGCTATAAAGATATCGTCAAAATAATTCCGGCGTCGATTGAGATAGCTTGTCATAATGGATCTGATTCAAGTACAATTTCCGGACCAGCCGAGGACGTTGCCAAGTTCGTTGCACAGTTGAAAGCGCAGGAAATCTTTGCGAAAGAAGTGCCCTGCTCCAATATCGCATACCATTCGCGGTATATTTCCCACATGGGGCCCCAGTTGCTTAAGTATTTGCAGGCGACCATTCCAAATCCCCAGCCCCGATCGTCGAAATGGCTAAGTTCGAGTGTTCCCAAAGGCGACTGGGATCAGCCTGGTCGGAACCTGTGCTCTGCCGAATACCACACGAACAATCTTCTCAGCAGCGTTCTCTTCGAGGAGACCTTCGACCTGTTGCCGAAAAACGCTTTAACCGTGGAGATCGCTCCTCATGGACTGCTGCAGGCTATCGTCAAGCGCTCGATGGCCAAGGAGTCCACATTCCACTGACCCAACGAGGACACAAGAACACGCCCTGTTCTTTATTACTGCGCTAGGAAAGTAAGTTTTCTAATACATCCTTGCAGGTGGACACAATTAATATTGCATTTTCAACAGGACTCTTCAACAACGGCAATTACACTGCCCGTTGGATAACTTGTATCCGAAGGTGGAGTTCCCGGTATCTCGCGGAACCCCGGGAATTAGTTCTCTGATGCGATGGGATCACAGCGAAGACTGGTTCGTCACCAAATACGAGAACATGAAAACTAAATCCAGCGGCGAGCGTGTGTTCAAAAATCAATCTGGCCAGTGATGATGAAGAATTCATGGGCGGCCACGTCATTGATGGCAAAATACTAATTCCTGCCACCGGTTACCTTCAGTTCGTTTGGGAAACATTCTCACTTATGTACCACGGACCAAGCTACATGGATGTCCCGGTGGAATTCGAAGACGTGCGCTTCCTGAGAGCAACGAATTTGGTGTCGGGGCGACAATGTGGAATTAAACGTGATGATTAACTATGGATCCGGTAACTTTGAGGTACTTTTAATGTGTAATATTACCGTGCTCCTCTAAATATTCATTATATATTTAGATAACCGAGAAAGGCACCATCATAGTTACGGGACGCATCACAGAAATCGAACACCCGAAGGCTCCAGTTGTGTATGAATTCCCGAAAGAGTCGAAGTTCCCCATGATGTCCGGCAAGGACTTTTATAAGGAGTTGAAACTACGTGGCTATCATTACAACGGATTGTTCCGATCCGTGCAGGAGGCACGTGGTGACGGTCTTTACGGCAAAGTGGCATGGAATTATACACTGGGTACCTTTCATGGATGCTATGATGCAGATTCAAATATTGGGTACCGACTCCAGAACTTTACTATTGCCAACGAAATTAGGAAATTGCGCATTTACGGCCTCCACCACTTTCGACCTAATGAATAAAATGAATCCCGAGAATCGTGAGTTTCGATGTCTATGTGGACCACAAGAACGATCGCATAGTAGCAGGTGGAATCGAATGATAGGTCTCCACGCAAGCCCTGTCCAGAGGCGCAGACCACCGGGCATTCCAGTGCTAGAGAAGTATCAGTTCCTACCCCAATTTCCGTCTCCTAACCTCAGTGTTTCGGATGCTGTGCGTGTTTGCGTTCAGCTTGCTATTGAGAATACTCCTGTTCTCAAATTGAAGATCGTCGAAGTTGATACCGATGGCAGAGCACCGATCGTAAAGAACTTCTTGGACGCTGTGGGAGGACTTACCAGTTTAACGGGCGAATATATCTTCTTGTCCAATCAAGAACTCACTGATATCCCTGGCATACACGTGGAGAGGGCAACTTTCCGCACAAACAAATTGCCATTTTGTGGTTATCGGCGGTCTCTGTGGCGATGTCAACGAAGCAATGGTCGAAACTGCTAGAAGAGCCTATCGCCCGGTAGTTACCTCGTCGCAAGAGAACGGAAGAACTCCAATGTTAACAGCCTAAAAATTCCCGAAAACTTTAAAATTATTGCAATTCTCCCATTGGACGGCGAGGAAGAAGTTCTAATTGTCCTCCAAAATACCATTAAGAAGCACTGTCTGGAGCCAGTTGTGATTCATGTTTCGGTCGGTGGACACAGAGTTCCAGTGGATTACGCAGGTACAAGCTGCCATCAAGAGCAAGAACTCGGTGGTCCTGTATGCCCAGAATGAGAGTTTGAGTGGAATTATTGGACTGGTGAACTGCTTGCGAAAAGAGCCCGAAGGTCATCTTATCAGTGCTTTCTTCATTGACTGTCCAAGTGCGCCGTCTTTCGATTTGGCAAATCCCTTCTACGCTTGCCAACACGCACTGGGACTCGCCATCAATATATATCGCAATGTACGGTGGTTGATGGATGGTAATGATTTCAATATGATATTCATAGGTCTCTCTACTTCCAGGGTCAATGGGGTTTCGTACAGACATCTGCAGTTGGTGACTGACGACGAACCCAAGGGATATGAAAGCCACATTATGGTAATGTGATACAAAGAGGTGACTTATCATCGCTCCGTTGGTTCGAGGGCCCCTTGAATCCCAAGGATTGCCAAATAAAAATCGCCTACTCTTCGCTGAATTTCCGCGACGTTATGTTAGCCACTGGACGTTTGGCTGTAGAGCTGTACGGCACAACTCGCATGGACCAGTCCTGTGTCCTGGGATTCGAATACTCGGGCATAAACCTGTTCACGGGTCGTCGCATCATGAGCATGGTCGTGAAGGGTGGAGTAGCATCGTATGTGGAAAAATTCTCGCGACTCATGTGGGATGTCCCGGAGCATTGGTCATTGAAAGAAGCTGCCACAGTGCCCGTTGTGTACATCACAGTTTATTACCGCCTTCTTCATGTCTACGGACATACGGAAGGGAAAGAGTATCCTCATCCACGCAGGAACTGGTGGAATCGGTTTAGCAGCCATTCGAGTAGCTTGGCCTATAATTTGGAGGTGTTCCACTACTTGTAGTACGCCAGAGAAGAAGAAGTTCCTCCTGGAAACGTTCCCGCAGTTGAAAGGTAACTACAGCATATTTGCAGGCAGTCCAAGCTGATCTCTCAACGTAATTATTTCCAGAATCCCACATTGGCAACTCTCGCGACACGTCCTTTGAGATAATGATTAGGAAGGAAACTGATGGGCAGGGGCGTTGACTTCGTTCTCAATTCCTTATCCGAAGACAAAACTGATGCTTCCGTACGCTGTTTGGGAGTGGGGGGCCACTTTTTGGAAATAGGAAAGTTCGACATGGCAAACGACAGCAAACTAGGCATGGGATGCTTCTTGAAGGAGCTGAAATTCCATGCTGTGCTTGCTGACCGATTGTTGACTGCTCCAGATGAAGAAATATCCGTACGTATCCTATAGATTGGTTTTCTGTTCAAAATCGAATGTAGCCTTGGTTTAACAGCACTTGAAGCAACTTATTGATACGGACATTGCGAGTGGAATCATTCAACCCCTGCCCGTGACCGTCTTCCAAGCCAGTGAAATCGAACAAGCTTTCCGCCATCTCATTGGAGGAAAACACATGGAAAGGTTGTGATCCAAGTGAGAGAGGACCCCGAATCAACCAGTGACATTGCCAGTCCGAGCTCTGAAGCAAGTTTACTTCAAACCAGACCTGTGCTACGTGATTCCCGGAGGTCTCGGCGGCTTCGGTTTGGAGTTAGCGGACTGGATGGCGATTCGCGGAGCTAGGAAACTGGTTTTAAGTTCAAGCCGTGGTATTACGAAGGACTACCAGTCATACCGAATTGCGTAAGTAATGCCTGAATGAATGCTCGAATGAATAATGCATCTCAAATTCTTCAGGATGTGGGAATCGTATGGTTGTGAGGGTCGTGGTGGACACATCCGATATAACAACATTAGAGGGATGTCGGTCATTGTTGGAGGCCGCCGAAAAATTAGGACCGATTGGTGGAATCTTTAACCTCGCCGTAGTACTTCGAGATGGCATATTCGAGAATCAGTCTAAGGAGAAGTTCTGGGAGAGTCTCGCCCCAAAAGCATTAGCCACGAGACATTTGGACGTGCTTTCTCGAGCGTCCTGCCCCAAATTGCAGCATTTCGTTGTGTTCTCGAGTGTATCATGTGGCCGAGGAAATGCTGGACAGTCGAATTACGGAATGGCCAACTCAATAATGGAACGAATCATTGAGAATCGCGTGTAGCAGAGGGATATCCCGGAAAGACGATACAGTGGGGTGCCGTTGGAGAAGTTGGTTTGGTAGCC